>CM052443.1:72187276-72263592 GCA_028533085.1 Varecia variegata
CTCAGGGCCTGGAGATGTGAAAGAGAGAAAGTTAAATAGAGAGCTCCTCCCATGGAATGTCTTCCTATCCATGCTGGCTCCTTTTCCTTCCTTAGTCATTTTCAGCATCTATCTCCTTGGGAATTCCTATCTGTCCATAAATTCTTATCACCCACATCTCCACAGTTATCTCCAGAGTTATTTGATCAGAGTCAGCTCCCCATGACAACAATCATGACCCAGAACTCTCGATCTGCACTTCAGGCCTGTTATCTCTGATGTGTGCCCATTTACACCGAACTTCTCAAGAACACGTGTTTAAAGACTAAAGGAAGCACACTTGTATGGAAGAAACGTATGCAAATTTGAATCTAGGACTTTCTATTCTTTTGTAACCCCTACACCAAATTCCCACCAGTGAGGCCCATGATGGAAATGATCATACAGTTAGACGGATAAAGGGTTAAACATAACAATTCTGGAAGAAAATGAATAAAATAGTCCATTATTGTCTTAGTCAAGTCTTACCTTCCAATCCATCCCAGAGCCCATAGGAGAGTTAACATTTGGTTAAGAATACTTCCTCGGCCCTGTTCTAGCAGGTCCCTTCCCCTAGTTCTATTCCCTGGGGCCATACTTCTTGGGGCTCCCACCTAGCACCTTCTGTCTTTCCCTGGAGAGCCTCTTCCTCCTCTACCTCCCCTGTCTTCTTCCCATCCTCCTTGGTCTCCTCAGTCTCTGCATCCTGTTTACTGCCTACGAGCAGACAACCAGGTCCTGACTCTTCTTCTTCTTTTTTTTTTTTTTTTTAAGACAGAGGGTCTCATAACGTCGCCCAGGCTGGAGTGCAGTGGCTATTCACAGGCACAGTCATAGCACAGTACAGCCTCAAACTCCCGGGCTCAAGTGATCCTCCCACCTCACCTTCCCAAGTAGCTGGGACTGCAGGCATGCTCCTGGGGCTGAAGCGGGGTGGGATGTGGGGAGAGAGGCCCCCACAGCACAGGCCGTGGCGGGCAGCTATTTCACAGTGCTCAGACCAGTGATCACATGCATTTATTCCAAAAAAGCAACTTTATCTCTGTTGAATGCCAAACTTGTGTATATCGGGCACCAGAAAGAAAAAAAGAAGGAAGAATAAAGCTATCCTGCCTTTCATTACTCTTCCAGCCATAAAAAGCTAGTGAGATCCTGTACCTAGAGTATGTTACACAAAAAGTCTTGTGTTACAGAAATGCATGGTCTGTCCTCCTCCCGACTTTCATGAACAGGTATTTTACCACTTAACAAAGGTCACTGCATTGCAAAAATGAAATTGCAGTACCTGCAACATCAAACTCCATAGGCTGGATGGTGAAAAAGTAATTGCAAGTCTCTAAGAGACACAAAGCTTGTTATTGTAAATAATTTGTTTCTTGGGCTATGCTTATATGATAAAATGAAGTGAAAGAGGGAAAAGTTGTATTTTCCTTCTGAATTAGCTGAGCAAATGGCATTGGATTTGCCAGATACAGAATAGCTTAGTGTTCAAGTCTTTTGAGAATACACTGGGGCATGGTGGCAGCGTGGGCCTGGCCTCTGAGAGGCACTGGGTTTGTCATGGGATAGCCAGAGGGAGGAAAAGAGAAAATGTCTCAGATGCAGGGCTCTTGAGAATGGTCTAGGGGTAGGGGTGTAGGCTGAGTGAGGAGAAGCTGGAGGATAGAGCAGGTGCGAGGGTGCGGAGAGAGGCAGAAATGTGCCCCAAGGCAGGGGAATCACACCCCTTTCCCTGGTGGGGTGTTTAAAAAAGCCTAGGGGTTGCTAAGAGAGGGACTCCCCAGCCTCTTACAGTATACCTCCTTCTGGCACAGAAGTGTATATTCTCCTCCCTAACAGAGGTGTTCCTGTCACTAACAGCCTAGTGCCAACAGCACCACCACCACAGGCTAGGGGAAACCAGCTTTAATGCCCACATTCATTGTAGAGCATATCCTGTAGCCTTGGTCTACTGGCAGCATGTGCATTTTAAGGGTCAGCAGTCAAGTGATTTACTTTGCATATTGGAAGGATTGGGGGGAAAAAGTCTTTATTCCTCCCCAGAAAAGTTGTGAGTGGGTCTCCTTTAGAGTCACCAAAAGAATTACCTTTGGGCATTTAAAAGTGAAAGTTTGAGCTCAACCTGTGACTTGGCTTTGGTTTGTCCTTTCCAAGTTATTAATAATTTGAGCAGGTAAAATATAAGGTACAGTTTTACTTTTAATATGTGGCCTCCATCTTTGTCAATAAATGGTCAGGCAGACTGGGCGACAATTGAAATCAAGTTCATAACTGTCATTGACTCAGTGAACATTTCTGACACCTGGCAGGTGTTGGGCTGGCAGCTCGGAGATGGGAACAGAAATACGAGACAGCCCAAGCCCAGGAGGGTTGAGACATCTAGAAGTAACTGTAATACAAGGCATCTGTGATCAGCTACCCAGAGAGGAAGAGACAGAGACAGGAGTAGGATGGTTTACTTATTGACAGATACCCCAGAGTTTACCACAAATTACTTTATGTAATCTTGATTAAATTTCTTGTTTTTGCTTTTCCTTTATTAATGAAAGGATTGGACTAGATTAGATCAACCTTGGATGTGTCAGTCACAAGGCCATCTTAATTCCTTTGGAGACACTAAATTCTCAAAAGGTGATCATGAATAACAACAACAAAGATCATTGTATAAATGCAAAATAAAAATAATTTCCATCCATGGAATACAAAACTTACATGTATGCTAAAATAATAAAGAATAAAAATAGCTACATTCAAGAAGTCTATTGCGAAATTAATGGGTAAAATCTTCAAAATGCAACATTCTCCTTTTGTGGGTGACCCTGATAAACCAACACCTGAATACTTGCTAAGGTCGTTCAATCCTGCCCCAAGCCATAACCAGGCCACAGGAGTGGGACAGGGGTGGGACTTGGCCCCACGCCACTGCGGTAAGAGCTGCTCCATTGTGGGGCTCAGTTACGAGGATTGGGCATTACATTTCATTGAGGGAAAGGGGGTCGGCAGCTAAAAACCACTGGATTAGATAATCTCTAAAGCTTCTTCCACCTCAAAAAGATTTGGATTCTGTGATTCTCAGTGACAACGTCAGTGCCATTCTCTCTCCACCAGCCCCTTGATGACCTGTAACCCCTCAGTTTCCCTGTGGGAGGACAGCATTGAAGCCATCAAGGCCAGGCACAGCTCTGATCCCCCTCTATACCTGATTCTTGCTCTCTAAACCCTGGCAGAGGAAGCTGGCCCAAGTAACTCTCCTTCTCTCTTCCTCGCACAGGGTGGAGAACATGTCCATGCGGCTGGAGGAAGTCAACGAGAGAGAGCACTTCATGAAGGCTTCGCTCCAGACCGTGGACATCCGGCTGGCGCAGCTTGAGGACCTCATCGGGCGCATGGCCACAGCCCTAGAGCGCCTGACAGGCCTGGAGCGGGCCGAGTCCAACAAAATCCGCTCGAGGACCTCCTCAGACTGCACGGATGCAGCCTACATCGTCCGCCAGAGCAGCTTCAACAGCCAGGAGGGGAACACCTTCAAGCTCCAAGAGAGTATAGACCCTGCAGGTGAGGAGACCATGTCCCCAACTTCTCCAACCTTAATGCCCCGTATGCGAAGCCATTCTTTCTATTCAGTCAATATGAAAGACAAAGGTGGTATAGAAAAGTTGGAAAGTATTTTTAAAGAAAGGTCCCTGAGCCTACACCGGGCTACTAGTTCCCACTCTGTAGCTAAAGAATCCAAAGCTCCTGCAGTCCCTGCAAACACCTTGGCCATTGTTCCTGATTCCAGAAGACCATCGTCCTGTATAGACATCTATGTCTCTGCCATGGATGAACTCCACTGTGATATAGACCCTCTGGACAATTCCATGAACATCCTTGGGCTGGGTGAGCCAAGCTTCTCAACTCAAGTACCTTCCACAGCCCCTTCGAGTAGCGCCTATGCAACTCTTGCACCCACAGACAGACCTCCAAGCCGGAGCATTGATTTCGAGGACATCACCACTATGGACACTAGATCTTTTTCTTCAGACTATACCCACCTCCCAGAATGCCAAAACCCCTGGGACTCAGACCCTCCAACATACCACGCCATTGAGCGTTCCAAAAGCAGCCGCTACCTAGCCACCACGCCCTTTCTGCTAGAAGAGGCCCCCATCGTAAAATCTCACAGCTTTATGTTTTCTCCTTCGAGGAGCTATTACGCCAACTTCGGGGTGCCTATGAAAACAGCAGAATACACAAGTATTACAGACTGTATTGACACAAGGTGTGTCAATGCCCCTCAAGCGATTGCAGACAGAGCCACTTTCCCTGGAGGTCTTGGAGACAAAGCGGAAGACTTATCTTGCTGCCATCCTGAGCGAGAAGCAGAACTGAGTCACCCCGGCTCTGACAGTGAGGAGAACGAGGCCAGAGGCCGGAGAGCCGCCATCGCAATATCCTCCCAAGAGGGTGATAACTCAGACAGAACCCTGTCCAACAACATCACGGTTCCCAAGATAGAGCGCGCCAACAGCTACTCGGCAGAGGAGCCAAGCGCACCATATGCACACACCAGGAAGAGCTTTTCCATCAGTGACAAACTCGACAGGCAGCGGAACACAGCAAGCCTGCGAAATCCTTTCCAGAGGAGTAAGCCCTCCAAGCCGGAGGGCCGAGGGGACAGCCTGTCCATGAGGAGACTGTCCAGAATGTCAGCTTTCCACAGCTTTGAAAGCAAGCACAACTAAACCTTCCTAATATGTGTTGCAGGAGGCTCAAGAATCCAGCCCTAAAATTCTCCCCCACTCCACCTTTTCCCCTTTCCTTTAATCATATCTGCTTTATTCCTAGCTGAGCAAAATAAGCAATGCTTTGGGAGGTGTTAACTCAAAGGTGACTTCTGGGCCACAGATCAAGAAACCATTTGATCTGACCCAGTGCCAAAAACAGGGGATTTAAGGCATGTTCACACTTCCTGGGTAGGGAGGGGGAACGAGGGGAAGAAGAAGGGTTAGAGCTGAAAGAGTGTCACCAGTCCCTGCAAAAAGCTATGAGAGCTGGGGAACCAAGGGGCTTCAAGAACTCTCCATGCCAGGAGGCATCTTTTGATTTCTGACCATTATCAAGAGTCTTAGGATGCAGGGCTAAATTGCAAAATAAAATAAAATGGCCAGCATACAAAATGAGATATTCTAAACTTCCATTCTGTTTTCTTTTCACATTGGCTCATCACTGGTGACTGATGAAGAGCATCCTTTTTATTCAGTATAAGCCGGCAGCAAGCAGTTCTACCTAACGTCCCACATCCTTCTCATGCCAACACTTCTGTAATTGATCATTATAAAGAAAAAACAAGGTAACAGTCATAGTTCACCTGTCTCTTATCTATTCACTTCTGGTGCCACAACTGTTTATCTTTTTGGAAGAAAATAAGGGAACAGAAATGCCTTTTTTGTATTGCAATCGGAATGAAAGAAGAGTTGATGTTAAAAACAAAAGTCAAGTGATTTATTATGTACGGAGCAAATATAGTCGAGCAAGCTCAGGAGGAATGTAATTAAATAATTTTATATTTTTTAATTTATTTTGTATTGCACCTGTCATCAATGAATTCACTCCCTGAATATGTAATATGGAACTTCCGGGAAAAAAAAAAAAACAGTGAGCAGAACTAACCTAAAATTGCCATGTGGGATAGTGTTATAGTCTCACCATTCATATCATGTGTTATGCTGCTGTCTAACCTTCCTCATTTGCATGAGTCCTCTGTGTCCTCTGAACACCTCCAAGATGTAACTGCCAATTTGTCACACTACCCATCACATGACCATTTTGTATATGAATATATGGTATATGTGGATATTTTCATACCTAGAGTTTTGCCATCTAATCTGAGCTCAGCATAAATTTAATTGGAGTTTTTCAAGGGCTGGTATCTTTTCTATGGAAATGTTCCAAAGTACTTTTTAAGGAAGTTTCAAAGCTATAAATAACCTTAGAATTGACTGGAAGTTTGGGATCAACCCAAAGCCATCAGTTGCAGGCATACCATGAATATTTTTCTTATAGACAGAGCTATTTAAAAAAAGATACGGTAAAGCAAAATAGAAAGCAAATAAACCATATAAAGAGTTCTATACTATATACCGCCTATATACATATATATTACACAGAGACACATGTTTATATATAATATATAAACAGACATATAGAGCTTTCTTAAGAGGCTTGGACTTTTCTATCACCTTGAAGTATAACCAAGAGTTTTTAATATCCAAAAAGTTCCATTCAAAGAGTTCATTAAACTATTAGACCAAATGTTGAAATTATAATTTTTAAAAATTCCTATAACCTTAACTTTTCCTTATACCAAATTAAAGTTGTCAAAACAACTCACCCTACCTGCCCTCTGCCCCTTTTTGTCTGAAATCACTCGTCATCAAGACATCCCATTTATTCTGGTTTTTCCCGCATAAAGCTTTCACACCAAGTACAAATATGAATAGACATTCAATTCTACACCAGTTAGTATTATAGACTCTGGAATATAGGCATGGGTTTCTAGATCAGAATCTGGATTTGAAGTAGGGTAAAGAAATCTTGACTCCAAATTGAATTCCTGTTTGGATCACTGAAAATAAAGCCTTTATAAGAAAAATTACTTAATGTTCCTGACCCAAGATACTACCTGGTTCTTTTATTTAGTTATAGTTGAAAACACCAAGTTTTATTTCATTTGGTGAAATCAAGTAAATATATGGACAAAACTAGCCTTCAAAAACAAAAGCAAACAAAGGAACAAAAAAAAAACCCCTTCTGAACAAGTTTTTCAGGTATAGAAAAAGTGATGGTGATGAGGTCACATATGTAAAGAATTAAAGAATTCCTTCTTCACTGCTTGGTATTTAGGTAAATTGGTAACAAATATTCAGATTTCCTCATTTATACTTGCTCTAGAAACATTTAACATTTTATTGGACCCCACACTGGCTATTCCCCTCTCAGTGAACATGCATTCGATCTGAGAATAAATCATTTGTCCTTAAACTTCCTTGATCATGAACTTCTGTGAGGATCTGATGTAAACTGCGGGCCTTCTCCCCAAGAAAAAAAAAATGTACCTACACGTGAAGTTGCAATATAACCTTAAAGGGTTCATGAGCCCGTGGTTCCATATTGCTTGAAAAAGAGGGAAAGGAACCATGTTTGTTAATAATCAATATGATTGTAATAGGCACTTTACATTTTGAGACCATTTCTCTGTGAATCTCAGGAAGGCCAAGTCTCAGCACCAGAGTTTGAACCAAGATTTCGTCATTTTCATTCCTTAGATTAGATGTTGCTAGTTCCATGTACATACGTCCTAACGTTTTGATGATTTTAAGTAGCAAGCACACTCACAAAGCCAAAGGCTCTCTGAGAGAGCCTACAGAGGAATCCAGGAAGGAGGTGAAACCATTATTCTTTGACATCAAGCACCTCCAGGGCCTCATTCTGGACCAGATTGGAAGTGAGAAAAGAAATTACGGACCCGAGTGTTTCCATTCATCGTGATTTTGGAGAGAAAGGAACAGGACCCAAGAAACTAAATATGTATCAGTCCTGATCTTGTGATTACCTGGTTCTCTTTTTGTGCGTGCATATTAAGTTCTAATATCTTTTGTGATGTCTGTGAAATATATAGCCAAATTTGAATGACTTTAGACACAAACTGTGTAACGTCCATGAGCCATTTCTTTCCTGTGTACATACATGTGTGTTATTTTTCAACCCATTTCTTTCCATTTCCGGGCTCTCTGCGCACTGATGTGGCATTGATTCTGTGGCCTTGTTCAGTCAGCTCATGCCCAGCCCATTGATCCCACCACGTCCCTGACCGACGGGATGTTAATTACCTGTCTCTGTGAATTAAGCAGCTCATGATCTGCAAGTTATTGAGGACTGTAAATAAAGTCATAGAGAGTCAAGGAACTAATAGCTTCGGTTTAATCATCTGCTTTAAAGGTGCCATTTTTATATACTACTATATGTAATGATTTGTTCTAAATTGCTTGTTCCTTTTGAAAAAAATTAAGGATGTTTTATGAAAATGACCATGGCGGTATCCTGATTAACTAACATACTTTATATTTATAGTTAGAGAGACTCCCTCCTTGCTAGATTTGAATGAGAAGCTGGAAAGCTTGGGGAAAATTGTCATGGCTAGTTTGTGTATTTCTGCAAGCCAAAAGGTGTATTAGCAGTCAGAATGCAGCACTTTACAGAACTGGATTTTTTCTAAAGTCTAAGCTTCCAGGTCTAGTATATTATTTAGCACTTTGAAAGTTGCCCTTTTAAAATATATATATAAGAATAATCAAATGGGAAAATTGTACTTGTAAAAACACAAAACATGTTTCTTCTGAATGTTTCAAATGTATTCTAAAATATGGTTTCTATAGGTAATATTATGGTAGATAACTGGATAGTACTTTTTTTTTTTTTTTTACTTTCTGAGGCTGTACAGTCTAATCTTCCTGAATGTTTGGGCTGTTTGATTTCTTTAAAGATAATAAATATTATCCAGTCATCCATCATGCTATATCTATAGGCTATGCCATTCCATATGTTGGGCAATGCTGTATTATAAGACACATGTAAACATATATGTAACCCGTGTTTAACCCAGCATAGTTGTAGCATGTGGTTGTATTAATGAACGTTACAGGACAGCTTTATAATCATTTATAAATCTGTAACATTCAATAAAGAAGCACATGTTGCAAGGATTAATCATGCTCCCAATTCCATGTTATTTAGCACCCTTGTGAAATGGGCATTTTTGTTCCTGATCTGCTTTATGCTTTTCACATCCCTGTAGACCACTGTAAAATATTTGTATAAGCTGATGCCTATGCCCCAGTAAGTCCCTCGAGCTGTGGTAGGCAAGTTGTGATTTAGTGAAAGATGAAACTGGCATGTTATGCAAAAGACTATATGACAACTGAACTTAAAATAATATTTTAAACTCCAATTGAATTAGCTGTTTGTTTACATCTGCCGACCTAATGTGGAAGCAGTGTACAGTATTTTATAAATATGTTCATTTAGTAACACTATGTCGTTTCTAGATAAAGTGATGCTAGTGTGTAGGTGGTTATATACTTGGCCTAGATATTGCATTATATAATAACTCACTATCCTTTGACAATAACAATGTGACTGAAATGAAGTAATCCCTCTCCAAACCCAGTCTTAATTTTGTGTCAGCAAAATGCATGCACTGCTTTATGCATTTCTTTTGATTTTTCTAAGGCACTTAATACTTTACTATTGCCTGCTGTGACGCTTAAACCAGTTAGGAACTCACTCAAAAGGTTGGGCTTCTTATACTGGGGATTATGTTCAATTTTTTAAAATTAAAAACAAAAAAATAACCAAGGATTTTTAAAATCTTTTTTTTAAGCTCTGAACAAACACTATGAAATGAAGTATTAACTGAAGGTTATATAGCTGTGGGACCCAGAGATGGCAAGCCAACACCACTTGGGTTTGCCAAGGTCTAGGTGTTGGTGCATCTGTGATATATGCAAGACACATTTCTGATTACTTAGGGCTACTGGGTGCAAATTGCTAAACCAGAGATGAGAGTGAGAAGTCCATTGGTGAGAGTGCAGAAGTGCACATGTCACTGTGAATGAGTGGTCCAATGATACAACATGAGACCTCCCTCTTTGTCTTGTGGCTTTCTCACCATGGGGGTGAGCCTGGCCTGGGGGTGGGAGGCGGGTGATTGGGTGTCTAATTGAGCACAGGTTGACTCTGAAGAGTTTTACTCTTTAAAGAAATCACCATTTCATTATGAGAAGCCATTCAACATCTAGAAAAGAGAAGAGCCATTTTGCAGTCTTGTAAATTACTGCTCCTAAAATGAGGAGAGAAAACTTTTCTCTCATCCTGCACTAACCTAAGCTTTCTCTTCTTCGTACAAGTCAAACATTCTGTCTGTCTCTCGGGTTGGAGTCAACCAAAGGAAGGGTTGGTTCTGATTTGAGAAAACCAAGATTTTTTTTTCTTTTCTTTAATTCATTTCAGAAGGTAGTTGTGTTACCTTTTCTCTGATGATTTCCTTGCACTTATCACTGCTAATGAAAGCAAGATGTGACCATTTCTACGTGTCATGTGAGAGAGGATTTCAGTGACCAGATAATCTGGATGGCCATAAGAGTGAGGTGAATTTTCCCTTCCCCAATTTACCTAATCTACCGGCCACCTTAATTAAAGCTGCAGGCCATTGCGCATTTGCACAGTGTTGTGTGCTGGAAAGTGAAAAGACACGTGTATGGCTAGAATTTCACAACCTTTCTGGAGAGCACCAATGCCAGCCAGGACCCAGGCCTTCCTCTGGAGGAGGCAGGCTGCTGAGAACCATGGGACACAGAGAAAAATTCAGCCTCGTGCCTGGATATGGCTTTCTTATTTCCTCTACTTTCTTCTTTTCTCTTAGTCCAATAATAGCTGCTCTTTTGCCAGACCAACAGACCCTTGCTCCCATAATTACCTCAATACCTTGTGGGCCTAGCACAATAGGCTGAAACAGCAGCTACTTGGGAAAAGCCAAATATCCAGACTTTGCCCCAGCCCCAATCTTCCCGCTAACTTAGCCTCCTCTTGACTCTATCCCCTGCTCCGAACTTGGCTGGTGTTTGTATCCGCCTCATCCAATCCTTTGCCCATCTGTATCCCGAAAAGAGTCCCTCACATCTTCCCACACATCATCAGAACCAGCCATCTGCACCTAGACCGAGGAGCTGCAAACTCAAATACATGGAGGGGCCGGATCCAGAACACAAAACGTGTGAATTGGACTAGAGAAAGCCAACAGAAGAAGTAGGGTTTGTAGGGCATGAGAGAATACACGTCCCACCACAGAGACTTTCAAATTCAGATTTCCAAACACCGTGCTAGCCAAACAAACGTGTCTGCCAGCAGCATCCAGTCCCAAAGGCCACAGTTTGGGACCTCTGACTTTGAGCCAGCCAGGATCAGATTCTTGATGGCGACTTGGTGAGTGTACACACAAAATACACTGAGCACTGGGGGAGGAAAGGAACTCGCCCTGTTCGAGGTTGCTCTTGTTCTCCTGAGTGGTATCTGCATGTATATTTGTTAGCCACATCATTCCCGACCCAAAGGTAGGATCTTTGTGAGGGAGATTCAAAAGAGTACCGTAGCATGGTATGAAGACTGACCTGCTTCCCGTCACTACAGCATCTGACCTGAGTTTATATTGCTGCTACCGCTGTGCAAAACAGTACCTGCAGTATACTGTACTCATAGCTGTTTCATAACATAGGACTTAGAGTCTCATTTGTAAACATTCTAACCATAGTTTATAATGGGGGAAATTATTCACATAGACTTTTTAAATGAATTCCTACAAATACAATGATTTTGAAATTGGGTTTGCTAACTCTATATACATCTTTTCCTTCTTTGTGTATGGATAGACAGCAGTTTGCATATTTACCAACACTATAAATATATATAAATCCTTAGAGGAATTGTTCTTTTTTAAAGGTCTATTATTGGATTCACAATGCACTTTGAGCTTGTTTGTTTAGATATATAATTCAAAGCAGAAGTTGGCAGATACCATGGGAAAACTTTCTGAAATTTCTGTAACAAATGTTTTGCAATAAAAAAAAAATCAGTAGTTTAAAACATGACTTGGACTTCTTTGTGCATTTATTTGCTGCCATATCATCTCTGCCATCCATGCTAAGAACATGTGGAGTACATAGAGGTGATTACCTAGGGCTCCAAAATTACCTGTTTTGGTAGAGCAGAGGTTATAAACTGGCAGCCTATGGGTCATATCTAGCCAGCAGAGATGGAGTATTATTGGCCAGCACAAAAAAAAATTTTTAATTTGAAACATTTCAAAACTGGTAGACTTCACATCTAATTCCGGATTCCTGGCCTCTTTTAAAAAATCTAAAGATCTGGTTATATGAGACCTGTGATTTCCACATGACAATAATCTGCTGAATCACAGCATCTTGAGTGCCCCCTTAGAAGGAGCATGCATTCTGCAATACACCACAGTCCTCACCACTCCCCAATGTCTCCTATATCTGGTTCCCTTCACCCATTAACATTACCCGAAAGGCCCCTATATGCACAGGGTGGGGGACAAAATTTAACCCATAATAATGAGTGAATATATGAGCAGGGGTGTACTGGTCTTCTATCATTTTAATATCTTTTAAAGTAAAGGAATCAGAATTCAAGAATCAAGTTCGAAACAATATATGTGTTGATCGATAGGAGAAACAAAAAAATCAGTTATGACACACCATGGAGCCATTAAAAATAATTAAATCTTTGTATATTGACATGAAAAGATGTCATTGGTATGTTATCAAGTCTTTTTTTTTTTGAGACAGAGTCTCACTCTGTCACCTGGGCTATGGTGTCAGCCTAGCTTGCAGAAACCTCAAACTCCTGAGCTCAAGTGATCCTCCTGCCTCAGTCTCCCCAGTAGCTTAGCTGGGGCTACACGCACGCACCACCACGCCCAGCTAGTTTTTCTGTTTTTAGTAGAGACAGGGTCTTGCCTTTGCTCAGGCTGGTCTTGAACTCCTGGGCTCAAGCAATCCTCCAGCCTAGGCCTGCCAGAGTGCTAGGATTACAGGTGTGAGCCATCGCACCCAACCTATCAAGTCTTCTTAAAAGGAAATACTTTGGGAAGAGAGGCGGGAGGATTGCTTGAGGCCAGGAGTTCAAGACCAGTCTGGGCAACACAGCAAGATCCTGTCTCTACAAAAAATAGAAATAAAAAATTAGCTGGGTGTTGTAGCACATGCCTATAGTCCTAGATAGATACTTGGGAGGCTGAGACAGGAGAATCATTAGAGCTCAGGAGTTTGAGGCTGGAGTGAGCTATTATTGCACCACTACACTCCAGCCTGGGCAACAGAGCAAGACTCTGTCTCTAAAAAAACAAAAGTAAAAATAAATTTTTAAAAAAGGAAATACAGAGCAGCATGTATGGTCTATTTTAGCAGGCTGCTATAACAAAATATCCTAGACTGGGTAATTTATAAACAACAGAAATGTATTGCTCACAGTTTTGGAGGCTGAATAGTTCAATTGAGATCAAGACACCAGTAGATTTTGTATCAGATAAAGACTCGCCCTCTGCTTCACAGATGGCGCCTTGGTGCTGTGTCCTCACGTGGCAGAAGAGGGAAGGGAACTCCCTCGAGTTTCTTGTAGAAGGGCACTAATCCCATCCCTAAGGACTCTGCCTTCTGACCTAATCACTTCCCAAAGGCACCACTTGTCAACACTATCACATAAGGTATTAGCGTGCAACATATGAATATTGGAGGGACTCCAACATTCAGACCACAGCATGTTCTAATTCCCATTTTTGTAAAAACTAAACCAGGTATATAGATATGGATGTACTATATGAATAGTAAAAAGACTAAGGGATATCACAAAAGGGAGTAGAAGTTTTGCAACAGAACTTTTTTTTTTTTTCCAAAAAATTCAAATGCCGTGCAATAGTAACCTAAAGTGACCTAAGTAAAGTTGGTTCAGGTATCAATAAACATCAACCAGGAGGGTTTTCTTTGCTTTCTTTCTGTTCAGAAATCTGTTGTAGGTATTGTGACAATAATCATAAGCCTTGTAATGGCAAGTCATCTTCTCCAAGGCACGGTAAAACTGGAATAAAAGAAAATAAAAATGGTAGCAATGGTTTAACTATTAATGTCATGGAATTATAATTTTAGGCATAAATATAATCAATGCCTTTTGAGCAGCTACTTTGTTCCTCTGGAAGAACTGGAAATTTTATTAAAAAGGCAAGACAGTCATGACTAAAAAGATAATTGCATGTTTTAGTTATTTAATTAGAGCTGTTGAAAAAATGGGGTTGAGCAGCCTAAGTTTAGCTCATCAACACTAAAACTATTCAAGTAGAAGCAAAATGGCCCCGGGGAAGGCAATGTATGGATGATTTCCCACATTTGGGTAGCAAACTGGACTATATAATCACTCTGAGACTCTGTGTAGAACAGACTAGAAATGCTCTTGGAATTAAGAGGAAAGAATGAACATTTGTAGCCTAGAAGGGCCCAAAGGACTAGGCAGGAGGTAGAGTCAGGCATTTCCAAGCCAAAGTCCCAGGTGTGGCCACAAGAATAATTGAGACAAATGCTTGGGCAACAGTAGGAAACCAATCTGACCAGAGAAGAGCACTCACATTGGAGATTTGCAAGAAAATATAACAATCCCTTATATTTGCTTGATCTTCTCAACACACCTATGAGATTGGCATTGTTATTCTCCTGTCACAGATGGGGGAAAGGGCGTTCATTATTTTATGCTTCAATGCCAGGTAAGCTTTCAGACTTTATGCTGTGCTAAGAAGAAAGTGACTGAAAAATTCTGGGCAAAAATGTGGTATGTAACAATGAGGTGTGGCAGAGGAGAGGGTAGGTGCAGGGGAACTGATTGCAGGATTCCAGGCACAAAGCGATAAGACCTTATGGATGAGAAGATACTTTGAAGAAATTTCACAACTCAACTCAATTCAAGAAATATTTCTTGGATACCTACTATTTGAAAAATACTTGACTAAGTGCTAGTACATTCTATCTGAAATGTCACCCTCTTACTCATTTCCTAGTGAGCAACTAGTCATCCTTTGTAGAGGACTATTTTTTAGTGTATGCACATCCATTGGAATGCCTCCTTGCTGGCAGTCATTTTGTACAATGTAGAAGAGCTCTACCCTTTGGCTACAGCTACACCTTTGGCTATACCCTTGGTGGAGGAGGCATTGACCCAAGAGCACCAATCAGAATTTTTTCCTTGGGAATTTGGAACAGAAACGAGAGAAAGAGAGAGAGAGAGAGGGAGGGAGCGCACGGGCGCGCGAGCACACAATCTCTGGATAGTGAAATCATAGCTTATAGATTCAGGAATTATCAGCAATCACGTTTCTATGTGCTGGCTGAGTTGTAAAGGGACTCAGTCTTCCAAGAACGAAAGAAAAAATTATAGACAGAAATAGGAGCAGATGTAGGAAACAAAGATTCTAGACTCTTCCTGAGACATGGGGTCTTTGGGGTCTAAAGACCTATTAGTATCCTTAAAATAAATTCCCCCTGTGATAGGCTGAATAATGGCCCCCAAAGATGTCTATGCCCTAATGCTCAGAACCTATAAATGTTACCTTATATGGCAAAAGGGAATTTGCAGATGTGATTAAGTTAAGAATCTGGAGATGGGTGGATTGTCCTGGATTATCCTGGTGGGTCCAGTGTAATCACAGGTGTCCTTATTAAGAGGGAGGCAGGGGCAGTCAGAGTCACAGAACAGGCTATGTGACAACAAAACAGAGATTGAAGCAATGTACTTAAAGACAGAGGATGGGGCTGTGAGCCAAAGAATGCAGGAGGCCTCTAGAAGCTGGAAAAGAGAAGGAACAGACTCGTCCCCTAGAGTCTTTAGGAGGAACCAGACCTACTGACATCTTGATTTTAGCTCCATAAGACTCATGTTGAATTTCTGACCTCTAGAATTGTAAGAGAATAAGTTTGTGTTATTTTAATCCACTTTGTTTGTGGTGATTTATTATGGCAGCGATGGGGAATTAATGCACCTCCTCCCCTCCACCAACCTTTAAAGAAAATCAAGTTGTCTATTCTGTGCAACTGTTAGAGTCAATGTACCATATCTTCTTAATACTGAGATGACACAGACTGTAAGACACACTGCCAATTAATACCAAATTTGGGGTAGGAGAGAAACATTGTCACATTAAATGTATACATTAACCAAAAAAACTACATTCTGGCTTCAGGATGTGAAAAAAAAGATGTACTTAGAATTAATAAAATTAGGCAATACATCCTTCAAGTCACAACTCAACCATCTCTGCCTCTGTGAAGCCTTCTTTAACCCACCACAATGAACTCCCCTTTCCTGACCATGCATGAAGCCTTGCATCTATCCTCTATCATAGCAACCGTCACGCTACACGATACTGGTAAGTGCACCTGTTTATCTCCCTAGCCAGACTGTGAGCACTTTGGCACAGTTCCTGGTCCCTAGCTTGGTGCCTGCACATAAAGTGAATGAAGAAATAAATGAATAGAGAGTTCCTGCCCTCAACAAACTCCCAATCTAGTAGGAACACAAATGTCACAATACAAATCAGAATTTTCTAAGCACCGGCACTAGCATCACTGCCTCAGCTCCACCTCAGATCATCAGGCATTACGTTCTCATAAGGAGTGTGCAGCCTAGATCCCTCGCATGGGCAGTTTACAGTAGGGTTCCTGCTCTTATGAGAATCTAAGGCTGCAGGAGGCGGAGCTTATGCAGTGCAGCCAGTGATGGAGAGTGGCTGTAAATACAGAGGAAGCTTCATTTGCCTGTCACCACTCACCTCTTGTTGTGTGGCCCATTTCCTAACAGGCCACAGACCAGTACCCATCTGCGATCTAGGGGTTAGGGACGGCAGCTCTAGCATACAGAGTGTGCTTTTAACGTCCATTCAAATTTGCAACAACTGAAAAGCAGAGTTGAAGGAAAATTCAAAAGGGCTTCTCAGAAGAGGCAGTATTTGAGCTCAAATGTCTTGGCCTTGAAGAATGAGTGGAATTTCAAGAGGCAGAAAAGAAAGAGATAGGGAGGATTCCAGGAAAAGAAGTATAGCATGACCAAGAAAAGTCACAGTGGCATGAAGATACAACAGAGTGCTGGAAAACAGGTGGATGATTCGTTGAGGCTGGAGCATGGGCTAGCATGTCATAAGTGGAAAGAGATGAGTCCAGAAAACTTGATCGTGGTGAGAGCTGACAATGACCTGAAAGAGAAATGATGGAGGAAGCCTATATTGTAAAATACGTATTTGATCTTGACTACAACTACTAAAACCCTTAGAATCTCCAAAGTGATGTCTTTTTGTATGCTAATAAGTTGACTGATGGCTGGCAGTCCCTAGGAAACTTCGAAACTTCAGGATCGGGGCTGGTCACTAGAACAACCAAGGCAGGATTAGAGGGTTAGCACTTTCAGCCCACCCCACCCCGACCTTGACCTCTGGGGAGGGAAGTGGGAAGGTAAGTCGATCACCAGTGGCCAGTGATTTAATCAATCTTGCCTTTGTAATGAAGCTCACATAAAAACCTGAAAGAACATGGTTCAGAGAGCTTCTAGATAACTGAAGACGTGGCAGTTCCTGGAGGGTGGTCCCCCAGGAAGGACACGGAAGCTCTGCACCCCTTCCCATGCCTTGTGCTATGCATCTCTTCATCTGTATCCTTTGTAATGTGATAAACCAGAAAATGTAAGTACAGTGTTTCCCTGAGCTCTGTGAGTCACTCTAACAAATCAGTGGGACCCAAGGAGGGGGCTGTGGGAACCCCAATTTATAGCCAGTTAGTCTGAAGCACGGGGAAAACAACCTTTTGATTGGCATCAGCAGTATTGTGGGACCGAGCCCTCAGCCTATATGATCTCACACCATCTCCAGACATCTAGTGTCAGAATTGAATTGGATGAGAGGACCCTCAGCTGGTGTTCAGGCAGAATTCATTGCCTGTTTGGTGTGTGGGGAAAAATAAACCCACACATTTGGTCACAGAAGTCTCCCGTGTTGATTGTTGTGGTGGTATGAGAGCAGAGGAAAAACGGTTTGTGTTTTTTGCCCCTGAAAGCCAAAATAGGAAATAGAAGAGATTTGCCCATGGAATAATAATAGGGCCATGGAACAGGTGCAGGAAGAATCAGTGAGGCAGACCCAATAGGGTGAGAGTAGACACAAACCAATGGAAAGGGAAGAGTTGAAGATGATCATGAAATCTCTAGTCTCAAATGTGGGTTCCAGAAATAATCTGGCGGGGTGCAATTCTATATGGCAATTGTAACCCAATAAATATTCGCTGAATGGACGGATGGACACATAAATGAATTACGAAACAAACGAGTGGTGAATTGAATGTGTGAACAAATGAATGACGGCTCTTTGCCCAAACAGTGGCAAGTAGACGCGAGGTTGAGGTGGAAGATACATGGGACTTTTTACCCGGAATTGGATCTGGACTGAAAAGTATTTTGGGATCATGGTCACAAATGCTTTGTCCACCAAGGTATTTTTCCCTACTGTGTTGTGTTTAAACACACCCTCAGTAAGCTCCCATTCTAGTAGCAACAGGTATATATAAAATCCAACCGATGTCTCCTAGGGAAGATTTCGAATTTGGCATGAGAGTTAACTCAGTCGTGGGAACATGCTATTGATGGGGTGCTCCACCGTAGGCCCCAGAGTCACTGATGGTCATGAGGAGCCGACAAGCAACACAGTGGGGCTGCAGGGACGTACTGCAATTGTAATCCAATAACTATTTACAGCAGAGGGCGACTGGGGGTAGAGGGCAGCATCCCATAGGACCCAGAGCCACAGCTGGGAGCAGAGGTGGCCTCAGGACACCCCAGGCCCTTCTACTGGGCATCCAGATGCTTGAAGCCCCTCAAAAATTACTTAAATGGCATTATTCTTCGTTATAACTATTCTCCAGCCCTCACACCCACCCTTACCATTCTCAATGTTTTATTTATTTATTTATTTATTTACTTTAGAGACAGGGTCTCGCTCTGTCACCCAGGCTGGAGTGCAGTGGCGAAATCATAGTTCACTGCAGCCTCAAACTTCTGGGCTCAAGCGGTCCTCCTGCCTCAGCCTCCCAAATAGCTAGGACTACAGGCACACGCCACCATGCCCGGCTAATGTCTTTCCTTTATTTTTTGTAGAGACAAGGTCTCACTATCTTGCTCAGGCTGGTCTCAAACTCCTAGCCTCAAGCAATCCTGTCCCCTCCTCGGCCTCCCAAAGTGCTGGGATTATAGATGTGAGCCATTGTGCCAAGGCCTCAATGTTTAATTTAAAGACTGTTCTGTCTTATCTTATTGGGTAAGCACAGCAATGCTTCATCAAATAGAGTGCTTTCTCTGTTTCAGAAAAAAATAAACTGAGCTATCTCACTATCTCTTTTGTGTCAGTTCTGCCAAGGGACCCATTTTTTATTGTTTTGTTTTTTGAAACAGTGGGTGGAAGGGCTAGGTGTGGAGGAGAGTGGGTGGAAGGATGGAATTTGTTGGCATAGGTATTTCTTAATAATTTTTTTTTCCTCAGAGCTCAAATGTAATCCAGTCAAAAGAACCTAACTGGTCTCGTCCATGTCGCTGGCTTCTAGAGACTGCAGGAGCTGCTCCTAAATTTTTTTCCCTTCTTAGGGATTTCAACCAGACTTGTCTCTGCTATTTGGGGTTTCTATGCTGACAGCAAAAGCTCCCTAGTGGCTCTATTTCATTCAGCCAATTTTACTGGGCCATTAGCTCAGTCTGCAGTGGCAGAAAACCAGGTCAGTTCTATAAAATACACAGATATTCCAAAAATTTTAATAACTGATTTTTTTCCTAATTTGTTCTTTCAGTTTCTCTGTCTGTTAAATGAGGCTTAGAGGTCGGACCAGATCAGTGGCTCCTAAATTTTTTTCTCATTGTAACCACTTATGGAATCTGCTAAAAGCTAGAAACACTTCCTAGGAGGGGAAAAAAGGGCTTAAATGTATTTGAAAGACTCTACCTCCTTGGTTGATTTAACAAATTAAAATAAAATAAAATAATAAAATTTATTTGTAAGACTGTTTAAAGGGGTTCACGGAATCTGTGAAACTTTTTCACAGTCGCCAAGGGAAGAATCTATGAACCCCAGGTTAAGAATCAGCTGTACCTCCACTTCTAAAGCCCTGGACTCCACGCAGGCTGTCAAAACAGAAAGCACACGCAGTCATTTTGGAACCGCTGTCTCTCTGTCTGCAGAGGAAATCAGGCTGACAGCTGTATGAACCGTGATGTAAGCAGCAGGCACCCACCTGTCCTCCTCCGCAGCTGTTGAACAAATGCACTGAGGTCGCGACAGGAAGATCCTAAATTAAGCAAGTCAAATTATTCCCCACAAAGACAAGGTGAACAGTGGGTGCACCTTCCAAGTCTCCTGTACACCAGATTCTACAGCCCTCCAATGGCGAGCTCTGCCTGCAAATGGAGATTAACCCAGAGTCTCATCAGTTATCTCACTTTGTCTCGAGATCAGACCCCCTGCCTCCACGTCATGAGGGTCTGTCTGTTGATGAGAAAGCCACCCCTATCAAAGTAAGTGGCCTTTCTCATCATGACGTTACAGGATTGACACATAACTCTCTGTCACACCGGATAGTCTAAATGAACAGGCTTCATTCGCTATTTTTGAACCATGAGCTGCGGTTCCACAAACACATGCTACAACTATTGTCATATTCGTAGTTTTTCCAGTGAATTCTTGGAATCCTTGTGTCCTGTCAGCTAGAAGTCAACTACCTCTTCTTGAGTCTCCCTGTTCTCTCTTTCTTAATTATGGAATTTTTACACATACAGAAACATTGAAAGAACAGAAAAATAAATGCCTATATACCCTCCATCTGTACTCAACAATTATTGACATTTTGCTCTATTTGCTTTCTCACTCTCTCTTGTATATATAATTTTGTTTTCCAAAACTATGCAAAAGTATAAATTGCAATAATTGAAACACTCCGTTTCTAAGCACTTTAAAATTTGTCTCCTAAGAATAATGAAATTCACCCCCATAATCACAATACCATTATGCATAAGAAAATTAATAATTCTTAATGTCATCTAATATCTGGTCCATATTCAAATTTCCACAATTATTTCCAAATGTACTTCTGTGACTATTTTATATTTTCCACATCATCACATTGGTCTGACATAGTTCTTTAATCTTTTAGTCTAGAGTAACCCCCTGGCACACACTTTACTTTTCATGTAATTTACTTTTTTTTTTTTAATATTTTGTAGACAGGGTCTCGGTACGTTGTCCAGTCTGGTCTCAAACTCCTGTCCTCAAGCAATCCTCCTGCCTCAGTCTCCCAAAGTGCTGGGATTACAGGTGTGAGCCACCAACACCCAGCCAACATTGATTTTTTAAAGAGTCCAGGCCAACCATCTTATTGAATGTCCTACATTCTGAATTTGTGAGATTATTTCCTCATCTGTTCATGCTCCTTTGTCTCCTGTATTCCCTATAAACTGAAATTTTGGTCTAAAGCCTTTATCAGACTCAGGTTAAACATATTTGGCAAAAATACTTCACAAGTATCTTATGTATTTTTGTATCACACCAGAAGATGTATGCAGGCTGTCATATAGAAAGCACATACAATTACTTTGGAACATCTGTCTGCGGCAGAAATCAGTCTGACAGCTGTTTGAACCATAATGCTGTAAGCAGGAGGCAGGCGTCTCCATCAGTAGTGGGGTGCTAAGTTTGACCACTTTGTTTAAGGTGTAGACCACAAGATCTCTCCAATGTAAAGTTACAGTTTACTTTTACAATTCATAAGCAATCTATGGGGTGATAGATACCTAGGTCACATGAATATACTGTTCCCCCAAGAACTTTGCATCTAATGGCTTTAGTATCCATTGATCCAACCCTTGACTGAAATAATTATTACACTGGGGATTGCAAAATGCACCCCATTCTCTTCTGGATTTAATTTAAAAGGGTCGGTTCTACTTTCAACATACAAGTGAGGTGAGCATTAGGTCTGAGCAGTCTGCCACTGCCACTGTTTCTCGTCTGTCACTCAGTGTTGCTGTTGAAGGCTGTCCCTACACAGCCCTAATGGTTCTGGGCCACCTCGAGATGATGCCACCCTGATTCAGACCTCTGCTGTGACCCACAACGGAGGCCAACCCCAGCCTGTCAGTGCCAAGTGAGCTGGAAATGCCCGTCTCCCGTATTCCCAGTTCAACTCTCTGGTTCACATACACAGACTTACTCGGCACAGCAGCCTACCCCAGGAGTGCTAATTCACGATGAGTTCCAGCATCTTCCACCTCATGGACCCCATGATGAAACTGACTCCATTCTTTTCCCAAAGACCCACACTAGGAGGCAGGCAGGTTTTCCCTTGGATCCAAGTGTCTGATGATACTCCCTTTCCCCATATACCCTTCTTTTTTAATTTATTTCTTTTTCTTGCCTTATTACATTCACTTTAGGTCTTTGAAAAAAACTGATTATTGTGATATGTAACACATTGGGGAAAATCTATGTAACTAAAGCTCTGGGTAATAAGCATCTGAGAAGACCCAAATATGCCTGTCTTCAATAACTATCCCCTTCGCTAAAGGTAACCACTATCATGACTTTCAGGTACTGGTATGCTGGTAAGCGTTTAACAACTCTTTCTCCAGGGGAAAAAAACAAAACTCTCAGATTGTAGCTTTTGCTGATTTCCATAATGTAAATATTATGACTGTGGCTGATTCCAAGCTACCAACAGAGATTCGGGTTGAGATGCCACAATCAGCTGTCCTGACGCAGCACAGCCGGCCTCCAGCAGGCTGCTGCGTCTACGTCTACGGTAATCACCTCCTTTCTTTCCTTCAGGCCTTTACTGCTTACATACGCATCCCTGAAAACCTAAAACCTAATTGAGTTCCCTCTTCTTATGTAATTAGAATAACATTGAGCTTATTGTTTGCTCAATATTATGGGTACGAGTTTCATCGATGTTGTTTAAAGTAACTATAGTGGGATAATTTTCACGGATGCATAGGGTATCCATGTATCATTATCCAAAGTTCACTTGGACATTTGGATTGTTTCCAGTTTGAAGCTAATAAAAATAATAACGAACATTCTGTTGGGTCTATACTTCTGATTGGAATCTCTGGGTCATAGGGTAAGTCTATCTTCACTTTAGTGGATTAAGCAAAATTTTCTAGAATGCTTTACCAAATTATATTCCCTCGTACTGTGTGTGACATTTTGCTTCACTTCATGTTGTCAGTTATTATGGTCAATCTGTTTGTTTGGTTTTTTTTGTTTGTTTGTTTGACACAGGGTTTCATTCTGTCACTCAGGCTAGATAGAGTACAGCCTCAAACTCCTGGGCTCAAACAATTCTCCTCCTGCCTCAGCCACCTGAGTAGCTAGGACTACAGGTGTATACCACCATGCCTAGCTGCCTAGCTAATTTTCCTTTTTTTTATTTTGTAGAGATAGGGTCTCACTATGTTGTCCAGGCTGGTCTCAAACTCCTGGGCTCAAGCAATCCTCCCACTTTGGCCTCCCAAAGTGCTAGGATTATAAGCATGAACCGCCATGTCCAGCCTGGTCAGTCCATTTAATATTAGACTTTGCAAAGAGTGTATAATGATATTTCATTGCATTTTAATGCCCATTCTTCGGATTACTAATTAGTATATTTTCTTTTTTTTTTGGCCATTCGGACTTCCTCCACATTTGAACTTCTTGTTCCCCTCTTCTGCGTTTCTACTGAGTTGTCTTTTTACTTACTGGTTTGTAGGAGGTTTTCACATAGCCTCTTTGCCATTTATATGAATTACCAATGTCTTCTCTCTCTCAGTGGCTTGACTTTTTAAATGCTGTATCTTTTATAAATATGTATTCTTAATTTTCCTTTTATGATTGAGGTTTTTTGTGTTTCTTTTAAAAAATCTATTCCCAATGAAAACAGAAAAATTCAGAGTGAAAGCTAGAAATTGCTACCAGAGATTGGAGAAAAGGTGACCTATCTTAGGTAGCAGCGACCCCATGCACCCTTCTAAAGGAAGCCATGCTTAAAGATTATGTGTCCTTCCAGGAGTGTCTCCTCAAGTGATTCTAAGGTATCCATACCGCACCCCTTCTAGGGGTGCTACCTTCAGTGATCCAGAGTTATTGCTGGCACCTCTAGATAGAGAAAAATACATGCACAGATTGACTCTCTGGTGGCCCTTCCTGTGTACTTTCCATCATAAGCTACCTGCAATTGATCTTATGCTTACACAATGTACATATGTTCAAATATTTTTATATCTTTTAATGTATATTAATGTACTTTCTTCATAAGGTCATTTGTGCAGCTTATGACTATATATGTTAAGCCAGTCAATTCATTTGTTTACCTCTACAAAAACCTAATAATTTTAAACTAAACTAGAGGACAGACCTCAGAAGCATGAGGTAGGTATACATAGCAGTACTTTGAGGCAACTCTACAGGGTAAATAGCTCTGGTTAAACTAGACATACTGAATTTATCTGCATAGACTACAGACATCATTATCATCATCAGAGCTACCATTTGTTTTGTATCTGTAACTGCAAGACACTTTACATCTGTTATGTCTAATCTTCAAAACAGCTCTGCAAGGGTAGGCATTATTATCGCCGACTTAATGAGGAAACTAAGGCTCAGCATGGTTAAAAGGTATTTCCAAGGTCACACATCTAGTAAAGAGGACCCCAAATTCAAACTCAGATCTCTTGGACTCCAAAACCCATGCTTTTCCACTCCTCTGCCTCTCAGAATATATGCCAAGCCTGGGCTTGGCATTCTGTAATTCTTTGAACTCTGGGCTCTTCTTCAATTGGAGCTCATTTAGAGGATTTAACCAGCAAATCCCAACAATTCTTCTCATATCTCTGTGTACCATATTTTTTTGTACAGAGTGCTGTAAAGGAATGTTTAATTTTAGTTAGTGTTTACTTTATCTTCTCCAAACACTTTTATACCAAGAAAATACTAAAAAAATCAACCTAAATAAGCTACTTTTTGTGGTAATTTTAAATTCAATAAGTAAGATAGGTAGGGGAGGGCAGACTGGGAATCATGAATGTCTATCTCCTGAGCTTGCTGTTAAGCTAAATTGAAATGCTTAACTATGTCCCACTTCTGCATCACAAAGAAATGACCACAACATCTCATTACTTACTGTTTTGACAACACATAATCCATCTCATCCGACTCACCTGTTGGAAAGCAAATGGCTCCACTAAACAAGCCAGAAGGTGATAAATGGGGAACAAAGTCTTTGCTGGCTATGACTCATCCCGCATGTCTCCCAGGAAGTGGGACCCAGGGGAGCAGAGATGAGTGAGGAGATAGATAGGAACAGGCCACCGAAATGGCTTCTCCAGACCTACTCAGCTGCAGACGGAACTGCCAAATTGCTTTCCCTTCTCTGGAGCGTCTAAGCGCTCAAACCTCACCCCTCTGAGGCAGTCCTCCCACTCATCGAGGGACACCCACAAAAAGACAAGCCTTTTTTACAAATGTCTTTCAGTTCTCTACGGGCCCACTTTGAGAAAAGAGAAGGCAACCACGGTTTATCCAGTGCTGGCTAGGAGCCAGCTAGTTTAACATACGTTTTCACCTTAAACAGCTACAACAGCCCTGCGAGGTGGGCATTGTTATCCCCTTTTTACAGAGAGGTTGTATCTCGTGCTCAAGGACACACAAATATCAGGTGGCAGAGTTGAGAAATAATCCCAGGACTATGTGGCTGGAAAGTCTGATAACTCTTGACCTTCCTTCTAAGTGGGTCTCTCTGTTCTTTGAGGGCACGTGTCAACAGGCTGGGAACCAAACGCTGTTTAAGACCACTAGAGATTTCGAGCTGGGAACAAAACCTTACAAAGTCATCTACTTCCAATGGCTCTTTACCTCTCTTATCGGCCACAGTGACTCTGTGCTAGCACTAGTCCCCGTCAAGAAAGCACATCAAACTCAAGTGAGCAGAGTGGCATTAGGATAGGAGACAATGCTAAATCTGCCTTAATTTTTTATCAAGAAAATATTTACAAACTTTGCTATCTTATCTATTATTTTATCTTCACTGCTATATGTATTGTCAATTATTTATCATGATATTGGGTTTAAAATCCTGATTTAGTTCAATCTTTTTATTTCACAGCCAAGGAAAGTTAAGCCCGGCAAGGGTGAGCAATTTGCCCAGGTCACACCACTTCTAAGTGGTTTTGCCAAAGTGAGTCTTCTAAATCATGTCTTGGTTCCCGACACTATGCCATAATATCCAATTATATCCAATAGCCAGTCCTGGGCAAGGAGAAAGTCTTGCTCCTAGTGCTTCATGGACTCCCCTCTCCTTCTCCTGAGGATCTTCATGCTACCTTCTCATTTCCTAAGTCTGCATTCTCCACGGAAAGAGACCACCTTTCTCCCCATCCCACTCCCAGACCCAGAGCCTCTCTTCATCACCTCTCTCAGCAAAAACAGCATTCAGTCAACACTCAGATGAAGATGGCTAAGCAGCCCAGCTAGCTGTGCCACAGAGCGGTTCGATCTCAGGATGTTTTACACTCTTCAAAATTATTAAGAACCCTAAAGAGCTCCAAACCAAACAAACAAAAAGTTAGTGAGAAGAATAGCATTGTTTTATATGTTTGCAACCTCTTTAGTGTCTAGCTTAATATAAGACAGCTGGATTCTCATATCTGCTTCTGCATTTGCTCTGTTGTGGTATCACATGTCATGTAGCTGCTGGAAAACTCCTCTGTACAGAGTTAGAGTGACAAAGGAAAATACTGTCTTAGTATTACTCTACAAATAGTTTTCACTTCGGGGACACACTGAAAGGGTCTCTGGGACACACACACACTCCTGCCGCTGCAGGGTCCCAGGATCATACGTTGAAAACCGTTGCTATAGAGCAATGAACTTGGAGCTAGTGGAGCTCCAATCCTGGTGACTGACCTTGGGCATGAAGTCATGCATAAGAAAGAGCCCTGCACGCACAGTAAATGTTTTTTAAAAAGCTTTCATAAAGCTCCTCCTAAAGATATTTATGTAAAAAGAGATAATGCTTAGGGATAGTGCCTGCACACAGAGGAGTGACTCTAATGATGGGATATCAGGCAGGCTCAGAAGCAGAGATGGAAAGTGAGTTTCAAAAACCTCTGGTGGTGGTGAGGTACCCCTTGAGTCACCCTTTCCAGCACCCGTTGGTTCACATCATGCATGTGCCCACTTGATGGAAAAATTCCAGCTGCGGCTTCATGTGTTCTACTTAGTCCAGAAATATCTTTTGTATCTGAGCGTTTCGTTCCTCACCAACCCTCCTCTGCCCACGGCATTGCAGAGGAAGTTTTCTGAGAGGCTGCCCTGCATAAACGAGTCCTTTTGATTGAGTGCCCTATGCGTACCTGATAGAGACCACCTGGGCAGTCCTTACCCTCCCTCACCTTCCCCATCCCGTAGGCATGGATGGGATTTGGGACTCTTCCCAGTCTATTTCCTCACTAGCTAATGAGCAGGAATTCTTAATTAGACTTACTTCTTGGGGAATTATTGCTGTGGATGTTATAAATAATAGAGTGTGGTCTGCATTCAGAATTATAAAAATTAATTTTGGCTAAATGGCATGCTCTGCTATTCCTACTCAGCCATCTTTCCTGGCCGTGGAGGACCAAGAACAAGCACTGAGGCCATATTCTTGCCACCGAGGCAGCAGGGTTTCAAGGAACTTCTGACCATAATTTTAACTGAATCATACTACCCACCCCCCAATAAAACAAAGACCTAAGGAAGGATGCAGGGCCCAAGCAGCTCTGACTTGCAAGTCTTCCAACATTCAGTTTGAGTATAGTTGGAGACACATGACTGAAATGTTTGGTCAAAGGAAAGACTATTAGAGGCAAGAAATACAAATGCCATTATCTGCTGCCCTGAACTAGGCATTCTCAACCTGATAGGCAGGCAGGTAGCACAAATCAGTGACACGGTCAGGAGGAAAACTGTGGTTAGCGGGAAAGCAGAACTCCACCTACAGGGGGCAGCACCTCCAGGTGACTTATACCAGACTGCACAGTGGTGCCAAAGCTTCTGATTTGTCAAGAGAACCCAGAAATATGGATTTTTAAAATGTGAAATCTTCCAATATTTAAATGTTTACACATTTTTAATTATGTATATTCTCAGTAAAAATTCAACAAAAAATTTTTCCCCAAAATGTCTGTGGACTATCAGTTTGTGTCCTTTCGCCCAAAATCTCTTTTCTCATAGTACAAAACTATGTCTCTCCACCCAAAACACTGTGGTTCCTGCCCTGTATTGCCCAGGGCTCAATTTTTCTTTGTTTTTATGTGATGAAAATTTGTGTGATGAAAATTTGCACATTACCCTGTCACAGGATGCATACAACTGTAACTATTTCACAATTTCAGGAGTTTATTTCATGTGCTTTTAACAGATCTGACATGTTTACACAAGAATAGTCTTCCTTCTGGAAGGCTGCAGAAATCAAATAATGATACCTTCTTTCAAATACTTCTCTCTTGCCTCAGCCACCACGGCTGCCTCCACTCTGTGTCCCCAGGGTGTACAGCTGCCGAGCATGTTCAATGCATATTTCTTGGTACCCCTTGACAAGGATGAGTCAGAATAGATAGAAATCAATCAATCAATCAGTCAATCCCAGGAGATAACCAAAAGGCAAGGCAGAACACCGAGCAGAGAAATAGGGAAAAGAACACTACAAAAGCACTTGAATTTACAAAGCATAGCTCTCTGGTCCCACAACAGTGAGCTGACAGAAGACCTTTGGTGGATATCCAACCTATTCAGTTTTTAATACTGTTGCTATCTATTTATGTAGCCATAAACAATACACAGTATTATTTCATAAGTTTTAATTTTACATAAATAAGATGTTACTATATTCATTACACAATCAGTTTTTAATTTAATGGTTTTCAAATATATGTTGCTATATATTTATCTAATTCATTTATTTTAACTGCTATATAGTATTTCATCATTAAAATGTACCACAGTTGAATTTATCCATGCTTCTTTTGACGAACATTTAGGGGTTTTTTTATTCCCACTGTTATAATGTCATATGCCTTCAACATTAAGAGTTTCTTTAGAAAGAAACTCCTTATACAAGCAATGTTGAAGAAATAAAATAAGAAAAAAAAATAAAAAATAATAAAAAAATAGAATGAAACTCTTGTTGAGTTGTAGCAAGTATATACTTTTATCTTTTCGAGATTTTGCCAAATTTTCCCTCAAAGTGGTTGCAATGATAGACATGCCCACCAACAGTGTGTCAGAGGTCTTTCTAAATGGGTCTTGTTTTTCTCTGTATGATCCTAAACATGAACACAGTGGAAAATATGCACTTTTAGGAAAGAAGAATATCTCCATATGCTACTAAGGAGTGATCTTCAAGATAGATCACTAACTATAAAAAAGCAGGAGGGAAAAAAGTGTATATGGTATGCTATCATTTACCTAAGGAGAGAGATATGCATAGATATGTATGTTTGTTTATATTTTTAAAATGGAATAGTAAACCATAATGTTTTAAAGTACTTATATATAGAAGAAGAAATAGGTAGATGGAACAGAAAAAGAGCTAGACTTCTTTCAACATGTCTTGTTTTATAGATTCAATTTTGAAAATACTTAATATTTTGCATAATTATATCAAAGTTAATTTAATACAAAAACAACCCTAAAAGTCAGTAGCAGAATAAACCAAATAAACTGAATTACGTGTCCAGTTGGTGGCATAACCACACAGAGATGAACTGTTTCACAATTTTTTAAATACAGAACTGTAGGGCCAGTCCAGTGGCCCACATCTGTAATCCCAGCACTTTGGGAGGCCAAAACAGGAGGATCACCTGAGGCCAAGATTTGAGACCAACCTGGGCAACATAGCAAGATCTCATCACTAAAATATATATACATATATATAACTGTAAAAAAAGCTATATTTGGTAATTATATTATTGGTTGTGGTGTTGATATTGTTATTCTGAGACTGTTGTGTATACGTTGTGAACTAAAGCAATTTAGTAGTTGTACTGTTGGCAATTACAATTTTCAACATGTGAGGAAATAAAGATGTAAGATTGATAAACTTAAATAAAAACCCAATAGAACTGAATTTGAATTAGAAATTTTACCTTGAATACATGGTATGTTTCATCTTTTAAAAGCAAATAAAAATTTCCTAGCTCTGTCTCCTAAAAAAAACTTAGAAACAATGACCAACCCAATATCAATGAGCTCTTCTGGCACCCTAATCATGATTTCTAAATACCATTTTCCATTACAAAGAACTGAATCTCCTTGGAGAGATGGCTGATTCCAGGTCTGAAACCAAAAATGTACACAGTGAGCATAGACCACCTTGTCATACCTAAAAGCAAGGAAACTATTAAAGATTACTAGTATCATACCGAAGACTTAGGAACCAATCTATGGCTCAAAGATGGGAAAGTGTGGCCATCAATAAAGGTAAAAACTGCAGTCGATTAAAAACACATATTTTTATCTATATGTTCATAGTGATTTATTTAAACACCATCGTTGGTTACTTTTGCTAACTAACTCATGAGATGAAAGAACCAACTCATTATGTTGAAAAGTAATAAACAGAAGAAAAAACGGAATCGTTTATTTCGGCTTTCCAAAGGGACTGTATGTCAAGGCAACCAAACAGTTTTCATGGAAAAGTTGCCCTTTATAGATGTATTCCAGCAAATAAAACATGATAGGCCGGGCGCGGTGACTCACGCCAGTAATCCTAGCACTCTGGGAGGCCGAGGCGGGTGGATCGCTCAAGGTCAGGAGTTTGAGACCAGCCTGAGCAAGAGCGAGACCCCGTCTCTACTAAAAATAGAAAGAAATGATCTGGCCAACTAAAAATATATATAGAAAAAATTAGCCGGGCATGGTGGCGCATGCCTGTAGTCCCAACTACTCGGGAGGCTGAGGCCGTAGGATTGCTTGAGCCCAGGAGTTTGAGGTTGCTGTGAGCTAGGCTGATGCCACGGCACTCACTCTAGCCCGGGCAACAAAAGCGAGACTCTGTCTCAAAAAAAAAAAAAAAAAAAAATGAATTAATGTATCTAGACAGTGAATTTCTACAGCTGCTCTCAACCCTACGGGAGAGACAACTAGACAGACAGACAACACAGCACCAACTCTGAAGTCTTAGCAAAAAAAAAAAAATCTGATCAAATCTCTAGGTCTAACTACCAACTTGAATCAATTTGCATGTACCACAAGGGATAGAGAAACATGTTAAATATTACCAGGGTGATATGTGGAACAGTCAGGAGTATTACAGGTTACCAAATTGTTCTTAGATCAATACAAATGCTGACAAACTACTAAAACCTTAATGAATCCTAAACACCATTGAACAATGAAGTCATTTTCACTGAAGCTGAGCCATCTAACTGCTCAAATTGTTCCACCTCTTCTTACCTTCTACAATTGTATCCTTAAAATGGACGCCATTAAATGAGGTTCCTGATCATAACTATTCCTTCATAAAAAGCATCCTACACATTCATAAGGTAGTACTAAATTTCCTCCCTAGCCTTTGTACACAAGTACTTATATACAAAGTTCACTGACACGGCACTGAATTTGGATAATTCTGTGAGTCTATATTCAATGGGACTAAGGAGAAAATTAAGTCTAAAGGGATTTTGACTTCTTCAAGAAGGAAGATGCTGTGAAATGTTCATTTCCATCATTTCCATATGTTGGACAACATTCAGACTGCTAGAAAATATAAATTATAATTCCCAGAGCTTTATTTTTTATATAAAAATGGAAGTTTAGAGAACATCTCCCCAAACTGTTACCATTCAGAGGGCTGTGACTCTTCAACGGGGAAGGGATCTCTAATATATTGTTAACATAGCATTAAAGGGATGAAACAATTTCTTACAAGAAGGTCTAAAAAAGGCAGAACAGCTCCCCTGCTTCATAGTGTCTCAATCTTTTCCATATTTAGTGAGCAAGAGTCAAAAATATCAAAACTCCTGGGAAATTCTCAGTAAAAGAATTTATTTTTGCTCAGCATAATTTAGTTCCATTTGTGGCTTTATCATGCAATACTCAAGATCCCTTAAACTTGGAAGAGAGAGATTGGAAACATGACTGTCAATCAATAGTCCAAGAATTCCTTTATCATTTAGCCATTTTCTAGCACATTCACATGAAATTAAGAAACAGGATCAAAAAGAATGGGAGCGTAGCCTAAAATAACAATGTTTAGACAAAAACGTACTAAGCTGTGATTTCACCATCTTATACATCAGTGTTGATAGAGGGAGATCTTGTATCATCTATGACCAGACATCAAAGGAAGCAAATTTATGATAAACAATATTATGCAGAGAGCAGGACTTTGATTTTAATTGCTCTTAATTTATACTTCAAGCCAGAGAAAAGGCAAGACTTTGGAAAACGTAATGACTTTTTTAAAAAAAACAAAAACCCTGAGATCATGGTATCTATGAAGGCAGAAAGCTAGGTTCTGCTTGAGCCATTCTCTAAAGCTAAAAGGAGACATTTTTCCCTTTTCCCAAATAGTTATCTATATCTACTATCTTATAGTCTTGACCCATGTTAAAATCTGGGCTCTAGAGCAAGATTTTCATTTACTATGAGTGCAGCACTCAAAATATCAGCTAAGAAATGAATTCAGTGTAGTATAGCTGAAGCAACAAGATTTTTTTTCAAAGGTGTAATATTTGCTCTACATGTATTGTGTGTTCTATTTTTAGTGTCTATTAGTAATGGCTGATTTAAAAGTTAGTACAGGATGGGCACAGTGGCTCATGCCTGTAATCCCAGAACTTTAGGAGGCCGAGGCGAGAGGATGGCTTAAGACCAAAAGTTCAAGACCAGCCTGAGCTAGAGACTCTGTCTCTACAAAAAATAGAAAAATTAGCCAGGTATGGGCATGTGCCTGTAGTCCCAGCTACTTGGACTAGGCTGAGGCAGGAGGATCACTCCAGCCCAGGAGTTTGAGGTTACAGTGAGCTATGATGACACCACTGCACTCTAGCCCAGGCAACGGAGCAAGACCCTGTCAAAAATTAATTAATTAATTAATTAAAGTTAGTGCTATACAAACTGGAATTAGTTGTTTTTTTTTTTTTTTTTTTGAGAGACAGGATCTCGATATGTTGCCCAGGCTGGAATGCAATGGCTATTCCCAGATGCAATAATAGCACACTACACCCTCAAACTCCTGGGCTCAGGTGATCTTCCTGCCTCAGCCTCCCAAGTACTTGGGACTACAGCCTCAGCATGCTACCATGCCCAGCTAGAATGAATTTTGAGAAAGAAGATTATCCTCAAATGACCCATCTGCTACTTTTTAAATTGCCACACAGATGCTACAGACAAGATTCATCATGTTCAACGATCTCAGGTTTCTAATCTAGTATAGTCATACAATTTAAGAATTTTTGAGTTTAATGGAATCCTAAAAAAAATCTAGTCCTGCAATATCTTTTGTCACATCATTGGGGCTGTAAGTCTGAGGCACTGTGTTGACTCCTGCTACGGCTGGGCTCAATGGGAACAGAGAGCTTATACCAATTAGGGCTGCCTCTGCCACCTCTTGAACCCTGGGGCAGGGATAACGGGACCCATCAATGCATGTACCACAGATTTGCCACCCCTGCTTGGGTCCAACATCCCATCTGGAAGAAAAAGATTCAAATATATCTCTAAACTTTTCCACAAGCTAGTCTGGGCCAGTAACATTGAAACCAAAAATAAGTCACTCAAAATATTTGAGCTTGCGTTGACTCATCAGCAGTCAAATGAAAATAGTTAATCAGTAATACCTGCTCCAGCACTCAGAGAGGGATGTTGACAAGACCAAGTAAGATAATGTTTAGGCAAGGGCTTTGTAAACCGTAAGCACTATAGGAATATGAGTTTGATTTAATTAAAAAATAATAAATTATTCCATATAGATGGCTACTTATCTTTCATCTAAGTAGAACCCCTGGCTGCCACCCATTCATGAACACTCCAATGTGATTAGGAAATAAAACCAGATGGAACCATTTTTAAGCATTGTGATGGTGGTGTTTTGTTTTGTTTTTTGAGAGGTGACTATTTTGGAAAGTTTCTATTTATTTATGTATTAATACATCCCTTTTAACTACCAAGAGTTTGAGGCAACATACAAATTCCATAAAAGTACAGATAATATCACATGGTAGAAGGGGCAAATTAAAAAAAAATACAGATAATAAACAATAGAACCAAAGGAAAGGGTTACAAAACTGTCAGACAGGATGGAAATTCTGGATCTGAGCTTCCTGGCAACCAAGGAAAAAATAAAGCAACACAGTTCTATAATTCTTTTTTTAGAAAGGAGACAAAAGGTTTACTTAAAAATTGAGATGAAAAGAAATTTTCTTCATCATGCTAAAGATAGTCAATCTTTTACCATCAAGCCTTCTATTTGACCATGTAAATGTGGACCCAGCTGACAATGTCTCTCCAGAGACCTCTAAATATAAAAGAGATCATATCACCCAGAATGAGGATATACTTTGATTCTGGCACAACATCAATTTCAAATTCTTAGAGCCATGCCCAACAGGAAGCACAGAACCCTGTAAAGAACATGGAACTAAGAATTGAAAACCAGTTCAAGTCCCAATCCCCCCATCGGTGGGCTGTGTGGCCATGGGCAAATATTTTAATTCTCTGAGTCTGGTTCTCTCATCTATAAGAGGGAATAATTATACCTACCTTGGAGAATTGTAATAAGGAAAAAACAAGTCTATTTGGCAGACTCTTCATCTGTAAAGTAGTAATGACATATTCATTATTATTATTAACCCTAATGTTTTATAGTCTGTGAATGTATCTAATGTAGCAATGCCCAAAGTATATTCAGTGCATGCTAATCTCATATGTTCTCTCTTAAGGATTTGAAGTGTACATTGGCTGTTTTAGTCCCTTCAGGCTAATATAACAAAATACCATAGACTACATGGGCTTATAAACAACAGAAATTATTTCTCACAGTTCTGGAGGCTAGGAAGTCCAAGATCAAGGCACCAGCAGATTAGGTGTCTGGTGAGGGCTAGCTTTCTGATTCATAGTCAGTAGTCTTTTTGCTCCATCCTCACATGGTGAAAGGAACAAATCAGCTCTTTGTGGCATCTTTTATAAGGGCACTAATCCCAATTGTGAAGGCTCTGCCCTCATGACCTAATCACCTTCGAAAGGCCCCCACCTCCTAACACCATCAGTTAGGGGATTAGGATTTCAACATAGGAATTTTGAAGGGACACAAATATTCAGTCCACAGCATTGCCATATTACAGACCTGAGAAGTCCTAAAACTAAAATGCTGTTTAGCTTGGTTTTTTTTGTTGTTTTTTTTAATTTATTTTTTGTCATGTCGCAATACCAGGACTTGAGTGTTTAGCTTGTTTTAATTCACCATTTGCAGACTCATTTGACTACAAGTCTGGAGGGTCAATTTGCATGACCCTATTCTGTGACCGTCCTTTGGGAACATTATGTTAACCCAGTGGTTCTCAGTTGGGGGTGACTTTGATCCCCAGGAGACTCACGACAATATCTGAATACATATTTGGTTATCACGACTGGGGTAAGAGCAGGGGATGAGATGTTACCATCATCCACTGGTTAGAAGCCAGGGATGTTGCTAACCATCTTACAAGACACAGGACAGCACCCCACAACTAAGAATTATCTGATCCAAAAAGTCAATAATCTCAAAGTTAAGAAGCCCTAAGCTAACCCCTTCTTTAAAATATTTCTATTTCCAGCCTACATATTCCTAGAGGGTTAACAGTCCCAGAGGTATATTAATATCTTTTCTTCCCCCCCATCCCCATTCAGCAGGGGCCCGGTTTACACATTTGCAGAGCTCCAGGACTTCACCAACCATCCACGGGGCCCAGCCCTCAACCTTGCCAACTTTGGCTAGATCCCTTGCCTGCTTTGTGCGTTCTTGGCCACAGGCACAGCCTCCCGGCTGCCCTGTGTGTCAGCACCTCCCGCCAACTTCCCTGCTTCCCTCAGTGCTTCTGCTCTTTCTCCAGAGACAGCAGGGCCGTCTTAAAAGGGCAGCGGCCAGGTCTACACCCAGGATTCCGAGACAGGGGACCCTTGCAATGAGCTGGATGCTTCCTAAGAGAAACCACCAGTATAGCTCCCAAGCCACAATAAAGAGCTAAAAAGTGTCACCTCATAATTACAGCTTGGTGATGGCTTTCTATGGGTCATGCATACAACTGTCAGCTGAAGTGTGTCTCAAATGTAACTTTCTGTACTTTCTTTACTTTGGGGGATTAAATGGAAGTTCTCTTTGCAGCTCCCATTCTCCTCAATGGCAGAAATTTAATCTCAGTCAATTTAGGATCCCTGTAGATGTCAGGGGAAGGGGTCAACGGGTCCTCTGCGTCACCTCCAGACAGGTCTTCTGCCACATTGTCCTGGTTCCTCTTCATGTCCACACTGTCTGTACTTCATCCAGTACAGACAGGATGTCAGGCCCCCTCTGCCCTCAGTTTCCAAACCTACCCGGGGCTCCATCGTTCCTCACCACACCTGGCCCGGGGACATGCTTCGTGCAGAGACCAATATTTCTCCTCCTCCGCCTCCAGCTTCCACTCTAGGGCAGCTATTCCCTGTTTGCCTGTTTTTGTTCTTTATTCTACTCATCATATATTCTCCGTGCCCTGATCCCCTTAGGAGCTGCGCTTCTGAAACTCCAAAACTTAAGCTTTTGAACCTCAGAAGCTTTTCTTTTTTTCTCAAATTACCAGCTCTCCCAGCAATTTCAAAAGTCTGTTTAGACTCTTAGCTTTCTCTCTGCCCTTTTGCTGAGTCATTCATTCACCAAGAACATAAAAGCAGAGAGTCCTCAGCCTGGATTCAGAGAAGGGCTGAGGGTAGAAGGAAATGAGGGGGAAGACATTGGCTAAATCTTGAAAAAAAAAAAAATCTCAAAATGTGATTTAGTCCACTTTAATGGCCCATCCGCATCTTGCGTCCAATCTTGACAAGGTTTAACGTTTTATTCCCTGAAAGGTCGGGTGTAGGAGTAACAGATAGATTTCATCTCGCTGACCAAATTGAATTGATCGGTAGTGGCTGCCTAGAGTAGTGTTGAAAAGGTTTCTTGAGGCCTCAGCTGGGCTCAGTGGGCAAAAATGACTTAGTGGCATTCACTGTGGGTATGAGAGGAGGGAGGTGACGGCGTGCAGCCCACCACCTTGCCAGCACTGGCTTACTGCTACCAGCAAACTTGGAGATTCTTCTGGAACCTCCCTTTTCCAGATCATGTAAGTCAATATTGTGAGAGGACTTGATGGAAAGCCAACAAAAAGTGGGAACCCTGAGTGCACAGGGTGCTAAGAGACAGAATCCTTCCAGGAGCGGCACCCCAAGTGGCACCCTCTGGAACTGGAATGGGATGGGGCAGGTTCTAGGTGTAAGGTTTTTTGGATTGGTCCACGCCAGAGAAAGAAAGATGAGCGTAGTTGAAAGGGATAAGTTAAAGAGGCTTTATTGGAGCGCTCCCGGTGGGGGTAAGGAGTCCCAAGAGAGGGACCCAGGCGAGCTTCACGGGACCCACGGAGTGGGACCAGAGAAGTCATGCCGCCCAGAAGTCTGAGTGGGCTTTTATGTGTTTTTAGGGCTGGGGGATGGGAGTTTTTCTGGCAGGAAGGTTTTGGTGCCGAAGAGTGAGGAATTTCTTTGTTTCAGCTTTAGGGCGGGTATTGAGGAATAGGAGGGGCTGCTTCTTTTTTCATTAGGGAAGGGAGGGGTGCCTGGCACCAGCCTTACACTAGGGCCCCCAGATACCATCCCTCCCCTCTCCCCAGCTCGCAGGCCTGCCTTCAGCAAAGGCCGGGAGAGTCCACGGGTGTGTATCTTCTGGAGTAAGCACAGCAACTTTGATTGCACAAACTAGTTATTTATTCCGTGGGCAGTAGGAACCGCTGATAGTTTTTCAGTGGAGGAATGACAGGAAAAGAGAGGGCCTTTAACCAAATTAATCCAGCAGCTGCAGATAGAACAGATTGAAGGGAGAGTTTAGAGGCAAGGATGCTTCTTGGAAATGGACTACAGTTGCCAGGTGAGAAGTTTCATGAATGGGACGAGGACAGCAGGCCACCCTCCCCCGAAAGCAAGCCAAGCCACAGGCCTTGCACAAGCGCAAGTGTTACCACTTCTCCTGACAACGCCTTGTGCCTGTAGCCTCTGCCTTCACTATTAGGGGAACAAAGAACTTGCCAAGTCAGGATGCCTTGGCACAGAATGCTGCCGGGCTGGCCTGATTTAGGGAGGCCTAGCTGGGAGTCTTAAAAGGAGACATGCCCACTTCCAGGTGCCCACATGGCCAAGGGGAACTCCTGGTACAAAGGATGCCGACCCCTGAAAGAGGTCAGCACGGGGTGTGGCACTGGCTCTGTCCCTCTCCACATGTCTCCAGGGCTGGGGATAAGTCCTCCAAGGCATAAGTCAGCCCCTCCCACGGAAACAAACTGAACCAGAAATTCAAAAACAAAGGCGGGCACAGCACAGAGATGAGATTACCAAGGAAAAATACCCTCCGGCCTGGAGCTGCTTTTTGATCCATTGAGGCAGGCAACATAAGGAGGCGGGGTGCTGTGTATCCGGCCTGGGGGTGGAGCAAAAGCATAGACCTAGTGGAAGCCACTCAGCAGGGTGTCCTCCCTTTAGAAAGGCAGGTGGAAGCCTGCTTCTTCCCACCCAAGGTTTGAAGCCCCCAAATTCATCTCCTCCCCTTCCTCCTCCTCCCATTGACTTGCCTTTTTCTTTTTATTTCTGTCTCATCTTCCCTCCCCAATCTGCCTTTCTGGTTCTCTCCCTGCCTGCCTTTTTTCTCATCCTTCTGCCCAAACACGGTGACAACAGAATGTACTTCTGGGTCAACCTGAAAGAACCTCTAGGAGACAAGTTATGCCTGTCTCTTCCAGGTCCCCAATCCCAGCATGAGCCAGGCAGGCACCCCTGGCAGATGACTGCGTTATCCAGAGTCTCTTTCTAAACACGTTCCTCACACTCCATCACCCATGGAAAAGATCTGGATTCTGTAGCCTGGGCTAATTCCGCTCCTGCCCGGCTCTGCCAGCATCCCTTACTGAGGACAGATGGGGTGAGGGGTGACAGTGAACCTTGGCGTTGGCTGCAATCAGTGGGTCATTCGGCAACTCCACCTGCCTTAGCACAGAACATAAACATGTAGGAGGTCACCCCCCATGTGGGGCTGCCTAGTGCTGCAGTCCCCAACCCCTAGGCCTCTGACTGGTACTGGTCTATGGTGTGTTAGGGACTGGGCTGCAGAGCTCCACCTCCCTGCCCCCACTTCCCATTAGGGGACAAATTATCTTCCATGAAACCAGTCCCTGGTGCCAAAAAGGTTGGGGACTGCTGGCCTAGTGGGCACAGGACCAGGCTGCAGAGTTCCCAGGGCGGAGGAGGCTGGGAAGCCAGGGCGGCTGGGAGGAGAGGTGGGACAAGAGAAGGGACACTGCAGGTGGGGAAGGATGAGAAAAGGACCCCAACCGAAATGGAGCAAGGCCACCTCAGGGGCAGTGAGTGTGCAGGCCAGCCTGAAAGGAACAGAGAGTTTGTGCTGGGGCTGGAAAGAGAAAAACCTAAAACGCTCAAAATAAAGCTAGTTTGTAGAGGGCCTTGAATGCCAAGAGGAGAGTTTAGAATTTATCCCATTCATAATAGACAAGGAAAGTTGTTAAGCAGGAGAGGAACATTATCATAATGATGTGTAAGAAAATATCAAAGGACCTTTCTTGTTGCAGCTTAATTGGTACTTGCCACAGAACATGGGCGGGCGTGTGTCTTTTTGTGCCCTTCCTTTGGCTCTGCCTTTGCACAACAATGGGTCCAGTTGTCATCTGTGGCATACCTATCATGCTCCTCCTCCTCCGTAATCCTATCCTATATCTTGCTCTTGCCCTATAATCGTATCTTTCTCTCCTCAATAAACCTCATTTTCATGCTTGCCTTAAAAACAAAAAAGAACATAGGCAGGGCATGTGCTGCCAATGCCACATGCCCCTAGGGCTTTTTGACTGGGGTCCCACTAAAATGCCACCACCTGGAGCTATAGGAGCACTTCTGCTGGGGAGGGAGCAGGCAGTCGGGAGAGATGGACCCAGGGAGTGCAATGGCTTTTCCTCCTCTGAGCTGCACAGGGACTCCAAGAGCTGCACCCTTGGAGATCCAGGAACTTGAAAGGAGAGGCAGGCAATCCAGTCCCTGCTTAGGCAGCAGGGTGCTGATCTCCTTCCGAGCCAGGAAAATGGAAATAGGAGGACAGCAGGTGGAGAGAGAAGACACCTGGGGAGCACCTATGCTGCCACCATTTGGTACAATATTGTGTCACTTCCCATGGGCCACAAGGACACCTCGAAAAGTAGCTGGGTTTAAAGACACAAAAGGCCACATATTGTATGATTCTGTTTATATGAAATGTACAGAACAGGGGTGGGCGCCATGACTCATGCCTGTAATCCCAGCACTCTGGGAGGCTCAGGCAGGAGGATCGCTTGAGTCCAAGTGCTCAAGGCTGCAGTGAGCTATAATTGCACCCCTGCACTCCAGCCTAGGTGACAGAGCAAACACTCTCTCTCTAAAAAAAATAAATAAATAAATTCAGGCCAGGTGAGGTGGCTCACGCCTGTAATCCTAGCACTCTGGGAGGCCAAGGCAGGAGGATCACTTGAGCTTAGGAGTTCGAGACCAGCCTGAGCAAAGGCGAGACCCTGTCTCTACTAAAAATAGAAAAATTATCTGGGCATTGTGGCATGCACCTGTAGTCCCAGCCACTTGAGAGGCTGAGGCAGGAGGATAGCTTGAGACCAGGAGTTTGAGGTTGCTGTGAACTATGATGAAGTCACAGCACTCTAGTTGGGGCAACAGAGCTAGACCCTATATTAAAAAAAAAAAAAAGTACAAAACAGGCAAATTCATAGAGACAAATAGCAGATTAGTGGTTGCCAGGGGCTGAAGGGAGGGGGAGGATGGGGACTGACTGCTTAATGGGTATGGGGTTTCCTTTTGGGGTGATGAAAATGATCTGGATTCAGATAATGGTGGTGGTTACATAATACTGTGATTGCCCTAAATGCCACTGAATTGTACACTTTAAAATGATTAAATTGGCAAATTTCATGTTAAGTATATTTTACCACAATAATTTTCTTTAAAGAAAAAATAAAGTAGCTGGGCCCCAGGTCAGTTGCCTGCTCAAGGGCTGCCCATGCGGGTGGAGATCCAGCAGCAGGATGGACAGAAGGATGGACTTCCAGTAAGGTAAGGGGTCGGAGAGGGTCTTCTGGAGGTGTCAGAGATCCCTTGCCAGAGAACTAGACCATGCTGGCTTTCTGAAGAGGTCCCACATGTGCCCTGGGTTAGTCATCAGCACTGTTCCCAAATATTTCCAGAGCACCCCTCTGGGCACATGGCACATAGTATCGTTGTACTTCCCAGTCCCTTTCTGGGCGAGCAGGGCCGTGTGACTAGTTCTATCCAACGAAATGCAAGTATAAGTCATTTGGGCACCAACATTTAAGTCCTGATGCAAGATGTTTTGGGAGCTCTTGTTCCCTCTGTTGGATATGGTGGCTGTCCCATGAGGCTGAGTCCCTGAGTGATGTGGTAAGCAGAGCTTCTGCTGACCTGTAGTGGGCACATAGCACGAAAGAGAAGTAATCACTTGCTGCTCTAAGATATCCAAATTTGTTACCACAGCAGCACCTAACGCATCCTGGGAGAATCAGCATTTGGACATTTGCCTCCTAGACAGCCCTGATGTGCCCTCCCTGTTGGCCAAAGACATTAGCAAGCAAGAAAGAAAAAACTATCTCAGCAGCTAGCTATGAAAACAGAGATGTGTCCCTTTCCCTTCTCCTCCTTCCCCCATTGAAAGAGTGCACCATGCACGCTTGCTCGGGGCCCTATCCTGGAGCAGAGGAGAGGAAAATTAAGTCAGGTGAGAGATTAAATTTTCAACACGACTGGACTAGGTGGTAATAATGGGAATGACCAGAAAGCAATGGGAGCTCCCTACGTGATAGGAAAGTGAGCATCCACAGATCTAGGCTGGACACAGTGATCGGGTCCCCAGTCAGGATGCCAGCAGGAAGCAGATGGCACCCTCAAATGGGGGTAACGTAGAAGACCTTCATAGGGCATGACTGTTTACAAAGTGCTGGACACGTTAAGGGGAGCTGGCAGGGCTAGCAGCAGTAGGGAAAGCAAGAAAGTAGCTGTGGCCATCGGGAAGGCCCGTGGTCTATGGGAGAGAAATGTGGCCACTGCCAATCCTCTGCCCATTGGGATGGGTAACACCCCAACCTCGTCTTCCCCTCCTCCCTAGCCCCCAGCCAGTGCTTCCTATCCAGCCAAACCCAGCAGGTAGCTAGAGGGCAAGGAGCCCTCTGATGCACCCACGAAGGTCTATCTCATAGGCTCAAAGCATGGGGGAAGAGTGGAGAGTTTATCAAGAGGTGCAAATGGACACTATCCAGAACCTACCTCTCCTCTCCCAAGCCAAGACTTCTCCGTAAATTGGCTGCAGGTGTTTTAGGAAGATTATTTTTGCTTATGGGTGATGGTCCAGATAGGGCAGGATGGAGTGGAAACAAGAGGAGCGCTAATACGTATAATAGCTCTTGTCAGAGAATGAGTGAAAAGGTAGAAGGAAAGGAGGAGGATGCAGGGAAAGGAGAGGACACATGGGAAGAAGTGAGCACAAGTGGCTAAGGAGAAAAGGGCTGGGGAGTTTTCTTGGGTACCCATCTTGGACGTCTCTGATGGCCCTCCAAGGAGCTATTTCAGCAGCGCGGTGAGGATGAATGCTGCATCTGTTAACATGCTGGCAGGAAACAGATGGACACTCAAAAGGGTTGAACTGTAAGGAATGTAATAAAGGGACCATATAGGGTATAGACGGGACTAAGAGAACCAGCAAGAGAAAATGATGCACCCTGAGATTCACCATCAGGCTGCTTCCATCTCTGTGCCTGAAGGGGCGAGAGAGGGTGTGGCCACTCTAGAGGGACAGAGGAACCCCTCCCTCCACCAGGAATGGTGCGGTGGGGGCACATGGCCTCTGCCAGACCCTTCCTGAGGCTGCGATGGAGGGTCAGAGGCAGCAAACGCCTCATCTCCCTGCCTTCTCACCTTGCCATCTCCCGCAGTGCCCCCCACTGGGGAAACTAACCGGAAATTCAAGGGCAAGGGAGCCGGGGGTGGGGCCCAGAGAAGGACGGAGAATGATCTGTTGGGGGAAGAGGACAAACACAAAAACCTACCAACTTGGAGGAAGTAAAAACAAGTAGACAGTGGGGAAACAGAAGCTAAGGCAGAATTTTTTCTGTGTAAAGCAGAAGACATACAAGGTAACAGTAACAGCGTCAAGCAGAGGGGCTTTCTCGGCAAAAGAGACTGAAGCATGCTTTAAACTGAGACCCGGTTCACCTAAGCCACACCACTGAGGTCATTGTGACCCGGCTAAAATTTAATCCTGGCTAAAATCGTGTTGAAAAGTTTCTGTCAGAACTATGCATCTCAGATGACCCAAAAGATTCCAAGGACAAAGTGCAAGGGGCAACTCGGTCCCAACACAATGCTGCAAGCACCTGTTGGCGCTAACTATCCATCTTTCACAAAAAAGCAGGATAATCTTTTAAGAAAAGGAAGACTTTCAGTGCTCGTAACATAAAGGCTACTGTGTCACATCTCTGGCTCCCTGGAGGCTGGCTGGATCGAGTTCAAATAATTTCTTTCTGGAGCTGCTGTTGCCAGGAGGATTTGGAATAGCAAACAGTGGTGGTCAGTCTAGGTGAAGCTGCCTGTGTTTATCATCCCTTCTTCCTGGGCATTTTGGAGAAATCGGCATCTGACTTTCCAACAACAGCCAATTGTAGTCAACCAATGCACCGCGTTTATTTTAAAGGGTTAGCTGCCCTCTGCAAAATCATTCCTCAGAATAGTTAAAAAGGAAGACTCCTCTTCCTTGCCATTGGAATGGTGTGCAGGTGAGCATCTGAGAAGCCCAGCGGAATCCGGCTCCCTGGTGGGTAGTTAACTAAGAGACACAGCACAGACCACTGCAATCAGCATGAATTGAAACAGCTCAGAAAAGGGGGAAGTGGTGGGCAAGCTTAGAGGGTTAGCTGGGCTTTGCCAGGAAAATGAGGAGTAAGCCTTCCAGAGTTCAACCTGCTCAATGATTCATCACCAAAGTCAGGGCCCAGAGTACAGCTGTGCAGGTTGTACACTGCATAGACCCCCTCTCTCCCCCCAAATTGCACCCCTCCCTGCTAAGGGGTAACAACCGTTGAAATCTATCATGTATTCCATTCCCCATGCTGTGCAACCTAGCATGCAGGTGTGTCTGCCTAGAAGAAAAGATTATTTCTTTTTTCTTTGCACAAAGATGTTATCCACTTGTCAAGCCATGTTCTCTAGGGACTGCAACTGCCCAGAGGTAGAAGGAGAGGTCTATTTCTGATTCTAACAAAGATGTTATCTATGCTTACAGCAACACCGCCCAGAGTCTTTCTAGTTGCTAATGATGCATTTACTCTTCTTGTCTTGCCAGAAAGAACCTTGCACCATAGTCCCAGCAGGAGTGGGAGAAATTCAGAAAAGATGATAATAGTAATAACAATAATAATAATAACAGCCCCTTGTTTTTTTTTTTTTTTTTTTTTAGCCCTTACTGTTTTAAAAAGTACTTTCCTATCCAGGATCTCATTCAAGCCTCAGAGCAACAAAAGGTTCAAACTGGGTAAAGGTATCCTTTCACCTGTAACACTTGTGGGGCTGGGACTCAAAGAGTCGGGACTGAAACCTCAGTTTTCTGATTTCAGATTCTCTGCTCTTTGCACAATATGAATCAAAAAAGAATCTACACATTTAGAAAAGCTTCCAGGTATCGAGTTGGACAGCCAGCACCTATTTGCCTGTCTCCTGGGTAACAGAACAGTGATTTTCCCCTGGGACCTGCTGCCAATCTCAGTCTACAGTCTTCAGCCCAGGGAGAGACAGGCAACTCCGAGCTGATTTGGTGGCTGCTTCAGGAATGAGCATGTGATCCAGCCAGAGCCAGGGAGGGGCAAGGAGACGTTTGCAGTATCTGAGATGGGAGGGAGGCCACGTCTACCTCTTTTCCATTGGTCTTGAGCTTGGAAGCTTAGTCTGGAGTTGTTGGCTGCCATCTTGCCCTCATGTGGAATGTGAGAAAGCCAATGTGATGAAAGGGAGGCCAAGAGGCAGCATCCTGGTGACATCATTTGAACCTCTGGATTGAGTCACATACCTAAGTACTTAGTATTTACTTGGGCCAATATATTTCTTTTATTATTTAGGCTCGAATTGCATCTTCTGTCACTTACAACTAAAAGTGTCACTAGGCAACTACGATTGCATCATCTGTCACTTGGCTGGTTCAGGTAGTTTCTTCCTCTTCTATCTCATTAGCCATATGCAGATGCAGGCAATGCCATTCACAGCACTGGAGAGCAGCATAAGGTTGAATCAACAAAAACTGACCCACAGAAATTGCCTCAGTACCATTCCATCTCTAACCACCAATTCTACTCAGTAGCCTGGAAAAAAGTTTAAAAAAAAAAAAGAGTTCCCTTTGCCCAGATGCCCAGTGGATGCCTAGCCTGCTGGACGTCATGAGGCAATTGTGTGGTGTAATAAGAATTACACTTAGTAGAAATTGAGCAGTGATTAATTGTGCCTGGACACCTGCATCAGATACACCCCCCGACAGTGAAAAGATGGTTCCCAATGGTAACGCTGAACTTATATGCAAGAGTGAAAGAGAATCTTCCCCCTCAAACATGGGACATAAGTCCTCCCCTTCAGTCTGACTGGGCCATCTTAGGTCGCCATTGGATCAATAGCAGTTGCCAGGAGAATGTCATATGTTGATTGGCTTAGACTAACCAGGATCTACCCTGGAGCTGGAAATGGTGTCAGCTTCTCCTGAGTCATAATGTGGAGGGATAGAGCCCCAAACTGGTATTCTATTGAGAAGAAAGAAGAAGAGACTAGATGTTGGGTAAGATCATGAATGTCGTCATAGGCTGGGCATGGTGGCTCATGCCTGTAATCCCAGCATTTTGGGAGGCCGAGGAGGGAGGATTGCTTGAAACCAGGAGTTCAAGCCCAGCCTCAGCAAAGTAGCAAGTCCCCAGTCTCTACAAAGAAAAAAAAAAAAAAAGAATGTCATTATAACCACTACTTGACCCTGTGAACCTGGACATATCCCTATAACTTATTATCTGCAAATTGAAGAGGGCAGAATCAATCAATCCACACTCCCTTCCTACTCTAATATGCTATGACTCTGTTAACTCCTAACCCAAAACAGGAAAGCCAAGGGGGTGGCATGGCAAGGAAGGGACAATTGATGATGGTGGTAATTGCTCATGTTTATTCATTTCAAACTTGCTTCACTTCGGGGGAGAGGTCTTGATAGGACGGAGGTGTGTTTAGGAAAATCCAAAAATCAGATCCATAAAACAGGTAAACTTAGATGGGACTATACATTTGCATTACAAAGGGATTTACACAGTTCTCTTTTCTGTTTCCTGTTTATTTTTAGATATTAAGATGCTGTGATGTCTTAAGACCAGGCGTGGTGGCTCACGCCTGTAATCCTAGCATTCTGGGAGGCCGAGGAGGGAGGATAGCTTGAGGTCAGGAATTTGAGACCAGCCTCAGCAAGGGTGAGACCCTGTCTCTACTAAAAATAGAAAGAAATTAGCTGGGCAACTAAAAGTAGAAAAAAATTAGTCAGACGTGGTGGCTCCCACCTGTAGTCCCAGCTACTCAGGAGGCTGAGACAGGAGGATCACTTGAGCCCAGGAGTTTGAGGTTGCTGTGAGCTAGGCTGACTCCATGGCACTCTAGCCGGGGCAACAGAGCAAGATTCTATCTCAAAACTAAATAAATAAATGCTGTGATGTCTTAAGTTTGAAGACATTACTCTTGCAATCTTTTGATTTTTCTGTTTTGTTTTGTTTTGTTTTTTGTTTGAGGAATTCTGCTGTTCTTTACATTTGAGAAGGCATTATAAGCTATTTTGTGCAATGAGTACAAGAAGGAACTAAGAAGACTTTCCAAGAAAGTGTGGGAAAATAATCTTAACATGGTGCAGCAGCGTTCAACATAAATCAGTTTAGCATCCTGTGTGCTTTAATAGCTTCCCTTATCACCCCTGGCCTTTATTAAGGACATTTGTGTCCAAACAACGGCTTTCTCCTTTCCCTCTGATATGCGTGCTACTATTTGGCATATGCTGAAGTCATAAAAATGAGGAAGCAGAATAGCAGGTATATCTACTGGTTCCACAGCCAAAATTTGATATCTAAGCTTAGCAGCTTCTAAGAGCTTGAGGACAAAGCAGTCTTTAGTCCAAGCTGACATTCAGCACCTCCTTCTCCCATGACAATTTCCAGACTCCTCTCAATTGTCCTGCTACCTCTCACCTTAAACACTCTACCTTGTGCCTTCTTTGATATCCCTCGCTATACATAAGCAGGGCCATGTATGCCAGGAACTCTGTCAGCATGGTAGACCTCCATGCTACTGCCTCTATCCTGGTTTCAGACACACCCCATGGATGCTGAAGCTTGCCTGCCAGCTTGGTTCAGAAGTTTTGCCAGACTCAAGGCCAGGTGTGGTGGCCCATGCCTGTAATCCCAGCAGTCTGGGAGGCCAAGGCAGGAGGATTGCTTGAGCCCAGGAGTTTGAGACCCCAGCCTGGGCAGCAAAGCAAGACCCAATCTCTACAAAAAAATTAGCCAGAAGTGGTGGCTTGTGCCTATAGTCCTCACTACTCAGGAGGCTGAGACAGGAGGATCACTTGAGCCCAGGAGTTCAAGGCTACAGTGAGCTGTGATCATACCACTGCCCTCCAGCCTGGGCAACAGAGTGAGACTTTTATTTTTTGAGACAGAGTCTCACTCTGTTGCCCTGCAGAGAGTGCAGTGGCGTCCTCATAGCTCACAGCAATCTCGAACTCCTGGGCTCAGGCAATCCTCCTGCCTCAGCCTCCAGAGTAGCTGGGACTACAGGTTCGTGCCATGACGCCCAGCTAATTTTTCTATTTTTAGTAGAGATAGGGTCTTGCTCTGCTCAGGCTGGTCTCAAACTCCTGACTTCAAGTGATCCTCCCACCTCGGCATCCCAGAGTGCCAGGATTGCAGGAATAAAATTAAATAAAATTTAAAAAGATGTTTTGCCAACTCAAAAATACATAATAGAGCAGGTAACATTCCTTCAAGCTCAGATCTTTTTCCCAAGACATCTTCCCTACCTGGCATGTTAATGCCCTGAAGCTTAGGAAACTCCAGAAGAATAAACTGACACATTCTCTGAGGATAGAGAATCTACTTCCCCCAGTGAAGCAGCCAAGAGGGGAGAGTCAATCCATAAAACAATAATAAAAGTCAGTTGTGGAAATGGACTGGTTTACTAAAAACATAAATAAATAAATCTTGATTTTAAATAGGTTCCCACTTCCACACAGCTTTAGCGTTCACAGAATGACGGTCCATAGATCTAATCTCCAAATGTGCTTTTCAAGCATTCAGTGTTCTTAATATTGAGAGATTCTGAAGATAAATCCTAATGTGTGACTCTCCTAACAAAAAAGAAAAAAGGAAGAAAAGAGAGAACAGAACAAGGAGAGAAGGGAAAAGAAGAGGAGAAGAGAGAAAGAAAAAGAAAAGAAAACAGAGAAGAGAAAAGAAAGTCTGGCAACATTAGGTCCAGATTCATTTGGCAACAGTCAGCCAGAGCTGGGTCACTGTTACCTCCTTGACCTAGGACTCCAGGCCCTACTGCTTGTTTTCCTGTTGTCCTATGTCCTGCCCGTCTCCTCCATCTCCTCCGGCACCTACCTGACCCCCTTGCAGATGCGTGAGGTTGCAAATCCTGGTCTACAAAGCTCTCCCCCTCCCCAACCACTGCCAAAGATCACAGCAGCCCTACAGAGCAGGCAAGGGAAAGACTTTTACTCTCCCCAGTTACAATCAAAACACAAGCAAAGGATTTCTCCAAATTTCTTTGTTATGAAGTCCTTTTCTGCAGCATATAGAAAGTTAATTAAACAGTGATGACCTGTTAAACAAAGGCTGGATTCAGCTTTTCTTTTTTTCTGATCTGATCAGATCATACAACTATAGCACATTATAAATAACTAAGAAGATTTTGAAGTCCTGATGCCAGGTTACACTCCATATGATATAAATTCAGAATCACTAGAGGTGAGCACCAGTCATTAATAGTTTTGGGTTGTTTTTTTTTTAATCTATTTTATAAATTTTGATTGATACATAATATTTCTACCTGTTTATGGGGTACCTGTGATATTTTGTTACATGCACAGAATGTGTGAGGCTCTTAACCCCGCAGGTTGCTTAGGGTGCTCCCAAGACTGAGAGTCCTGCCTCCGAGTCTGCCTGACCAATGGCTCCTCAACCCGGTGGAAAAAGGGAGGTGAGTGCAACATTTCCCTACTGCTGAGTGTAGGAAAAATAAAACTGTTGCCTGGATCTTTAAAGTCTAATGATTCCTGAGCTATTTAGAGGAAAGTGTTGTTCTGTCTCAAAAGGATTCAGAGCTTTAGTAGTAGGAGCTAGCCGGAATGGGAAGTCTTACTTCTGAGAGGCTCTAATTAAATCATTCTCTTCTGAAAGACGGCCATTACCAACTCTTCTCACACGCGGCCAGTGGCTAGTCTTACTGCTGGAAGCGCCTCTAGCCAGAGCTGTTTACAGGGCTCCTTAGCAGAAGGTCACCGAAATTATTTTATTATGATTTTTCCACAGAAAGATTTAACTAAAAGGGGCCAAAGGGGGCACCTGAAATGTTCCAAATATTCACCAGGCAGAAGCACTTAAGCAAGAGGGACACCTTCAGCTGGACCGGCTCCAGCTTGGGGCTGCTCCAAAGCTATGTCCACATGTGGCCTGAGCCAGAGACTAAATGCAGGCACAGGAAGTCATCTCGGGCAGCCAAGGGACATTTAAGGTGACGCAGTGATTTAGTTCAAGGCATAACCTGTTCTGTTAACAGCATTTTAAAATGTTCCCCAATCTATGACTTTTGGAACTGACAATATTCTAAGAATCCGAGGCCACATGCTGGAGGAAAAGAAAATGTTCTTACCCCTGGCTTAGGAATATGTGGTTATTCCTTGAACCAGGGGTGAAGATGAGTACTATATTAGGAACCAAGCATTTGTTCTCTGCTCAATCATCTCTCTAAATAACCTGAGGACTGCAAAGTATTATTAATCACCAAAAGTTAGGCTCAGTGCTATCCAAGATGACTAAAAACGTTTTGTCTCTAATTTCTAGGTGGTGCTTATTAAATATATGCCAACCGATTGATGGATTGATTTATAAGAATTTATCAGAGAACAGATAAAACACACTCGGCAGCCACCACTCATGCACAGGCATTATTAAAATGAAGACTACAGGCCGGGCGCGGTGGCTCACGCCTGTAATCCTAGCACTCTGGGAGGCCGAGGCAGGAGGATCACTTGAGGTCAGGAGTTCGAGACCAGGCTGAGCAAGAGCGAGACCCTGTCTCTACTGAAAATAGAAAGAAATGATCTGGACAGCTAAAAATATATATAGGAAAAAATTAGCTGGGCATGGTGACACATGCCTGTAGTCCCAGCTACTTGGGAGGCTGAGGCAGGAGGATTGCTTGAGCCCAGGAGTTTGAGGTTGCTGTGAGCTTGACGCCACGGCACTCTAGCCCGGGCGACAGAGTAAGACTCTGTCTCCAAATAAAATAAAATAAAATAAAATGAAGACTACAGTAAGTTCTCCTTTCTCACTTGTCACATAATCACTTACAGTTTATAAGCCCATTGTAGGCTTATAAGCACCTTACCATAAATCTTGCTCAATATGGGGCTCCTATCTCCTTGCAAGCCGAGATGCAAAGCAGACTAGCTGTACCAAAAGGCCAACATAAGCCAGCAGAGAAGCACCAGGTGTACCCTGAACACTTGGGGGATATCAGCACCAGGCCAGGCCCTGTGGAAAGGATTCAATGCAAGGAAAACAGGCAGTGCTTGTCTGTGCCCAGAGCCATGCCAAACCAGTTGACTCACTTTAATCTTTTTTTAAATTATTTTTTATTGATACATAATGATTATACATATTTATGGGGTACATGTGATATTTTGAGACATGCATACTATGTGTAATGATATCTATCCCCTTGAACATTATCATTTCTTTGTGTTGAGAACACTTGAAATCTTCTCTTCTAGCTATTTTGACATATCCATAAATTATTGTTATATTTTTAACTGTAGTCACCATACTGCCCTACTGTGCTTTTGAACACTGGAACTTACTCCTTCTATCTAGGTGTATGTTTGCATCCATTAACCAACTACTCTAGATCTACCCTGCCTTCAGATTCACTTGAATCTTGACCCTCAACCCGACCTGAGCTGGAATGGGCATCAATCTAAGATAGATAGGGTTCGGGGACAGTTTCAGGCCAGACACCAGAGGGCTGTTCTTTGAGCTGTTATTGGCTTGCAGATAGTCCTGGGGCATGAAGGATGCATTGTGATAAAAGTCTCTTAGTTGTGGGTTATAGACACTCAACAGAAATTGACCTAAACCAAAAGGAAATTTACGAGTTTCAAGGTATAGTATTGGCTGGGTCCAAGTGCTCAAAAGATGTTATCCAGAATCAGTTGCTTTCCATCCCTCAATTCTGATTTCTTCCATGTTGGCTTCATTTTCAGACAGGCCCTCTCCAAGTGGTGGTGATAATAATGGCGGGAAGCTCTAGACTCACATTCTACCAGCTTAGCAGCCCCAGATAGTTCTAGCCAGAAGCTGGGGCTAACTCACTGGCCTCGCTGTAGTCACATCCCCAGCACTGAACCAACATCTCTGACCAGAGCAGTCCTCTCACTGGCCAGGCTTCTGTCCATGCCCACTTCTCCTTCAAGAAGAGGAGATTAGCCCTGCTCAAACCACATGGACTAAGACTTGTGGTGCACAAAAGAAAATTGGGGTATTTTCCTAGAAGATGAATGGAAACATGTGTCAAAAACAACTGTGCTGACCCTGTTTGTGTCTCCTGGAGTTATGACATCTATTCTGGCCCCCACTGGCATTGAATTTCCTGTGTCTGAAACCTAATAGACAATTCAATAAATAGTTGTAAAATGAATGAATGAATGAGTGGATCTGATTGAGGACATAAAGTATAAACCCATTAAATATTCTACAGTATTTGGTGATATTATTAAACGGCCAATATGAAAGCAAAGATGCAAAAATAAAGGAAGAGATCAGGGGATACCATAGGGAAGAGGCAAGACCTGAACTGGCTCTTGAAGGATGAGTAGGTGTGGGGCAGGGGAAGAGGAGGGTGCATTCCAGACAGGGCACAACATGGGCACTGAGATCAGACAAGTCCCAGGCATCCAGGGACAGAGAGAAAACTTGCCAGGCAGAACTTCCTATGGGGAAATAGCAAGAGAGGAATGCGGAAGGTAGGGTGGGACCAACTGAGAGACTGGAATGGCCATCTGAGGAGCTAGAACTGTGTCCTGTAGACACTGGACTGGGATGAGAAGGGGGAGTTGGCCTTGAAGGGAGAGGGAAGAGTTCAGTTTGGGACAGGATGGCTTTGCAGTGTCAGCAGGAAGCATGAAGCAGGAGAGTGATGAGGACATGCTGCTTTGGAAAGATAAGTGAGGTGGAGACATGGAGGGGGTGGACAGAAAGGGGTGAAGACAGAAGCAGAGAGTTAGCCGGAAGCTGTTGCCAGGTGAAGGTGACGGGGGCTGGACGCCACCCCGCAGGACAGCCTTTTCCAGTCCAGCCTCAGGAGCCCATGCATCAGCCCTCCCCAGGCCTCTTTCTCTCCCCTGCTTTTCCTGCCTCTACTCTCTGAAATCATGTCAGGTATTTTATTATATCCAAGAAACTTTAACTCAAGGAGGCTCCACTGAGAGAAGGTCTAAAGGAGATCTAGCTCACCAGTTCAACTCTTAAAAATGTTTTCCAAGTAGCATTAGCACCTGGATTCTGCAAACCAACTGACTGAATCTCAGCTTCACCATACACTGGCTGTGTGATCACGGGCAAGTATTTCTTATCTGTAAAGTGGAGGTAATAACTGAACTTCCCTCAGCGGCCTATTATGGAAATCAATTGTGTTAATAATGTAATATAATGTGCCTGACTCAATAAATGTCATTACTATTATCATTATTATTATTATCTGTATCTGGGAAAATCACAAGCAACCCTGCTATAGGACGCACCTAGACTTCCTCCCAAAGCTAAAAATTCCTACAGACCAGGGAGGCCTTTGGAGATGGGGTTAAGCTCTTCTCCACTGATCCTCACTGCTGAGCTGAGACTACAAGCTCTAGGCGCTCCTGAAAGATACTGACCACTAGAGGGAGAATGGACTTCCAAAAACCACAGTCCCTTAAGCCAATGTCTTCCAAACTGCAGGTTTGAAACACATTAGCGGTTGTGATACCAACTTAGTGGGACTCAACTAGCATTTTTTTAATGAAATAGATTAGAATAGAAAATATCAGCATTAATGGAGAAGATACAGGTTGATACTGTTTCATGAAGTATTTGTTGTGGTTACACAGTTATATACACATCTGTGTCCTGGGTCCCCATATAAAATGTATTTCTCACTGTCATGGTAGCTATCAGAAGAGTTTGAGAAACACTGCCTTAAAGGATGTGCAGGAGGAAACTACCTATTTTCTTTAATTCTCAGACTAACAGCAGCAGGTCACATTCAGGTGAGTCACTATTCTGTATTAAAGAAGAATGGGACACAGGAGTAGAGGACTAGATTTAACTCATGACACCCCATCGTGCCAGGAATTTATGTTGTTTCTCAGATTTCCTTCCTCTGGTGTTCATTAAATACTGTAACCTATCAAGATCCAACCGGACCCTCCTTTTCTAGGCCTGTAAGTACCCTGCATGGCTCTCGCCCTGGGCAATGGCAGTCACTCTCAAGGTCTTCGCTGGTCACTCTGTGTGGCTGAATCTTGAACTGCCTCTTTGGCTTTTAACTCCAGATATGCATTTCCAAATGATGGCTGGAATGCTCTCCGTCGATGTCACATACACTCCTCAAATTCAACCTCTCTGAAATTCTACTCATTATCTTCCCTGTACAAAAGGAAAGGGTAAGAACCCTGTGTTCCTTCTCTTGGCACCCCTCTCCTCTCAATCACCGGTGAGAAAGTCAGCATGGCCGAGTCTCTTTCTCTCTCCATCACTGCCAGCTCGCATCATTTCTACCACCCCGTGCCTCCTCTGCACAGCCTACTTTTCCCTCCCACTCACTGTTCTAGATGGTTTGTGTCATCTTCCTCCCTGTATCCAGTCTCTCGCCTTTCAAGTGGATCCTTCCCACGGTGTCAGCTTCCTTACCAAAACACAGGTCCAATCATGGCATTCACTCACATTATTCTCATCTTAAAAACATGCAATAACTCCCCAAAACAACAGTCTAAAATAAAAATATGTAAGCATGGGACTTAAGGCCTAAGCCAGGAATGACAAATGATTCTATCTCACGTGCCAATGCCAAGTGATCAGTGGTAGCTTCTTGGAGAACTGTGTTGAGAAGGATCCTGAGGCTTCATGCAAACTCAGCAGGAAAGGTTAACAATGGGCACAACAGGAGAAGGTAGCTGTCTCTGATCTAGGCTCAATCTATTTTTTTTTTTTTTTTGCTTCTTCCTGCGTATTCTAACACCAACCACTCAGCCACAACAACTACTTTTTATCACCCAAATATATGATGCAATTCTATTAACTACCGAGACCATTTATTTTATGATGCCTTTCTTTAACTGCCTAGCCTGCTCTTGCCTCAACTTCCTACCTCATCTTGATCCTGTAGTGCCCTCCCTTCACAGTTTGTGTGTACCTCTGCTCAGCATGTATCGACCTCTTTTGTATTGTAAATATTACATATGTATATTATGTATTGTATATACCTGTGTGCATTTCTGCCTCTCCCACCAAACAATAAACTCTTTGAAGGCAGTGAATATGTCTCACTCATCAACAACCGCTAGATCCCAGCCACTAACTTTAACATAGCGAGCTTTCAATGGACGTTTATAGAACGAATGAACTATTTAACCAATATTCTAATGGCATGTTGACATGTGGCTTTTAAAAAAAGAAGTCACAGGGAATCTCTGGGAACTGAAACCAACTCAGAAGTAAAGACACTCTTATAGAGATCTCCCTGTTGCCAGCAGGGAGCAAAATCTACAAGACAGCAGCCCTAAACTGTCAGGTAGGTAGTAGAACTGCAAATCCAAGAGAAGAATCTCTTTCATTGGTACAGTGGCATAACATCCGAGACTTACAAATGACTGTATGTACACAAGACAAGCCTGTGCTCCTTTAAGTCTCAGAAGACATGACTTGCCCCATATTATATGAGCACCCTTAAGTAGAACCTACGCCTCACACTTCAAATCCACAGCTCAAAGTTGTGCTATTCCTGCTTCACCAGTGAGGTTTTTTTTTGGTAAATTTTAGCACAAAAAAAGGAATCCACTGCTATTAAAAAATTAAAATAATAAATTGAGAAACTACTGCTCTGCACTGCACTGTGTATCCTATAAAGGTCTCACCCTCAGATCCTCTCAGTAGCCCCTAAGCCATTTATCAGAGTGTCCTCAAACTGAAGACTCAACTGGAGACAAGGTGAAGATTTTTTTTTTTTGAGACAGGATCTCATTGTCACCCAGGCTGGAGTATAGTGGCTCGATCGCAACTCACTGCAACCTCAAACTCCTAGGCTCAAGCAATCCTCCCAAGTAGCTCGGACTACAGGTGCACGCTACCATGTCCAGCTAATTTTTTCAATCCAGTTTTTTTTTTTTGGTAAGTGAAGATTGTTTTTGAAGAGAAATTTCAAACCACCTTACCAAGTGTTAGCAGCTTAGCAGCTTCTCTCGTTGGTTATTTATATGGAGGCCAATGACTCAAAGCCCTCACTATCAATTCTCTCGATAACAGCAAACTGAGGGACACTATTTGTAATATTGTGATAGCCTGAAAAACTGGGAGACAAGTCACAGACACTGGAGGCCTTATCTTTCCTTTATAGGGAAATAGCTTCTATTGTTGTTGTTCCTTGAATGCCTCAGAGGAAAAAAAAAAAAAAAAGAAAAAGAAATTGAACAGAGAGACAGTGACAGACTTGTTAATTTCCAAAGTAGATGCCAAGTCCTGTGTTAGAAAAAGGACATCACAGGCATTTTGTTCTTCCAAGAAGTGTAATGCTTAGGATTTTTAATTTCGAGCAGTGCAAAAAGCAAAACAGTCTGGGCCACATTCGGAGAGAACACAACGATTTCAACGATTTGGGGGTTATCTTCCCTGTCTTTTCCCTCTGTGTCTGTGTGGTTCCTCAAACAAAGTGGGCTGGAAAAGTTCAAGCTCAGTTCACAGAAGAGAACATTCTGTACTCGGCACCACAGGCCGGGCTGCTCTCTGTAAAACAAGATCAACAGCATGATCTCAGCCGCCACGGCGGCAGCAGCAGGCACCGCGCTGCCAGCCCACAGCCCCGGCGGTTGAACACACGGGCTGTCACAGGCGATCTCCGGACAGTGCGCGGCGAAGGTGGGGACACGCACGTACGCGCACACCCACACGCTCGCACACGGCCCGGGAGAAATGACTTTCTGTCCCCGGCAGTTCACTTGTTACTTCTTCTCCCCAGAGGGTCAAGGAAGTTGTTTGGATTTTTCTCTTTGGAGAGTAAATGACAGCTGAAACATTTCCAAGGAAACAACCCCCTGCGTGTGCACTGCAGCTCTGGCATTGATTGGAGCCTTTCAATCTGTTTGGATGTTACTGTAATCAGATGACAGCAGCGATACTAAATGTGCCGCTGCCTGGGCTAAGGGAGGGGAGGCAGGGAAAGAGGAAGGAGGGGACAGAGAATCCATTTGGCTGTTGCCCCCACGCCCACGCCCAGCCTTTTTTATTTTCCTATAGACCCAAAGCCTTCTCTTTCTTTATCTAGAATTTAGCGTGCGGTGCGATTCAACGCATGTTTACGGAGTGCTTATTTTGTGCCAGGGCCTGTCCATAGAATAATACCCACAGCAAGGTTTTTCTAGTGAAGTGAAAATCTGGCCTTGAAGCCAGTCAGAAGAGGAAGGAAAGAAAGAAGGAAAATTGTACGTGGCGACACGTGGCGGGGGATGGGGAGGGGAGAGTTGTTAGAATAAGGGATGGAAGGGTGCTTTTAAGTACGACAAAGCAGACATCTGGACCCGGGCTGCTTCCCCGTGCTCTTTCCACATTGAATGCAAGACTGTTTGCAGGAGGAAGAAATGACAAAAAGAATGCACAAGGGCCCTCAGCGGAGGGGGGAGCCCAAGGGCAAGAGTGTGTCAGCCTCCTGCAAAGGTTGCCCTTTCCCGCTGCCGCTGCTGCAGGGGGCAGAGACCAGCGGGGGAGGGGCAGCGCAGAGAGATGGAACCTGGAAAGGCAGGGACTCCTTCGCAAGTGGCTTTGAATCCCGATTTGCTGCCTGTGTGACTTCAGGCAAGTTCCCCAGATTTTGTGCCCATGAATCTCTGGGCTGTCAGCTATTAACTGGGGAGAGGCAACCTATTATAGAACTATTGACTATTGGGGGGTTTACGGAAATAATATATGCCTTTGCTTGGCAGAGACTAGGTGTTTAATAAATAGTAATGGATGTTATTATTAATGTAAGGACCAGTCAGCGAAAGCTGTTGACCAGGGTGTCACTTACGAATTTCCACCAGTGTGTCCTCTGAAATGTTTTCTTGCCCAAGTATTTTCACAGTGTATTTACTTAGTGAATGTCTGCTGAGCACCTGCTCCCAGCACCGTGCTCTGTGCCAGGCACAGCACGAGGCACTGGGGCAACAACAGCCTTGTCCTGGCTGCTCCCTCACCTTTCCAGGGAGGGCAGTAAGCCCTGGGCGGTTGACAAACACTGCCTCGCAGCCTACCTGCTCTCATGCTCATGCTGGGTTCTCCTAGGTCCAGGATGTCCCTTTGTGTGGCCGTGACAAGCCATCCCAGAGAAAAAGAAGCTGCTGGGAGTGCTGGGGAGCAGGGACTGGTTGAGAACAGCCCTGGTGCCAGACACTTCTCAGGACTGCTCTTCCAGAATGTAAACACCCTTTGTCACTTCAGAACCAGAGCTCCTGCCAAGACTTTGAAAAACAAGTTACACAAGCACCTTTGGGGTGGTTGGACATGCCACATCACAGCTGCTGCTACACAGGGAGGGAGGAGGAGGGAGCTGGCCTCAAGGACTCAGGGATAATACATCCTATAAACACAAAGCTCACTGGACCAGAAGTCCAATAAAACACAAGTCCTTGGACCACCACACCATGACCCAACCTGTGGCCCAAAGGAGTCAGTCACTAAAGGTCATTTCACAGACTTCCCTGCTACCATCACTGACAGGATCTCAGAGTTCAACTGAGGAGTCACCTGCCATTAGAGCCAGGGCCCAGGCCAAGGTGGGGCTTTCTTGGAACTGGTCACCCAGACATCTTAAATTCTTCCCTGCAGAGATCTCCTCCCTTCACTTCCCTGACTATACCGCCCTGGCTGAGGGCACTGCTTAAAATTTTGGCAGCAGAGAACCTGTCTCAAAAACAGTGTCCCCCCAAGTTGGCGTCCTTTGCTAAGGGCTAGTGCCAACTTCAGTCAGTTGCAGATGGAATTTCTCAAACTAGAGCATGCGTGGGGCAGGAAAAGCAAAATCTTAATGATCTGAGGTGGACCAAACTAAACGAATCCAGCGATTCGGCCAGTAGCCAAGATCTCGGAGGGAGTAAATGAAGAGGAGTTCCCAGAGAATTAAGTAAGAGTTTGCACCAACCCAAACACACCTGATGGGAGGAGAGACCTAAGAGAGTGACATTTGTTGACCATTCATTGTGTTCTCTCATTTAATCCCCACGATGATCCTGTGGAGTAGGTGGTTATATCATCCCTGTTGTAGACAAGGAAATCAACACTCAAAGAGCTTGCCCAAGGTCATGTAGCCACGTACCTGGCAGAGCTGACACTTGAACCCAGGTCTAGCCAGTTTGAAAACCCAGGTTCCTTTCATTACACTATTCTGCTTCCTTGAATGCAAGAATCTTATTAGAATACAGTTGGAATCATCTTGTACATTTATTTTGAGTTTTTCAGAGATTGAAGTCTCAAGTTGAAGGTCTGATACCAAGTCCCACTCTCCAGTCTCATATATTTTACCCTATCTCAGTATCTATAATCAATCAGCAATAGTTATTGAACATCCACGAGGCCTTGTGCTGTTCTACAGGAGACAGAAAGGGAAGTTAAGCATGCATGCTGCCCAAGGAACTTACGGTCTGTCTGGATAGGATAGGCTGGGGTGCAGTAACAAATAACCTCTGATTCTTAATGACTTAACACAGTAATGGTTTATTTCCTGCTCACACCACATGCCCATTGTCAGTCAGCTGGGTCCTCACTCAAGCACCCAGGCTAAGATATAATCTGCCAGATAACTCAAGCATTGCCAGTCACCATGTCAGGGAAAAGAAAGTGTGATCGATCACTCACCAGCTCTTAACACTTCTTCCTCTGAAAACTTCTCTTCCAAAGGGGCTCGTGCCAGTTCTGCTCATATTTCGTTGGCCAAAGCAAATCAGCCACACATGATGCCAAATTATATACAAACCTACCACAAGTCTGGAAATGGGGAAATGTTGGTGAATAGCCCTAATAATGACCACGGTCAGGGAAGAGGAGTGACCTCAAAGCCCCATACCCCACATTCTACAACCGTGCAAGGACGAATGATTACATGCTCTCTGAGTGAATGGTTTGAAGGCTTATGTCCTAAGGATTTAACAAGGAGAGAACCATGCCTGGGCTGGAGACCTCAATGAAGTATCCTGGGGAAGTAAAGACCTACTCTGAGCCTTGAAGAGTGGGAGGGACTTGGCCAGACCTACAAGGCCAAACCACTTACATCCACCTTGACTTTCAATAGGGTGATAGTAACCCACCACCAATCACCCTCATGAATGACATACATTATTCCAGGTCTAGAGAGACAACCTGAATGAACACCTGAAAGCAAGAATATGCACTGTGGGTTTGTGAGGAAGTGGGCCCATCATAGCTGGGCAGAATGCCAGAGTCAGGGAGAAATGGCAGTTGGCCAAGGCATTAGTTGAGAAGGTACAGAAAATCTTCAAACAGGAGAAAACCATGATTTGAGGGATTGTAATTGGTGGCTACATTCTTTCATTTATTTCTTCCATCATTTCACAAATATTTTAAATATTTTGCATTGGAGATGCAAAGATGTTTGAGCCTTGATTCTTACCCTCAAGTTGTTCCAGTCTCTAACAGAAGAATAAATGTGTTGGTTATTTGTAATACTCTTGCCTTTTGTTTCCTTTCTTTCTTTCTTTTTTGCTTTTTTTCTTTCTTTCTTTCGTAGCAGAGTCTCGCTGTGTTGCCCAGGCTAGTCTGGGCTTGAGCCATCCTCCTGCCTGGGCCTCCAGAGTGGCTGGGATCACAGTTGTGCACCACCACACCCATCTACCCTCATCTTTTAAGATGGATTGATCTGAAAGAGATTCTTTGATGAATAGAACCTAAAGCTTTAAGGATGGAAGATTATGAAGGAGAAAGGCCTGAGCCGACTAAATTGCCAGATGGGTTTGGGGTGGTGGTGAGGAATTCGGGTGGGAGGAGGCTGGAGCCAGTGCAGCTGCAGGACAGTGCAGAGTGGAGAGTGGAGGCTTGGAGGAGATCAGGGAGATAACGCAGCTGGCAATGGGAGAAAGGCTTTTGGAATGAATGGAGATTTGTAATGGGGATTTTTATGAAGTTTGGCCATATGGTGTTCAGTGTGAGCCCTCCACTTCTCTCCCTTGTGAGCGTTTCAGTAAAATCTACATTACTGAAATGCTTTGGGAGGTGGCTTGAGAGGTCACAAGGGGACAAGTGGGTTGCAATGAAGTGTTGATTATGGCCTCAAAGTGGGTACAGGGTGTGAACGGGGACTTCCCAAGAGAGCCTAGTCATGTTTTGTTAAACAGATATATGCAATCAAATCTGTACAGGATAAAGTGGCTCATTCTGGGAGTGGGAGAGTCAGTCAAGAAAAGCTTCACTAAGGACATGAAAGAGGATCCTGGTGCCAGGTGCTGAAAGATCAGATGATGTCCCCAGCCCACTTGGATGAATGGAATGCATCGCAGTCCAGGCACCAAGAGCAGCACGGGCTGAGGTTCTGGGGTGTGGAACAGTCTGGCTTGTTCAAGCAACTCTGAGTAAACTGTGATAGACAGGATTGAGGGATAAAGTCAGGAAGGGCAGGTTCAGGAATCTCACCCAATAACCAGGATTTATGGAAATAACAGCATGTATTCACCTTCAAAATTATTCATGTAGCATTTACTGACCCTCGAATAATTTCCAGCTTTTCTATTGTTTTGATTTGCCAAAAACCTGGGAAATTCATGATTTCCTATTAGCCTAAGGATGTCCTAACTTATTTTATATTTACCTCTCACATACACTATGCCAATATTTACCTGGCTGCTAAGCACCACATCTCCGTTGTGCAGTGGCGAGAATGGGCCAGGATCCTTGAGGTCCTGCGTTCCAGCAGGTGAAAAATCGCCCGAGGCAGCAGTAAACAGGAGCAGAAATCTGGTGACTATTAAAACATACTTACTGATTTACGGTCAACTGTCAGGTGGGAAAATTTATCTCCACCGATCAGAGCCAAAAGTAGCCTGAGTGTGGGGTGTGAGTGTATGTGTGTGCCCGTGTCTATTTTAACTATCCACCTGGGAAATCTCTCAATCAGCATTTATTTCAATAATCTCATACGTTGCTCTGGCACCTTTCTCCGCAAATGCTTCCAAAGCAGTTTGTAAATTTTATATAGCTGGGGAATTACCAAGGCAGAAATAGAAGGAAATAGATACTTATCAGCTTCCTAATGAGAACTTGGGACTAAATGTACTTTTGTTGAGAAATACAGGGATCCAAGAATGTGTATTTAATTCGGAATGTGTGTGTGTTTAAACAACGTAGTATTTCATTACAATGTTATTCAGATTTCCTTCTAATCATCTGTTCAAATTCTACCCAGCTTTTAAGACCCACCTCTAGAATCAGCTCTACAGTTGACATCAAATCTTGGTCCCTTGGAGCAACATACTATCACCTTGCCCTGGTTATTGCTTTTCCCTAAACACCCAGAAGAATGGCAGTGGGCAGGTGACCTTGTGTCACTCTGGGAAGTTAGACATTATGCATTTCTGGCCCATTTCTCAGCGGGAGGCTGGAAAGTATCTATCCAGGCATCCAGTGAGCACCTGTGAAGAAACTGAAGCAACTTCAAATCATTCATTCACTCAGCAAATATTTGCTGAGCAATTACTATGTTTTGGAAACTATGCCAGGCCACTAGAGACACAGCTAAGAACAACAGAGACACGGCCCCTGGCCTCCTGGAGCCAGCAGTCTAGTAGGACAGACCGTCATTGATGAAATAATCACACAGATCATTGTAAACTTAGCACCAAGCTAAGGGTGACCAAGGATGATTCTGAGAACACAAGCAGGGAGCCTGACCTACCTGAGGGGTCGGGGAAGGCTGCATGAGAAAGTTCACCTGAAGGATGAGCAGGAGTTAGGCAGATGTGTGAATGTGTGTGCGTGTGTGTGATGTATGGAAGAGCCTCAATTTCCTCCTTCGTAAAATGACTGTACTGATAGTGCCTTGTCTAAGTGTGGGGTCCCCAGTAGCAGACCCTGAGATGAGGACTCACAGGAAGGTGATTTATAAAGAAATGTCCCTAAAGAAAACTGGGAAAACTGGTAGTGATGGTGGGGAGCAGGGCTGGGATGGGAAGAAGGGAGTCCAAGCAGGGTTGAGGATCAAGCAAAGTCCCATGGAGAGGCATGCAGGAGACAGGTGAGGTCACACAGGGAGCTGGGAGCATCTGTCCCTGCACCTGTTCGTCACAGGTAAAGTCCCAGGCACTTCTGCTCTCTGGGTCGAGAAGCAAAGTGGTTCCAGTAGCACAAGAACCATCTTCCAACACAAAGCCACAGTGCTGGCTGCTGGGAGCATAGTATATATAAGGTCACAGCGTGTGCAGGAATATGCAAGGGGATGCGGGCAGAGCAGTGAGGTGTGGCGACGTGGGGCACAGGTACAGGTTAAATGAAACAATGCACGTAAGAAACAGAGCACAGCACCTGACACACAGTAAGTGCTGGATAATATCAACTCTCATTGTAATTTTAATTTACCAACTGTGCATCGACATGGCCTGGGACAGACTCTGCTTTGCCCAGTTATCTCTGCCAAATCCTTCAGGAAACCCACTCTTCCACCTGCCACTCCCCACCAGGCCTCCTGAGACAAACACACATATAAATATAGCAATATATATTTATATTTCCCAGGATTGTCACATTTTGCTGAGCTCATAACAGAACTGAACAAATAGCCCTGTCATCCTCTGTAATATATTCCATCATTCACCAGCCCTTCATCTCTGCTTGTCCTCCTGGGCTCCTGGAGCTCAGAAATTCATGTGCTCGGCTGCTTCTTCAGTGTGATCTGCACTAACCTGATGCAGTTCTCAGGCCTTCATTTCCTGGGCAAGTTGATAGAATTTTTAGGCCAGAGGGACTTCCTGGATCTGCTCGTCTTGCTGAGCAATGGAACAATTGTTTGCTGCTTCAAAAATCAGCATTTTAAATAAAAAGGAATGGACTGTGATACAACAAGAAGGATGAATCTCAAAAATATTATTCCGAGCAAAACAGCTAGACACAAAAAAAGATACATGGTATGATTCCATGTATTAGAAATTCTAGAACAGGCAAAATTAATCTGTGGTGATAGAAAGCAGATCTGTAGTTCCCTGGAGTCGAGGGGTCAGGGAGGCAACTGCAAAAGGCATAAGGGAACTTTTGGAAGTAGAACATGTTCGTGTCTTCATTGTGCAGGCGTTTGCGCTGGTGTACACATTCGTCAAAACTCTCAGAACTGTATACCTAAAATGGGTGCGCTTATTGTATGTAAATTATACCTCAATACAGTTGATTTCAAAATGAAATAAATAGGCATTTTATTGCCTGACCAAGAGATTGAAAGTAGATCCAAGTGTAATCATAGGGAACTCCAATTGGCCAGACACACAAAAGCCTTTGTAACATTCTCCATCCCTGTGCCCTATTTTTTCTTTTGGCAAGAAGTTGGTCTTTATCATGGATGGGAACAATAGCAAGGAGAATCTAAAAAGAGAATAATCCACAAGTCACTTACATCTGGTGGCTCTGGAATGTGTTTTGTTTGGAATTTGAACAGAGGTGGGCCTGCTTGACATCCCCAAAATACACTTGGAATGAAATAATGAAGTTCCCCATAAAGATCTGCATTGCTGGGAGCTGGGAGGCACATCACGCTTCTTGTCTGACTCCACTTCTCCCTTCCCTATTCCAGGCAGGAAATGCAAAGATTCGCCCAGTCCCAAACCTTCCTTCAAGCAGGCTCTGCATGTCGGTGCCTCTGCCTTCAAGAGATCTGGTGCCTCCGCCTAACGTGCAGTGTAAATAGAGGGAGTTGAGATGCTCCAGCCATTGCAAAAAAGGCTTGAAAGAAGTTTTCTTGCAAATTACTGGAATAATCCACTTGTAGATAATTGAGAACAGATTCTACAAAGATGAGTATTTTATATCAAGCGTGAAGTTTGGAAACCTCTCCTGGCATACCGCACCCACCCCACCCCCTTCAAGCCCTGCCACTCCCGAGCTTGGGTTCACTGCCCGCTATTTGCACCCCACCTCCTGTCCCCAACACCCCGTACTTTGTCCTTCGTGGCACTTATCACGTGGAAGGCAAATGCCTGTTTACTAATCTGTGTCCTGGCCCAGACTGCGAGCAGGGTCTGCTGAGGTCACTGTTGTATCCCCAACTGCTAAGAACAGTCCCAGGCTCATAGTAGGTGCTTAATGAATAGTAATCAAGTTGTTATTCTTATGAACACATAACAGAGTTTATTTAAGGTTTTGAAAATCAACTGCACAAACAGGAAAACTCTGGCGCTTCCAACGGGAACTCCACCCAAGCAGAGCTCCAGCAGGAAATACCAAAAAGTAAGTATCTAACATAGAAATCACTGTTTCAACGCAAACTCTCGTGAGCTGATTGCCAAGAGACTGTGGAATAGTCTGGAAAATCTAAGGCTTTAGGAACTGTTCTCCAAGGCAGGTGACAGTCTCCAAGTGAGGGTAGAGATGCTCCTTGTTATCTTAACTCCCTGGGGTTCCAGCGTGACACTGAGTTTGGAGTCAAGGCCAGGTTTGGAGGACTAGACAGACTCTCAGAGCCTCTGTCAGTGACAATACTAATACCTTCCCACATCTTACAGTGCCATCCGTAAGTCCTTAATGGTGATGTAAATTTAGCTGCCTAGTTATCAGACACAGGAATAACAAAATACACTGGGACGTTAAAGCAGCCAGAACAAGAGGAAGAAGAAGGGAATTCTGAAAATAGCCATAAGCTATTCCTCATCATTCAAACACTGCCTTCCAAGATCTGGATCACATGAGTCCCTCCTTTCTTTCCATGGCCTGCTGGGTGCTCACCTTTTGGCCCATTTACCCCATGGTGAGTGAGAGGAGAACACAGACAGCTTAAGTTCACTCTGTGTTACTACAAATTATCAGCCCTTGAATTGAAAAACAAACAAGTGGCTAAAACAAGCAATTGAGAACATCTGAATTCCAGCTTTCCATAAATTCACCTTGTTGGGCATCTATGTGTCAATATTCAAAGACCAAACATTTATTAATTCATTGATGGTACTTCCTTCTTTCATTAAAATGCCCAGTTAAGAAGTGACCTCATGAATTTTTTGCTTTTTTTTTTGAGACAGGGTCTTGCTCTATCACCCAGGTTGGAGTGCAGTGGCGAAATCATAGCTCACTGCAGCCTTGAACTCCTGCGCTCCTGCCTCAGCCCTCAGAGTAGCTGGGACTATAGGCATGTGCCACCACAGCCAGCTAATTTTTTTTTCATTTTTTGTAGAAACAGGGTCTCACTGTGTTGCGCAGGCTGGTCTTGAACTTCTGGCCTCAAGCAATCTTCCCACCTTGGCCACCCAAAGCGCTGGGATTATAGGCATGAGCCACCACTGGGCTGACCTCATGAATTGAAAGGATTCCTGTGGCCTATACCTGTCAAATAACTTACCTTGAATTTAAATAACAAATCATGCCATACTTGGAAAAAGGCATAAACATTTCAGAACATCAACAATTAGGTCGACCGCTGGTGAAATTCAGCTCATGCCCACTGCAGTGACATCACCAGTCATTCATTCATTAAATCATTCATTCCACAAAAGGGAAAGAACTTTGGTTTGAATCGTGGCTCTGCATTTTACTAGGAATATAACCTTAGTCAAACTGCATGTCCCTTCCTTGGTAAATTGCAGGTCACAATAATTTCTACCTTGGAGATTTGGCATCAACACTAAATAAGTCGTTTTAATTATTAACAATAATAGTAGTAACAACTGTTGCTCAGAGGCTAATATATGCACCAAGGACCTAGAGCCACCTTGCCTTCCCTTTGGGAGTGCTCATCCATAGGTGGCAACAGTCCGGCAGAGCATCCAGCTGTGCACTTAGCACTTTCCACTTCAAGAACATTCTTTCGGCCAGGTGCGGTGGCTCACACCTGTAATCCTAGCACTCTGGGAGGCCGAGGCAGGAGGATCGCTCGAGGTCAGGAATTCGAGACCAGCCTGAGCAAGAGCAAGACCCCGTCTCTACTAAAAAATAGAAAGAAATGATCTGACAGCTAAAAATATATATATATATAAAAATTAGCCGGGCATGGTGGCGCATGCCTGTAGTCCCAGCTACTCGGGAGGCTGAGGCAGTAGGATCGCTTGAGCCCAGGAGTTGGAGGTTGCTGTGAGCTAGGCGGACGCCACGGTACTCACTCTAGCCCGGGCAACAGAGTGAGACTCTGGCTCAAAAAAAAAAAAAAAAAAAAAAAAAAAAACAGAACATTCTTTCCAGCTTTAAGGCCCTGTGTGGAAGTCACTTCCCTTCTGTTCAGGTGCCACGTGTAGACATTGAAGGGAATCTTATACAACACAAGCTTTGCAAAGTTCTGTGTCTCTGGTAAGAGAATGACAGACCTGTTAGATTAAACCATTCGACTGGTTTTGGAGGAAGAGAAGGAGCTCACCTGAGTAGGAGTTGGAAAAAAAAGAAAACACAAAGATCTAAGGTAAATACTCAAGAAACACAATTGAAGAATCTCAAGTCGGATCTTTCTAGCACCCTCCTGGGGCTGTTCCCAGAAGGACCAACTGATTAGAGGGTTGGAACGTTCAGCTCCTCCCACTGACCTCTGGGAAGGGTAGGAGGGGGAGCTGGAGATTAAGTTCTACAAAACTCTCGCACAAGATTTGATGAGCTTTGGGATTGCTGAGCACGTGGAGGTGCCAGGAGGGTGGCATCCCAAGAGGGCATGGAAGCTCCACACCCCTTCCCACATACCTTGCCCTATGTGTCCCTTCCATCTGTTCATCTATATCCATTGTAATATCCTTTATGATAAACCAATAAACATTTTTTCTTGAGTTTTGTGCATCATCCTAGCAAATTAATCAAACGTGAGGAGGGGTAGTGAGAACCATGATTTATAGTCAGTTGGTCCTAAGTATAGGTGACAACTTGGGATTGGCATCTGAAGTGGGGGCTGTGGGGCTGAACCCGTAATGTGTGGGACCTGATGTTCTCTCCAGGTAGATAGTGTCAGGATTGGATTGAATTAGAGGACACCCACCTGGGCTCTGCTGGAGAATTGCTTGGTGTTTGGAGAAACCACCATCCGTCACAGAAGCGTGCTCTGTTGAGTGCAAGTAGAGAGAAAAGATTTTGTTTTTCCCTCAGAGGAATCAAATGAGCCAACCCTAGAGCACGCTTTTGGATTTACAAAGCTCAACCTTCACCTGAGACTTGCCCCCTCCAGCCTGCTGAATGCAACAGTGAAAGGACTGATACGAGAAAAGCCTGGTTCCCTTTGCTTTGGAGAAGAGATTCCTTCTTCACAGATTGCCTGGGGGTGGAAGACAGTTTAGGAAAACAAAATAAACGGCTGATTCGATAACTAAAATGACATGTCTCTCAGGGAAGACTGCACAAATTCTGAGGAAGTGTTGGTGAGTGCATCCTTAGGTAGGCAAAACCATTCTAAAAAATAAAATGCCATGGCTTTAAAACCGTGAAAGGGGTGAGAGTCTGCATCCCGCCCTTTATGGGGGCAGGACTGCTGACCCTACCCCGGCTCTCAGAGAGAGAGATCTGTACATTTTTAGACAGCATAGAAAGATTTCTTTCTGCCTGGGCTTCTTCAGAGCATTGCACATTTTGACAAAATTTTAAAACAACACAGCAGGCAAAAGAATAAAGGCTTTTTTCCCCGCCTTTAGTCTCAATATAACTGTGTATGAAGGGCGGAGAGCCAAAAAGTTCATGTTCAGAAACTCAGGGGCTATTTGTAGCTCCCTAAGTAGCAAAACTTTTTTGGCCATCTACTCATCCATTCATTTTGTTCTCAAAACCTCGAAAACCTAAGGGCAAGCACATAGTAGGTGCTCAGTGAGGGCTCACTGAATGGATGGATGGATGAATGAATGAAATATCTAGAGATCAGTCCACAGTCCATCCAACTTCCCACAAGCACAGAGTGACTTCAGCAGACACTATCTTGTTTACACCCTACCAGAGACTGGACGCAGAGAAGTTCTTGTGTGCTGACCTATAAGGGGAAGAAATTGAATAGAGAAATAGAATGAACTTGTTCCAAAAGACTACTGAACCCAAGAAATAGAGAAGTGGAGAAATGTGCAACTCAATCCCTCTAACACCCACCCTCAGGTCCATAATTACCTCAGTTAAGCTGGGTGCAGTGATGCGTGCCTGTAGTCCCAGCTACCGGTGAGGCCAAGGTGGGAGGACCACGTTAGCCCAGGAGTTTGAGGCCAACCTGGGCAATAGAGAGATATCCTGCCTCTTAAAAAATAAAATAATAATAATAATTACCTTGGTTTAATCACAAAAATTAATTGAGCTTTTACTATGTGCCAGGAGCTGTGGCTACCAAAGTGAAGAAGACCACACTCTCCTATTCTTCCAGCTCACATCCCACCAACTTGTCTCTGACCAATGACTCATTCCACCTTTGTTTTCCAATCTATGAATTTAGAGTTCCTAGTCAAACATTATGCTAACCACTCCCTTGCAATGCCTTCAACTCCCTCGCCCTCTCTCCCCTGTTGCACACTCTGACAAACCTTCACTTGTGAATGAAACCTAACACCTCCCTCCTCTGTGCCAGCTCGGCATTGCTGGAGAAAGCCACACGACTGTGCCAACTGATGTCATTTATAATACATGACCCAAACCCATCCCTCTCCCAGTAATCCGATTTCAGTAAATGGCACCAAGGCCCACCTGGGTACTCAAGCCAGAAAGCACTCTTGAAATTCCCCTTTACCTCACCCACCACATTCAAACCGTCACCAAGGTATTGATACCATGTCCAGCAGGAATCTGAAGTCCACGTTCATCTTCATCTGCCACCACCTTGTCTAGGTCTCTGTCACCTCCCACCTGGACCACTGAAATTGCCTCTGAATTGGTCTCCCATTTTCATTCTGGTCTGCTGGTTTATTCACTGCAAGAACGAAAGTGAACTATTAACTCCTAAAGTGGATCATGTTCGTGGCATATCTATCTGCCATATATATATATATGCCCTCACCTTTACCACTTCAGTGCTCACTAACCTGGCTTCCACATGCCACAACCCATATTTCTTTGCCAAAAGGTTTTCTCTGGTCATGAAGCTGCTTTGCCCACCCTTGAAGCAGGCTAGAAATGCCTGCTTGTGCCCCACAAGACACTCCCTTGTCCCCCAACAGACCTCAAACAATGGCTGACAGGATTGGGTATGTAAATACTCCAGTTCTCTCACCCCTCAAGTGGGATAACTTGAGGGGCACAGTCTATAGTGGCTCCCAGAGCTCCCCAGAGGGACAAAGCTTTGGTTGTGCACAGTGATAACTTGATTTATCACGCATCCTTCAGTGCCTCAGTCCCCCACTTCTCTACTGATGCTTCCTTATACCACCTCCAAAGAGATACTTTGTCTTAGTCTTCTTCTGGGGAAAACCAGGCTAAGGCAATGTCTCTTCCTTGCCTACAATCCTTACCATGGCATACCACTGCCTTTAGGATAAAATCCAAAATCCTTAACTTTTCCTAGAAAGTCCCACATAATTCTCCTACATACCTCTCAGTTTTCACCTCCCATCACGCTCTCCTCCCCACAACGCTGGCATCACATTGCCTCCTTTCAGTTCCTTGAACATTCTAAGGCCTTTGCTATCTCAGGGCCTTTGCAGACTCTGTCCCCTCGGCCTGGATCACCCTTAGCTCCAGGGCCAGGCATCACCTCCTCACCTGCATGCCTGGCCCTCTTCCTCCAAGCCTAAATGCCCTTCCTCAGACAGGCCTTCGTTAACCCATCTTAACTGCTTATCCTCACTTCTAACAACCTTTATCTCCTTCCTGGCACTTACCACGATTTGTAACCCTGTTCTGTGTGTTTGCTTGTCTAAGGTCTGTCTCCCCACCAGACTGGAAGCTCCAAGAAAGCAGAGATCATCTCAGGTTTCTTAACCAGGACATAGCAGAGGGCCTAGCCCAGTGGAAGCCGTAAATACTGATTTTATTTTTTTAAGAGTGAACAAAGACATTGTCCTTGCCCTCAAGGAGCTCACAGTATAGTGGAAGAAACTTGTATACAAACAGGTAATTTCCGTGAGGTGTCAGAGGTCAGATAGCCATAAGTAGAAGGCGCTAACAGGGCACAAAGTCCACAGTGGTGGATGAAAGAAATGACACTTCATTTTACTGATCCAATACCCTCTAAGTTACATGAAGTTCAAAAAGTAAACAAGTCCTGCTCTCTCACTTCTATGTCCTCAGCGCTGGACATAGTGCACAGCTCAGGTTAGATTGCTTTTAGAAATATTCATTGCTTGAATGAATAAGCGAATGAATGAATGAATATTTTTATTCTCTTTCTGAGTCAGAATCAAAATGAGCAACTCCAAATCTGGGTTTAAAATTTTTATATATATTCTAAAACTCAAAATAATTAAAATACCCAGCCACAGGAGAAATATAAAGAAAATCATGGTACATCCTCTTACTTGAAAAAATATGTAGCCATAAAAAAAGCACACATCAATGAAGAATTTGTAATAAGATAAAAAATGTACATAATATCAATGGGGAAAAGTAGGATTCAATATTATATGTATGGTAGAAATACTGTCATGTTAAACACAAAGCACCAAAATATGTCTGGAAATAAGCAAAAATCTTGAGCTGTTTTTCTTGTTACTTCATTTTACCCTTTTGTAGATCTAAGTCATCTACAGCATAATAAAGTTTTTTGTTTGAGGGATATAGATCATAAATCTGGCCAGGAATTCTAGAAATCAAAACAGAAGACAGAACTGATATACCAACATCAATGTTTGCTTTGAAATAATGACCAGATAGGAAAAAAAAATACATGTATGTAATAAATCTCATTATTCCCTCCCCCACCAAAGTACTGTTTCTAAAGTTGGTTTATATATTTATTCAATTCACTTTAACATGATTTATCATACTGTTAAAAAAAAAAACTGAGGCATATATATGAACCACAAAATGGCTCCCAGGGCTTCTTTTTCAAGAATGAAGAGAACTAAATCTTAGAAAGCAGCCTCCAAGGTGGCCCCAACAATCCCCACCTCTTGCTATTCATGCCCTTGTGTGACTCCTCTCCTTTGAGTATAGACTAGATTGAGGCTGACCAACCATCCTGGTTTGCCCTGGAAGGACTGAGGGAGTTCCCCAAATGTGAAACTTTCAGTGGTAAAAGCAGGAAAGTCTTGGAAAAATGAGGATGAGTTGGTCACCCTAGCTAGATTTAGTGAATCACTTCTACACGATGTAATACGGCTGAAGAGATGAGTGGTCACTTCCAAGATTATGTTATACAAAGAGTGCGGCTTCCATGGGATGCTCTCCCTCATGCTCCCTCTGAGCTCACTTGCTCCAAGAAGCCAGCTGCCATGTCCCAAGGCAGCCCTGTGACAAGACCCACACGTGTGGACCTGGAAGCAGATTTGCCAATAGCCACATGAATGAACTTGGAAGGGGATCCTCCCTCATTCGAGCCTTCAGATGACTACGGCCCCAGACAACACCTTGACTGCAGCCTTGCAAGACTCTTGAGCCGGAACCACCCTGCAAAGCCATGCCCAGATTGATCCCTAGAGACTGTGAGTAATAAATGTTTATTAGGGGGTAATTAGTTACACAGCATGCATAACTAACTATGATAGTACAGTTGTGATAGATTAGAAGGCATGAACTATTTTTGAATCTAGAGTTCCTTTAAAATGAGCTTTGCCATGCAAACCATAACTACCCTCCCCACCCACGTTAATATAAGTGCCCAGAAGCACAACATCCTGTTGTCCCGCAGCTCCCCACCCCATTACAAATATTCAGACCACGTCTCTGCTTTTGTATAAGTAAAAGCTCAGGAAATCATCCCTTCCTTTTCTGCCTCGTTCCAGCCCCAATGTGTAACTAGTGCTGATGATTATTGTGAGTAGTATATCAATTGATCACAATTTCACAGAATCATATAATCAAAGAATCATCAGGTTAGAAAGAGCCCGGTGAGATTTCTCTGATTATAAATTTAATAAAGGTAAAAATTGCATACCCAACTTGAGAGGAAATCCTTAGTACCTTTTCCCTCCCCTACCAGAGAAAGCTGTCAGAGGTACAAGTCCATTGAGGTCTTTCCTTTTTAACTTTGCATAATGGAAATTTTCAGCATAGAGAAGTAGAGAGAATAACATAATGAACCCATCACTCTTGTATCCATCACCCATCTTCAACAAGCATCAGGCTGAAGGCAAATTTTATTTCATCTCTTACCCACCCCCCTCATCCCACCCTACTCCCCCAAACACTTACCTGTCACCCTCACCCTTTGGGTTATTTTGAAACAAATTTCAGATATCGTGTCATTTCATCTGTAAATACTTCACCTATAATAGGTATCTCTAAAAGATAACTTTTTTTAAACATAACCACAATACCTAAGTTTTAAAAAAAATCCCTTAATGTCATCAAATATCTAGTCAGTATTCTTATTTCCCTAATTGTCTCACACTGTGTTTGTTTGTTTGTTTTATAGTGGTTTGTTCAAATCAGGATCCAAACAAGGTCTACACTTGCATTTAGTTGATATGACTCTTAAATCTGTTTTAATTTATGGCTTCTGCCCCCATCTGCCACCACTCCCCACCCACCACGCCCTGCACCAGGGTTACATTTTTGAGACAATCTTTCCAAGCCCTGTGAACACGCTGTTTTCTGATTTCCACTAGTGACTCATCTCTCTTGCTAAACAAATAACAACGTACTGGACCCCCTTCTTTAAGATACAACTTTAAGAGGTATGCTTCCACTCAGATTCATTTTAAAATATTAAAATTTATCAATGAAAGACAGTCTAATTATACCTCGTGCTGGAGGAGACAGGAGTCAATTTCACACAACAGTTGCTGTAACACTTTTTAAAAACTCTACTATCAGAGGATGTTTCACAAAAGTCAAATAAATATTTTGCTCCATGACGATGCCTTTGCCACAGCCTTTAAATAATAAATAGGAAATAGGAAAGCGTTTCAAAAGCAACACAGCAGTGATGACTGCAGTGGCCCTTCTCCCTAGACCTCCGTAGGTTGCTTTTATATTCTTCTCTCTATGAAGTGGGGTAAAACTAATAGCTTCACAGGAAAAATCTCACTGAGACCTCTTGGCAAGTTTCTCCCAAGCTGAGTCGCATCTGTGGACAGTTGGTGTGAAGTGAAAACACAGGGAGTAACAGATATCTGTGAATTTATTTGGGTCATCACGATGCTCTCAACAGCAGGGCTTTGGCAAGAACGCTGTGAACCCTCCTCCGAAGCCTGGCATCCTCGCTTAGGACCCAAGAGAAGCGCATTCTCAAGGTCTATTTACTCTTCAAACCTGGTTCCCTTGGGCTTGCACCTCCCCCCTGCACTTACCACCTGAACAGGCAAAATTCTGCGCTGTGAACTTGGAGGTGTGAGTCTCATTACTGCTGTTCCTATGGTGCCTGCCTGAGATTTGTCCGGCATTGGAATAGGCAAGAGTTCAAAGCAGCCTTGATGGCACCTTTTCATGACTTGAATCAATTAACAAGGGATTCCAAGCTGGCCTGGAAGTCCCAACAGCCAGGCCAGGAAGTCCCTAGAGCAACAGCTGGAATAAAACTAATAAAAACAACAGCAGAGCAATTTGTGAAAATGTCAGCACAAACACACTGACCCTCATAAACCTTGACGTGAACTTAGAGGGGTGGGGCCCAGCTGCCTTCAGGATGGCAGAGGTGGGAGGCTGCTGCCTTCTAGCCGATTCTCCCATCTTTGCAAATCTCCATAACACCTGCTCTGTTGTCCAACCAAACTCTCCTATGTGGCTTGCTCTACTGGACCAAATATGTGGGTCATCCACTCTTTGGTCTAAGCAGACCCTCTCTCTACACAACTCCCTTCTTCGATGAATGAAAGTGTTGAATGTATCAGAGGTGGCTGGAGCCAGCGATTCTAGCAGCCTTTTAAAAAAAACCACAGCTTTAGGAAGAGGACCACTAAAGAGCTCTTTAAGCCTCTAAAGAGGCCAAGAACCTAAATAAGTCAATGTTAAGATTCCAGGCTCAACAATTCATCCTTTTCTTTTCTCCTCCTTCCCATTAAATGGTTCAGGGTGTACTTACCACTGTTTACACAAAACCAAACACTTCTCTTAAGATAAATAGACTTTTGTAAGCTCCCAGCTGTGTAAGCTACAAAAAGTTACAGAGGTGATTAATTGATAAACCACCATAGCTTAGTTTATATAGACACAATTCAAGCTAAAGACAGCCCGGATTACAATTTTGTTACTACTGTATATATTGAACTAAAGACTGTTTCAGGATCCCGAAAAACTTGACCAGATTGGGAAGGTAAGGAAAAAATACACTAAGTTGGGGTTGGCAGGGGACAGGACAAGAGAGTAGTGGTCAACAGGGGCCATAAAAGGGGCTTCCTGGGGTGCTGGCAATGTTCTCTATTTCTGAACTGGCATGCTTCACAATTTTATACATATATTCCCTCCAAGGTTTATAGCCAGTCCCTAAATAATGCACAGTTCCTAAAAAAGTTTTTTTCAGATTTATATTTACTTTTAATGGTTACAAAAGTTATTGGCCAGGGGCGGTGGCTCACGCCTGTAATCCTAGCACTCTGGGAGGCCGAGGCGGGTGGATCGCTCGAGGTCAGGAGTTCGAGACCAGCCTGAGCAAGAGTGAGACCCCGTCTCTACTAAAAATAAAAAGAAATTATCTGGCCAACTAAAAATACATGTAGAAAAAATTAGCCGGGCATGGTGGCACATGCCTGTAGTCCCAGCTACTCGGGAGGCTGAGGCAGAAGGATTGCTTGAGCCCAGGAGTTTGAGGTTGCTGTGAGCTAGGCTGACGCCACGGCACTCACTCTAGCCTGGGCAATAAAGCGAGACTCTGTCTAAAAAAAAAAAAAAAAAAGTTATCATATAGATATGTACATCAAAATGGAAGAAGCATATTATTCCTTGTGCTTGCTAAATCATAATATGCATTTTCCCTCTCATCTATGCCTTAGTACAGCAGTTATTAAAAGCCCATATAATACATTTAGGGTGATGTTTTTTTTTTCAATAGAACAGCTTTTAATTTTTTTAATTTATCTTTTATTGAGGTAAAGTGTGTGTGTAGATAAATATATATTTTACCATCATTACCATTTTTAAGTGTACAGTTTAGTGACAATAAATACATTTATTTTGCAAAAGTTTAAGTATTTCTTATGAAGCTTCTAAGAACTCACTGTTTCTTTCTTTTTTTTTTTTTTTTTTTTTTGAGACAGAGTCTTCCTCTGTCACCCTGGTAGAGTGTCATCATGATAGCTCACTGCAACCTCAAACTCCTGGGCTCAAGCGATCCTCCTGCCTCAGCCTCCCAGAGTGCTAGGATTATAGGCATGAGCCACCACGCCCGGCCATCTCACTGTTTCTTAAAGTGAGTTGCTAGACCATCTGCTTCGGAGTTATCTCACATGAGCATTATAAAAGCAGATAGCTGAATCCCACCTCGGCCCAACTAAGGCATACTTGGGAGAAGAGAGGGAAGGAAGGAAGATGGTATCTCCGGAGCTCATCTGAAACAGACAACCAGGAATGAG
>CM052443.1:72264092-72322052 GCA_028533085.1 Varecia variegata
CACTCCCTTCCTCTCCTGGTGAAGTTCTACTCGAATGTCAGGCCAAGCCCACATCCAACATCACTTCTTCTGCTTCACCTGCTGGAAGCTCCTTTCCTTGCTATCTGTCACCACTAGAATGAATATATTGTGTCTGTTTTTATGGAGAACTTCCCTGCTAGGTGAACAACTAGTAAACAAAGGGACTATGCCTTTTTCTATATGAATTCATAAAGCCTTACATATTTTCTGATGCATATTAGGTGCTCAATAAATGTTTTTTCTATTGAATTTAATCAACTCTAACAGAAAAAAAAAACCCAATACAATCTATTATTACTTGGTTCCTCGGCCTTGGGCTCTCTTACCTAAACTGTTTCCTTTTGGTTCCCATCCAGTCATGGCGAACATCGGTCATTTCTGGCCTACAGAAGTGACGCTGCAGATGCAGCCTTTCTTTGCTCAGCCTCCTCTCTTGGCTTGGACCTGAGCAACCAACACTGGTGCCAGTAACTATAACATTACATGCTTCTGCCAGCAGTGGCCATGACTCAGGAGCAAGGTGAGCACGGTAGCTGGAAAGTGTTCTGTCTGTGCCAGTTGTTGGAGCCATCTTTTGCCACTTTCTGAAGCAGCAGGTGGCAGATAGAATTACCCTCACCCAGAGCAGAGATGTCTTATAGTATACTTAACTCCCTCCAAACCAAACCACCTTTTCTTCCAAACCTCACCTTGTTGCAGGTTGCTTTTCCAGCCTGAAATGCAGAGAATCATCTTGGAATGGTTTGAGTTCTATGGGCTGTCACACTGACTCAGTGGCTGGGCACAGCATTTACGATGCTCAAGGAGGCCTGGGACTGAAAACAGGTCAGGTGGTATAAGCACTGGGTCATAGAAAACACTACAAAAAATTAAGATAATGAGCAGCCTTTTGACTTACAGTATGCTCACATACAAAAGGATGTTTGGTACATCTCAAGTGTCACAGAACAACTTAGAGAAAAACAAGTCCACACCTTCATTTTATATATGAGGAAACTGAGGCCCAGACAGGGAGGGTGGTTTGCCCAAGATCACAGGCTGGTTGACACTTGCTTGTGGAGCGTGGCTCCATGCAAGGCTCTTTCCAGCTTCCAGCTTCCAGACTTAAGCTTGAGGACCTACTGGCAAAAACAAGCCCAGGGTTTCCCAACACTCTGCCCAGTCCATGTCCCATCTGCTCCATTGTTTTTAAGAGGTTTGCATTTCTGACCCTGTGACCTATTTATTTAAACTGCACATCTGACCCATCAGCAGATGCACAGGATGTCCCCTCTCCCACTTGGAGTCATTCCACTTAAGCCATGGTATCTTAACCTGCACTAGACAGGCTGAAATGACTTTTTTTTTTTTTTTTTTTTTTTGAGACAGAGTGTCTCTTTGTTGCCTGGGCTAGCGTGCCGTGGCATCAGTCTAGCTCACCAGCAACCTCAAACTCCTGGGCTCAAGCAATCCTCCTGCCTCAGCCTCCTGAGTGACTGGGACTACAGGCGTGCACCACTATGCCTGGCTAATTTTTTCTATTTTAGTTGCCAGCTAATTTTTTTCTATTTTTAATAGAGACAAGGTCTCACTCTTGCTGAGGCTGGTCTCAAACTCCTGACCTCAAACCATCGTCCCGCCTTGGCCTCCCTGAGTACAAGGATTACATGCCCGGCCTGGAATGATTTTTTAAAATACAAAATCCTGGTCCTCAGATTGGTATTTTCCATTTCAGTAGATACAGGATGGGCTCAAGAATCTGTAATTTTTTTTTCAATTCCTTCACTAATTCCCCGTAAGGCAAAATTTCAGGACAACTAGGCCAGCTGCCTTCTTTCTGACCTATAAATTCTGTGCTTCTATATAACATGGAATCCCTCATCTCTGATTCACTGGTATCCCATCATTCCTGATTTAAAAAAAAATAAAAAGGATAAATTTTGTTATCCAAACTTAAAGCAAGAAAACCGGCATTCAGAGAGAATGTGAAAGTTGCTCAAGGTCACCAACAGACTGCCTCCCTCAGCAGCAGAGCCCTGGAGTTTTAACTCAAACATCACGAGCTGATGCTGTCCTGTAGAATAAGCAGCAAAGGGAGAACTGTGACCCTGAATGACTCAGCCATTGCCCTGCAAGGTGAAAGTCGATTAATGTCTGTGCACCATCTCTCCATCCATGACATGACAGTGATAATGCTTGCCTCCATTTCAGGTGACAGAGATGCTTATAAAACCCCGAAAGGATAAAAGTTTTATGGGAAGACAGAACTGCCTTTTTAAAATAACTCAGACATGATATTCTCTCTTAAGTGGCCACATTGAATAAAATTTCCATTTAGATCCAGCATGGTCATATGAAATATGAGAGCACTGACATCTTAAACCCCTGTTCATATAACTTGGGCTGGATGGGTAACTTCACTCAGTGTGGCTACTTTAATTTATAATTTATTAGAATCAGCTTAGCACCAAGATACAGCTTTCTCAGGTCACTAGATTCTCTTAGTCTCCAGCAAACCCAAAACCCAGTTATAGACTTTGGAATAAGGAAGGTGCCTCCATGGGAAAAGTCATAAACTTTTTTAGCTACAAACATTGGACTCTAGGGCCTGGAAGCTGAAGAGCTGGCTGAAGAAGCTTGCTTAGTGACCCAAAGAATGTTCCTGGAATCATCACAGACCCCTGAGAAAACCTCTATGTTAACTAACTCTTACACCATCTTGTTCCAATTCCCACTAATCTATGAGCTAGTGGGAAACAGTTCTGTTCAGTAGAATGCCTTAGATAAGACTGAGAGCTCAGGAAAGCCTTGAATAAAATTCCACTGAGATGTGTGGGATTTCAATGGCTACCATCTCCTGGGATTGCAGATCCTGTAATGCTAAGATTGTTCTGCAATTGATTATGTTCTTCCACCTCCACCCATGTTATGCTCATACTCAGAGTTCCCTACGGTTTCCCCATCAGTCTTCGGGACAGGAAGCTCTAACTGATTTTCACACAGATGCACTGGGGGAGAGAGAGAGCAATATAGAGAAACAGCAGAAAAAATGGAGCACTAGGACAGACCAGAGAAAGAAGTGGACACAAAAGTTGAACAAATTCATGTGCAGAAACCAGAGAAGCAAATGTAAAAACAGAGAAGGGAGGCTGAGCACCGTGGCTCATGCTTGTAATCCCAACACGTCAGGAGGCTGAGGCAGGAGTTCGAGACCAGCCTGGGCAACATAGCGAGAACTTGTCTCTACAAAAAAAAATTTTTAATGAAATTAGCTAGGTGTGGTATACCGCACCTATAGTCCCAGCTACTTGGGAGGCTGGGGCAGGAGGATCACTTGAGCCCAGGAGTTTGAGGTTGTAGTTAGCTATGATTGTGCCACTGCACTCCAGCTTGAGCAACAGAGTGAAACCAGTCTCAAAAAAAAGAAAGAAAGAAAGAAAAAGAAAAAACAGAAAAGGGAAGAAGAGGAAAAGGAAAAAAGGGGAGAATAAGGAGAATAAGGTATCTACCTTCAAGGTAGATGGTAAATGAAAGAAAGAGTTCTCAATTCCAGATTGTTTTGAGTTGAGGCACTAAGACTAGTGCTAAAGGGTGATGGGTTTGTTGACTGCAAAAAAGAGGAAAGTCATGTTGTCCCATGTGCTGACTGCACCAAGGCAGCACTGGGACAAGGAAGCTGCAGCAGTCCAGGCCCAAGTGAGATCAGGCAAACCTGCTAGACTGAAATCACATGGCAGTGTGGCTGTACAGGAGGTACGTGACGTTCTGGTTTCCAAGTCCACAGGGAACATGGAGCCAAAGCTTGTCCCACATCAGTCTTGGGGAGGACCGAAAATTCCCAGTGAGCCAAAGAAATGAGTTCCTTCCCACGGAGTAGACTGGAAACTTGAGGGTTTCCTAATTCTGTCCAACCTACTGTGTGCACTCCAAATGAAAGTCTTCTGGGACTGGCGTGCAGAGCAAGTTTCTCGGAGTGGTAAAACCAGACCATCTGCCTGTGCTGTCTGGAGAGGCTCAGAGTCTCTGGGAGGAAGTTGAGGCTAGGGGGAAGCCACAAGTTCCCGCTTATCTTCTTAACAAATGACATAGACTGTGTAGTTAACTCATTGCCACACTAGAAAAAAATTTTTTTCCTTGGGGCCATGGTGTTTTATTATGAAAATAGAATGAAAACTTCAAAAATGAAACCATTCTTTCTAATTTAATGAAAAATTTGTTATTTTTTCTTGTTTTTGTTTATTTATTTTTTTTAAGACTAGTCAAGTGCAGTAGTGAGAGGGGGGAGAGAGTAGAACAAGCAGTTCTATCTGTACCTGACAAGGAACAATCAAATGAGATAACTCCATATCTTCAGACCAGCCTATTTGGAGGTGTTTTTTAAATTTGCATGAAAGGTAGTACATATGATCCTGAAACTTGTTTTTTTAAATTCAAACATTCTGCTTTTGAGATTCATCCAGATTGCTTTATTCTTCTTTTTTTTTTTCTTAGTTTTTATAAGGACTGATGCTCTTTCATAGATTGCTACATGTAAGTCTAACTCACTCATTTAATTGTTGTATGCTCTTCCCTTATCTGACTAGCCCTCGATTTATTTATTCATTCTTCCTTTGACAGACTTTTGGTTTTCATTTTTTGCTGTTACAACACTGTAATGAAATCCCTGTGAGAGTTTCTGTAGGGTATATTCTTGGAGATAGGGTACATATATCTTCAACTTCCAGGATATTACCAAACTGTCCCCATAATGGCTCTCCCAATTTCTGCTCCCCAGCAATGTGTTAAGTTTACTTTTTTCCCATATTCTCATTAACATTGCTGACTTTTAAATTTCATTAATCTGATGCACGTAACATAACATCTTTCTCTTTTTTGGTGGTGGTAGGGGACAGGGTCTCACTCTGTCACCCAGCCGGAGTGCAGTGGCATCATCATAGCTCACTGTAACCTAAAAGTCCTGAGCTCCCACGATCCACCAGCCTCTAGAGTAGCTGGGACTACAGGCCAGCGCTGCCACCCATTTAATTTTTTTTTTCATTTTTTTTTAGAGATGGAGTCTTGCTATGTTGCCCAGCTGTTCTCAAACTCCTGGCCTCAAGCCGTCCTTCCACCTCAGCTTCCTGAACTGCTGCAATTATAGGCATGAGCCACAGCACATGGCTAACATTTTTATTTTAATTGCATTTTCATGATTACTGGTAAGACTGACCATCTTTGCACATTTTTTCCTCTTCAGATCAGTCTCTTCTGGGAATTTCCTCTCTGTAATCTTTTCCTGTTTTTCCTTTTTTTGGTCAGTAGGTTGTTTCTCAATTATTTGTGGGAGTTCTTTGTGTTCTTTGTATAACCCTTTGTTGGTTGTGTATAAATGCACAATATTCTCCCAAATGTAATTTGTATTTTAACTCTGTTTTGGGTGTCTTTTATCATTCAAAAATTTTGTTTTTGTTTTTGTTTTTTAATATAGTCAAAGGTATCAACTTTTCCTTTATGGTTGTAGTTTTTGTGTTTTGTGTAGAAATTCTTCCATACCCTGAATGATAGTCTCCTATAATTCATTTTAGAGTTTTGCTTTTCATATTTAGAGCTTTAATTATTCTAGAATGTATTTTTGTATACAATAGATTGTAGACATATAATTTAATTTTTCTCATATAGTAGATATCCTGTTGCCACAGCAACATTTATTGAATAGTCCATCATTTTCCCTGCCGATTTGTAATGCTTCTTCTATCACATATCATGCGTTCATGTAAGTTTGGGTGTCTTTGTGGGCTCTCTATTCTTTCCTATTAGTCTTTTTGCTTTATCATTTCTCTAGTGTCATTCTGTTTTTGATTAAATAGCTGTATAATGAGTCTTGATATCTGCCAGGGTAAATCCTCTCCCGTCTCCTCCCCTTTTCTTCTATTTTTTCAGAATTCTTTTAGTTTATTCTTGGCCTCTTGATATTCCAAATTAATTTTTGGATTAGCCTGTAAATTTCTATAAAATGCCTGTTTGGGATTGTGTTAGGGGTTGACCAGAAGCACAGAACCACTGTGAGTGATATAGAATAAAGAATTTATTATAGCACTAGGACCTCATACAATTGTGGGAGGTAGTTAAGCATTTTATGCAAGGCTGTTGATTCTAAATCTGGTGTCAGACCTGAAGTCAGTAGGGCCAGCAGAAGGGAAAGAAGGTGAATGGTAAACAGCAGGAGCAGTTAGGAACCCCCAAGGGCAAGCCCATGTCTATCTCTTAGTTCTCCTGATCTTGGTGATACAGCTGTCCGGCAGGACACGCTGGCATCACAGAGCTGCCACACACCTGGTACAGCTGCTATTGCATGAGCTGCAACAGAGTTTGGCTGCAACAGATTCCAACCTTCAGAGCATAAAAAATGGCTACTGTCTCACCATCACCTTCCGCTCCTGGTACCATTTTTTCTTATGGCTCACCCTAACCCATGATCATTCAATGAAGGGACAACTTGGTAACAAATTTCCTGAATAGCTAGGCTGACACTGTCCAAAGCTATCTCAGAGATTTTATTTAGAATGGCTTAAGTGTATGGATTAATTTAGACTAATTTGCATCTTTAAAATAGTGAATCATTCCGTCTACAAAACCAGTTTGTCTCTTCTTTTATTCAGATCTTTCTTTAGGGTACTTGAAATGTTTTATACATTTTTCCAAAACAGTCTTGCACATATTTTAATAATTAGGTACTCAACAATATTTGCTGGATATTTTGAATGGGATCTTTTCAAATTACTGTCTTAGTCTGTTTTGTGTTGCTATAACAAAATACATGAGACCGGGAAATGTATAAAGAAAAATAATTTATTTGGCTCATGATTCTGGAGGCCGGGAAGTCCAGGATTGGGTAGCCCACCTGGTGAGGGTCTCCTGCTGCTTCAACTCATGGTGGAAAGTGGGAGGGGAAGTGCGCATGTGCAAAGAGACCAAAATGAAAGGGAACCACCTGCTCTGGAGTCCAGTCTGGAGAAATGGCTTTAATCTACCCATGAGGTATTCACACCCACGATCCAAACACCTCCCACTAGGCCCCATCTCCCAACACTGCCACATTGGGAATCAAATTCCAAGGTGAGTTTTGGCAGGGACAAACCACAACAAAACCATAGCAATTATGTCTTCTAACAGATTGCTAATCATTTATAGCAAAAGTTTTTATTTCAGTAAGTCTGTTGAAAGTGTATCTAATACTATTCTGTTTCTTTTTTTTTCTTTCTTCTTTCTTCTTTTTTACGCCATTTTTTTTCTTCTTTCTTTTTCTCCATGGGTTGGATCTGCTACTATTCTTAACTATTACTAGTCCCTAATTGTTTGTGTGCTTGGATTTTTCCATTTAGACAATCCTATTATCTGCAATGTTGAAGATTTTGCCTCTTCCCTCCCAATCCTATACCTTTTGTTTGTTTTTCTTGTCTTATTGCAATAGCTAGAGTTTCTTCTACAATCTTGATTAGTAGTGGTGAAAGGGCCATTTTTGTCTTGTATCTGTAATGATAAAGCTTCTAGAATTTCACCATTAAGTGTCATGTTTTTTATAGGTTTTTGGAGACTATATATTAGTGTAAAAATTTTTTCTTCTATTCCTAATTTAAGTCTTTTCTTATGAATAAATTTTAAATTCTAACTAATGTTTTCTCTTCCTCTATTAGCATAATTTATGTACTTTTTATCCTCTATTCAGATTGTTGGTAGCTAGTCTCTGATACTATCCCCAATAATCCTTGCCTCCTGGTAGCCACACCTTTCTGTAATCCCCCAACCCTACTAGTGTGGGGTGGACCCAGTGACTCACTTCTATTGATAATGTGGCAGAAATGAGGGTAGGTCATTTCTGCAATTAGGTTTAAAAAGGTTTTTCTTGGCTTATGAAGTGAATTAGTTTTCTGTATTTTGCTGTTCTACAAACAGTTTGTACAAAAGGAATTATCCATTTCTTAAGATTTAGCAAAATTGGCCTATAAAATTATCCAGGTCAAGTGTCAACAAAGTGATGATTTTTAAATTACCAAGCCACTGCCTTAAATAGTTACTGGTAATTACTCTTGATTCACTTTTGGTGTGTTTTATTTTTCCAGACTATTGGCCATTCTGTCAAAGTTTTTAAATTTAGCATGATAAACTGGTTCATATTCATCACTTGTGCATTTTTTAAATCTGTAAGTTATCTGTAGTAATGATCTCAATATTGTTTATGCTTTTCTCTTCGATCTCTTGATTAATATTGCCAGAAATTTGACAATTTTATTAAACTTTTCAAAAAAATCAGCTTTTGCTTTGCTGAGACTCTCTATTGTTTCTTAGTTTTCTATTTTACTTCATTTTAGTTTTAGCATTACTATTTTCTTCATTCTACTTCTTTTAAATTTACCCTTTTATTCTCTCGTTACCTTCTCAAGTACAGTACTTAACTATATCTAATAAATGTGCTGAATGCTGTAAATTTCATCTTAAATTTTATATTAGCTATATTCCACAAGTTTTGATGCATGAATGTTTTTATTGATATTCAATTCTAAATAGTCTATAATTTTTATTGTGACTCCCTCTTTAGCATAAGAATTACTGAAGGTAAGTTTTCTGTCTTTTTAGTTTCCAAACATTTAGAGTTTAAAATATTTTTCTTAAGATTGTTAATGTCTTATATAGGTAAAGCCTCAGCCATAGTGCATCCCTTTGTAAGCATCTAAAAAAAATGTCTGATATAAATGTATCACAATTAGAAAACATGGTCTATATAATTATTTAAAAGTTCAGAGTTCTTTTGTGATGTATAACAATCTTTTTTATTTCAATGTGTGCTTGAAAAGAATATGTATTCTTGTTTAGTGCAGAGTATACTTTTACTTTTGTTTTATCTGTACAATCTATCTGATTCTAAGAGATGTGTGTTAAAATCTTCCACTATAATTATGAATATGTTAGTGCTCAGTATTACTTCTTACATGTTTCTCATTCCATTTTGCCTTAAACTTGTTTTTTCTGAAGGTCATCCTTTAACTAGGGTCTGTGGGTGGTAAGCTTTCTTCATCTTTATATGTATGAATATATCCTATTTTAGCCTTACTTCATTTTCACACAATATATCTTTTCCAACTGAAGATTCATGTCTTTCTGCAAATCTGTAATATTATTAGTCATTATCTTTTCAACTATTGCTTCTCTGGTTTTCCCTCTATTAACTTCTAGAAATCCTACTGTGTGTATGTTGGATCCTCTCAATCTGTATTCTATGGCTCATAACTTTAATTTGTTATGTTCATTTTTTTTATCTCATTGTGCTGCATTCTGGAAGAATTACACAAAACTATCTTCTAGTTCACCAATTATCTCTTCAATCATATCTGGTCAACCAGGGTGGGTGCAGTGTGGCTCATGCCTGTAATCCCTGCACTTTGGGAGACTGAAGTGGGAGGATCGCTTGAGGCCAGGAGTTTAAGACCAGTCTGGACAACATAGCAAGACCTTATCTCTATAAAAAAAAATTTTTTTTTAAGTTTATCCAAACTATTGAGGTGTTTTTTTTTTTTTCAAGAACTATATTTGCTTTATTTCCAGGGTTTTAAAATTGATTCTTTATCATAACCAGCTGTTCTAGTTTCCTATCTAATTTTTCTTGTTTCATATCTACTTGCTTCTGTTTCCTAATTTCTTTTAAAGATTTAAGCCTTCCTTTATCCGTTTAAGTATTTTTTTTTTTTTTTGAGACAGAGTCTCACTTTGTTGCCCGGGCTAGAGTGCCGTGGCGTCAGCCTAGCTCACAGCAACCTCAAACTCCTGAGCTCAAGCGATCCTACTGCCTCAGCCTCCCCAGTAGCTGGGACTACAGGCATGTGCCACCATGCCCGGCTAATTTTTTCTATATATTTTTAGCTGTCCAGATCATTTCTTTCTATTTTTTTTTTTTTTAGTAGAGATGGGGTCTCGCTCTTGCTCAGGCTGGTCTCGAACTCCTGAGCTCAAACAATCCGCCCTCCTCGGCCTCCCAGAGTGCTAGGATTACAGGCGTGAGCCACCGCGCCCGGCCCGTTTAAGTATTTTAAACATACTTATTTAAAGGTCATTTTTAGATTCCTTTACTATTTTTATTTCATCTGGAATGAATTAGTCTCCCCACTATTGATTGTGTTTACTCTTTCTTAGGTTTTGTTTTCCTCGTGTGCTTAAATTTTTGATTTGCAAGCTCATCTTGCATGGGAGTTTTTGTTGCTCTCTGTCTCTCTCTTCACCATTCCTGGTCTAACAATCTTCCAAATACCTCAACCCATACCTGCAGGATCACCAAATTACAACTGGATTTTATAATTGACAGCTCAGGACAGAGGTCCTAGGATAATATCTGCGATATTGCAGTAGGTGGCTTGGTTTAGGTTCCGGCCAAGAGGGTCTGTCTGCCTTTTCCCTCTCCTCAACTATTCTGCTTTGTGTAGCCTAGGAAGTGGTCAGTTTCTTTTTTCACTTTCCCCTCAAAGATGTGGAGGGGTAAAGGGTGGTCCTCCCCAGAGCCTGGTTTTAAGCAGTGAACCTGGTTTTGATCCTCTGCCTCTAAGAAATGGCACTAAGGCCCCATTTCAAGCAAGAGTTGATTTCTTAGGTGTTTCTCCCTGATTCTGGACCCAAGGCCCAACAGACCTGCTGCTTCGGCCCCACTCACTATTTGTCTTTCTGCCTCATTTCTTATTGTGAAATTTTTATCTTATTTTTGAGTACAGCTATGTCTGTTTTTTTTCTTTTTATTTTTTTTCTTATTTTCTTATTTTTTTTATTTATTTATTTTTTAAGCACAGCACACTGAAGGAAGCTATGTCTGTTTTGTTTTCTTATTTTATAGTTTGTTTATCATTGGTATCATTGAAGCAAAGATAGCGATTGACCATAAACTTATAATATGACCTCAACAGAATTCTCCCACTAATTATTAAACCAGGCCTCAAGATGTAAAAGTCTTTGTCTACGTGGAAAAATTTAACATTCAAGGATGGAGCAGGATCATGCCAGATGTTGATTCAAAAACCTGTGTTTTGTAGGGCTGCAATGTTCAGTGTTGGCCCACATGTCCTCCCTAAGGACATTTTGTTCAGTGTTGCCACTAATTATGTGCCTGGCCATTGGAAGTAGTAGCGGCCAGTTACCATCACAGGGCTGACCCCAGGTGACCCGATACTTAATGATCCCTTTGTCTGGTAGAATCACCCTTCCCTGAGGTTTCCAGTTAAAGAAAGTGGAACAGAACTGTTGGGAAGTAAACACATGTTTAAAATGTTAAAACGAAGCTTCAGAGATTGATTTACCTTTGAACTCATAAGGATATTTAACCCAAATTAGGAGTATATGGTAATTTGGCAGGGATGGGGCCCGGGGAATCTACATGGAAAGCCATCAAATAACCACCATACACCAACTCTTCCTGGGGTGATGATTTTACCATTAAGTTTGGGTAAAAAAAACATATTTTTACATTAAAACAAATACAGATATAGAGCATTAATACTAAATTCATGTGAGCTTTTATAATAAAATACCAGGATTCAAAGAAATGAGAAGAAATTGCTATCTTCGAGTCCTTCCCTTAGAATCTCAGAGGTTCACGCTTCTAGACTATAAAGATATTTTGGTGGAAAAGTTAGAGAGGAATCATCACAAGTGAATGAGGTAAAAAGCACAACTAAAACGTGGAATGAAAATGTGCGTTCCCTGCTCATTCACTCCGTTCAGTTTCTGTTTCCCTATTTCATAACCAAGGGGGCCAGGACTCAAGGTAAACGTCAGCGGTTGTGATATTCTGTTTAAAGACAGGAGTTAGTTGTCTTCGCCTCAAACATTTTTACATTATCTGCAAACACTGAGCAAAGCAGGAAGTACACCCTCATAGTTTAATATTCTACCCAAAAGTATACCAACAGAAAACTGTTCCCTTCCTTTGCTTTCATTCACACTAAAAAAAGTATTTGCCCTGTCCCAAGTCTTTTTTTTTTTTTTTTTTTGAGACAGATTCTCACTCTGTTGCCCGGGCTAGAGTGAGTGCCGTGGCGTCAGCCTAGCTCACAGCAACCTCAAACTCCTGGGATTAAGCGATCCTCCTGCCTCAGCCTCCTGAGTAGCTGGGACTACAGGCATGTGCCACCATGCCCGACTAATTTTTCTATATATATTTTTAGCTGTCCAGATAATTTCTTTCTACTTTTTAGTAGAGATGGGGTCTCGCTCTTGCTCAGGCTGGTCTCGAACTCCTGAGCTCAAACAATCCGCCCGCCTCGGCCTCCCAAGTGCTAGGATTACAGGCGTGAGCCACTGCGCCCGGCCTGTCCCAAGTCTTTGTAGTCCACTCACGATCACCATATCTCCAAATGGAAAGTATGAAACCCATGACGGGACAGTGGCATAGTCTTTGACATTAAGACTGTCCTAGAAAACACTTGTTGTATGTTCACTGGAATCATGCCACGGAAAAGGGGGTTGAAGAGTAGCAACAGTATATAGCCTTCTGCAAAATGACAAAGCAGAAGAATGAGGTCTCAAATGAGCTAATCTTATCACAACACCTGGCACTACTGAATGATTAATTAAGGGTAGCTAGAATGCTCCCCTGTTCTGTTGTGTGCACTAGGCTTCTCTTTTGGTGTCTCGTCATCTCTTCCACTCTATCCTTCCCGGAGCTCTCAGTCTTCTCTCATAGAACAAGGGCTCCTACTGATCATTCATTCCTTCGCCAAGTCAGTCATTCATCTCTCCTTTATATTTTCTCTTACATGTTAGCAACTGTTCACCATGACAGCTCTAGAAAAGTTATGCCACTTTATTTGTGATCTTTCATTCGTTCTTTTTTTTTTTCTTTTGAGTGTAACAATCTTTTCACTCAAAAACTCACTAAATAAGTAATGAACAAGAAGTAATATTTCTTCATTGGGATTTCAAGCCAAGACCCACTCGCCATTTTCCTTGACACAACAGTTTATTGTGGGGAATATTATTTGGAACAAATTTAAATTGTGAGCCCTGTTCGATTAAAGCCAAGACATTGTGTGTTGTGTACATATGCCAAATGAGAGGACCAAGAGGCAGCATCATCCATGGCCTTTTGATCGGCTGTGCACGTGAGCTGTTTCCATATATTTCAAAGCACTCACATGTTTAGCTTTTATGTTGCCCTAGAGGTATTTTTCTGTGCTATAATTTTATTTTTAGTTCAGTATGAGTGCAAAAGTCACCAAAAGGTTGGGAAATTGAAAAAGAAAGAAGAAAAAAGACTGAGTACAACAAACCTATAATGTTATCTGTTATGTATAAACTATATTTAACTTTCAAACTGTTGTTTATTACTTAAATTTTTTTCATTGTTCAATTGCTATATTTTTCTATCTGTGAAAATTGTTTGGCATCTTGCAGTGGGATAGAGCGTAATATTTCCCATGAAAATAAATAGAATTATTTTTATTTTCATATAACAGCTTTTGACTTAGTAGCATAATTTTAAGAAACAAATTAAAGTCATTCTGTGGGAAATGGGTAAACTATGTTCAGGGTACCCTATGAGGCACTGGAGATCCAAAGACAAATTGAACACAGATCCTGCCTGGAGCTCATAATCTAGTAGGAGAATCTGATGGAGAGACAGACAACTTAGAAAGCAATGCTATACTAAAGATACAGGGAGAAAAGTTTTGTGTAGCCAGAAAGAGGATGAACTTTAAGTGGACATGTGAATTTGGGGCAGGGGGAGATAATCTCCTCTCCTTCAGCAAAACAAAAGAATTTGTATCTTATTCCTTTAGGACTTTGCAAGTTAACTAGACTGCTAATCTGTAACAAAGTAATATAAGGTGAGGCATTAGTGGCCAATAATTACCCAACTGTCTCCTAGGCAACTCCACTTGATTGTCCCACAGAGACCTCAAACTCAACTCATCCAAAACTCAATTCTTCATTCTCACCTACAAGTTGGTGATTTCCACAGTTGTCCAAGTCAGAAAACCAGGAGACATCCTCATCCTCTCCCTTGCCCTCCCTTACCCACCAAATCTGATTCCCAAGACTTCTCAATTTTTCTTCCTAAATTTATCTGGAATCTGACTACTTCTGTCCATCCCTTTGCCACTCTCCTACCCCAAGCTACTTCCATCTCTGCCCTGGACTCTTATCTCCCTTCCTCCGTTCCCTTCAATTCATTTTGGAAATACCACATTTGAGAGTAGTATTTCTGAAATATAAATCTTATATCTCTTTCCTGACAAAAGACCTGCACAGCCTGCCATTGCCCTTGGATCAAGGTCATGAATGTGGATATTCAAAGCCCTTTAAGATCTGCCCTGTGCCTTCCTTCCAGCCCTCCCGGGCTCCACCACTGCCTTCAGGTGCCTCCCTTCTTTCCATGCTCACATGCAGCATAAACTCTCACAGCTGGAACTTTCCACTTGCCATTCCCTCTTCCTGAAACCTCCATGCCCCACCCATTTTCCCTACTTGCGTGGCTAACTCCTGCTCAGCTTAGCCCCAAGTCCCTCCCTGATGTTCTGACGCAGCGTTATGTTTTCTTCCCAGTGCCCTTTAATTCTCCTGTCACAGCACTAATCACACTGTATGCAATTGATTATTTTCCTGCCCTTTTAGACCGTAGGACCTGGAAAGGCAGGGGCTGTGTGTGCCCTGCTCACCATTACGTCCTGAGTGCCGAGCCCAACACTGCCATACTTGGGGGGGTGCCCAACACTGCCATACTTGGGGGGGGTGCCCAACCTGTTGAGGAATGAATGAATGAATGGAGTTGCTTCTTTTACAAGTAATTATAGAAAATTGTAGAAAATTATTTTTAACTCAAAGAAATGGATTGTTAAGAAGTACATTTTAGATAACTGTGGCAGGTATGGTGGAGGTATATCTGGAAGTGCCATAACCCAGTGTGGGCTCTTCTTGGTTCTTAAAGGGCTGGAGCACTGGTTCTGAGGGCTCTTCTTGGTTCTTAAAGGGCTGGAGCACTGGTTCTGAGTTCCCTGTAGGGTTCCTCTGCTTCCTCTCCATGTCACCTCCCCACCTGCTTCAATGACATGACCACACTCTGGTCCTTGCTATAACTTAACCACTCCCCAGAATCGTAAAACCCTTCCCTTGGGGCTGCTGGGTTATTCAGAGCCAGCATGGGGACTGGTGTCTACCTCCAGGAGGATGTCCAGGAGCTGGAACCTGGAAATCAACCGGCTAAGCCTCATAAAACCCCAAGAGCTGCTGAGTGACCCAACAGGTCTCCATACCAACAAGATATAGAAGGAAGCACAATGAAAGATAAATTTAACGATGGACGTTTAAATACCACCAGGTACAAAGACAAAGCAGGAATATATCGGTTTTATGATAATCGACGTACTCCCAGGCAGATCTGTTCCCCCCTTGAAGCAGTGAAGTAGGGGAATTACACAGTTTATAACCTGCCTCTCTGAGTTGGGAGACCAGAGAACCAATTCGTTGACTTCCCCATTCTTGCTTTTGGAACTGTTAGAGGCTGCTTAGGGGCAATCTTAGGAGCTTGTCTATCAGCACCATAACTAATTTATGGTTTCCAGGGCAACTTCTTACATTGCTAAGTAGTTCAAATTGGTGGAGAGCAACCCTGGGATTGCTCTATTTGCTCTTAGTTCCATTCCTGCCTTTCCATGCTCTGCTCTACAGAACCAGCTACTTAATTTGCACAGCAAAATAAAAGCACAAGACTCCTTGTTCAAAAACTATTCAGAATTTCATGACAGTGACAGCAGAACATTAAACCAAGTGCCGGGCTCTTCTATGGCTGAGGCTGTGTGACTGCACAGAAGGGATGCCCATGAAGCCAGCCTGCTGCTCTGCATCACAGGGAGCTGGGCCCTGAACAGCCTCTCCCAGACTCTCTGCCACCTTGCTTCTGATGAGGTTCAGCCAGGGCAGGCACTGGTGGCAGGGGCCACCTAGAAGGCAGGAACGAAGAAGTCATTCACCTTTCTCTGTTTTTGGTGAATCTCCCGAAACAGCAGGTCATCCTTCGGTGGTTCCAGTGGCCGCAGTGGTGGGTGACTTTGGTTCCGGAGTCCGTCAGTGATTTGGATAGGTAGTGTCAGTGGGTTCAACAGCAGGCACACTGTCAGCATTATCAGCAGTGGGCGTGTCCTGGGCTCGGGTAACACTACCTCCTGCTTGTTCCTACAATCCCAGGGTCCCTACTGTTTCCTGCAGCTACCACTTGAGGAGTTATCTCACTTCCCCCTTTTTGCTCCTTCAGCCCTTCCAACAATAGAAGTCATTCCTTAAGTCCCCTAACTGGAACAATTAGTATGGCTTCTATTTTCCTGATGGGACACTGGTTGACAGAATAGCTAAATCCTTAATATAATGTTTACCCATTGATCCAGCTATTCAACTTTGAAGGATTTTTACTAAGGATATACTCATGAAGTGGGAAAAGAGCCAAAATTCTGTTTATTACAGCATTGTGTGGAATAGCAGGACACTGGAAACAATGTAATGCCTAAACATTCAACAATGCATCTATTAATAATAATGAGATAGGAAAGACAAGTATCAATGGAAAAGAATATAATATAAAACCCAGAAATGGACCCAAATATATATGAGAATTTAGTATATGACAAAAGTGGTATCTCACATCAATGCATGGCAAGGACTTTATGAGAAAAGAAAATCACAGACCAGTGTCTCTCATAATATAAAAATCCTTAACAAAATATTATAATAAATAGAATCAAACAATGTATGAAAAGGAAAATAAATCATGAACAAGTGGGCTTTATCCAGGAATGCAAAGTCAATTCAGTGTTCAAAAATAAATTAACATAATTTACCACATTAACAGAATAAAGGCCCACCCCCAAAAAGCATATAATCATCTTCATAGACATGGAAAAAACACTTGTCAAAATTCAAAATAAGGCCAGGCGCGGTGGCTCACGTCTGTAATTCTAGCACTCAGGGAGGCCAAAGCAGGAGGATCGCTTGAGGTCAGGAATTCAAAGACCAGCCTGAGGAAGAGCAAGACCCAGTGTCTACTAAAAATAGAAAAATTAGCTGGGCATCGTGCCATGCACCTGTAGTCCCAACTATTCAGGAGGCTGAGGCAGGAGGATCGCTTGAGCCAAGAGTTTGAGGTTGCAGTGAGCTATGATGAGGCCACTGCACTCTACCTGGGGCAATGGAGCAAGACTCTGTCTCAATTAAAAAAAAATCATGATAAAAACTCTCAAAAAATTAGAAATGGAAGGGAACTTTCTCAGTCTGATAAAACTGAGGGCATCTACAAAAACCCTACAGCTAACATCCTACTTAAGGATTATGGTTTCCTAGGCAACCCCGTACACTGCAGAGTAGTTCAAATTGCATAAACTTTGTGGAGAGCAATCTGACACTACATAGCCAGTCATTTACCTGTTTGCTCTCAGGTGAGATCAAGAACAAGGCAAAAAGCCCACTCCTTCTACTCTAGTCAACATTTTATGAGAGATCTTAACAAAAAAGAAATAAAAGACATAAAGCCCAGAAAAGAAGAGAAAGTGTTTTTATTCAGAGATGGCATGATTATCTACGTGAACAATAAAATCAACACATGGTATTGGAACAACTGGGTATCATTTGGAAAAAATGAATTTGAGTACACCTTCACAAATTACGCCAGAAAAAAAAAATTTAATAGATCATTGAAATGAAAAGCACTAAAGGAAACCATGGGACAATCATAATTTGAATGTGGAAGACCTTTGTGATTATGAAATATCATCTTAGAAGTATAATAAACTAATAAATGCAACAATAACAAAAAAAACTTCTACATGACTAAAATACAACAAATGAAGATAAATGGCAAGTGACAAATTGAGAAAAATATTTGTGAGTCGTATCACAGGCAAAGGACCATTATCTTAATATAGAGAGACTCTATAGAGAAAAAGCCTACCATCCAAAAGAAAACAGGCAAAGGAAATATACAAAAAGGAAATATCAAAAGTCCTCAAACATAGCCAGGTGCGGTGGCTCATGCTTGTAATCCTAGCATCTGGGAGGCTGAGGCGGGAGGATTGCTTGAGGTCAGGAGTTCGAGACCAGCCTGAGCAAGAGCAGGACCCTGTTTCTACAAAAAAAAAAAAAAAAAAGAAAAATTAGCTGGACGTGGTGTCACACACCTATAGTCCCAGCTACTTGGGAGACTGAGGCAGGAGGATCACTTAAGCCCAGGAGTTTGAGGTTCCAATGAGCTATGATGATGAAATTGCACTCTAGCCAGAGGAACAGAGTAAGACCTTGTCTCAAAAAAATAAAAATAAAATAAAATTCTTAAACATGGAAAGATTCTCAATCTCATCTATAATGAGAGAATGAAAAATAGAATCACTCTGAAATATCATTTTTTATCAATCAGATTGGAAAAGATCAAACTTTTTTTTCTGAGACAGGGTCTTACTATGTTGCCCAGGCTGGAGTGCAGTGATCACAGGAACAATCACAGTGCAGTACAGCCTCAAACTCCTGGCCTCAAGTGATCCTGCTGCCTCAGCCTCCCCAGTAGCTGGGACTACAGGTGCGTGCCATCATGCTCGGCCTCAGACACATTTTTACCACACTCATTGATCAGGATGTAGAGAAACAGGCACTTTTCAGGGGGTTGGGGGAAGGGGGAAAAAAAAAAGAGAAACAAGCACTTTAATACATTGCTAGTAGGACTATAAACTGGTACAAATTCTAGGGAAGGCAGTTTGACAACATCTATCAAAATTACAGATGCATATACCTTTTAACCCAGCAATTAGATTTCAAAAACTTTATCTTACAGGTGTATTGCCCCAGTGTAAAAGAAGGTTATTTGCTATAGTATTTTTTTGAAATTCAAAAAGGTCATAAACTGTCTTGTGTGTCCTTGAATATGAAAGACAAAAAACAAAATAAATAAATAAAAGAAAAAAGAAAAAAAGGTCGTAAGTAACCTAAATGCTGAGTAGTAGGGGGTTTGTTAAATAAATTAAGGTATATTTACATCAAAGTTCTATGGCAGCCTTAAACATGAGAAAACTACATATTGAAGATCAATATGTAGTTGATCTTCATGTAGTAACCCTCAAGATATAGTATTAAGTTAATAAAAGAAGGTGCAGAACACTGTTATAGGAACTATTTGTGTATAAATATGGAGAAAATATATGTATTTGTTTGGATATACATAATATACCTGGGGAAGTATTTATAATAAAATAATATTTGGTTGCTTGTGCAGAAAGTATCTAGATAGCTGAAGGGGAAGGCTGGGAAGAAAATTTTCCATAATCTATCTTTCTATGCATTTCAAATTTTGAACAATGTGAATGTTTACTTATCTAAAAGATAAACTAATTTTTAAATAAGGTAGAAGAAAGTAAAATAATGTAGAAAATATTCATAGAAAATTATTAGTTAAACAAGAGATTTTGTAAAAAATACATAAGCCTGATTTCAATTTTATTTTTTAAAAATGTGCAATCCCTATAAAAATACCAATGAAATTCTTCACAGAAATAGAAAAAACAATCTTAAAATTCATATGGAACTACAGAAGACTCCAAATAGCCAAAGCAATCATAAGCAAAAAAAAAAAAAAAAACAAAGCTAGAGGCATCACACTACCTGACTTCGAGCTATAGTAATCAAAACAGCATGAAAACAAACATGGACGAATGGAACAGAACAGAGAACCCAGAAATAAATCCACATATTTATAGCCAAGTGATTTTTGACAAAGGTGCCAAGAACATTCAGTGGGGAACGGACAGTCTCTTCAATAAATGGTGGGAAAACTGGATATCCAAATGCAGAAAAATGAAACTAGACCTTTATCTCTTGCCATATACAAAAATAAAATCAAAATGGGTTAAAGACTTAAACGTAAGACCTGAAACTATGAAACCACTAGAAGAAAACACTGGGAAAACACTTCAGGACATTGGTATGGGCAAAGATTTTTTGGGTAAGACCTCTAAAGCATAGGCAACAAAAGTCAAAATAGACAAATGGGTTCACATCAACCTAAATAGCTTCTATACAGCAAAGGAAACAATCAACAGAGTAAAGAGACAACCTACAAAATGGGAGAAAATATTTACAAATTATCTATCTGACAACAGATTAAGAACTAGAATATATAAGGAACTCAAACAACTCAATAGTGAAAACAAATCCAATTTTAAAAATAGGCAAATGATCTGAATAGACATTTCTCAAAAGAAGACATACAAATGGCCAACAGGCATATGAAAAAGTGCTCAGCATCAGCATCACTAATCATCAGGGAAATGGAAATCAATCAAAGCCACAGTGAGATGTCATCTCACCCCAGTTATAAAAAAGATAAAAATAACAGATGTTGGTGAGGATACAGAGAAAGTGGAACACTAATGCACTGCTGGTGGGACTGTAAATTAGTGCAGCCACTATGAAAAACAGTTTTGATGTTCCTCAAAAAATTAATAATAGATCTACCATATGATCAAGCAATTCTACTGCTGGATATATAGCCAAAAGAAAGGAAATCAATATATCAAAGAGATATGTGCACACCCTTGTTCATTGCAGCACTATTCACAATAGTCAAGATATGGAATTAGGCCACGTGCAGTGGCTCACGTCTGTAATCCTAGCACTCTGGGAGGCTGAGGCGGGTGGATCGCTCAAGGTCAGGAGTTCGAGACCAGCCTGAGCAAGAGCGAGACCCCGTCTCTACTAAAAATAGAAAGAAATGATCTGGCCAACTAAAAATATATATAGAAAAAATTAGCCGGGCATGGTGGCGCATGCCTGTAGTCCCAGCTACTGGGGAGGCTGAGGCAGAAGGATTGCTTGAGCCCAGGAGTTTGAGGTTGCTGTGAGCTGGGCTGACGCCACGGCATTCACTCTAGCCCGGGCAACAAAGCGAGACTCTGTCAAAAAAAAAAAAAAAAGATATGGAATTAAACTAAGTGTCCATCGATGGATGAATGAATAAAGAAATTGTGGTATGTATGGAATACTATTCAATCCTTAAAAAGAATGAAATTCTGTCACTTGCAGCAACATGGATGGAATGGGACGTCATTATGTTAAGTGAAATAAGCCAGGAACAGAAAGAAAAATAAATCCTTGCTACACTCCTCATACCTTCTGCCATATTCCCCATCACCTCACTTACACAGACTACCACACTGCTACTTCATAAAGAAAACAGATGCCACCAGATGTGAACTCCCAAGGCTTTTCTCTTTTCTGTCTTGCTATAGTTTGGATATTTGTCCCCTCCAAACCTCATGTTGAAATTTGATCCCCAGTGTTGGAGGCCTAATGATGTGGGGCCTAATGAGAAGTGTTTGTGTCATGAGGGTGGATTCCTACATGAAAAAATAAATGCCCTTCCTTGGGGGTGAGTGAGTTCTCTATTAGTTCCCAAGAGAGCTGGTTATTAAAAAGAACCTGGTACTTCTCCCCACTTCTTGTTTCCTTTCTTGTTATGTGATCTCTGCACATGCCAGCTCCCCCTTGCCTTTTGCCATGACTAGAAGCAACCTGAGGCCCTCACCACATGCAAATGCTCAATCTTGAACTTTTCAGCCATCTGAATTGTGAGCCAAATAAACCTTTTTTCTTGAAAAATTACCTAGCCTCAGGGCTTCCCTTATAGTAACACAAAGCAGACAAAGACACACCTCCAAACTTCTCCCAGTTTTCAGCCAGGCTCACATTTTTCTTTCTGCCTCAAAGGAAAATACGGCTTTCCTTTTTCTTCCTGGGTTTTTGAGACTGTATTCCCTTCTGTACTTGAATTTATCTCCTCCTTCATATATTTTTAATTTCTTTCTAATTACTAGCTACCTCCCCCTGACTGAATCATATTCAAGTATGTGCAATCTAGAAAATTATTCCCATGGTCTTTCCTTTCCTCAATATACCCCGACATTTTCTTTGTCCTTTAACCTCCCAACTTCTTGAAAATTTATGCCATAGTCTTTGATGATATGTATTTACCTCTAGTTTGCACCTCAGCTCATTGAAGTTTGACTAATACCCTACTAATCTACTGAAACTGTTCTTCCTATATGTATCTGTTAGGAATACTTTTGGCTGCAAGTAACAAAACACCCAACCAGCAATGGCTTAAGCACAAACAGGACACTTTTTCTCATATTCATTAATTTTCTGTCTATCATATATATCTACTTAGAGTTAATACTATACCCTCCACATAAAATTTAGAAAACTTAAACAGTATAGGTCCAGTTACCCTCTCCCTATTCTTTATACTATAATTGTCATATGTAGTACATTTACATTATTATAAACCCCATAAGACAATGTTACAATTTGGGGTTTAAATAGTTAATATGTATGTTAAAGAAATTACTTAAAATGTTTTTTATCTTTATCCACATATTTACCATAGCTTAACTTAACATATCCTAGTTCATATAGACGTCACTTTGTTTACATTTGTATTAGTTTCTCTTGCTGCTATAACAACTTACCACAAACTCAGTGGACTAAAATCACATAAACTAATGAAATAGGAACCAGAAAAACAATATAAAAGATCAGTGAAACAAAAAGTTAGTTTTTTGAAAAGATAAAGTTGACACACCTTTAGCCAGACTAACTAAGAAAAAAAAGAGAGAAGACCCAAATAAATAAGATCAGAGATGAAAAAGAAGACATTACAACTGATACTTCAGAAATCCAAAGGATCATCAGAGACTATGAGCAATGAAATAAATTGGAAAACCTAGGAGAAAAGAATAAATCCCTAGAACATACAACCTACCAAGATTCAACCAAGAACAAATCCAAAACCTGAATAAACCAATAACAAGTAACAAGATAAAAGCAGTAATAAAAAGTTTCCCATCAAAGAAAAGTACAGTGAAGCCCAGTGCCTTCACTGCTGAATTCTACTAAGCATTCAAAGAAGAATTAATACCAATCGTACTTAAACTATTCCAAAAAAAATCAAAGAGGAGGGGATACTCCCAAACTCATTCTATGAGGCCTGTATCACCCTGATACCAAACCAGACAAAGACACACACACAAAAAGAAAACTATAAGCCAATATCCCTAATCAAAATAGATGCAAAAATTCTCAACAAAATATTAGTAAAATGAATTCAACACCTATTAAAAAGATTATTCATCATGATCAAGTGGGATTTATGCCAGGGATATGCAATCAATCAATGTGACACATCAACAGAACAAAGGACAAAAATCATATGATCATTGATGTTGAAAAAGCACTTGATAAAATTCAACATTCTTTCATTATAAAAGCTTTCAAAAAACTGGGTATAGAAGGAACTTACCTCAACACAATAAAAGCCATATATGACAGACCCATAGTCTGTATCATACTAAATGGGGAAAAACTGAAAGCCTTTTCTCTAAGATCTGGAACAAGACAAGGATGCCTATTTTCACCACTGTTATTCAACATAATATTGGAAGTTCTAGCTAGAGCAATCAGACAAGAAAAAGAAATAAAGGGCATCTAAATTGGAAAGAAAGAAATCAAATTATCCTTGTTTGCAGATGACATAATTTTATATCTAGAGAAACCTAAATATTCCCACCCAAAAACTATTAGAACTGATAAACACGTTTAGTAAAGTTGCAGGATACAAAATCAACATACAAAAATCAGTAGCATTTCTATGTGCCAATAGTAAACAATCTGAAAAGGAAACCAAGAAAGTAATCCCATTTACAATAGCTACAAATAGAATAGAATACCTAGGAATAAACTTATTGAAAGAAGTGAAAGATCTCTAGAGTTAAAATTATAAAAAACTGATGAAAGAAATTGAAGAGAACACACAAAAATTGAAAGATATTGCAAGTTAATGGATTGAAAGAATTAATATTGTTAAAATGTACATACTATCCAAATTAATCCACATATTGAATGCAATCCCCATTAAACACCAATGACATTCTTCACAGAAATAGAAAAAATAATCCTAAAATTTATATGGAACTCCAAAAGACCCAGAAGATCCAGAATCACCAAAGCCATCCTGAGCAAAAAGAATAAAACTGGAAGAATCACATTACCTGATTTCAAATTATATGACAGAGCTGTAGTATCCAAACAGCATGATACTGGCATAAAAACAAACACATGGACCAATGGAACAGAATAGAGAACCCAGAAATAAATCCACACATCTTTAGTGAACTTACCTTCAATAAAGGTGCAAAGAACATACCGTGGGGAAAGGACAGTACCTTCAATAAATAGTGCTAGGAAAATTGTATATCCACATGCAGAAGAATGAAACTAGACCCTTATCTCTCACTATACACAAAACTAAAATCAAAATGGATTAAAGACTTAAATTTAAGGCCAGAAACTACTGAAAGAAAATGTTGGAGAAACATTTCAAGACATTGGCCTGGGCAAGGACTTCTTGAGTAATACCACCATAGCACAGGGCACCAAAGCAAAATTGGACAAATGGGATCACATCAAGCTAAAAAGCTTCTGCATAGCAAAGTAAACAATCAAAACAAAGTGAAGAGACAACCCACAGAATGGGAGAAAATATTTACAAACTACCCATCTGACAAGAGATTAACAACTAGAATATATAAGGAGCTCCAACAACTCAATAGGAAAAAATCAAATAATTTTATTAAAAAATGAGCAAAGGATCTGATTAGAGATTTGTCAAAAGAAAACATACAAATGGCCAACAGATATATGAAAAATGCTCAACATCATTAGTCATCAGAGAAATGCAAATCAAAACTACAATGAGATATCATCTTACACCAGTTAAAATGGCCTTTATCAAAAAGACAGGCAATAATGACAGACTGGTGAGGATGTGGAGAAAGGGGAATCCTCATACATTGTTGGTGGGAATGTAAATTAGTGCAACCACTATGGAGGACAGTATGGACATTCCCCAAAAAACTAAAAATAGAACTATCGTCTGACCCAGCAATCTCATTGCTGGGTATATACCCAAATGAGGGGAAATCAGTGTATCAAGAAGATATCTGTACTCCCATATTTATTGCAGCACTACTCACGATAGCCAAGATATGGAATCAACCTATGTGCCCATCAACAAATAAAGGGGTAAAGAAATTGTAGTACATATACACAATGGAGTATTATATAGTCAAAAAAAGAATGAAATCCTGCCATTTGCAACAACATGGATGAAACTGGAGAACATTATGTTAAGTGAAATAAGCCAAGCACAGAAAGACAAATCTCGCATGTTCTCATTCATATGCAGGAGCTAAATATCAAAAACAATTGATCTCATGAAGACAGAAATAGAATGATGGTTACCAGAAGCTACAAAGGGTAGCAGGGAGAGGGGGATAAAGTGGGGATGGGTAAGGGGTGCAGAAATATAATTAAATAGTTAGATAGAAGGAACAATATTTGATAGCACAACAAAATGACTAGAATCAACAAGAAGTTAGGATATACTTTAAAATAACTCAAAGAGTGGAATTGGAATGTTCCTAACACAAAGAAATGATAAATGCCTGACGTGATGGATACTACAATTACCCTGATTTGATTAATTCACATTGTATGCCTGTATCAAAACATCACATGTACCCTATAAAGATACACAGCTATTAAGTACCCCAAATAATAAAAAATAAAAAATAAAAATAAATCACAGAAACTTACTGCCTTACAGTTCTGGAAGCCAGAAGTCTAAAATGTGTCTGCGGGGCTGCATTCCCTCTGGTGGCTCTTGGGGAGAATGCTTCCTTGCCTTCTAAGCATGTGGGGGCTGCCTACATTCCTTGTCTCAGGGCCCCTCCTCCATTTCAAAGTTAGCAGTGTGGCATCTTCTCTCTCTCCAGACTCCTGCCTCCTTCTTATAAGATCCTTGTGATTACATCAATCCTACTCTGATAAGCCAAAATAATCTCTACATCTCAAGATCCTTACTTTAGTCATACCTGAAATGTTCCTTTTACTATGTAAGGTAACATATTTGCAGATTGGGAATTGGAATGTGGATATCTTTGGGAAGCTACTATTGAGCCTACCACATTTATCACTAGTATTTACCACAGTAAACAAGATATATAGGAGGCATTTGATAAATGTGCATTAATTAAATAAATCTTTGCTAAAATTGTGGTCTGATGACCATTAGTATTAGCATCACATGGGAGCTTGTTAAAATGTAGAACTCTGGTCTACCCCAAAACTACTGAATCAAAACCTGCATTTTAACAAGACCCCCAGGTGATTCTTATGTACAGTACAGTATGAGAAGTATGGGATTAAATGATCTAATAGTCAAAATAACAATAGCTAAAATATATCAAGCACTTGTAACAGATGGTGTGCATGCTTTTACTTTCACATGTTCTGACGCACCTCTAATTTCAGCCACAGCAGCACTAAACATTTCTGTAAGAGTGCAGATTCTTGGCTGACTCCATCCAGTGTGTACTTTCTGCCCCAGGGACTTCTCCAAAGGTGAGGGAGCCCACAAGTACAGGGGCTAATACTCCTTGGGCAACCCTTCACCAATGACGATCTAGTGCTGGTGGATAAATCCTTCTGCCTCCCATTCTGAGGACAGACAATTCTAAAGGGCATTACTACGGCAGGGATCTCAATAATGCTCCCAAACATTGGCTTTTCTTCCTTTCCTGTGTCACTCTTCCTTCTCCCTCACTCCTGCTTCCTGGGACCACCTCCCAAATAACCCATTTGCACCCAAGTCCTTGTCTTTAGTTTCGTTTCCAGGATAATTGCAATCAAGGCAGTACTTATTAAATACCAGGCACTGTACCATGAATTTTATATGACTTATCTCATTTTATACTCACAACACTGTATTTTTACCCTATTTTTACCGCCTTTCAGATGAAGAAATTTTAAAAGAGTTTAAGTAATTTGCCCAATTTCCTAGAACTAATGAATGGCAGAACTGGATTGCTAGAGTCCAGACAGCTTGAGCCCAGGGCTTGTGTACTTATTCAGTATACTACATTGCCTCCCCAATGAGACTACATCATGGGTTACATGTGTACAGTATTTTCCAGATTCAATCTGAAAATACATCCCTTCATTCTCTAGACCACTGGCAGACTAAAAGGAGAAACGGACAAAAAGTTCCCAGTAGCATTGAAGACTAGACTTAAGCATCATCTTGGTGATGAAGCTAAGTCTAGAGAAAAGAGAAGGTAAATAAAGCAGGATAGAGCAGCCTGCAGAGGGTGGGTGGGAAGAAGTCATCCTAACAAAATCCGAACTGCCATACCTTCCCCATGTGACTTAGGAGAAGGAGATCTACCGCCAGATCCAGACAGACAATCCACTCACTCCTAATACTTTTCAATAGGGCACTAATGGCGTTTTCAGCAGAACAATTCCTCATTTTGTGGGACTGTCCTGAACACTGCATGACGTTAAGCATCTCTACATGCCACACAATCCCCAGCCCACCACGGCCAGTCACTTTCCTAATCACTGTGATGACAAAAATGTCCTCATACATTTTTCAAATCCCCCTAAGGAGTACCACTAGAACTCCAAGCCAATCTTCACAAAGTATCCCCCGGCTACTGTTACTGATCAAGAGATGCGACCTAAGTTACTCCAACTGGGCTGACATGGGCATCTTGCTCTTTGTCTTGATGGAGATGAACAAAGAAGCAGATAGCACCAATCGCCCCAGGCAGGTATTTTCAACCAGAGAGGAACCTAGCCCTAGGATGAAATTGATGCTGAGAATTACAGAGTGGAAAGACAGAAAGAATGAGGATGAAGTTGATGCTAACAATAGCAGAGTGGAGGGACTAAAAGAACGCCATCCTACTATCACATATGTCTGCAGTCCTTTTCATTGGGAGCTTTTCCTACTGCACCATGCTGCCTCTACTACACAAATATGCTCAGCATCTTTGTAAGTAGCCAAAATACTCTAGTGCCAGCCAAATACACTCCATGTCCTTCACCATCACCCTCCCCCTTTCTTTGCACCAGTGTCTGGAGCTGGAGAGGTAAACTGTGTGACCCAAGCTGCTCCCACATACATACTCAGGTGACATCTGGAGATACTACAGTGTGCTTCTCCATAGTTGACTGCAGCCACAGCAGAAAGAACTCACTTTTGGCCTCACAGCTTGCTCATATGCAGGGGCAGTATAATGGCATGCTTGCAAACCTGAGGTCTGGATGGAGAGGCCTGAGCTCAAACTCTAACTTTGCCACTGCATGAGCTTGGATTTGTCACTTACCCTCTCTGTACCTTAATTTCCTTATGAATAAACCAAGAGTGCCAAGACCACACAGAGTATATTTTGGGGTGCCCGGCAAATAGTAAGGGCTCAAAAAAATTGCAGCTGATTATCTCCTGTTTACAACATTCAGCAAAATTTACTGAGAGCTTATTATCTTCCAGGCACTATTCAAGGCACTAAGAATACATCAGTGAACAAAACAATTTGTATTCTAGAAGGGGGAGACAGACAATAAACAACAAATATAATAAATAAGTCAACTATGTAATATGTTGGAATATAATGCTATGGAAAAATAAAATGTAGAATAGGGCAAGAGGAGTTGGGGAAACTTCAGGGGTTGCAACTACAAATAGGACGGTCAGGGCAGACCTCTTTAAGAAGTGGACATTTGAGCAAAGGCTTAGAGAAAGTGGGGAGTGAGGCCATGCTGAGATCTTGGAAAAGAGAGTTCCAGGGACAAGGAAGAGCCATTGAAAATGCTTATAAGCAGGAGTGCAGGTGGTTAGCTCCCACATGAGCAAGGTGGGTAGTGTGGCTGGCGGGGAGTGAGGAATCAGGTGCAGTAGGAGAGATCAGGAAGTCTCCCTTTGGACTGGATGGTGGAGGGGCTTGTCTCCATTGTGAGGACTTCAGCAGTTCCTCTGAATAAGATGGGAATCACTGCCATGTTTTCAGGAGAGGAGTGCAGTGACCTGACATGTATTTTAAGAAGAGCACTTAGCTCTTAGCAGTTATGTTGAGAAGAGAAGCAAGGTCAAGGGTGGAAGCAGAGACAGCAGCTAGACGGCTCCTGCAGTTATCAAGGCAAGAGATGAAGGAGGCACAGTATGGCAGGGAAGGCGATGAGAAGGGCCAGGCTACGGGGATATTTGGAAACTACAACTAACAGGAATTCCTCATGGATTAATTAGCTGTGGAGTAGAAATTAAAGAGAAGGATCAACGATTATTAATGGCTTTTGGCCTGAGCAACCAGAAGCACAAAAATGTCTTTATCTAACATGAGGAAGACTGTGGATAAAGCCATTTTGGAAGGGAATGATCAGCAGTTCAATTTTAATATGTTAAGTCTGAGATGCCCATTATATATTCCAACAGAGATGATGACTAGATAGTTGGATGGTCAAGTGTGGAGTTCAAGAGAGAGGTCTGGACTGAAGATAAAAATTGGGGATTCACTGGCATATAGAAGGTATTAAAGCCTTGAGGCTGCATGAAATCACCAAGTGAGTGAGTATAGACGTGGAAGAGAGCCTAGGACAGGGCTCCAGGGCAGCCCAACTTTAAGAAGCCAGGAGAAGAACTGAAAGTGGCAAGGGAGACGAACAAGAAATTCACTCCTCTTTCTTTTCTTCATTTGGCTTCTAGGAAGCCATATTCTCCTCTTCTCCTCTTACTTCACTGTCCACTTCTTAGTCTTCTTTGCTGTGAGGCAGATGAAGCAAAATAACTGCCCAATAGATGGGGCAACACGGAGGTCTTCTGTGACCCTGACAAGAGCAGGTTAGGACAAGTGGATTGGTGTGACATCGAGAGAGAACGTGCGTACAGACAGCAAGTGCAGACAACTTTGAGATGTTTTCAGACAAGGAAAAATGGCAACTAGAGTAATATTGCAGGAGAATCTGGGGGCAAGGGGTACACATACGCACAAGTATATACAAAGAGACAGGAGAGAGGACACCATGTCTGATATAGATGATCAACTGAAGGGAATGATCTAGAAGAGAGGGACCATTGTTGAGCAGAAGATGGGGGAGGGTAATTTTAGGAGCAATCAAATAGTCTAGAGGCAAAGGGACCCCAGTGCCAAGTGGAAGGGTTTTCCTTAAACAGGAGCAGGGACAGTATATCCAGGTGACATGACAGGAAGGAAGGCAGAGTCTGGGTGGAAAGACAGCTAGGATGGAAGATTTGGTGTGGCGGGGTGGGGAAATGAGGTAGTTCTTGTCAAATCGCTTTCATTTTCTCTGTGGAATAACAAGCAAGTTTCTCAGCTTAGAGTGAGGAAGGGGAGGGGTGTTGGAAGTTTGGGGAGAGAAGGTGTAATATAGTCATTTCTCAGTGTGGGAAAGTAAACTGACTAGGGAAAAATGCAGAAGGACAGTGTTGAGAGCCCACTTGAGACTTATGGTCATAAATTTAGAGTGACAACAGTTAGCCAGGTCATTTTGGGCCAGTATGTATTAAGCTGGACAGAATCAGAGTTTTGCCAGATGGTCCCAGGAACCAGAGAATGAGGGGTGTATTTAAAGAAATGATACAGCGACAGACTATGAAATCTCAGCTGGGTAGGAGAGATGTAAGAATAAAAGGACAATGACAACCAGTGAAAAAGTAGACTGTAGGTCAAAATAGGGTCAAAGAATTGTTCAAATGTGGTTATTAGAGCAAATAAGTTGGAAGAGAAAGGTATTCAGGAAGTAGGGTGCTTGAAGAGTTCAGAGGTGGTGCTTTTATTTGGTGATGAAAAGGTCTAGGGTACCCACATGACAGTACGGTGGAGAAAAATGGTTGCAGTTCAGGTACTAGGGTTTCAGATGGGTCACTAATCTACTGAGATGCTAAATTCACCAAACATGTTAATTGGAATGGGGTGGGGGTGGGGGACTGTGAGTCAAGTGCTAGAATCTTCTGCGAATGAGGGGGAGTGCATGAGAGCCTGCAGATGACAGCTGCAAGGAGTGGGTGGTATAGTCTGATGGCAGGTACTTGAAAGCAGCTGGGAGGAGGGGGTCACCGATGAGGGGGAGAGGAAAAAGAGTCTAACTGGGGGAAAAATTCTCCTGCCAAAGGTTTGTCCTGAATTCTGCCCTCTAGTATCTCAGTAAGCTTCCTTCTCTCTTTTGGCAGCTGAGAGGCCATCCAGGGTAAGGGATTTTTTTCAGGGTCGTGGGGTCAGAAGGAAGGGAACAGGCCGGACTTTTATTCCCTCTTTCTGTGCTACCAAAATACCAAGGCAGTGTTCTGGATGTTTGAAAGAACATTTAAAATTCTCTTGTTTGTTTCTGCCTCTGTGCAACATTGTGCTGCTGAAGGACAGGGAGCTGGTAACCATGGCAGTGGAGCAGAGGGTGGTGGTGAAGAGGTGAGTTTTAAATGGGGTGAACTTCGCGCAGGCGGCACCCAGCCCCGGAACCCTCCCGGCCTCCTTGGAGTCCTTTGTTCATTCAGCTTACTTAGGCAGAGAGGCGCACTCTTCCCTGCTGGGAAGCAGGCTTTGAAAGGGAAGGTTGTGCCAGACTCCATAAGGAGAGGGTGTGTCCCTGGGAGCAGGTTTGGGGGGTTTGCCTGAAAACCTTGGTCGGCGGGGAACTTTGGGCACCTTGCCGTCAACAGGACAGTCTGTGATGGCAAACAAGCCAGCTCTGCAGTATCCTGGATGCGGAGTTCTTACACACTGTCGGCTGTCTCACCGTTCCTCCCTGCACAGGTGGCCACTCCTGAGGGTGGCGCAGAAATCTGGCCAACAAGGCAGCCAGGCAGAGCCCCCACAGGAAGGGATCTGGCAGTGGGGAGCAGGGAGGAGAGGAAAAGGAACGAGGGAGGCTGTCACCTCTTCCACATTCCTGGGTGGGGAGCCCCAAGAACCTTTCCAGGACAAAGTGCCCCAAGTGGACACAGGGCAAGGAAGGGCAGGGCAGGACAGGGCAAACCCGGGGCACAGCTCCGGTCCAGGGAAGTCCCATGACTGCAGTGTTGAGCTGCAGGTTTCCCAGCTCTCCGGGCGGGAGGCAGCGCAGGGTGATGGGGGCGGGGAGGAGGGACCGGGAAGAGGAGGAGGGAAGTAAACACGAGACCACAGAGAGAGCCAGTTCCCCGCGCTGAGAGAACACTAGCCGCCTCCGGTCCCCGGTGGGTGGCTGTACGTGTGGAAATGAAACTGGGAGGAGAGAGAGAGAGAGGGAAGAGCGAGCACGCACTTCTCGGCTGTCATCCACCTCGCCTTTCCCGACCCTCCAGCCCACTCCCCACCCGGGTAGGGGGTGGGGGGAAGGTGGGAGGGAGACGGTTCACCGGGCGCCCTCTCCCAAGCACGAGTAGCTGGTTCAGCTGTCGGTGAATCAGACACTGTCTCAGCAGTTTGTCACCTGCGCTCAGGAGGGGAACAGAGGGCAACCTTGGAACTTGGGAGGGGGGAGGCTGGGGAGGTGGAAGATCCAGCACTGGGTGGGCCTGGACCTGGAGGAAAGGGGGGTCCACCTCCCATACCTACACACTTGTCGACCCCGTTCCCCAGACACCGGGTAGAGGGGGTGGGACGAGGGCACGGAGGCACAATCGAAGGGGGACTGGCAGGCGGCGGCGGGGCCACGAGTGGGGTGGGAGTGTACGGCGGCGAGGCGCTGGGGTGCAGGGCTGGCGCGGGCCGCGGGGTAGGCTGCAGCCCGGCGCCTGCCCGCGCGGGGTTATGCGAGGTAACCGCGAGCGGGGAGGAGGAGGGAGGCGGCGGGGGCTGCGGGCCGGGGTGTCTGGCACTCGTTGGACAAAGAGATGATGAAACGTGAGCGCTATATTTACCAAGGGGGTGGAGACGGGGCGCGGGGAGGGGGGAGTAAAAAGGACAAACTGTTCCACAACAAGCACAGGAAACACAGCCCATCTGACTCACCGGGAGGGCCGCACCGACCCTTAGCCGGGAGGCGGGCGCGGGGCTGGAGGGTGCGGGTGCTCCCCGGACCGGACCGAACCTGGGCGCTACGCTGGGGATGGGTATCTATAAATAAAGGCACATTCGATCCAAGTGTTTGTGTGTGTGTGTATCTCTTGTGGGGTAGGGGATTGTGGAATGACAGGAATGTTTCCTAACCCCGTGGCCGGGCCATCGCAGAAGAGATTTGCCTGCAAACTAGGAGAGCACAATTCCTGCAAAGTCATCTCCTCCAGCACAGCCCGGCCGGCCGGCCCGCCCGCCCCGCCCTCGGGGACAGCAGCACCCGCCTCCCCCACTGCCTCCCCACCCCCGTGCCCTGCTCGCAGTGCTCAGAGTTGGGGTGCGGTGCGGTGCCGACTATGTTTAGAAGCTGATGTCATCTCGACACCCTACTCCGCAGTGCTCCCAGGGGGACCGCAGGGCAGGTTTTTCTCTTACGCGCGGGCGTGGGGGCTGGAAGGTGGCCTGTCCTCTCCTCAACACACCCCCCCCCCACACCCATCTTACCCGGGAAATTAAAAAAAAAAATGCAACGCCGCTAGAGTTGTGAAACAGAGTGGTGGGGGCGGTACGTGCATGCGGAGGGCTCTAACCAAGGGCTGGGACCGTGCGGGGCTCACGACCGGCCCCCGCCCCTTCCCACTCCCTCCCGCTGGTGTGCAGGGGCTAATTTCAAGGTTAGCTCACGTGGGCGCGGGCGCCCGGAGCTCCTTGCACGAGTTTGGGGCGGGTTCCTCATCCCCCAATCTAGGGCAGTTTGTTCAACTGCAGTAAAGGGAGCTGGATGTTCCAGCAGGGAAGGGATTTCTGAGAACTGGGACTGTCCTCAGATGAACTCGCCTCCTCAGGCTGCTGCTGCGGCGGCGGCCGCCTGCGGAAGACTTTTTAAAAGGGCGATGCCAGGCCCGAGCGCGCGGCCCGGGAGTGGCTGAGTCGCCCGCCAGTCTGCGGCCGGAGCCGAGCGCCCGCCCCCGAGCGCGGGTGATTCACCGAGCGCCGCGCGGGGCGGCTCCGAGCGCGGGGGGCTGCGAGCTAAACTTATCCTCCTGCATATGCATGAACGGGTGGCCTTTCTGCTCTGCTAAGGAGAGGGCTGGAGTTTTGCGGAAGGCTGCTAAGTGGGGCGGGAGCAAAGTAGGGCGTTGGGCAAGTTTTTGCGCCTTCCTGAGCTCCCCTCCCCTCCAGCCCCTGGGTGTTAACTGCCATGATGGCCTCGGGGCGTTCCTCCAGATCTCGCTGTACCTGATTGTATTTCAAATCCAGGAGCAACGCCATTGTTGGAAGCCCGATCCCTTTAGCTCCGCTTCTCCCTTCCTCAAGCTTGCCACCTCCCCTAATTTCCCTGCTGTCGTTAAAATGAGCACGGATTTCCACCGAATAAGTCCCCCGTGCCTAGATGGGGGTGCTGAACCCGTAGGGCCTGGGCCCTGAAAGGGGGAGGGCTGGATCCAGCCCAGAACGAGGTCCGACACGTGATCCCCTACCCCCAGCGGGCCATCTGTTCTCCTCCTTCCTTCCCGCCTGGAGGCTGGCAGTTCTGCCCGGCACGGTCCACGCCTCCCAGCAGGAAAGAGTGAGAAAAGCCAGAATTGGCAGAACCCAATACCTACAGAGTGAGATTTTAGCCTGAACTTCCCTGGGCCTAGGGCAGGGACGACACCCGGTAATCTGTATTGTAAACGGAGCGCCAGGTGATCAGCTCCACCCGGCAAGGTGGGGAAGCCCTGCCTGGAGCTCCGTCTGAATAAATACCTCCCGGGGAGGAGCCTAGGAATCTGTGCTGCCTTCGCCAGGAAACACCCTATTTCGGGCTAGGGTGGAAAATTTACCTCGGAAAAAGAATACATTCTTGAGCCTCCAGGCCACATCCCACAAACCAGCTTGAAGAAAGAAAAAGCGGGACCATGAAATTAAGGAAGAAGAGATTTGGAACAAATTTATATTTGTGCCTGTTATCCCATTAAATATTGGCTTAAGGTATTCTGACTGTCAATACCATAAAGCGCAGTGAGGTGGTATGTAAAAAACCCAAATCTTGCCCCAGTTTTTTCTCTAGGATTTTTTTTTTTTTAGATCCTTTTAGTGTTTGGAGTTTGGAAAGGACTATGGAGACATATTAATCTAATCCCATCTATTTACAGATAAGGAAATAGCTCCCAGAGGTTGCCTGAGGTCACATGGCTCATCTCAGACCCAGAGACCGGTTCTCCACCCTGGCCTACAACCTAGAGGTGATTGTGATAACAGTAATTAGTTTAGGATACAAAGAATGCAAGGTTTATGTGTTGTGACTACAGGCCCATAAGCCATTGTTTTGAGAATTTAGATAATAAATCAAAAGCTTTTGGGAAGAATTTAGAGCAGAAAACACATAAACTAGAAGCACAGTTGTCTAAATTTTCATTGCTCCTTCCAGTTGGTTTGTGTGGATTCGAAATGTGTATTTACAAAGACTAACGTGGGGAAATTAGACCTCTTATATTTCTGTGGCATAATATATACTTTAGTGGTAAATTATTTTAATTAGGAATGATTCATATTAATTTGGGATAATTTCTTTTGCCAAAATATAATTGAGACAACTACATGCTGGCAAAACAACGTAAGCTGGGTTTTTTAAAATCATAAAACTATTATAATACACATCCCAAAACAGCAAGATTTCATTGTTGAAAATACAAGAAAAAAAATCCTGATGCAGGAATTATTTTTCATGATATATGTTATTATATATATATTTGATTTTAGCTTATAGGCCTCATGGAGGACAGACTCTCTTTTCATTTCTGCATTCCCTCGTGCCTGGCTCATTGCCAGGAACATAATTATCTGGAGAATGAATAAGTGGAAAAGGAGGAAAAGGAGAGAGCGTTGTACCACTCTAGAAGATATTCTAAATCAACTCAAGCAGCAGTTATGTTTGTAAATGTGTAAGAGAAATTCATGAGGATGAAATCTCAGTTTTTTCTTATTACTTTCTTTTACAACTCTGAAATGAGCAAGTTGGAAGAGTTCAGGGTTTATGTCCATTCCAAAGTGAAATTAAAGAAAAAAAAGGGCAAGGAGTAAGGGAGGGAAAAGTTTGTGGTTTTTAAAAACCTAAGGTGATTGATGTATTCAAATTCCTGGATTACATAATCTTCAAAGAAAGATACAGATTTTTCTTCTTTTCTGGAATAATCCTGATGTTAACCCTGGGGCTATCTATAGATGCAGGCCTGAGTAGTCTGTTTTACTCTTGCAATACCAGTTAAAATGCACGTGGGAGAGGCTGTACAGGCCATGATCATGGGCATCCTGGAGAGATCCCACTAGTATTTGTGCTGGACCTTAAAGAGGCAAGCAAAGGTGCAATTTCTAAGTGATCATGTATCCTTGGGGACGGAATTTGTCCCAGAAAAATCATGAAGTAGGCAAACTCTCTTGGGCTTCAGTGAATTCTTTTCTAAAATTAAGGGGATTAGACTGCAAGAACTCCAAGATGGCTTCATTTTTACATGCTACGATATACTTACCTCACAGGCATGTTGTAAAGATGCTTGCAGGGTAAGGGTGCTAAGTACGGGGCCTGGCACAGAGTAAGCCCTCCAGGAAAGAGGGCAGAGATAATGATGCTGATGGTGATGATATTCTTTGTTGACCAGCATTGCCTTTCTATACCTTTCTTCCCCATGCAGTCACCTACGGCAAGATCTTCCCTACGCCACTTTAAAAGTAAAGTCAAAATAAATTACCCTACAATTCAAATTGGGAGAGTTAATTTGGGACCCCTCCCTTGGAAAACAGGAACCTGGTGTAACTTTCCCTTACAGGTTAACAGCCAGTGGGAGTCAGGGTTGGCTATCACTGAATCACATAGAAGCAGGTATCTCTCACACTCAGGAAAGTGAATGTATTTTTAATTAATCATGCTGACAGTATGCTTCGTGCAAGAGACAGTAGCCCTAGATTCTTTTCTCAGCTACCAGATGGAAAACAACCCCATCATTCATTCGGAGGGAGAGGCAAACTGAGTTAATCAGACTCCAAGACTCATACTAATTGTTGATCAAGTAATGCCACAATATTCAATGGTTAAGGATCTCTGGCTGGTTCCAGCTCTTACGAATCTGTTTAGCACAGTTAATATTTCACAAAACCAAAGGGCCCATTTGTTGTAAATTACAAAGAGCTACAAATCAGGAGATTTGTGGTTTCTATTGAGTTCTGTCATTATCTACCTAATAAGGTAGATAAGTCACTTCTCTGTGTCTCAGTCTCCACATTTGTAAAGTGAGGGAAGAAAAATATTCCCTAACAACCATGCTCTGGAAAGAAAATGAGCTAAGAATGGTGGTGTTTTTCAAAAGTCATACAAATGAACAGTTTTTGTTTCCATTTAACTGAAGGTGAGTTAAAACAGCTTCAAAACAAAACTAAGTTACTGAGGCTAAATTGCACCAAGGAAGTAGAGGAATTAAGAGGTATGACGAGAGCAAAGATGGGGTGCTTCAACTTAAGAATAGGGGACAGTACAAAGACTATGCTTCAAAACCAGAACTTTCGTTAGCTCTGCATTTTTAAGATGAATTGGCCATAGTTAATGTACTGGATGGAAGAATTTTTAAACATCTGCTCCCAAAGTGTGCTGCATCCAAAAACAACACCAACAGCAAAACGAATTGATGCTTTCTCATCTGTGTTTATTTTTGGACAACTTGTCTTGACATATTGAGAGTTTTTCAAAAAATTATAAATTCACACTGCATTTATTCATCACCCCTGTCCTCCCATCCATATCTCAATTTTACTACCAGCGACACAAAATACAAAGATGTGTCCAGTTTCACTACACGGCCCTGCGTTTACAAGTGTCGAGAGCTTGCTTTCGGAACGCCCTTCTGATTGGCCAAGCCGATGCCAGTGACATCAACCAACTTACTTTTGATTGGAAGGCTGGTTGCTGGGACTGTAGCGTTTGCAGGAAGTCACTTAACTGTTTGCGAGCTGGAAAACCGAAGCTGAAGTTCTTTTTTGTCATAGGAAGGAGCACTACAGACTAGGGAAGATGTGTCCCAACGCTCCTCGAGCTGGGACGTGAGCCGGGAGGCCCGGACCGGCTACGGGACCGAGAGGCGCTCCCAAAGAGGAGCGGCTGCCCCTGCCCTGCCTCCCGGCTGTTACCCTTTTAACTGTCAGCGTTCGAGGCTGTAGGGGTAGCACGAGGCAGCGAGACGGAACAGTCGGATTGGCCGCACGCCTCGGTTCTAGACGCACCTCTCCACGGAAGGGCCGTTCTGACTGGCAGGGGGAGAAAGTAAACAGAGTTGAATCACCCTCCCCACTGGCCAATTGGAGGGGGTTTGGTTTGTGACGTGATGGGATTCTGCGAAATTGTTACTGAGCAAGAGAATGCCGGAACGGTGCGGACCGGCAGGAGCTGGGGCTCAGAAGCCGTCCGTGGACTCGGGGAAAAGTGTCTCCTAGACCCGGCGCTCGGCGCGGCCCTTGCCACCCACGTCGGGGTGGTTGGGTGAACGTCCTAGGGCTGTGGCTCGACGGAGAGAGGCGGCGGAGGGCGTGTACCTCTCTTGCAGTTTCCTCTCCCGGCGCCTCGGGGGAGTTTTCAGTCGAATAAACTTGCGACCGCCACGTGTGGCATCTTTCCAAGGGAGCCGGCTCGGAGGGGCCGGCGCGCCCGTCGGGGGATCGCGGCCGGCGCGGGGCAGGGGCGGCGGCGAGAGGCGGCGGCGCGGCGGAGCCCGGGGCCGTGGATGCTGCGTGCGGAGGCGCTGCCGGTTACGTAAAGATGAGGGGCTGAGGTCGCCTCGGCGCTCCCGCGAGTAGGAAGCGCCCCGCGCCCCCGCCCCCTTGGCCGCCGCGCCGTGCCGTGCCGCGCCGCGCTCGTCGTCCGAGGCCAGGGCAGGGCTAGCCGAACCGCCGGAGCCACCGCCAAGTTTGGCCGCGCCGCCGGGGCTGCTGTCGCCCGCACCATGTCCGCGGCCGCCTACATGGACTTCGTGGCTGCCCAGTGTCTGGTTTCCATTTCGAACCGCGCTGCGGTGCCGGAGCATGGGGGCGCTCCGGACGCCGAGCGGCTGCGACTCCCTGAGCGCGAGGTGACCAAGGAGCACGGTGACCCGGGGGACACCTGGAAGGATTACTGCACGCTGGTCACCATCGCCAAGAGCTTGTTGGACCTGAACAAGTACCGACCCATCCAGACCCCCTCGGTGTGCAGCGACAGTCTGGAGAGTCCGGATGAGGATATGGGATCCGACAGCGACGTGACCACCGAATCTGGGTCGAGTCCTTCCCACAGCCCGGAGGAGAGACAGGATCCTGGCAGCGCGCCCAGCCCGCTTTCCCTCCTCCACCCTGGAGTGGCTGCGAAGGGGAAACACGCCTCCGAAAAGAGGCACAAGTGCCCCTACAGTGGCTGTGGGAAAGTCTATGGAAAATCCTCCCATCTTAAAGCCCATTACAGAGTGCATACAGGTTAGCGGCGTCGCCCTCTCCCCCGGAGCTCTGGGGTTAGTTAACCTTTGGCCGGGCAGCGTTCCTGGGCGTTAAGGACACCGCGCTCGGCCGAAAGGGTGCAAACATTTTGGATGGGATGCGGTTTAACTCTTTAAATAATTTAACTCTGCAGAAGCGGAAAGCTCACTCTCCTTAATTGTCCCCAGAGCCGCGGAGAGCCTTAAACTGGCGAGCAGAGCGAAAGCTGTGCGTGGCTTCGCGGGGAGTGGTGCCCGCCCCTCCCCTGTCCCGCCCCGCCCCGCACCCGGGACTCCCGCACCCGGCGGCGGTGGGGCCACCCCACCTGGGAAGACGCTGGCAGGGGCAGTCAGATGGCGTATCTTTTATTTAATTCCCTTGTCGGGTTGCAGAGAAGTGGCTGAAACCTAGGGGGGTAGCGGCGCACTTTACTTCGAGCCTTTTAGGGATGACTAAGGACTCATTTAGCTGGATGTCTGCTACTTTTCAGGGCTTGCCAAGGTGGTTTTAAATTTGGCCAAGAGTCCCCTGAGAGGTTTAAAATAACACTGCTTCAGGCAGCAGGGGAGTCTGAGTAAGTAATGGTGGGCTAACTTCACGACTGGTTAGCCTTCCCAAAGACCGAAATTTCAGGGCTGGTTTTTTTTTTTTTTTTTTTTTTGTCATGTGACTTAGGTCGCACCCTCCACCCCTGAATCAGGCGATTAGCTGGGAGGTGTGGTCCTTGCCCGAGGTCAAGGCTCAGTAATGAATGTTGGGCGGTTCTGGAGGGCTAGGGGAAGAGTCCCTCCCTGGGAGGGCGAGAGGCAGGGTTGGACTAATGAATGTGGCTAGAAAGACATCTATCTTACAAAATGGGCTTTGGAGGCTTCCAGGGACCCTGGTCAGCCAATTCTGTCGATTCTGTTTAATATGCACAGAAAAAGTTGGAAAGCATTCACACTTGGACATGCTGTCTAATCATCTTCAGAAAGGTTCTTTTACACATGCGATTCTGATAAGGTAGTTTGGGGCTTGGTCCTGTCAGATAAGCCTTATGACACCATGTTTAAGAGGGTGTTGCTGGAATTAGTTGGAAAAGTATTGTAGTTTTTTGGTGTAATAATAGTTTGATACTTTTATGATGAGGCCCTGGGCTGATGGTTTTAAAATGATACTTGGTTGTGAGTTTTTTGTTTTGTTTTGCTTTGCTTTTTAAGAGAAAGGCCACCTAACTGCCTCTCCTATTTTATTTCCTTTGGAAACTGGTGCTTGTGGAGGTGGCTGCTGGCACTGGAATGAAACGATTTCCTCTGTATTAATGCAAAATCAGGTTCTGTTTGGAGTCCTCATCTAGGTTGCCACAAAACAGCACATTTTAAAGTTTGTGTCTGTAAGGTTGTTGAAAGGCGTGTGCCTGCATTGGAGGATGTGACCTTTATCGGGGCTCTGGGGGTGAAGTAGGGGTATATTAACTGGAGGGTGTTACTCACCAACAGCTGTTGGGCGGGCCTGGCTGTGTCAGCCATGTTCCCGGAGTTCAGTTGTTCTCATCGACACCCACTGCCACCTTGAGCAAAGGCATTTTCTCCTTCAGGGAGCTGCCTGGTTGTGCAGCTGGGGAGGCCTGCAGTGCCTCTGTGAGCCACCTGAGTCTGGACTGAGGAACAGGATTTCCAGCATTCTGGGCCATTCGGCTGAGTGCTTTTCTCAGGCATTTATAGAAATGGCTGCTTATGTGTGCGTGCATGCGTGCTGCTCTTTAATTCTCCATAAGGCAAGTCATTCGGCTCAGCTGTTTCAGGAGAACCTTTTGCACAGTCAAGAGTGGAAGACGAAGTGAGATGTTCATACAGTTTTAAATACTGCAGTCTTGAAACTAGTGATATGGTGATTGCAGGTGTCCCTGTTTTGGGGGTCTCTGCAATCCTAGTGCATGGTTGAATAAAAACCTCAGCCTCTGTTAATACTGTCAGAAGCATACTCCTGCCAGAGAAGGTATGTGTTAAAGAGACTCTAAATAAGAGACTTGTCAGAGGTCTCATGTGTTTGGAAATTTCAAATATAGCTTTAAGTTAGATTCACTTGGAAGTGGGGGAAGGAGCTTCCTGATTTTCTTTCTGCTCATGTTAAATCCAGAAGGTAGACAGAGGTGGCATTTGGAATGTCTGCATTCTGTGAAGATTTTAAGAGCTAAAATCGCCGCCACACCCCCTTGCTCATTGCACCTCAACATTCCCTCAAATCCCTCCTGCGTGCTCACTTCCTAATAGAGCTTCATACAGCTGCCACTTGGATAGACTATCTTCTAAACCAGCTTTAGAAGTTGAATCAGTTAAACAAATTTACACTGGATTCAATGCAGCTACTTCTGTGGTGTCCTAAGAGGAGAAACACAGTTGAGGCCCACTGAGCTTGGTTCTGATTTGCCCCACTGTATTCTAGTTTGAGATTGCAAGCAAGTTACTTTAATTCAGAGTTTGCAATGTGGCTGAATTTGCTTTGCAGATTTGTTTGGCTTGGCCAACACACGGTTTATAAAAATTTAATTAGTTACCAACATCTAAAAATCAGACAATTTCGGCATGAATCCAGATTTCTGGCTTCTCTGGAAAAATCAAAAGATCTGGCAATATTGGGCCTAAATTCCTGCCTAGCAACAATTGGCTTGAACCAATCATTCGTTACATGAAGTACCCCTTATTGTAATCACTTATGTGGGCTCTGTTGGCATTTAAGTTTTCAACCTCTACTTTGTTTGAGCCTCAGTTTCTTAATCCGTAAGATTAGGGATACTATCCTCAACTCAGATTCTTATGCAAAGATAACATATAAAGCACTTAATAGGGTTCCACATACAGTATGCCCTTGAGAAATGCTAGATCCTATAGTTTGTGTGTAATATATAGGGTGTCCTTAAAATCAGGAAACCGAGGATGAACTTATTTTTAAGCAGTATGTTAGTTTACGTTTTCTAATGATATGTTTAATGTTTTTTTCTTAAGCTTCAGACTAGATATCATTTCAGATAATGTACCTCTAAAGTTTAAGCTGTAGATCCATGGTTAATCCTAAGGAAAAAAAAAGATACAACAAATATATTCTTTTCCCTGTTTCCAGACTTTTTGTACACTTCGTGTATTTATTGTGCTGCTTCAGATTAACAATTAAACCTATTAGAGTACCTCACATGAAAATATATTGGCCATATTATTTGAAAATGTAATTAACATTTAAGAAGTTTACCTTGGCCAGGCATGGTGGCTCACGCCTGTAATCCCAGCACTTTGGGAGGCCAAGGTGGGAGGATGGCTTGAGGCCGGGAGTTTGAGACCAGCCTGGGCAACATAGCGAGACCTCATCTCTGCAAACAATTTTTTTTTAATTAGCCAGGCATGGGGGCACGTGCCTGTGGCTCCAGTTACTTGGGAGGCTGAGGCAGGAAGATTGCTTGAGTCCAGAAGTTTGAGGCTGCAGTGAGCTATGATCACACCACTACACTCCAACCTAGGCAGCAGAGCAAGACCCTGTCTCAAAAAAAAAAAAAAAAAATGTATCCTATGTCTCCTGACTTTGTGGACACCCTGCACATATAGTATAGGCAGATTATAGGTGGGGGAATAACAGGAATATATCCTTTGGGGAAGGAAACAACTACATCTAATTCTAGCTCAGAATTGGTTCTGATCATCAGAACAGGCTGATATGGAGTCATGCTGGGTTGATGTCCAGATGACAGAAACCTTCGGCCCTGTTTCCATGCCAGGTGCCATCTTACTCTCTTTTTGGAGGGGCTTCAGTCAGCTGTCCTCAAGTGGTGACAATGGGTTGAGCTTGATGACACTGGATATAGGATTCTGAAAATCAGAAAGCCCCCAGATCCCAACTATCACACCCCAGTTCTGTGGAAAAATTTTAAAAACCAACAGGCTTTTTTTTTACAGAACAAAAGGAAGTTTATGTCAAATCCAGAGCTACCAAACCCCTGAAGTGGCTGCTTCTGTTTCTCCTTGTCCTCTTTGAACATTTCCTTGGGATACTTAGCATATCTGATGGAAGGTGTCCTCCAATATGGGAAATAGGTTTTTTGGCTTCTCTAGGAATGCCCATCACTGGCCAACTCTAACTCAAGGCAGGAAATTTTGCTTATACAGGTGCCAGGTTGCCCTGTGCCTCATGCACTCTTCTCCTTTAATTACTGCAAAAGGCTTTGGAGTCAACTATTTGGTTAATCTAGTGTCATTCAAGGTGTGAAAGGGACTCATTACCTAGGAGGCAGGGCTTCGGGGACAGAGCAAGGCCTTTGGCTGCAGGCCCTAGACTAAGGGGCCTTAGCTCTCTGAGCAGCCCATTAAGTAACCCCTGCCCAGTCCTTGCCACTTTCTCTTCTCTTCATGAGTGCAATGGAAGCCCTGTGCCGTGATCCATAAGGACACATTCGCTCTGCCCATTCTTTCCAGAGGCCTCCTGAAAGTGATATGGAATGGTATTTCGTAACCTGGCATGCTTCATCCAAGATCTATTCACAACTTGCACAGGTAACTTTTTCTACCTTATTCTCATTATTTCTCCCCTAAGGAGACTTTAGACATTTTTAAAATAATTGTCCTCCCATGGCATTTTAATACCACAGATGCACTGTAGAGCTGTTATGGACTATGCCCCGTTAGAAGGCCACAAACCATTTTAAGAGCTAAGACTTTTTTCACCCACTAAAGGGCTAATTTTTGCTCCTTTGGGGGTGGTATCACTGGCCCCGCCCCACCCCATGTGAGAATGTCTAGAAAGGGTCTCAGGTATCCTGTTAGGGAAAAATGATAATCTATATTTTAGAAGAGAGCTAAGGGCCACATGCATATAGTTTCTGGCTATAGATGATGGGTTTCTAAGGGCTGCAAGGATTTCCTATAGGGTTTGCTTCTGGGTTTCAGACAAGAGGCTAAAACATCCTTTGAATCCAGGGAAAGATGGCCCAGACAGCTCCCCAGCCCCAGCTCACTGCTGAAGTCTCACCCTGGGGGTAGAGGCTGTCAGGACCCTGTGGTTTTTATTCTGAGTCCCAGGGTAGGAAGGACCAGGTGCTGTTCTTCCCTCATTTCCTGCTTGTCCTTCATCATCCTCCATCTATCTGCCCTAGCAAAGACAGAGTGGGCTTGCCTCAAAGAAGCTGCTGCTGTTGGCAGGGTTACTGTTTCACAACAGAAAATACAAGTGGAGTCAAATTACAGAGTGCACACATTGTTTCCCTTGATTTTCCTCTCAACTCTTCTGTGGGTGGTGAGAAGAGAGAGGGGAGGGGTGTGAGTGGGGCCCTGGGTGAGGAGGGAGGTACCAGAGTAAATCTAGTGCTGTTTGGATGGTGACACCCTGCTACCTTCAGACACAAAGATGTAACCTGGGGGAAAAATGAATTCTTGGATTCTAAACATACGGGTCAGATTTACATTCCTGTCTCCATTGTTGACACTTATCCCAAGTACTAGTCATTCTGCAACATCTGTGGGAAATTCCCAGATTGAACTTCCCAGAGAGAAACATCATATGACATATTGGGAAAGTGGCTGACAATGGTTTTCCTTAATACATTCATTGAGAAGAAAAGTGGGCGGATGATTTCCCAGTCTTCACTCTTTCAGAAGCCCCTAAAACAATCTGACATGCTCTGGTTGGGGCCTTGATGGATTTAATTTCTGAATGCTTTATGATCATTAGCATTCTTGATTTTTTTAAAAAAAATCCAGTTTTGTCATGTTTGCTAGTCTTGACTTCCAAATCTTCTGGGTTTTTTTTTTTTTTTTTTCTCTTTTTCCTCTCTCTCCCCCCTTGGCTGTTCTCAGGCTTGAATAAAAAGCTTGCAGCGCTCCATGCCTCCTACTGCTAGAATCCTCCCCCACATCCGACCCTCCCACCTTTCCCAGTGTTTCTCCAGCAAGCCCAGCGCCCACTGAAGAGCGTAAATTAGTGCCTAGTAATTGGTACAAAGGCACTCCGTTTCTATGCAACACACGCAAAAAGGAGGGGCAAAAGGAAGAAGAAAAAACACCCCACAGATGGTTCAAAAGGGAAAGAAATGAGATCCTCTTTCAGTGGTCTTTGAGCAATCCTGGCGCTCTCTCCGCCCCACTTTTTGTTGGAAGTTAGTCACAGGCCTAGGCCTAACTCAGAGTACTTGGTGGCAGCAGTTGTTAGTACCAAAAGAATAGAACTTGGAGGTTGGAAGTGACCTTGAGAGGTCATCACATCCATCATTTTGTCTGTAAAGATGCATATGCCCAACCTTCCAGAGAAATGGGGATTGTTGTTCCATTTAAACATTTTGGGAAACTTGGAGGGCTTGTCTCTGCCTTGACTTAGCATGTGACTCTGGGCATATTGTTTAATCTCCCAGAGCCTCAGTTTCCTCAGCAGCCCACGAGAGTACCGGGTAGTCTGAATGGTTTTTCAGCAGAAAATGTTAAAGCCCCTACCTTGAAGCTTGGCTCTGTGGGTGCTCAGGGGTTTTGCCCTTCATTTTGAATTCTTTCTAGTTCTTTCATTTGGATTCTTTCCCCCCATGCTCTCCTGAGGATGTCAGTCTGTGGTTAACTTTTTTTTTTTTACCTTGGTTTAAACAGATGCTTCATGGAATTAACCAAGCGAAAGGGCAGAGGTGGAGTTGGTCGGTGTAGCCTCTGCCCTTTTTATGGGAGCTGCGTGCACTCTGAAACAGCCCAAGGCAGAGCTGCTGGGAGATTTCCTACTCCTCCCTTCCTGGAATCCTCCTGAAACTTTAATACCTTTTTGGTGCATTAAGGCCAAGAGTAAACATTTGTCTTATCCCAGCCTTAAGCAGTCCCCTCAGCAAATAATAGGACTAACATTATTATTCATAAGAGTGTGATTCCCACCGAGGGAGTGAGATGCATTTTTTTCCTACATGGGACATTCCAAGGCATTCATTTCCATTTGTGTCTAACGCCTGTTTATGATGCCGTGCCTGCAGGCTTCCCTCTTGATTTCAGTTTATCGTGGTAGAGTTGGCTTTGGAATCCTGAGAATTGAGAATCTGGATCTGAGATTTAAAGGTTCTAAAGCTACCACCTAAGCCCAGAGCCCCTGGGCCCTTGAGTTTATTTTTTTACATGAAATTGAGAACGATCACAAATTTGAAGAGTAGAAAGGAATCCATCCCTGACTGGCTAGATTGAGCCTTTTTTTTTTTTTTAAGTGAGGACATTTATTTAAATAGATTAAAATAAAGAGACAGGAGCTTAAGCCATACAAAATTAATGACAAGGATTTGAAATGCAGGCAGCAGTGTTTTGTATTCAGTGGAGTTTGAACAGTTTTCCAAGCTGAGCCTTCATCATTGCCAAAGGGAGTGTCTCCCGAAAGACCCGACTTGAACCAAAGTTGGGAACCAGTTGGGTAGACAATGGACAAAAACACAAAATCCCACTTGGAAGTTATGGACATTTTAGAACTGGAAGGAATCTTATAGACCATCTTGGCTCAAAGACATAGAGGAGGAAGAAAACCTTTCACCATCTTTCTCTTCCAGGGAGCCAGCTTTGATAAGACAATCAGAAAAGAAGAGTAAGACCTGGCCCACTTAGTATTGACCCTGTGACGAGGAGACCGGTCCACTCTAAGAAACTTGAATGTGAGGGGCTTCCAGAATAGACCTTTACCTTCAATACAGAGTCAGACAGTAGAGAGCAGTCAGAGCACAAGCTTTCGGGTCCCTCAGACATGGCTTTGAATCCTCCCTCCACCACTCTAATTATGAAAACTCAGGTGATACTTAACATCTCTGAGCCTCAGTTTTCTCATCTGTAAAATGGAGCTCAGTCATTATATATTCATGAAGTTATGAGGCTCAATTCAGATGAGGTATTTAAAACATTTAACATAATGTCCCCATATACTGAATATTATTATAGTTAAAAATAATTTTTATGGGTGGCCTGGAAGCCCTTGAGAGTCCTAGAATTTTTGTTTAGAATTCCAGATTAATCCAGCAGTGTCTCATTCATTTAAATTATTTATTGAGTGACTGTTACATGCAAAAAGCTGTGCTAAATGCTGACAGCAGGCACTATTGATTTTGTGAATAATAGTAATAATAAGGATAACATCAAACATTATTATATGCCAGGTTCCAGGTTAAATGTTTTACATGCATTCTCACATTTAAACTCACAGCAATCCTATGAGCTAGAAAGGTACTGTTATCCTCTTTTAATAGGAGCAATCAGAATTGGAATTAGTTGTAGTCCAAGGTTACACTGGAATTTTCCTAGTATGGTTCTAGGTACCTGGCATTGTGCATGAATCGTTGTTGACCTGGACCCCTGGGGTTTCTGCCAGTGAGAAGAGACCTTGTGTTTCATATAGCTCTCTTGGATTTGGCCACAAAGCCACCGGTGTTTAGCTGTATACGCTTGTGTTGTTCTAACTCTAGCTTGTGATTGGTTTTCGTGAACCTTGGTGAGCAGTGTCGGCAGAAATCTTGGACTCTGCCCACACTTACCCTGTATTTTCCAGAGTTATCCCAAAGCTGTTTCCTTCCAATTGAAAAAGAACCAGTTGGGGAACCATAGCTTTCTATATTAGTCAGGACTCTTGGTTGCAAGCAACAGAATCCAAACTTGGACAGGCTTAATGAAAAATAGCACTTTATTGGTTAAAGTTGCAAACACACCCAGGGGTAGCTCTAGTTTTGGTTATGTCTGGATGCTGGTACTCAGTGCCTGCCTCTCTGTGGCTCAACTTTGCTGTCTTTCGTTTTGGCCTCATTCATGGGTGGGCTCTCTAAATAGTGGTGAGGTGGCTGCAAGTGATTCCAGACTCACATCCTGCCCCTTCAAGCCTCATGGAAAGACAGTTTCCCATTCCTGATGATTCCAGCAAAAGTCTCAGGCATTAAGTTCCATGACTGAGCTCAGTTGTGTGCCCATCCTTGAAACGAATCTGTGGCATGACTGGGTCACATCCAACCTCTGGATCTGGGGGCATGGGGTCACCCCTTTGGAATTACATAGACTCAGACTGGGGAAGGGGTGGTTGCCAAAAGGAAATTCAGGATGTGCTATTTATTACCCAAAAGGGAATAAATTCCAGAGAGGCAAAACTAACACCTATTCACTCTTTCAGCCCATTTAGAACTACAGACAGGATATTCCAAAGAGCAGAATTTGACAAAATGAGGGACAAAACAGTATGACGATATTTTTTTTCTCCATATATCCCTCCCCCTTGACAGGAAAGGGCTCTGAACTGTCTCTGAAATTCAACCTAAAAGACAGGCCAACGTGAATATACAGAAGGAGCTTTGCAGAAAACAGATTATTTCAGTGTATTACATGTGCTCAGGCACATACCCACAGGCCCTTCTGAATTGATGATCTAGAAGCCTTACACGGAACAAGTGTAACAGCAACAGTGTGATCTTCAAAGCCATTCGCTTGGTCTTAATTCCATTCTGTCCATTTTAATGCCCAGAGAAATGAATCATGTTTACATGAACATTTATTACCCTGTGTGCTAATAGATAAAGGACTAGTCTATACAGAGATGAGCTTTTATATAGCAGTTCTCATTGAGATTCAGAAGTCTATTCAGTGTGCACAATGCCCAACAAAAACACTATAATAAATCATAAGAGACAAAAAGTAGAGCTTAAAAATAACTTACAAAAACACATAAAAGTGACTTAAATCCCCGTGCCACCATAATTCTACAGAAGTTTTGTACCATTACTGTTTTAATGCTCATCCAGTGAACATTGTCTCACTGAGCCAGGGGTTCCCAGCATGAAAGAGCCTGGGCCGTCTCCCCTCACCAGAGGCATTTCTTCTCAAAGTGCTGCTTGCTCCCAAATTTCGAAACACTGCCCAGGAATATCTGCCCAAGGAGGGGGCTGCATTCCTCCTCTGAGATCTCAGGGGAGTCGGGTGGGGCTGTTTTGTGAGGGTTGGACAGCTCTGACCTGCAGTTCTTTGTGGTCTTTGGTGACAAATAACCCATGTGAGGTAGTAGCTTGCTCCATCCCAGGAGTAGAGGGGTTAAAGCTTGAGAAACTGTTTGATGGTGGCTCATGTGACATGTGTGAGTAGGATTTATGGTCGTCACAAGCCTTACTCTGGTACCAGCAGTGTGCTGAGGTTGATCCCAGACGGAAAATGCTAGAAACACTTGCTGGAGTAGCACTACCAGTCACTGCAAGTTCTCACGAGTGCCACAACCTAGAGGGCAGGTAGATTAGGTGTTTACTAGTCAGGCAGCAGTGTCTCCATTTCTGCTGTTGGGGGAACATGTTATCTTGGCAATTTAGGGTCTCAGTCACTAGTGTATTACATTTTATTCTCTTTTGGGTAATGTTCACAAAATCAGGTTTCTTGCTCTGAGTTGGGGTCCTTTGCCTTTTGTTCTCCTGGGAGTGATCTATTGTTTGGTGCCCAAGGGGCTCACCTATTGTTTTGGCATCACAGGAGGACCATCCATGTTTCATGCGTCCTTTGACCTTGCGGTGTCACACACTTGCTTGTGTTGCTGTCCTCACATGCTGATGTCCTCTGCTGAAGAGGGCTTCTGCAAGTGGCCCTAGGTGTTAGGTCCTCACACTCTGACCCAGTCTTCCAGTGGCATTCTAACAGCATGGTTTTGGGCTCAGGACCGCACGGTCCTTTTCCCCACCCTGCATTTGGAGGGGTGCAGGCACTGAGACCCCTGTCAGCCATAGCTGCCCCACCCTCAGGTGCCATGGCATGTGTGGAGACATCCGTAGCGGGGGTTACACAGGCTCTTGTCATGCCACGGGGAAGCCCAGCAGCAGAGGCTACCCCCCTGGGGACTTCCTAAGCCTGTCTCTACAAGGAGAGTAAAGAGCTCTTGGCACTTTTTAGAGGCCTCTGCGTCTATCCTGTAAACACAGCCCCTCTAAATCTCTTTTTCTACCCCTCATTTCTGGGTGGGAGGCTCTGACAAATCAAGAGTTTAAGTTTAAGGACTTGCATTTTGTAAATACTGTTTTGAAAATTAAGGCTCAGTAGCAACTTACTCGCCCTAAAAAACTATGTCAGACTTTTCCGAGGCAGAAAAGATTTAATCTGATCACGCACTATGGTGCACTATTGTGCACGGTGTCCTTGGGCAAGTCATCTGCCCTCTTCAGTTGGCTTCATCTGAAACATGACAGATTTGAATTCAATAGTCATAAAAATCATCAAAAATGCAAAAATTCAAAGAGTCTGTGTTCTCAGGATAGCTTTGCCATTAAGCCTTTATTTCCTATTCAATGTTTAGTGCCTAGCAGATACTTATTTTTTATTTATCTTTCTCACAAATAACTGGGCCAGCAGGAGTATCGCTAACCTGGGAATGAACCAAGCCGGGCCCGGGCCTGGTCTTGCAGGGACTAGCTGTGTGGTTGTGGGAGGTCACTTCACCCCCCTGGGCCTTTAGAGGATTGCCAAGATCTCATCCAAATCTAAATTATGAGACTCTGACTTAAATGTGGTCTTTTATCAAACTATACCGTGAGGCAGACTTTCATTGTGTTAAAAATGTACATTTAGAGTCCAGATTTTGCAAGTTTCTGAGATGGGGGCCATATAACCGAGGCATCAAGACATAGCTCATGCTGAGTTGAGAATCTAAGGAGTTAAGAATCTGTCGTCTGCCGTTTTTTGTTTGAGGTCTGTTGGGACCGCATGAGCCATCTCACAGATGAGCTGAGACTGGGGATGTGCAAGCAAAATTCAGATGGAGGCTGGCATCTTGGACACCGACGGGCCTAAATGAGGAAGTACTGTGTACGGATGTTACAGGCACATACCCACTTCCCATTTTAGAAGCCAAAGTATCGGACAGGCTGCTTTCCGCAGATAAACACTGGGCCCAGGAAGTGCATTCTCACACCTAAGCTCTTACCGTGTCTCTGTTGTATCAATGAATAACATTTAAATGGAATCCAAATCATAAGATGGAGTCAATGAGAGGTCAGGAGCAAATGGTAATATGATGGGATGGCATTCAAGCAGGATTATTCTTTCAAAGCCTATCAAGCATTTTTATTCATTCAAAACATCTACATGTGAAGGAATATTTCTGGCAAACAGGAGGCTTTTGGTTTCTTGATTTTTTTTTTTTTTTTTGAGACAGAGTCTCACTCTGTTGCCTGGGCTAGAGTGCCGTGGTGTCAGCCTAGCTCACAGCAACCTCAAACTCCCGGGCTCAACAATCCTCCTACCTCAGCCTCCCGAGTAGCTGGGACTACAGGCATGCGCCACCATGTCCAGCTAATTTTTTCTATATATTTTTAGTTGTCCAGCTAATTTCTTTCTATTTTTTAGTAGAGACGGGGTCTTGCTCTTGCTCAGGCTGGTCTCACACTCCTGACCTCGAGCGATCCTCCTGCCTCGGCCTCCCATAGTGCTAGGATTACAGGCGTGAGCCAACGCACCCGGCCTGGTTTCTTGATTTTTTTTTGAGTTCAATGTTAATTGAAATTAACAGGAAACTTTATGCAGGAAAATGTGGAATTCTCTGTACCCAGAAATGGCCTGCACACCTCTTCTGTCGTGTATATTGGTGGTTCTGTACTCGAGGGCAATGGAAGATGGAAAAAAAGCAACTGTTCACATTTTGTACCTGCAAATCAGCATTGCTTTCCAGTGGGGAGGGAGGCCGGATGGTCACGGACAATGGAGTGCTTGAGGCCTGGGGTGTGGGCAGGTCTGTGTGGACGCGTGCCCCACCAGCCTGGTCCATGAGGAATGCTTCATTGGTCTCTAATCTGTGCACCTCTTCCACGATCTGACTCCTCACCTGCTTGCTAACAAGGACACTCTGGTCTGCTGTTCCTGTATGTGTAATTCCTCCTCTGAGGAAAGGTTCCTGTCTGTCCTTGTGAGAGCCATTTCCCTTACACATAGGGAAAAATGTAGGAGAGGAGGAGGTGGGAGTGGAGTGAGACAACAGATGTAGCATGGTCAGAAAGTTTCTGACTTTCTAACAATGTGTTTGAGAAGGAAACAGAATGACTCTTCTCCTTTCTTTGGTCTTGGACACTTGGAGTGTCCCAGTAATTTCTCAATAGAAAATAAATCATACCCCATCCACCAGCCCCACCCCCATGGAATATATTCTTGATCAGCCCATTTGTGGAACAATTTAAACTCAAATTTATCATTGTTTTCAGTAAGACTTAAATATTGAAATAATTTTTTCTGAATTTTTCTCATTATAAAAGAAATTTATACTCCTTGTTTAAAAAAAAATCAGAAGATACAGGGGAAAATTACAGGAAGGAGTAGAAGCTATACTTTTCCCCCAGTAAATAACCACTGTTCCTATTTTGTATATATTCCTCTAGGATTCTTTTCTCTCAATGTATATTCACACACCTATGCAGCAGATCACACTGCTCTTTTCACTTTGCAATGGATAGCTAACATTTTTCCATTTCATTGTGTAACAATCTGGTACCTTTTTAACAGGTGCATATTATTCCACTGTATGGATATGCTACAATGTGTTACATTGTAGTATGGATATGCTACACTAGTTCCTTATTGTTGGACATTTTAGTTGTTACCAACTTTTAGCTCTCACAAACAATGCTATAGTATCCTTGTATAGTTTCACGTCCCTATCTAATTATTACCAGATTAGTTATTACCAAAAATAATTTCCAGAAGAATATTGCCAGATGGCCCTGGATCAATTAGAAGTCCCACCAGTGTGGCAGAGGGCCTGTTCCTTCATGCCTCCAGACTTTTGAACATTTTCACCAGCCTCACAGTATCTTTTTGGTGTTTTCGTTGGCATGTTTTGATTACTTGTGAGATTGAATATATTTCCATATTTATTTCTTGTTCATTAGTCTTATTTTATAAATTGCTTTTATAAATTGGGCTTTTTAATCAATATTTGCAAGTCCTTTTAATAGTATAGATTTTAACCTTTTGTCTTATGCTGCAATTTCTTTCATTAGTTTATTGTTTTGGTTCTTAAATTTTTTTACTTATATATATTTTCCCCATTCAGAAGTTTAACATTTTTATGTATTCAAAACTGTCCTTCAAGTAGGATTTTTGCTTTTGGTTTCATGCTTAGAAAGTCTCACTCCATTTCAGGATTATGAAAATATTCACCTATTTTTTTATCATTATGATTTTATTTTTTATATTTGCATTTATAGCCCATTTGGAATTTATTTGAGTGAAAAGTGTAAGGTCGGGATCCAGATTTAATTTTTTTTACCTGATATCTAAGCCAATTATCGAATCAAACATTTTTTTGCTTTACTGATTTGAAATTCTTCCTTTGCCATATACCAAATCTCTATAGATTCTTAGGTTTATTTTCAGACTCTACTCTGTTCCACTGGTTTGTCTTCCTGTACTGGTATTTGACTATCTTCATTATTACAGCTTTAATAATATATTTTAATAACTGGTATTGCAAGTGCTCACTTATTTGTTCTTTCACAGAATTTCCTTGGCAAGTTGAGCATGTTTATTCTTCCAAATGAGCTTTAGAAATAATTTTGTCAAGTTCAAGAAAAAGAAATTCTTTGGTGTGTGTTGATTTCATAGATGAGTTTGCACAGAATTGCCATATTCACACCATTGAGTCTTATAATCCAAGAGCATGAGATGTGTCTATTTATTTTCTTTTACAACAAGGTTTTATAGCTTTTTTCAGGAAGGTCCTGAACTTTCATTGTTAGGTTTATCCCAACTGATTATGATCAGTATCTGAGAAAACCATTGCTCTTTTTGTATATTTATATTTACGAATGCATTTTTAATTTATATTAGATTTTTCAGTTATTAACCTTGGATTTTCCAAATAGAAAATTGTATCAACTGCAAATAATTTTTATTTCATAAACTTCTTCCCTCTCACCCTTTACTTCTTACTTTGTTATCTGATTGCACTCCCTAACATTTCCTGAACAATGCTACATTGTAATGATGGGGGTGGGTGTCCATTTATGGTTTGGGCTTGACTTTTAGTAGGAATACTACCTTTATTTTACTATTGACCTTGCTGAGGAACGGTTTCAGATCTATATTTTTTTTATCCTGTTAAGAAATTGTTCTATTTTCCTAAAAGCTTTTATTAGGGATGGATATTGAATTTTACCAAATTCTATTTTGCATCCATCAAATCAAATGTGTGTGTGTGTCTGTGTGTGTGGTAGCCCATTAAAATGGGGAGTATCAATATGATTTTTTAATATCAAATTATCCTTTTATCTGTGAAATCCTAGTTGCTTTTCCGCAATCAAAAAAACTATTTTTCCTCCAGAAGAAGCCTTGATGTTGTACATCTGTAAGAAGCTGTGATTCCTTATTGACACTTTCAGAGTTCTATTCTGAAAAGGAGTCCTAAATCCCTTAGATTTGTTTTTTACCAGATTGGTTTACTTTTGCTAGAAGCAATGGAAGCTTTTGATTTTGTATTTTTGACCTTCCTGCCTTGATTAAGGTTAGACCTTTTTAGGCCTTTCTCTGGACTTGAGAAAAGGAAGATGAGAAAAACCAGAAAGGAAGGAGGTGGCATTCAGAGGCTGGGCCTCCCTGGCCCCAGGTAGGACCTTGGTGGCAGCTCATCTGAGCTCATGGGAGCCTATGGAGGGTTGTCTATATACAGGGAGCAAGCCCTCCACTTGCCAGGAACCCTGGTGTCTGTCTTCTCTTAGAACTCACCTCCATTCATTTGGGGACTTCACCAGGAAGAATAAGCTTCACTTTGCATCATCAGCTAATCACAGGCAGACAGGAGGCTCCCTCTCAAAAGCAGAGGGCGTCTTTTTGTGTGAGTACTTAGCCAGCAGGCCCCAGGCCACTGCTCTTGCACCCACCGTAGGCCCAGGAGAATTCTGGAGCCCTCATCTGTCTCTGCAGAGAAAGTCCTTTACACATTTTGTGGAGTGTTCAGTAACTCTTTTGATCAAGTTTATTTTATACTTTGAACTCAGTCAGTCGGTGAGAGGTGCTTAGCTCGTTGCTGAGAGGGGCGGGGAGTGGCCTATAAATAATGAGGGCTCCGAGAAGCTTGTGCTGTTAACAGCTCTGCTCCAGTAAAGCAAGTTTATTGTGTCACTGCCTCTGGGTGTGTTTTCCTGGGAAGGCTGGAAATGAAGCACTGGTACAAGTCTGTTGTTTTTTTCCCCCCAGAAGGATGGTAACTTGTTAAAGACAGGTTTAAGGATTCTCTAATGATAGGTGCATAGTGGTGTGATTTGTTTGGTGTGAAGAAGGCTAACCATTCTCCTTTGGACCTCAGGACTGAGCTGAGAGGGCCTGACTCAGTTTCTCCCTGGTTGTGGGATGAAATGCCGGTCTTTTTCCTCCTCTGCAAATCATCTCTGGTCCCATTCAGCCTTAAATTCTGTTCCTTTTTCTACATGTGATGTCCCCATTCCATAGGTTCTTAGGTGAAAAACGTATCATTTTCTAAATGTTACCTTAGTAGGTGTCTGTCATTAACATGCAGGACTGTGCCCCACAGTAGGTGGTGTGCACACGCTGTGCTAAAGAGGTGCAAGATTTTTCAAAGGGCCACAGACTGTAGGTCCCCAAGCAGAATCCAGCCTGCACACACACTGTTGGCCAGCCTGTGTTTTATATATAGGGTTGAATTTGAATGTCTCTAAGTGAGGGAAGCACGGATCCCACTGTGATCTGTGATCTAATTACACCTGGCTTTTTTTTTTTTTAAACATGTCTGGCACTGGAAGACATTCGAATTTACAAACTCTGGTGTACACCAGGCAGAAGTTCAGATGGTTTGATTGAGATCAGGAATCAGCCCACTTTTTGTAAAGGGCCACACAGTAAGTATTTTCAGCTTTGCAGGCTGCACGGTCTCTGTCGGCAGGTGCTCAAGGCTGCTGTATTCGTGGAAAAGCAGCCGCAGATGATACATAAACCAATGAGCATAATAGCTGTTTCCAATCAAACTTTATATGTGGATATGGAAATTGGAATTTCATATTACTTTCTCCTGTCATGAAATACTCTTTTGATTTTTTTTCAACCATTTGGTAAAAACCAAATATAAGAATGGTATATTCTAAGGAGACTTAGAATAAAAAAAAAAAAAAAAAAAGAATGGTATAAACCATTCTTAGCTCATGGCAGGCCACATCTGGCCAGTGGGCCGTGGTTTGCTAACCCCCAGTTTAGGTCTTTTACCAAAAAGTTCCTAATATTTTGCCAAAGGATCTCAGATAAATCAAAATGATCCTGGGGCTAGTACACTAGCAGCACACTTCCAAGCAGATCCTTTTAAATGCTTAGAAACTGTAAGTTTGAATTGTACGAGTTCTATGAGTCCAACAAAGGCTGCGGTAGCTCTCGGTGGTCTCTGGGCTCTGTGGGTCTCCCTCTCCTCTCTCTGTGAAACACTTCAGGGAGGAGGATGCGAGGTCAATGACAGCGTCCGGATTGGAAGTGGTGAGAACAATCACAACATGATCGTCAAGAGGAGCAGTCGAGAGTGTAGCTATAAGCTGGAATGAAAGTGAATTCAGCGGGAGTGGACTCTGGGTACACTTGAAATATATGTGAGTCTCAAGCATAAAACTTAACAGTTCGCCTGTTCCTACAGCTGATTGAGGCTTCATGATGATTTTCCATTGACTTTCAGTTCTATAAAGCCATTTTCTAGCACAGAGGGAACAAGCACCTCATTTCTTTCCAGTCCCAGCCCACAGCAGACTCATCTTCTGGTCCATTTTTCCCACAGTGGGCACAGATCCCTCCAACTCAGTGAACCCCCTCTTCTTATGACTCACTTGAAAGGAACAAGCACACAAGCCAGCGAGTAGGCTAAACCGTATTACCACTCCTCTAAGAAAACCACTTCTGATGTTTTTGTCCTAACAGGCATCGAGCCTTTGTCTTTCATTGTTTTCCTTATCTCTAAGTCAAAGCAGTGGAGAAAGGGCTCCAAAAAGAAGAGAGCAGAGAGTTTTTTTGGTTTGGTTTGGTTTTTGCAGCTTATCACTTGAGTTCTGACCCTTCATTATTATATTTTTAATATAATATGTTTAGCAGAACATTCCCCCCATAGCCCCTTCATTGGAGTTAGAGTGGACATGGCTGCAGTTTAATTCTGGAATAGCCCAGAAGTCTTCTCCAGTAACCCAGTAACTTCTTAGCAGATTTTGGTCAATATCAGTAACTTGGAGAATGAATAGACTCTGTGTGTTGGGGGGAGGACGGGGGGCGGGGGATGTATTTAACATTTGGGCATTTACCAAATGCTTGGCAGCATGAGTAGGACAAAAATCATACGTGACATTATCCTTGTCCCAAGAAGCTAAGCCTTGTTGGGTTGTGATGAAGTGGGTAAAAATGCCATTTATCCAATAGAACTGGCAAAAGTATAGTTTTCACCTTCTGTGTTTTTGTAGAGTTTTGCGGGGAGGAAGCTCCTTTTTTTCCTTTTTGGCCTCCCTCCGGGAGTATCTAAAGGCATCAGTAACCCCTATCTCTAATCCACCTCGGGTAGGGCCCAGCATTCATTGGTTTGCTATTGCCTTTTTTTCTTTTTTTTTTTTTTTTTTTTTTTT
>CM052443.1:72322552-72358200 GCA_028533085.1 Varecia variegata
GCCTCCCAAGTGCTAGGATTACAGGCGTGAGCCACCGCGCCCGGCCTTAATTTTTTTCTATATATATATTTTTAGCTGTCCAGATCATTTCTTTCTATTTTTAGTAGAGACAGGGTCTCGCTCTTGCTCAGGCTGGCCTAGAACTCCTGACCTCGAGTGATCTGCCCGCCTCGGTCTCCCGGAGTGCTAGGATTACAGGCGTGAGCCACTGCACCCGGCCTTTTTTTCTTTTTTAAAACAGTCTTGCTCTGTCACCCATGCTGGAGTGCAGTGGCGCAGTCACAGCTCACTGCAGCCTCAAACTCCTGGGCTCAAGCCATCCTCCCGCCTCGGCCTCCCAAAGTGTTGGGATTACTGGCATGAGCCACCATGCCCGGCTTGCTATTGCCTTTTGCTGCCATAGCTTTTCAACCTAGAGCTCAGTGAGAATTTTTACCTAGACCTGCACATAGAACATCAGCTGCTACAGGTTTGCTTTGCCCACATTGGCTTTCCCCCAAGAACAAGTAGGTTGTACAAGGCATTATGACTATTGCCCTGCTTAGAGAACAGCAAATAAAACCTTTGTCATGTATTGATTATGGAGAAAGTGATAGAGTTGTTTGGCTTTGTTTTGTTTTATCATTTCTACATCTCTTCAGTACAGGTTAAGAGAAGCTGAGGGAAATAGAATGAGTAGTGTTGGACGATTCAGATGTACCATGCTGGACAGCTCCCAACCTCTGCAGTTTCTCTCTCTCTGGGTTCCCGGAAGGCCGGGACAAAAGTGAAAAAATATTCACTTCTCACACCTACCAAAGGAGTGTCTGGAGAGTTCTGTGGAGACCAGGAGTCTGTGTGTCCTGTGTCTACGAAGCAGCTGCTTTCGGCTACACTTGGAAAGATGTGAAGAATAGGCAGGCGGGCGGCTCTTGGGAGCCGGGTGGTGGCCGTCACTTACAAGAGGAGCAAGAAGGGTTCTCATCCCAAAAGCTCATGTGCTTTTCTGCTTGTGTGTCCTCCTCAACATGGACACGGGCCCTCCCCCCACATCACCTTGGGGGCCAGAGGAGCAGCAGGAGGTTCTCTTTGCTGGCTTGATCACTTCTGGCAGGCAGGGCTTAGCTGCATTTTAAGTGGGACGCAGAGACAACAGCGTGAATCCAAGGAAGGCAGTCAGAACGGGGAAGACATGGAAACTGTCAAGTCCTCATGGCCCATGGAGGCAGGACAGCTGAGTGGCCAAGAGCACGGGCCTGGGAGTCGGGTAGACAGGTCCATTCGTGGCTCTGCTTTCCCTTTCCAGTTGCGTGACCCTGAGAAAATAATCTAATCTTCCAGGCCTCTGTTTTCTCCTCTGTAAAATGGGGCGACCTTGTTGGGTATTTTGTGAGAATCTAGTGAGAAGGGCACGGGAAACTCTTAGCTCTGTGCCTGCACTTACGTTATTATTTTATCATGTGAGTTCTTCTTTTATGAGGAATATGGAAGAAACTGGAATTGTTTAGTCTGGAGAAGAGAGAATTAGAGAAAGACATGATAGCTGTCTGCAGAGATTGAAAGGTTTATTATGTGACAGAGGAAACAAACTTATTTTTAGTGTTAAGACAATATGACTTAAAATATGGCTTTTGCAGGAAGGCAGATTTCATTCACATCAGTAAAGGAGTGTTTGTGCCTGAGATGCTCAAGAACAATCAGGCTGTCCTGTCAGGTGCGGGACTCCCTGTCTCTGGACTTTTTGCCGACAGATGCTGGGTGACCCCAGCACTGAGGAGCTCAGGAGGAGACACCTGCTCCAGGTGGGAGGTTGGTTGGACCAGATGCTGGTTCCATCTCTGTGATGCCAGGAATTTTAGCAAAGGGCTCAGCCTTTTGACTCCTGAGAGAATTCATGAAACCAGCATCTGTGTAGAACAAAACCAGAAAAAGTAATTTCCAAGGGATCCCTTGGGTACAAAATAGCAAGCTCATTTGCTTAGAGAAGATGACTGTTAGCAATTTCCTCATCGTGTTAGTTTGCTTGGGCTGCCATAGCAAAGAACCAGAGATTGGGCTGCTTACACAACAGAAATGTGTGTCCTCACAGCTCTACAGGCTGGAAGTCCAAGATGAAGGTGTGGGGAGGGTTGGTTTCATCCTGAGGACTCTCTCCTTGTCTCCTTGGCTCATAGATGGCCGCTTTGTCACTGTGTCTCCACGTGATCTTTCCTAATCTTCACATGTCTGTGTCCTAATCTCCTCTTCTTATAAGGACACCAGTCACTGGATTAAGGGCCACCCTAATGACCTCATTTAACCTTAAAGGCCTTACCTCCAAATACAATCATATTCTAAGGTGCTGGGAGTTAGGGCTTCAACACATGAATCTGGGGGCAGGGGACACAATTCTGCCCATAACAGTCCTATTCAAGGGATTCATCCCTTGAGTCACAGGGATTGTCGACCTTGACCAGCCTTCAGAACTTTCTTTTGCCTTCTTGACACGGTATCCTGTCTCCATTCCCTTCTCGTAGGTGAACGGCCCTTTCCCTGCACGTGGCCAGACTGCCTTAAAAAGTTCTCCCGCTCAGACGAGCTGACCCGCCACTACCGGACCCACACGGGGGAAAAGCAGTTCCGCTGCCCGCTCTGCGAGAAGCGCTTCATGAGGAGCGACCACCTCACAAAGCACGCCCGGCGTCACACCGAGTTCCACCCCAGTATGATCAAGCGATCGAAAAAGGCGCTGGCCAACCCGTTGTGAGGTGCTCCCCACGGCAGCCAGGGAGGGATGGACCCGGAACGGACAAAGCCACTCCCAGGAAGCAGACGGACACGTGGAAACCAAGCCCCGGAAGAGGCGTGCCGACAGCACAGGAAGTCACTGCTCTTTGGTCAATCTGATTTTCCTCTCCCTGCCTTGTTTTTAAAAAGCACATTGTAGCCTAAGATCAAAGTCCACACTTGGTCCCCTTACAGAGGCAGCTCTCTGAACCCGTCTCTGACTGTTGGAGGGAAGGCAAATGCTTTTGGGGTTTTTTTTTTCCTCCTTTTTTTTTTTTTCTGGGGTGGGTGGTGGGTGTGGGGAGAGGGGAAAGGCCAAGACTGGGTAGAATTTTAAAGATCCAACACTGGTGTACATATGTCTGACTGGGTGAGTTGACCTGTGGCCTCACGCAGTGATTCTAGGCCCTTTCTGCTTGCTGTCTCTCGGAATTGTTTTCTTATCTTTTAATGTAATGACGAGTGCTTCTGTTTGTTTAGCAAAACCACTCTCTTGACTCACGTTAACTTTTGAGATTAAAAAAAAAAAAAAACACGCCATAGCACAGCTGTCTTTATGCAAGCAAGAGCACATCTACTCCAGCATGATCTGTCATCTAAAGACTTAAAAACAAACAAAAAAAAAAGTTACTTATAGTCAATGGGTAAGCGGAGTCTGAATTTATACTAATCAAGACAAACCTTTGAAGGTTACACTAAGTACAGAACTTTTAAACCTTGCTTTGTATGAATTGTCCTTGTTGAACATAAGCTGCACTTTTATTTTCTAATGCAGAGGATGAATAAGTTAAATACATGCTTTTGAGGATAGAAGCAGACACTCTGTCTGGCACCACATTATAATCTGCTTGTTTTACAATATCCACGTTTCCCTAAGACATCACGGCAGAGATGTGAGGGCAGAATCTACACAACAGTTGCTGAAGGAGAAGGAGGGTAGTGTTTTAAAATAATAATAATAATAAAGAACCAATGGAATTTTAACTCTATTAACTTTTCCAAATTTTCCTATCCTTTTAGTTAACATCATCGTATTGTACCATAATGCCACTAAGGGACAGGACTTTTGACTCTGTTAGGTTTTATTTGAATGGGTGCATAACAGTAACTAAATCTGGAAACACCTATTTTTTTGGGAAAAAGGTTTGTGGGTCTCCTTCCCATGTTCCTACAAAACTCCCATGATCAAGTGCAAGAGTTATGTAGAAGGAAAGGGAGCTGAAATAGGAAAAGAAAAATAGACCCCTGCAAGTAGTGAGTGCCAAGGGAAAATACCACGATGACTTCAGAGGGGACTCTGCAAAATAATCCCTTTTGGAGAACTCTGGAATACTATGAATGAAATCACATCACTGTACCTTTTACATCGATATCCTCACCACTATATATCTTGTATCTCGGTGTCTATAATGGCTGAAACCACTACATCCATAATATGCCATTTATCTGAAAGCTTCATTTTGGCCTTTAAGTGTGGCCAGAAAACTGAACTGAGTTTTCATAGTCAAGAAAAAAAAAAAAAAACCTCAAAATGAGGGGAGTCAGCAGTGATCATGGGGGAAATGTTTACATTTTTTTTTCTTCAGAAGTAACGCTTTCTGATGATTTTATCTGATACTTAAAACAGGGAGCTATGGTGCACTCTAGTTTATATATGTGCTCTCCAATGTGTTGTGTAAACATAGAGTGCCTACCTATATCACCTGACACACGCTCGTTTCCAATTCAGAGCGAGCGTGGGCTCCTGCAGCGGGCGCAGGTCACGGCTGACTCCAACTTCCAATACAACAGCCATCACTAGCACGGTGTTTTTTTCGTTTAACCAACGTAGTTGTATTAATAGTTCTATAAAGAGAACTGCTTTTAACATTAGGGACTGGGAGCAGTCCATGGGATAAAAAGGAAAGTGTTTTCTCACGAGAAAACATGTCAGGAAAAATAAAGAACACTTTCTACCTCTGTTTCAGATTTTTGAAACGCTTATTTTAAACCAAATTTTAATTTCTGTGTCCAAAATAAGTTTTAAGGACATCTGTTCTTCCATACGAAATAGGTTAGGCTGCCTGTTTCTTCCTGAGCTCATGGAATGGTTCTGCTTGTGATACTCTGCACGCTGCCTTTTAGTGAGTGAGGAGTTTGGGTTGCCTAGCAACTTTCTAACTTGGAAAAACTCATCCTTCCCTCACAGAAAGAAACGAAGGAAAACAAAGCAAAGTCAGTCAAGACAATCTTTGTAGTTTCAGGAGTAAATCTATACGTGGCTTTCGTCGAGCACTTAGATGGATATAAATGCAGCAACTTGTTTAAGAAAAAAAATGCACAATTTACTTCCCAAAAAAGTTGCTACTTGCCTTTTCAAGTTGTTGACAAACACACATTTGATATTCTCTTATATGTTATAGCAATGTAACGTATAAACTCAAGGCTTTTTATTCTTTGTGATAAATCCTGTTTTAAAATGTCACAAAACAGGAACCAGCATTCTAATTAGATTTACTCTATCAAGATATGGTTCAACTAGGACTACTAGAGTTCATTGAACACTAAAACTATGAAACAATTACTTTTTATATTAAAAAGACCATGGATTTAACTTATGAAAATCCAAATGCAGGATAGTAATTTTTGTTTACTTTTTTAACCAAACTGAATTTTTGAAAGACTATTGCAGGTGTTTAAAAAGAAAGAAAAGTTGTTTTATCTAATATTGTAAGTAGTTGTCATATTTTGGAAAATTTAATAGTTTTAGAGTTAAGATATCTCCTCTCCTTGGTTAGGGAAGAAGAAAGCCCTTCACCATTGTGGAATGATGCCCTGGCTTTAAGGTCTAGCTCTACATCATGCTTCTTTTGAGAATTCTATTTGGTAGTTAATAATTACAGAAACCGATTAGTTTGTCAGTTTGCAGATAGATTTAGCACAGTACTCATCACTCTGGATAGATTGAGATGTTCTTTCACAACAGATGAATGATCTGTAACACTGTAAGATACTGATCTTTACAACTGTTTAATCAGTTTTATTTTTGTACAGTATTAGTGACCTAAGTTATTTTGCTGTCCCGTTTTTGTAAATCAAATGAAATTATAAAAGAGGATTCTGACAGTAGGTATTTTGTACATATGTATATATATTGTCCAAATAAAAATAATAAATGATAAAGATTGAATTGTTCCAGCTATTATGTGTTATAAAAGGGGCATATTTCACCATAATGAAAGTTACTTCTTTAAGTGTGCTCATGGCATTTTAGGACAAGTGCAAAGATCATTTTATCCTGTACCTTTCAACACATGCAATATTTGTATATATCTGTGTGTATTTACTATTAACAGACCACCTCTGAGGAAGCAGATAGAGCAGAGCTCACTTGAAACCGCTGTATTATGCTGGAGGGGAATATTTATATTTTGAGGTAAATCGCTTAAAGAGGTTTTTAGAGCTCATAACTATGCAACGGTGCAGGGTGTACTAGGAACTGGTTGGTGATTGTTAGAGGTTCACATTGTACTCTTACGATATATTGATAAAAGCACACAAGTCGGGCTTTCAAAGGCACAATAGAAACGTTATGCCAAGCAAAGATGAGCACCAAAGTGAGTGTGTGTGTGTGTGTGTGTGTGTGTATAATTTATGCATATATATACTAGCTATCATTTATTAAGCTCTTATTGTATACTAGTCACGTTGCCAAGTGTTGAGGTTTTTCTCATTTAGTCCTTACAGCAGCTACGTACGGTAGAATTGTTGTTATCCACATATTTCAGATGAGGAAATTGAGGATCAGATAACTGGCCAAGACACACATCTAATAAGTGGCACAGACAGTATTTAAATCTGGATCTGCCGAATCCAACCTCTGTCTTTCTATTCCTACATCAGAGCAGCCCAGGGACTTACTGGACTGTGATGTTCATTTGACCCATTCTGTGGCACACACCTATTAGTGCCAGGAACTGCTGTCACTGTGGACACAAAAGTGAAAACAGACCAGGTCCTTGTATTCAAGGAGTTTATATGTTAGTGGAAGGAAACACATAATAACAAATTATCCACATAATCTCAGGGTGATGATGATGATGATGACAATAACACAGGGTCATTTGACAGCAACCTGCAGGGTGGGGAGAGGTTACTAGAGATTGAGTGGTCAGGGAGGGTCTCCCAGAGGGGACTAAACATTTAAGCTGAGACCTGGATGGCAGGGAGCCAGCCTAACAGAGCCATGGAGGGAGTGTGGAGGGAGTTTGGTAGGAATGCGACCAGCAACCAGCGTTTTGAAGGAACTGCAGGGAAGGCGGGAATGTAAACAGGATGGGAAGGGAGGGGAGAGTGGGGTGGTTGGCAGGGCCCACATCACAAGGGCCTTGTATTGTAGGTGGTAACATGGTGCTTGATTTTGATTCTAAGGGCAAGAGGAATCCGTTGAAAGTTTTAAAGTGGAAGAACGCTATGATCTGATGTATAGTCCGGCAAGGGCTGTGTGGAAAACAGATTTTAGAGGGGCAAGAGTGGAAGCTGAGGCCAGGTGCAGTGGCTCACACCTGTAATCCTAGCACTTTGGGAGGCCAAGGAAGGAGGATTGCGTCGAGCCCGTGAGTTTGAGACCAGCCTGAGCAAGAGCGAGACCCCGTTTCTCCAAAAAAACAGAAAAATAAGCTGGATGTGGTGGTGCATGCCTATAGTCCCAGCTACTCAGCAGGCTAAGACAGGAGGATTGCTTGAGACCAGGAGTTGGGGATTGCAGTGAGCTACGATGACAACACTGCACCTTAGCCCAGGTGACAAAGCAAGACCCTTGTCTCAAAAAAAAAAAAAAAAAAGGAAGCTGGGAGACTAGCAAGGGGACTGTTGTGTCTGTCTAGGCAAGAGATGATGGTCTTTTGGACCAGGTGGTCCGCAGTGGAGGTGGAAAGAAGTAAATAGCACTAAGAAATGTGTTGAAGGCAGAATCATTTGGACTTGGTAATGTTAGGATGTGAGGGGCTACAAAGGCCACTAATGGCCCTCAGGTTTACGGCCTGAAGAGCAGGTGGCTGGACTGCAGTGTGGGGAACGGGAGGAGAAGGGAGGAGGAGAGGGCTGGCGTGGGTTCATCCCGGGAGGTGTCGAGGTTGAAGTGCCTGTTAGATATCACCTGGAAGTGTAGAGAGAGTGATTGTGTATGTGAGTTTAGAGTTCAAAGAAGTGGTCTGGACTGGAGATTTTGGAGGTCATAGTCATCTATGATAGTAATTGAAGGCAGGGAAGTGGATGAGATCGCCTGGGGAAAGAATGTAGGAAGCGGTTAGAGCCTAGAACTGAAGAGGGGGAGGAGGAGGAGGCAGAAAGGTAGCTCAGGAAACAATAAGACAAACAAACAAACATAACCCAGAAAATCGCAGGGTCATGGGGTAAGGGGTGGGATGGGGTTGTGCATTGTGTGGAGTGGCACTGAGGAGTATAGTAAGACCAGTGCTGAAAAGCATCCCCTGGATTTAGGAATCTGTGGTCATTGGTGACTCATTAGAGCCATTTAATTAGAATAGTGGAAACTGACATCTGATTGGGTAGAAGGAGAAGTAATTGGGAGGTGAAAAATTATAAATAGGAAGTATAGTCAAGTCTTGCATAGTTTGAACAATGTGAAAACAAAACCAGACTTGATCAATAGAGAGACTTGATCAATATACAACAAAAGAGAAAAAGAAAGGTGGCACAAGAAAAAGACAAAATAAGAAGGAAAATAGAATCCACTTGTCACTTAAACTTCCTTATTAAAAGTTAGAGTCTCAACTGGGATCAAAAACAATCACGTATGTGTTGGGGGGGCTGAGGCGTGCACGTGTGCATGTTACTGAAGGCTCACCCCAAATGAAATGGCAACAGTTAAACACAGGAAAGATAAACAAGGCCAAAACCAAGAAAAATAATTCAGGAGTAGTCATTGATATCAGGAAAAAACAGAATTTAAGGAAAAAATCACTGGGTCAAAGAGTAGGTTACTTTTTATTTTATATGAAGATGTAACAGTGCCTAGTAAACTTCCATCAAAATATATAAAGCAAAATGCAAAAAATAGCAGGAGAATTTGATGAAAATCACAGTCTAAACCCAAATAAGAAAGTGGATTTTAATAATACATACATTCTTTTTAAATATCCATGGAACCTGTACAAACACATAGAATATAATACAACTGTAAATGACACATTATAGACCACATTCTTGGATCACTAGAAAATAAAGTGAACAATTAATAACAAAAGGATAGTTTTTAAAAACTGAAAATACTAGAAATTAAAATACTGTCTTAAAATAATTTTTAGATCAAAGAGAAAATACAAATTATAATCAGAGTTTAAGGCAATAAAATAGAGAAAACTATATATCCAAAATATACCCTAAGCCCTACTTAGAAACAGAAAATTTAGAGCTTCATATGCTTTGTTATCATCCATAAAAAAATAAAAGTAAACCAAGCAATCGATTCAAGAGGCCCAAAAGTGAATAATATTTAGGGAAAAAATGAGAGAATAATAAAATGGGATTGACATATAAACCCAGTAAGTGGATCTTTGAAAAGACCAATAAATAGACACACTTTGACAAAGGCAAACCAGAAAAAGAGAAAATCTAAATACATATTATGACAAAAAAAGAGATATAACTATAATCAGCTAATAATTTTGGACATCTTGATAGAAATGGCTCTTCTAGGAGAACGTTTTGATGGGTGGTACAGTTGTATAGACTAAAAAACTTTTTTTTTTTAAAGTTGACAAATGTCAGAAAACTTAGGCACTCAGAAAATTTTATAGGCAGAATGTTTCAAACCTTTAAGGAACCAATATTTCCTTTAATTCAGACTGTTAGAATGTAGACCATAGAAAATGATGGAAAGGGCCAGGCACAGGCTCATGTTTGTAATCCCACAACTTTGGGAGGCTGAGGTGGGAGGATTGCTTGAGGCCAGGAGTTTGAGATCAGCCTGAGTGAGACAAAGACCCCATCCCTACAAAAAATGGAAAAATTAGCCAGGTGTGATGGCATGTGCCTATAGTTCCACCTACTCAGGAGGCTGAGGCAGGAGGATCACTTGAGCCTGGGAGTTTGAGTTTGCAGTGAGCTATGATGACACCACTACAGTCTAGCCTGGGCGACAGAGCAAGACCTTGTCCCTGCCCTACTCCCCCCAAAAAAGAAAAGAAAAAAAAAAAAAAAAGAAAGTGATGGAAAACATCTTGATTCATTGTAAGAAGCTAGTTTAACCCTGACTTATAAGAATAGCCAGGAATATTTTACAAGGGAAAAATAATATAGGGGTATTTGCCCTATCAAGAATTACAGTCTATTTCGAAGGCATAAGAATATATAAGAATTTAACATATTGTATAAGAATGGCATCACAAATCAGTGGGGAATGCATGCATTATACAATAAATTTTGTTTAGCCAAAAGATTATCTAGGAAAAATTCAAATCATATCATACTATATACCAAAGATGTAGTAAGTAAGATGTTAAAATCACTTAAAGAAAATATAGGTGAAGATTCATAAATCATGATTTGGGGAAGAATTCAAATGCACAAAACTAAAGGTAGAAACTATTAAAAATGTGGAACTATTATAAATGAAAAATTAGCCTAAACAAAGTTATATAGTATGGATATGGACATGGAAAAATGCACATCGAGAGGATTAATATATCTTTACTATATTATACCTTACAAATTGATATGAAAAATAAACACATTTAGAAAAATCTGGCAAATGATATAAATTGACACTTTATAAAACAAGAAGTAAAAACAGCCAATAAACATCTTTTTAAGTGTTTGCCATGCTTTCAAAGAAATACAAGATAAAATAATGACATACAGTTATTTGTCTATGCAATTGGCAAAAATTGAAAAATATAAAGCACCCCTTTGGTCAAGAATTGGGGGAGCCAGGTGTGATGGCTCATGCCTGTAATCCCAGCATTTTGGGAGGCCAAGGTGGGAGGAGCTCTTGAGCCCAGGAGTTCAAGACCAGCCTGGGCAATACAGTGAGACCCTGTCTCTATAAATAGAAATAAAACTAGTGGTAGCATATGGCTGTAATTCCAACTACTCAGGAGGCTAAAGCAGGAGGATTGCTTGAGCGCAGGAGGTCAAGGTTACAGTGAGCCATGATTAGGCCACTGCACTCTAGCCTGGGCACCAGAGAGAGAGAGTTGCTGTCTCTTTTAAAAAAAGAGGAATTGGGAGAGAAGGGCATATTGCTACTGGGAACACAAATTGACACAACTTTTCTAGGACACAATTGGGCCATTAGGATTAAAAAAACATAAAAATGTTCATATAATTGAGAAAACAATTGCATGCCCAAGGAATTATCATAAATGTTTGCAAATATTTTGTGACAAAAATATACATAATAGTACTTTTTATAATAGTGAAAATTTGAAAACAATCTCAATGTTCAACTCTGAGTGTTTAAATAATAATGGTATAGTATGCATCCATTACAAATGATGCAGAACAGCTTTTCACCAAGGATATTCCATAGAATATTAATTTTCCAAATGTTATTGGAGAATAACAATATCCAAATATTATTGGAGAATCCTATGATTAGATAAATTTGAGATACCCTGGCAAGGTGAACCCAGTTTCTCTACTGAATTTCTTTATAGAGTCTTTGTTATGATCTAGTATGCATCATTAATATCTGAAGAGCCAATACAGTGTGCAGAATTGCACAAACTTATTTGTCTGTGGTCATTTTGCCTTTTTTGGTTTGTTTGTTTTTAGGGACATTTTGTAAATCAGACTTTGGGAAATGACATAGAAACATGTTCATAACACATTTGTGTAAAAAATGATATGCACAGCGTAGTCCTACTTTAAAACATGTATATGTGCTTAGAAAAAAAGGCTAGAAGGATTTAAATGATATTACATAAGAATGTTAACTGTGATTACCTTGATGCCTAAGAATTTAAGGCCGGGCGAGGTGGCTCACGCCTGTAATCCTAGCACTCTGGGAGGCCAAGGGGGGAGGATCGCTCGAAGTCAGGAGTTCTAGACCAAACTGAGCAAGAGCGAGACCCCATCTCTACTAAAAATAGAAAAGAAATGATCTGGACAGCTAAAAATATATATAGAAAAAAATTAGCTGGGCATGGTGGCACATGCCTGTAGTCCCAACTACTCGAGAGGCTGAGGCAGTAGGATTGCTTGAGCCCAGGAGTTTGAGGTTGCTGTGAGCTAGGCTGATGCCAGGGCACTCTAGCCCGGGCAACAGAGCGAAACTCTGTCTCAAAAAAAAAATAAAATAAAATAAAATAATAAGAATTTAGATACTTTTTAATTTATATTCCTTATCTATATTGTGTTAAAGTTTCTACAAAGTGAATATATATTACATTTGTAAAAAAGCGGGGGGTGGGGGGGGAGGAACTGCCTAGAAGTCAATCTATGGCACTCTGTTTTTGAGTTGAAAAAAAAGAAAAGAGAAAAATAAATAGAAGGCAATCTACATGCCACCTCTTAGAACAGCAATACAATACCCATAGCTTTTATATGAGGGTTAACTTGCTACCTGGCTTGGCGTTTTAGGTTTGTTAATGCTTCACTTCTGGGCTGCCTGTCCTACCACGGACAAACCAACTGATGGGGGCACATCCTGAAGTCAGTTTGGGTGGACTGGGGGAGGCCTCTGTGGCTGCTGACCTGGCAGAGCAGCGGATTCTTGCCATCTCTCATCTGTTCTCTAGTTCATGTAGCCTCTGCTCACCTTGGGGTTGAAGCACTTGCTTCTTGAATTTCAATTCAAGTGCAAGAATTGAGTGTAACTCTTCCTCCCGGCTTTCACTACGAACTCAGTTCTTCTAAGGTCAAGATACCACATTTAGGGTTTTCTGAAAAGACTGACCCATGTTCAAATCCTAGCCGGGTACCAGCTCTAGGCAGGTTATTTCTCTGAGCCTCAGTTTCCCCATCTATGAAAAGAAAAGTGTGTGTGTATGTAATATCCCATAGCCTTGTTGTGAAGAGTAAATCAGGAAGCTGTGTTAACCTCTAGCAGAGTTCCTGGTATAGCACTAGGTTTTCAATGAATATTTGTTCTTTTCTTCTCTCACTCTCAGAGCGAATATGGTCTTCAATTAATACTAAGACTTAAAACCCTTTTTCTCCCTCTTGGGTGGCTCCTGTTTTCTTATATCAGCCTTTGTTTATGGAAATGAGGGGGTTCATGTCTGCAAACTACCACCCAGGTCAAATCTAGCCCACAGCCTGTTTTTGTGAGGCCAAGCAAGAATGGTTTTTTACATTTTTATTTTTGTTTATTTATTTATTTAGAGACAGGGTCTTGCTCTGTCCCCCAGGCTGAAATTCAGTGGCCCAATCATGGCTCACTGAAGCCTCAAATTCCTGGGCTCAAGAGATCCTCCCACCTTGGTCTCCTAAAGTGCTGGGATTACAGGTATGGACCACCACATCTAGCTGGTTTTTACACTTTTAAACGGTTAAAGAAATAAAAAGAAGAGTAATATACCAAATACATGAAGATTATGTGAAATTCAAATTTCAGTGCTTATAAATAAAGTTTTATTGGGATGCAGCTACTCTTATACATTTACATATTGCCTATGATTAGGGTCACACTACAAAGGCAGTTGAGTAGTCACAACAGGGAGTGTATGGCCCTATCTGGTCCTTTACAGAAAAAAAAAAACCTATCAACCTCAGCTCTCTAGGCTATTTATTTCTTAGATAAGTATATCTTGAAAGTCAGCTTTAAAAATAAGAAAGGTGGCCGGGCATGGTGGTGCATGCCTGTAGTCCCAGCTACTCGGGAGGCTGAGGCAGGAGGATCACTTGAGCCCAGGAGTTTGAGGTTGCTGTGAGCTAGGCTGACGCCATGGCACTCTAACCAGGGAAAAAGAGTGAGACTCTCTCAAAAAAAAAAAAAAAAAAGAAAAAGAAAGGTGTTGCTCATTGTATTTTTTTTAAATTAAACAAAATAATTGTGTTTTGAAGCCTTAAGTTTTGAAATCTCCATTTCCATCCCTTTTCTGCAACCCTGATGAAGTCTGTCATAGGTTGGGGTTCACAAATCTTGGCAATTCTAAGGTTACATGTGCCTTTCTAGGTTATCTGCCTGCCTGTTGGTTCGGAGCCACCAGGTTACTGGGCAAGACTAGCTTTTAGGGTTAAGCTTTTAAACCGTGTATCTCCATTTTAAAATAATGATCATTTTCAGATTTGTTTTTATTGCAAGTTCTAACTGATATTTCATCAGCAGTACTCTAGAACACCTGTCATTAGCTTCCCTTATTATTTAATGATTTATAAATAAAATCTGAGAAGACGCTACTTTAAACACCCTGTGATTCTTCTGTAACGCGAGGAGTCCTGTGAAGTCTGACCATTTTCACCTTCTCATTTATCCGTAGGTAGGTAAGCTGTCCAGACACTAATGGCTAGTATTCTGTTTAATACTGCAAAAGGCAACCCCGGGAACAGGGACAGCAAGCCCCTCGGGTAGAGCTTCCGTACAAAGATTGTTTTTTTCTACTTCCCCCTATGGCAATGAGTATTTTGGCGGAGACCCTCAGCAACCCAGCCGGATTTGATGCATAGATCACGTTTACACTGAGCTTACGTAATTAGAGGGCAGATCCAGCACACCATCCATTTTGTTACGCTTTCTCTATAAAAATAAAAATCTTTATTAAATGCAACTAACACTAAAAAAAGCGGTACGCATGAGAAGAGGATATAAAGGGCCAGAGCCGCTGACGTACAAGCAGCGCCTCCCTATCATGTTTGCATGATGCTAATCACCGCTAAATCGAACTTGAGTCTGCTTATTCTATTTAATAAGAGAGACCTTAAAGTTGTTCTCAGGCAGAAAAACCACTGCCCCTGGGGACTCAGAGCAGGCAGGTTTTCTCCTGATGCCAGCTCTAAACAACCTTGTTTACCCAGTGTCAGAGCGATTGGAGCGAACTTACTTTCTATGAATCCTAGGAAAAGCCTTAGGGTCTTCTATCTTCTTTGCATTTTTACTAGCTGCAAACTAGTATCCAAAGTTGCAGAATTTCCCTGCTTTCCTAAAGCAGCAGGATTCCAGTCTTTACTAACTCACAGTCCCTCCAGTCTGGGAGCCTCACCTCCGTTGGAGTCTTTTCTCGAACTGCTCCCACAGATTTTTATACCCCTGCCTAAGCCAGACTCTTTACTCTTTTGAATATTTAAATACACATTTGAGAAACCAGAACCATTCTAAAATAGAGAGGAATCTCCCCATAGAGAAAGTACTAAATTGTTTATAGCTTCTTCAAGCTTTTTTTTTTTTATTTTCTAGGATGCATTTAGCAATTTCATTGTATCGTGTTTATGCTGTCCAAGATTCCAGCTGCCCTCCCTATTTTTAAGGAAACCATGGAGAAGTGCATTTTAAATGAATCGTTTCTCCATCTTCCTCAATTGAGATCACCATTGATGTGCAATCTATTGTTCTTAAGAGCCTTGGATAATGGCTATAAAAATATGTTTTCTTTTTCTATAGAAATCAAAGTAACTTTTTAAAAGCCTACAATCACCGTGTATGTTTCTGTGTCAGCAATCAGCTTAGGGTGTCCTAAAAAATCATTCTCTGTTATCATTGCCCATTGAAATACTAATTGGCCTCCAAGGAACTTACCTAAATGAATCAACTTTTATGTGTGTTTTAGTTGTATTTATTTTTATTATTGAAATTTATCATCTGTATTTGTTTCTCTTTGGAATCCTATGATGGGATGTCTCAACATTTAACTATTTACTTTTAAAGCATCCTCCAATTTAAACATATGAGATTTTATGTGTACTCCAACAGGCTTTGTACAATGAGACCGCCTGAATTTTTACTTTTCAAACTGTGGTGCTTTGGCGACCCTCAGCCCCACCCTGCCCCAGTACAATTGCAATCTTAATGATGATAATGTGCACAGGAGCACAAGGAAAAATAAACTCAACATATTTGGGGGAACTATACCAACTAGACAATGTTGCTCATTGTAAAAAACTGGAATAAGCCTCTCATGTTCTGGAGATTAGGGGATAGAGCGAGGTGGGAGTAGGAGACAGTAAACTGCAGAGCTTTTCACAAGAAAATGTTACACTTAAGAGAAATGAACTGTAAGGGTCAAAAGAGTCTATGCCTTTACTCAGCTGATGAAATATTGATGTTAATTATGGAAGACTGAATCTTTTTAAAATTTTTTATTTATTTTTTATTTTATTTTATTTTATTTATTTATTTATTTATTTTTTTGGCCAAACAGGTGTCTGAATTTTTTATTTTATTTTTTTGCCCCATCTACCATGTGATGAATCTCTTTTTGTGCTTATTATTTATTTTTTAATTGGCAAGTAAAATTGTATACATTAATGGTGTACACCATGATGTTTTGAAATACGTATGCATTGTGGAATGGCTAAATCAATCAGTTTTTAAAACACACATTTGGCCACTCATTTTTGGACTCCTGTCAACAACATTATGAAATTATAACAATTTGTTTGCTTTTGTCTTTTCCACCAGGCACTTAGTTTCTTAACCGTGTTACTTATCTTAGTGTAGCTTGCCCACTTCCCTTACTTTGGGGCCTCCATACACTGTCTGTCCCCAGATACTCAGATTGGCCCAGTCAATGTTGGGAAAGAGAAGTGCTTTTGTCTGCTACATTTGCTGACTTAGACTGTGTAAGTCTGGAACTGGAAAAGGCCATTTTTTCTAGCTACTTGAAAGAAACTGTGTGTGCCAGAGAGAAAAAGGAAGCATACAGAGGGAAGAACTCAGTTATGGAACCAGAGTGAGCCTGGAGACAGTACTTAAAACCCTGATACTGCTGTTCCTGAATCCCAGCTTCATCCCTGGACTTCCCAGTTATGTTTATAAGTGAATTTCCTTTTTTTGCCTGAGCTAGTTTAAGTTGGTCTTTGATAACTTTCAACCAAGAATTCTGCCACAAATCTGGTACAAATTTCTACCACAAAGTTGGTGAAAAAATGTTTGGCCAAACAACAAAACAATAAAATGATTATTTCAAATCTCTGATTACACATTTTTTATGTTATAGAATCTAATTTATCTATTACAAGTCAAAAAGTATTGCAGTGTTTTATTGACTAGTAGTCATTTTTGACCACTTTTTCAGAATGAGATGTGAGGCGGGGAACTTAGGTAACAATTTTAATGAACCATGGATTTATCCCCCCAGATTATTTTATTCCTCTTAATATATCTGAGTTATTTTAAATTATTTGACCAGGTGCAGTGGCTCACACTTGTAATCCTAGCCCTCTAGGAGGCCAAGAAGGAAGGATTGCTTGAGTTCAGGAGTTCAAGACCAGCCTGAGCACGAGTGAGACCCATCTCTTAAAAAAAAAAAAAAATTTATAACTACTCTGCTAACTAAACAACATTTCATTGTTTAAAATTTTAATCTCTGTTTTCAAGTGAATTGCCTAACAGCAAACTGGTCAGAAAAAAAAAATCAATGTTTCCTACAATTCACATATTTTTTTTGTTTGTTTGTTTGAGACAGAGTCTTGCTCTGTGGCCTGGGCTAGAGTGCCATGGCGTCAGGCTAGCTCACAGCAACCTCCAACTCCTGGGCTCAAGCAATCCTCCTGCCTCAGCCTCCCGAGTAGCTGGGACTACAGGCATGTGCCACCATGCCTGGCAAATTTTCTGTATATATTTTTAGTTGTCCAGATAATTTCTTTCTATTTTTAGTAGAGACGTGGTCTCACTCTTGCTCAGGCTGGTCTTGAACTCCTGACCTTGAGTGATCCTCCCACCTCGGCCTTCCAGTGTCAGGATTATAGGCATGAGCCACCACGCCCGGCCTAATTCACGTATTGATAACATCTGTTCACTCTCAGAAATTTATAAATTATTTAAATTTTAAAAAAAATCAGCCACTTTGTTCTCTAAGTTACTCAAAAAAATTTTTTTCCCAGTCAGAAATGCTACATTGTCCATTTATCAACACTTCTTACGTTTTCTACTGGATAATTCTCTTACATTTATTTATTTAGTTATTTATTTCAGAGACAGGGTTTCATTATGCTGCCCAGGCTGGTCTCAAACTCCTGGCCTCAAGCGATCTTCTTGCCTCAGCCTCCTGAGTAGCTCAGATTACAGGCACTTCTCTTATGTTTAGACAGCTTTAATAGGTTTTCTTCAAAAAGAAAAACCCAAAATCTTCAGTAGAATGATCAATTTTTATGTCATATTCCTGCAAAAAAACCAATAAAACTTTTTGTAAATATCAGAGTATGAAAGCATTGTCTAGATTATTTCTCATTAATTTTTTATAGAGAAAAGACTGAAAATTACCTAAATGTCCATTATAGGGGCTCAATTAAATTATGAAAATCACAAAAAGGAAATAAAATTTGCTGTTAAAAAGAATATATGTGTGATATGGAACAATTTCCAAGATGTATTTTGTGGCCTGCATTATTCATTCATTCAACAACTATTTACTGAGCACCTTCCGAATGCCAGATACTGTTATGAGCACTGGGGACACAGAAATTAAGGCAAACAAGGTCTCTGATTCTCATGCCTACATTAGTATAGTGCATTTCTATTTGTGAGGCTTTTAAAAGAGTGTGTATATAAGTACTATTCCTGGGTTATGGACAAGATACATTCCTAAGAACGTCTTTAGGTCTGATTTGTATGTAATGCCCTGATGAACAGCTCATATATGGTGATAATAATAATAATACTATAATGGCTCATATGTGGTAATAAATAACAGCATAATACTGTAATAATAATAATACCCCTATACTATAATAATGTTATACTAACTGTTGAGCTCTTTCAATTCAAACAAACAGAACATAGCAACAAACTCATACACAAAATTTAGATAGGAGAAATTTTTAAAAAGTATATTAAAGATTCACACTCACCTCATGTTGTATCCATGTCTTGCTTACTGGAAAGGGCATTTTTGAGGCAAGAAGGTAGCTAACGTTAATCGGAAGATGATGATGGAGATGGTGCTGGAGAGGATGGAGTGGGTGCTGGAGAATCAGGAATTGATTCTGTTGCTGGAGGAGAGGAGCTTACCCCTGAAGTCAGTTTCTTGAAAAAAGCACCTACGGTTGTTTGCACAGCATTTTTCTTTTTTTTCATCATAAATGGCCTTGCAGCAGCTGATGTTCTCACTAACTGCACGGTAAACCTTTGTAAGCTGCTCAATGTTAGGATTTTGCTCCTCAAGCTTAACAAATCCTGCTTCGTGGAGACATGAGGCTTCAGCTAATTCTTTTGTCGTAAACTTTCTTGGCTCTGCATCTTCTAATTCTTTGTGTTCTGGCGCTAGAGTGTAAAGATGCTGCACCAACAAACCGCGTATACCATGCAGGTTTGCTTACGTGCTCGGAAGAAACTAGTCCTCCAATTTTTAATTTAATTAAGTATAAATTATCCTCATGGGGAGCCTTTGGAGCCCATCTGTAAGTATGGGACACTGTAAGTCGGGTCATCTGTAACCCAGGACTGCCTGTATACATAAAAGTATAATTTAAAATGTTTATGTATATGCGTGTTTTAAAATTATACTATATGTATTACATATATGTATATACAATGTTTGCTTTGCAAATCTCAGGAAGTATACCTAGTCAAATGTTAAAGTGATTGCCTTTGGGAAGGGGTGGGAGTGGGGTTCTGAGACAAGGGAGAAACTTCCTTGTCTACCTTGTGTATAGTGTTTGAATATTTTAATCACGTGCATGTATTACCTTTTCAACTGAAAATACATTACCTTTAAAATGCAAAATTTCAATAATTATAGGCAGTATTTGCAACCATCACTTTAAGTAGATGAACATTGTTTGTTAAGGCAGAAGAGTCATTGCTGGTTGGAAAGCTGCAAAACCATGACTGGAAATACTCATTTCCCATCAAATCTCTCTGCTTCCGTATGGAATGTGTCTGGTGTTTGATAACATTTGTTGAACTGAATTAAGAGTACACTACAGAAACTGGACCAAGAGTCAACCAAAAATGGAAAAAAATCAACACAGAAGAAAGGAGGAACTATCGTAATATTAATAATATTAAAGAAACACAAATAGGCCAGGTGTGGTGGCTCACGCCTGTAATCCCAGCACTTTGGGAGGCTGAGGCATGAGGATCACTTGAGCCTGGGAGTTTGAGGCTGCAGCAAGCTATGGTGATGCCCCTACCTTCTAGCCTGGGCGACAGCGAGCTCTTCCCTCTTAAAAAAAAATAAAAAAATAAAGAAGTGCAAATAAAGGATTGGCTGGTTAGAATTTCTTGTCTGTATTAAGAAAACAAAGAGGAAAATTAAAAATTGGGAAATGTGCTGAGCTAAAGAGAAATTTAGAGGTCAACATTAGAAAAGCAGTGAGGTAGGCTGAGCAATTTCTGGGTACCATACATTAGAGGGCAGCACACTCGCAGGCACCCCACTGTTGGAAGGAGAACAAGACTTCTTTCAATGCTGGCTATTGTGGATACTCTGCAGGAATAGGATGGACCCTCCACCCAAAATTTGGTTCAGATGTCAAGATGATGCCAAACACATACACCAAGAGGATAGAACAAAATTTGTTACTTACATAATGAGTTTTCTGAGGACAGCAGGGCAGGCCTCCCAAGTTTGTCCAAAATGGTTTGAGAGAGTAAGGAGATTTGACTCCTGCTGGTGCCCAGGGAGGGAGGACTCAGCTTTCTATCAGCTTGTCCAGATACGGGGTGCAAGGGGAAGAGGGAGGGGTGAGGCTTAAAAGACATCCAAAGTGAAACATCAAAAACTGAAGTCAGACTCTATTACACAAAGTCTGATCAATGCAAAATCATTTTGCATTATTCCATTTCCATGTGAAGAAGATAGAAACTGGGGAGAGAAAATTCAGAACTCCACTGCCCTATATTCTAAGACTGGTGAAGAGGGAATACCGCATCATAGAGAAAAAGAAACCTCCCAGACACAGGTAAAGTGTGAAAAGGCATGAGGAAGATTACAGAATGGATTTAAAATGCCAGGCAACCTCAAAGATAATTTAAGGAGTCAATGGACTTACAGGCAAGGTTGCTAAAATGCCAGAAAGTAGCTACAGAATTAAAGGTTGTAAGACAAAGATGGGAACTCATGGGAAATGTTTTGTACAAAAAAGACTTCATATCAGTATTAAATTTTTATTCCTATCTATTTTGCTTGGCAAAATATTTAAGGTGATAAGGCCAATATAAAGTCAAAAGTAGAAAATATATTTTAAAAAGAACAAGAGAAAAATCTGATTCACCCAAAAGAAAGATATGGAGGTCACACAGAGAAATTCAACAAAAAGGAGTCAGTACCCCAGGGCTCAGGCTCTGAATCAAGGTAGCGAGGGTTCAAATCTCTCCTGTCATTTACTCACTGTGTGCCCTTGAGTAAATAAGCAACTTAGCTTCTGGAAGCTTTAAGATATCTTCTTGCCAAATAGGGATAATGCTAGGACTTAACACAGTTGTCACGATGATTAAATTAAGTAGCATATATCACCTGGTGTGCATCAGGCCTGGCACGTCACCCAATGTTGGATTAATATATTCATATAAAAAGATTTTGAGACTACTTAACAAAAAAGGGCAGGGTGGGATGCTGCTCTTTTAGGAGAATACATCATCTCATTTAATCCCCCACAACAACTCTGCAAGGCAAATACCATTGCTATTCCCACTTTATGGACACTGAAATAGAAACACAGCTTGTCACTGGTCCAAGGTAGGCACTGGAGTCAGTATCGAAGCAAAAGTCTGCCTGGCACCAAAACCTTACCAAGCTTCTTTTCTTTGTTACTCATTAATGCATATTATTTCTACAGTGGGAGAGAAGAAGAATGAGTCTTAGAAAGAATAAAAATGTGGAAGTCTACAAATGTGTAGGAGTCAATACATTTGAGAATAAAAATAAAAAAAAAAAAACAAAGGATGGGAAAATAATGGTCATATGTATATTGTGTTAAAAAATTAAGCAGTGTTTGTGGAAAATTCCCTGGCTATGGGATGGGGAAAAGTATATGTAAGTGTGTAACATGTGAAGATTGCTTTTAAAATTAAAATCTGTAAGAAAGAGAGATGAAATTGATTTGGCAAAATAAAAAGTACTTTGTCAATAAGATAATATTAGATATGAGGTATCCTTCAAATGCTTACTGATAATGTTCTAACTAAGACAGTTTTATGGCCATAATCCTTTAACTGCTTTTTTTTTTAAGGGAGAGGGAGATATACAATAAATGGAAAGAAAGCATTTATCCAAACAGCTCCACTTAACAGAGTCGTTTCATTGTCACTTTTTTGTTGTTTTTCTTAGCATTTATTTATTTATGTATTTATTGTCTCTTCACTTCAAATGACTATTTGAAGTCTCAGAGCAGGGAATTATTCTTTGGGTGTAAACACAAAACTTATTATGCCTCTAGCAACCAATGCCAATCCCAGCTTTTCAACAGTTTATGATATTCCACACATCTCTCAGGTTGTTACAATATTTTCACTTTAAATTTCTTAACATTTTGTTTCTGAAAAGCTACACATTTGGCATTGAGAAGCAAGGAAGAGAACGTGAAGAGAATATCACAACACGAAAACAGGAATTGTGTAGCATGATTCTAAATTAATGCAAAGAGCAGTCAAGTAGCCAAGTCCAAGAGAACAAACTGAAGAAAGCTTTCGGGTCCACTTCTGTCCTCTGATTGGTTTGTCTACTTTTCGTGATGCTCACTGAAACATAACTCAGCCCTCTCTTTATTTTCCTCCACTGTGTTCGCCTCATACCCAAGTCTGGCAGATAGTGTACTCCATGGTAATACAACCTCTCTATGAAGAGCTTTTATCCATTTGGAGGCTATTCGGAGCCTGGAAGCAGGAGGGCAGATAATGAATAGAACCTCTCCACTTGGGCTCCCTGGGTTCCAAAGGCTTCTGGCTTATTTTTGTAAAATGGATCCAGCCTTATACAGAATAATTTATATTTCCATATTAGAATTAAAAAGGCAAAAAGAAATAGGCCTAATCTTCATCAGAAGACACAGTGGTAATTAAATCACTTAGCTGGAAATTCTACTACCCTGGTTTATATAGTCAGAAAGCAGTGATTTATAAGACTAGACTTTGGCTATAACTTCACAACAAGTATGGGCTATCATCAGCTGGGAAACTGTTCTCTCTCTACAATGATGACAAATGAGTCATTCTGGATTTTAAAGGAGAGGATATTTTCTAGAGGATTTTTGGATATGTTTTTTTGTTTATATCAAAACAGTCTTGTGATGACTCTCAGGAACTAGTATCAACAAACAATATTCTGTATAATATAATGCCTTCGGGTTACTCTACACTTCCCTCTTTAGTTCCAAGAGCAATAACGATGATTTATCGTTGCCATCACGGATTTGCAACCATGCAGTCACACAGGGCCCGTGCTCAGAAGGGCCTATCCTGGGTTTATTGCTCTGTGGTCACTGTCTTGAAATTATTAATAATTTTGAACAAGGGGCTTTGTATTTTCATTTTTCACTGGGCCCTGCAAATTATGTAGCTGGTTCTGATGGTCGTGTTTGAGTTTAGATAACAACTTGCTTAGAGATCAGTGATGCTAATCTGGTATTTTACAGCCTCACAGCTGTGAAAACCACTGAACTTGGAGTTAAAAAGGAAGAGAAACCAACAGTTAAAGAACCCCATGTGGCTAATGTAACTTAGGTACTTTAGAGGTGCATTCTTATTTAGTCTTAATCAATCCTTCAAAGCAGTGTTATTATCCACATTTGGGTGACAAGAAAACCAAGGCCCAGAAAGATTAAGTAATTTGGACATATACCACAAAAGACAACATTGCAAATTATGTGAACTGATTACAAACATGTTTAAAATATAAACATAAGTAATACTACAAGGGGGCTTCCTGAAAGAGTTGAGGGCACACATCTATAATTCGTTTTCTTCTGAAACCCACTAATATGAACAAAGAGAATCAAAAACAGAAGGAAACTCCCTTAATAATGGAACTAGAAAATAACTGTGGCCTTACCCAAGTATACGAAGACTAGATACAATGACATTTGGACCAACCTGAAGGAGGAAGCTTAACAACAGCACTCAATTCCTCTAACCAGTACAGGGCACACAGTTCAAACCATTTCAGAAGGATGTTACTAAAAATCCTTACTTTGAAGTGACAAAGACTATAGGGCTATTTCCACACGGAAAATGGCTAGTGAAGTAGAAGAGGTCTTTTCAAAAACAACTTACTTGAAAGTGCCATCTGCTTCTACTCACTGTCAACTCTCCCTAAATACCTATAAAACCAAACAGAGCCTCTGCATCACCAAAATTTCAGCATAAATTCTACGTATCATCTACAGAGTACCTGGGTAAAGAGAGTTGAGAAGAACTCACAATATTTGCAGCCAAATAATATGAGTGGAGTCCATCTGCCTCTATTTAAATATAAATTATAAGCAGGAAAAAAAACACCCTATAACAAAACAATGCAGTGAGAGTAATAATGTGTAAAATAAAAATATAAAAAGAGAGTAAAAAGCAAAAAAACAAAACAAAACAGAACCCATCAAGTGTCAGAAAAAAATATTTTTGGAAGAAAAATTACTGCAGGAAATAGAACATTTCAGACAAAAAAAAAGTTATATTCTTAAAGAAAAAACAGAATATAAGATTAAAGGGGGTGACAGAGATGAAAAAGAAAATGGGTAAAATTTAAGCCAAAAAAAGGGAGATTATAGAAATAAAAACCATATTAGAAATAGCAAAATAAAGGCCAGGCACAGTGACTCCAGGAGTGCTAGGATTACAGGTGTGAGCCATTTCACCAACACAGGTATGGTAGTTTTTAACGTTTTTCAGGTGATTCTCATGCTTGGTCAGGATTGACCACCACAAAATTAGAGCATATTATATCACGAAGAAAACCTCAAAGTAAGAATATGTACTCTAAAGCAATAGCAATTAAAATAATGTGGCAATAGACTAAAGTAACCCAATACAAATTGGGGTTTAGTATATGATCAAGATGGAATTTCAAACCAGTGGAGAAATGATGAATTATTCAACATATGGTATAGGCACAACTGCTTGTTTTCTGGAGGTGGTGGAGTGAGTAGGGGAAGCTTGCTCCTTGCCTCATTCTTACATCAAAATCAATTACAGACACAACAAAGATTTAAATGTAAAAACAAAACTATAAAAATACTTAAGAAAAATGAGTAAATTATTCATAGCATCTAAAAGTGAGAAAACTTTCTGAAAATGATATAGATGGACAAATCTGACTAGAACAAAATTTTAGAAAACCAAAATAAACACAAAAAACTATAAACAAAGTCAAAATATATATGGGCACAAATATTTACAACTTATATTTACAACTTGCAGATAAATGGTGTATGTATATATATTCTCTCTATATATGCATACATATATGTAAAATATGTATGTACATACAGTCATTCTTCGGTATCTTTGGGAGATTGGTTCCAGGACCCCATGGATACCAAGATTCATGGATGCTCAAGTCCCTGATATATAATGGCTTTGTATGTGCATATGACCCATACACATCCTCCTGTATACTTTAAATCATTTCTATATTACTTTTAATACCTAAAAAATGTAAATGGTATGTAAATAGTTGTTATGCTGCATTTTTTATTTGTATTTTTGTATTCATTTATTATTTTATTAAATTTTATAAAATTGTTATTTTTAAAATTTATTTTTAGATGAGGGTCTTGCTCTGTTGCCCTAGCTGGAGGCTATTCACAGCAACCTTGAACTCCTGGGCTCAGTCTCCTGAGTAGCTAGGACTACAGGCATGTGCTGCCACAGCCAGCTAATTTTTAAAAAATTTTTTATAGAGACAAGGTCTATGTTGGCTAGGCTGGTCTCAAAACTCCTGGCCTTGAGTGATCCTCTTACCTTAGCCTCCCAAAGTGCTGGGACTACAAGCATGAGCCACCATGTGCCTGGCTTGTATTGTTATTACTTACTTATTTCAAATATTTTCAATTGCAGGTGGTTGAATCTGTGGATGTGGAACCTGCAGATATGGAAGGCCTACTGTTATCTCCTTCATCAAGGACAGGGTGGGCCCATATACACTTCTTTTAGTGTCTGATGCAGTGTCATTTTATAGGGGACATCATATATACCCCCTGAAAAACCAACATGAAAAAGTCCCTAGTAGAAAATAATGGGCACAGAACATTAGTAAGCAATTCAAAGAAGAAATACAAATAATCAAGAAACATAAATATAGGCTCAACTTCAATAAAAAGTTCAAATTAAAGCAAAAATAAAATACCATTTTTGTTTATCAGAGTTATGAAAATGAGAAAGATTTGTAATATCCAATATATGGGAGCATATTAGTTACAACAGGGTTGTACTACTGTAACAGAGACCACACAATAAAATGGCTTAATAAAGATGCTCATTTCCCTTCTGCTTAATACTGCCAGTATGAATGGTCCAGTTCAATCTGGGGCCTTGCCCTGGGCCCTGTGGCTCAGCTCTCTGCTTCTTTGCTCCTTCACAGGCTCTGTGCTCCATGTCAGGCAATCCTCTGGGGGTCCCTTGGATACCCTCTCTCAGGATTTTTGAGACTTTTGCTCTACAATGCCAACGGGCCCTTTGAATCAATGTCTTGTCTTGCCTCCAATGGATGTGGCAACATCATGCCCTCCCAGGCTAATCTTAAGTCATACCAATAAGGGACAGACATTTCTTGTGTGAACAGGGCTGCTATTCTTACTTCACCCATGGGCTCCTGGCTCAGCCTTCTCTCTCCTGGCAGTATGTGGAAGGCAGGGGTGTGGTCAACAGTGATTATGGCTTAAAGAGCTCAAGGAAGGCACTTTTGGAGAATATGTTGCTCTACATTTATGTTATAAAATTCCGAATGGTTTCATAGCTGTGAGCTGAGGAGTAAAAAAAAAAGAAAAAAAAAAAATTCCGAATGGTAAATTTAACATGACTAGAAGATGAATTAGGGTTCACATTTTCCTGCATACTCTGAATAAGACTTGCATTTATCCTCATCATCAATGAAGCATGCTAACAATCTTTGACAGAGTCATTGGAAGTCACTGGATGATGCACAGTCAGGAGTAATAATGTAACCTGCATTAAGTAAATGGCATTAGGGAACTGCATAGGCAAGATAACCTATATTGTTTCCATACAAACAAATTCCCAAGAGCTATGGCATTTAAAGTAGTAACAGTGTGGCTTCTTTTTTTCTCAGGGTGGGATATGATATTAGCCAGGAAGGATGTATTTGACAGTAAAGAAGAGATGATTCCTAGACCTCCATATGTTCTATAATGTGGTCACATTAAATTAGAAAATAACTTGGCCATGGTCACATAACTAGTTAAAGAGTAGAATCAAATTCTCTTTGAATCCAAAGCCCCTGCTCTTTTCTTTAAAAAAAGATTTTAAGAATAGGTAATACAAGGTACGTCATTCAAAAGATACAAAAAGGCATATATGGTGGAAAATAAATCTTCCTCCTACCCTATTCTTCAGTTACCCAGTTCCTTTCCCCAGAGGCAGCCACTCTTAGTTTCTCGGTAACTTTCAAGAGAGAAAAATCTAGCTGTGTATGTGTTTGTGTAATTTTTTTAAAAACACAAATAGTAAAAAAAAAAAAAAAAGGACACATGGAGTTTTGCACTTTGCTGTTTTTATTAATTACTCTATCACTACAGATGTTGTACTAATTTTACAGTCACCCACAATGCATATGTACCTTTAACCATAAGCTTGCCAACTTCTTGATTTTTGCCATTCCCTATGCTCTTTTCAGTGTAGAACACTGCTTACCAATCCCAGCATTTACTAGGTCTGTGACTTTGGACAAGTCAATTTAATCTCTCTGAACCTTCTTCCTCAATGGAAAGAATATCTATTTTCTAAAGCTCCTATAAAAATTATAAAAATAAAATGAGCTATGTTAAAGACCAACCATTATACAAATGATAGGCAGAATCAGTATTTTATATATTCTACATATAAATAGCTCTTGTACTTCTCCTCCACTTCTGGGCTTCTATTCTTAGTACAGCAACAATTCAGGCTTTATTATTCATCTACTTGCTTTCAGTTTCTTTCTCACACACTTTTCCCCTCTCCCCCAGATCTGATGGTCAAATGAATCTTCCTGAATTGAAGTTCTAGCTGTGCTGTTCTTCCACTTAAAAAACAAAAACTATAAAGCTAAGAGGAAATTTTGTAACTTATCCTTCATTATCTAGCCCCACCCGAACTTCCTAAGTGTTTACTACTGCCTTTAACCATTGTTATAATTTCTTTTAAATATTCCAGCATAAGCAGCATGATATTATATGCTAGGTTAAATCACTAGCGTAGTCAGTCGCCCTAATCAGTAGTTCACAGAAAGCCCATACTAGAGCAGTGGCATCACAAGTGCTGCTACTATCCATATGTTCATTAATATCACACAGAAACTTTGTTAATCAGCACAGTGAATGTGAGAAATGGGTTTTTATTAAATTGATGGCTTTTAATAAGCAGGATGAATGTTAGAAATGGCTTCTTCCTGAGAAATTAGAGATATTCAAGATACATATTAAATTGGCTAACATGTTCAGAGACAGTCATTATTTCATGAACTGGGTATAAGAATCCAACAAGGCCTATATCCTCATCCTTAGGGTTTCCAAAGCTTGAACCCCTAAGAGATCTACTGGATCTAAGGATTTCTGGTTGTTTCATATTCATTTAAAGGATAGTGTGCTTCGGGATTACCACATCCGGTATAAGTGAAACTTTCATGCAAAGTGTGATTAAATCACCTAAAACAACAAAAAGCTAGAACTTAACCATGTTTACAAAATAAGTAATATGAACAATTTTGTGCTCACTTCTAATAGATGTTTAACAAATGTCTCTGTAAGTGGCAGAATTTGACCTAAGACTTCCTTTCATTGTAACCTGTTAACAAGGTTGTGGGGAAATAGCTCTCAGCCACATTAAACTACATTAGTCTTTTACCAACAAAACCTTGAGTTGTGCATGACCAAATTGTCCTTGATCAATTGGAGGTATATTTTAACCATATGAACACCTTTCCACTTTCTACAAAACACCCTATGATAGTCTGCCTGCACAGGCTGTTCCCTCTTTCTGAAGGCCCACTGTGAATACCCAAATCCTGTAACTGCATGAAGCCTTTCAGGTCCCAGGTTGACCTCAACCCCTCAATTCCAACAATGTTCAACATAGGTCACTTACCATAATTCAAAATTTGCCTTGCGTCTTTGTGACCCACTTTATAGCACTGGGTAAATTTGCTTGAGAATGGAATCATATGCAGGCCATACTTTTCATCAGTTAAACTATATAGTATAGTGTTTTGCTCACAGAACAGGTAAATAGGATTAAATGAACAATGGATTATGTTCAAATCACTGTCAATGCTGGGAGAAAGAGCATTCTTTCATGCTACAGTTATTGAATGCTTACTATGTGCTAAGAATTTTTTTTTTTTTTGAGACAGAGTCTCACTTTTTGTTGCCCGGGCTAGAGTGCCGTGGCATCAGCCTAGCTCACAGCAACCTCAAACAACTGGGCCCAAGCAATCCTCCTGCCTCAGCCTCCCGAGTAGCTGGGACTACAGGTATGCACCACCATGCCTGCCTAATTTTTTCTATATATATGTTTGGCTGTCCAGATAATTTCTATTTTTAGTAGAGATGGGGTCTCGCTCTTGCTCAGGCTGGTCTCGAACTCCTGACCTTGAGCGATCCACCTGCCTCAGCCTCCCAGAGTGCTAGGATTACAGGTGTGAGCCACTGCGCCCAGCCTGCTAAGTGTTTTTCTAGGCTCTGGGAATGCATCAACAGTCTCTGTCTTCAGAGGATTTATATTCCAGTGTAGAAGGCAAATAATAAACAAAATAAATCATAAGTAGTGATAAAGGCTATGAAGAAAAAGAAAACAGTAAGAAGATAGCAGAGTGGTTCAAGGGTGCCACTTTAGATGGGGGTAGAGTGGGGAGACCAGTGTGATGGAAAATCTACTAAGTCTTTTCTCTGAAAATACTGTCAGCAGGCCATAGAATAGTCAGTCATTTCTTGGGGCTTGTGGCAGACCCTTGATTGTCCCCCAATATTCATCCTCTCCTTATCAAGTAACAGGGTGGCTAGAATTTAGGTAGGCACATAGCCATGTAGACGACAGTCAAATCTCTCTTACAGCTATGTGACTAAGTTCTGGACAAGAGCGTAAGTAATGTGTGCCTCTTCCCAATCATACTCTGAAAAGAAGTCATCATGTCCTCCCTCGTCTCCTTCTCCCTTCTTGGTGTGGATACATACATGTTGGCAAGAGCTGAAGTAGCCACCTTGGACCATGAGAAGGAACCAAAGGTTCCCGAGGATGACAGAGCAACAAAGCCTAACGTGAGTGAGGAGTTGGCTATATCAGCCCCAGATCACTCATGCTCTGTTAAGAATAAACTTCTATCTTGTATAAGTTATATTTGGGTTTTCATTATAGAAGACATCTGTACCCTAATGTAGGGGCACACTGGACAAGCTATATCATACCCACAAGGAATTACATAACTCAAAAGACAAGGTAGCTTGATTAACAAGGGAGGATGAATTTTGGAAAAAAAAATTAGACCTGTTTTTTCAGTAATACTCTACCATTTACCAATAGTAGGAACTTGAAAAAGTCATAAGATTGCTAAATTCCTGTTTCTCCATCAACAGCACAGAATTCTGTGCTGTTACATACATATTAAAACACACTATATAAACAAATTATTATAGCATCCATTAATAATTTACAAAATAACTTACATTTAGGCTTATCAGTCCTAGCCTTAATCAATTCATTTTCATGCTTTATGACTGTGAATAGAAGAGGATGGCTTAACCCACTTGGAAGGTCCCTCCTAAGTCTAACATCTAATCTGTGAAGGTAAAGGATGCCAACATGTCACAGAGATCACTGGCACTAAATTAAAATTTCAAATAACATGAAAGGAATATAGAATTTATCATTCTACCACAACATTCACTGGGCAACTTTTCCCTAATCTTTTCTTACACTGGAATTATTTCTTTCAACCCACTCTTTATTGAAACTTTGGCAGTAATGGTTAAGTGACCCTTTTGGCATCCCTGTCCCCTCAACCTTCACTCTCAACGCATGGGCATGAATGCCAAGAGTGTGTAAGCATGCTCCTGAGAGACAAAATGAAATGGAAGTTTACTAACTAAAGGGTGGTCAGATAGGTAAGGTACTATTTGTGGAAGGAGAACATCTTTCAGATGTTTCTGACCTGCATAAAAATAGCCAACCTACGTTGCAGCTTCTCTGATGAAGGCAGGTCCAGAGACAGAGCTGTTTTTAGGTTGCCCTCAGCCACGCCAAGTCCTCTTAGCACAGCTCAGAATGAAGCTAGCCAGAGTAGCCCTGTTCTCTTTGGAATTAAACAAAGCTGGCTTTTTTGAAAATATCTAAATCTTCGAGCCAATCGCCAATAACTCAGTTTGGAGCAACAAGTAAATATTAATAGTTACATTTCAACATAAAAAAATAAATAACCCCCCCCCCCAACTTTCCTACGGGGAATAGAACACAAGCCCAAATTGACAAAATAGTCAAACCTCCCAAATAAGAAAGTTCTACTAATTATACATTTTCCAAAATATATGACTATAAAATTATAAAATGGACTGGTGTAAATATCTTTAGGGCAACTCACCTGTATAACTTATATTCAAATTTCATGAAGGTAACAAGATTTATTAAAATAACTATCTGTACTTCCCAATGTTCACACGAAGTCTGCAGGTAGCTACACACTTAGGAACTGACATTATTTAATCAATAAAAAAGAATACAAATCTCTACATTAACTTTACTTAGAATTCTCAGACCTGGATGTATAAAATACACAGTACATCTGTCAAGATTTAAAGTGAGAAGAGATGTAGACATTTATAAAGCACCTATTATGATGCCAGGTGCATCATAGGCCCCTGATCTCATTTGATCCTCTCAACAATTCTGTGAATTTAGGTATCATCCTCACTCCACCAATGATGAAACTGAGCCAACTAACTTGTCTGTAACCAAGTGATAAAGTCTGCCTGACTCAAAAATACATTTTGAAAAAATTACTTCAGATAGTAGTTTAATGTGAGAAATAAGACAAAATTGGCTATTGGGCATGTTTTTAGCAAACCTAGTGCTTCAATCTAAAAATATTTATACTTGCTTTGTAACTTGGTTTCTTCAGATGGTTCAACCGCCCCCCCCCCCTTTTTGAGACAGAGTCTCACTCTGTCACCCAGGCTAGATAGAGTGCAAGTGACATCACCATAGCTCACTGTAACCTCAAACTCCCGGGCTCAAGCGATCCTCCTGCCTGAGCCTCCCAAGTAGCTAGGACTACAGGCACATGCCACGAAACCTGGCTACTTAATTTTCTATTTTTAGTAGACATGGGGTCTTGCTGTGGCTCAGGCTGGTCTTGAAATCCTAAGCGCAAGCAATTCTCCCGCCTCGGCCTCCCAGAGTGCTAGGATTATAGGCGTGAGCCACCACGCCCGGCAGTTTAAACCTTTTTCATGTGTGTTTATTGCTTCTATTAGACTGTAATTTCATTCCAGGCAGATGAGGAACTAAATTTTCTATCCTTTTGAACACTAATAGACTGCTGAACACTATTTTGTAAATGTTTGGCACTTAGTAGACTTGTTTTTTAGTAAATCTGAAAAGTAGTTCTCATTTAAAATAACATACACCAAAAGAATATGAAAATATGTATTTATTACCAACAAAGTGGCATTTCCCACAAAGTTTTTTTTTTCAATTACACACATACGCACACACACAATAGCAGGAAGAAATTACATTTTTCACGTACTGAAGATTTATACTCCAAAGAAAACAGGCTTGTGTCCAAAAGACAATTATAAAGCAGCAAGAAATCTTTTACTTTGAATATGAGAAACCTTTTACCAGAGACTCTTCTTGGGCAAATCAGTGAGGACTTAGTCATCAAAAACACTTGTTGCCTTAAGGTTTTAAATATTTATTCATCAAATCAGGCTTTTCCTTGAAGACTTTACAATTTGTATGTAATTAAAAATCATCTTTTGTAGAAAATATATGAAGTTTTAAGTGGCTGAGACCATATGTGCTAAACTTATTCTTAATATGTTAAAATGGTACATAATTTATCCTCCATAGCTCAAAATTCAATGTAAAACCAATATTAACTTTGTCCAGTAGAGAAATATAAATGCTTATAAACAAGGTATGGAATAATTGTTGGCATATGTAAACTGAAATGTAATTGACCATTTTCAAACATGCTTAATCATCAATCACACTTCTTTTTCACACTGATATTCATTTTGCAGAAATAAGATGACTGGTGGTATTAACTTAGACAAAAACGAATTACACCAAGCACATATTAGTAAAGATATTTTGGTGGGAAACAAAGTATTTAACAACAAAAACATTTGGTAACACCCATTTAATAATGTTATCAAGTTTTTCAATGTTTACATGAATACATTGTTCATACTAGTAAAAATGTTATTTTAAAATATTTTCATACTTCATGCATTAGACTTAGTTTAAGAGGGGAAGGATCTTTCTTTTAAAATTTTTATAAAGAAAAAATACCTTTTTAAAGAGAAAATGTCCACGTGAGAGGACATAAACTTATGGTTCATTATTTTCTGACCTAATAAGAATATAAATTTCAATGGCTACTTGATATACAAAACCCATACTGAATACAATTCTTCAATTTATTCAGGCAAGCAAGTCAAAAAAATAACTTTGTTACTACTGGCACAGATTCAATCCACTGTTCAAAGACATGTCCTTGGACTAGTCCATTTTCTTACAAGATTTATTTTTTAAAAGAATAGAATTTGTTTGGCTCTGTTAATTAGTGTAACCCAGACATAAACAAATGATTTTCTCATTTAATTCTTTCAAGACGAAAGAAAACAATTTAAACTACATTTTCTAAGATAGATCAACACCGTAAGGAAGGACCTATAAGCTAAGTTCTAAAAACATTATGCTTTTAAAGTAATCAATGCTTTCCCCTCACTCTTTACATAACACTGAAAAATTTCAAATATAAATTGTAGAAACCAGTATATGAAATCTTAAGAAAAATCTTACTAAAAATAATTATAAAAATGCTTTTAGAAATTTAAGATGTAAAATACAATTGACTTTAAATTAAAAAACAAAAACAAAAAACACCCTCCCACACACTTTACAAGGTTATTCTTTAAAAACCCTTGTCACCTGATTTTATTCTCTGTCAATCTCTTGGTTGCATTTTGCATCATCTAATGGCCACCTTGTGGCATTTCAAAGAAGTCCTGCTACCATTTTTGAACCCCAGTGCTTCTTATCCCTTTGAAATACCAATATAATTATATCATCAAGTTTCATAAAACTTTTTTTAAAGGCCCATAAAATTCCATTTCCTAGTGCAGATAGGGTAATCTTTTTTAATAGGAAGAAATGAATAGATTTGTCATAAATTATTACTATACATTAGGCTGGATATTTCCATATCAATTTTTAAAAATTAAATATAACACTGGGAGAAAACTAGGACTGAAGCTCTAGAGTTATCTTTAGGCTCTAAAAGTAATTACTTTGCAATTAAAGCTACCATGTCAAGTAAACCTGTAATTGATAACTCACCATCTACTGTACCTTTGATTTGCAATAGTAAGTACCTTTTAACATGGGAATCCAAGGACCCACGGTCAGAGTGCTAAGGACTCAAGTTCAACCAAGAATGAAGAAAGCTGAACTTTTATTACCAGATGATGTTCCAGAGAAAGAAGTCATTATGGTCTTCATTTCACCAAGCTATTTGTATTTAAAAGCAGGTTTCTAAAAATAACCGATTTTTCAGTTTTAATGAATCTCCTAATTTTATTCAGTGGAGCCATACTTATAAACAGAATTTAACAGAGAAATTCCAAAGTTCTCTCTCTTTACTTTTTATTGAGAAGGTTGAGTGAATGTAATACGGCGCCGCCGTCTTTGGAAAGCCTTTAAATTCCACCTGTTTGGTTCCAGCATATGAGGACCATTGTACACAAACAATACCGTCATCTTTTCAGAATAAGGAAGATTTTGTAGGAGCTGTAAGTATTAAAACAGACCAACTGTCACATAATGCTATAAATTGAGAAGCACAGTTTCCCAATCTTACATGTGTACAGTCAAATATATTATTTATTTTTAATATAAATAAAACTCTTATGAAGGTCTCAAACACCTCCATATAACCTTGTCCGACTTACCTAAATTAGCATACCTGAATCCTGGCCTAAGAAATAATTGAAATGTCTAGGAACTTTCTATATTCACATGACAATTGGAATTATACAACTTCCTAGGAAGACCCTGGAGAAGAGTATGTACTCCATAATTTTTCTAGGATACATTCACATTTTATCCACAAACACTTCTCAAGCAAATTCTATGGTCAGGTACTGTGACAGATTGGTAGCCTGAAAACAATGTTAACAGGAGGGTTTGGTTCATAGGCCACAGTTTTTGGTAAGTAATAGGATATTAACAGATATGGCTATTCCTTAGAGTATCTGCTGAAAAAAGAAGGCAGATGACACTATTTAATAAAAATATGAATGTAGAATGGGCTCCCTAATAACATTTGTCATAAATAATCGAAAAAGGGGGAAAAATCTGATTACATTAAAACCATATTTTTTTGAGTATGTCCATTTTTGGGGGGTTACTAAGTATGAAATGTCCAATTTCCTTA
>CM052443.1:72364053-72395091 GCA_028533085.1 Varecia variegata
TACTAAAAATATAAAGAAATTATATGGACAGCTAAAAATATATATAGAAAAATTAGCTGGGCATGGTGGTGCATGCCTGTAGTCCCAGCTACTCGGGAGGCAGAGGCAGAAGGATCGCTTGAGCCCAGGAGTTTGAGGTTGCTGTGAGCTAGGCTGACGCCACGGCACTCACTCTAGCCCGGGCAACAGAGCGAGACTCTGTCTCAAAAAAAAAAAAAAAAAAAAAAAAAGAAATCATTGATATATACTACATTTCAATTAAATTTGCTAATTTGTATATGACTCTTCTAATTTGGGCAGTGGTAGGTTTATAAATCAATGCATTTATTCAACACAGCTGAATAACCATCACTCAGCCATAAAGAGTTAGTAAGGTATTAGTCACTTATCTCAAACAGTGAACCTGAAATAAATTTTTGGAGGGATGAGGCAAGATGGCTGACTAGAGACATCAGCTGACAGATTGTCTCAGAAAGAAAGAAAAGTTTTAGATGGAAAAAAACATAGCTCAGTTGTAATTCTGAGGGAAACGTGCCAGAACCTATCAAAGGTTCCACAGGGAAGAAGTTGTGGAGCAGAACAAGGAGCAAGATTTCAGCACAGATCAACCCCTGAGAAACTTGGAGCCCCTTGGAAAGGGTGGGCGGAGGTTTTGTTTCTCTTCCCCTCATATCTCTGGCAGACTGCAGGCTCTCAAGCTGCTGGAGAGCTTTTCTACCCTCGTGAGCCTAAAAGCTGCTGCCTCCAGTGAACTGGGAGCTTCTTGAGAACAAAGGACCGGGCTGCCAGCCCCCTTGGGATAGTTTCCCCTCACCACAGACCAGAGCCAAGGTGGCAGCTACCATACTGCTTCTCCACCCAATATGTACCTTTGTCCTCCCCAGGAAGCTTTAGCCTTTCAGTTTTTGTGTCATCAGACCCCACACAAACATTTCCCAACTCCTGCCCAGACTGTGGTGGCCACAGGGGGTTGGTGGGTCCCAGGAAAACTATGTGATCCCAGAGCTTGGACACTCTAAGTGGGCTGCCTTCTGGGGAAAGAGACAAAGGGTAACAGAGTGCCAGCTCACCTCCATTCAGACTTTTCTCTTCCTCCTCCCTCCCTCATCCACTGCTGCCAAGTGGCAGTTTCCATGTGAGTTGGTATGGGTGCCCCAGGGGAGGATTGATCTAGGGCTCTCAGGAGCAGCTGCTCTGGTGGCATGCCCACCACTCCAAGGCTTCCACAGAAAGTGGGGCTCAAGCCTTAACTCTTAAAGAGCAGCAGTGGACCAAGGGGTGCAAGAACTGTGGTCTTCCTGTCGCTGGCCCTGCCCAGTGTTGCTTGATTGGCTGCTACAGCACAGCAGGGCATACCCCAAATTGGAGGAACATTGAATCTTCTTAAGCACTTAACAGAACTCAGGACCACCATGCTTCTCCCTGGCATGGTCAGGGATTGAACCTGGAGGACGAGGGAACAGGCCTGCAGGCTGGATCCCATACCCCCAGGACTCAGGGGCATGGAGGGGAGATTTGTGGACTAATCTTGGTAGGCTAGGGAGCCCATATGGGCAGAACTAAAAGGACAGTGCAGTGTGGGTCTGAGCTGCAGTGTGGGTCTGAGCTGCAGTGCACTCATGGAGCTGGAGCACCCCTCCCTGAAAAGGAAAGCCGTGCTTTCGGTCTGAGGCAAGAGCCTGAGCAGGGAAGTTCCCAGTCTGTGGCACCATGCTGGTGAGCTCGGCTAGTTTGGGCGGCTGCCTGCAGCCAGATGTTGGAAGGAGATCTGTGGGGCAAGGGAAGAGGGAGAAGAGTGAAACCCCACTCCCAACAGCTAGACTGTGAATCCCAGATGGCCCTACCCTCACAAGCAGACTTTCTGGCTTGGTGGGGCTGCTTCAGCCCCTCCCTGGTGGCTTTACCCAGCAGCTGTGGAGCCGACCCTTGGCCTGGCAGAGAGAGATCCTGTGCCTGCTTTTGTGGAGCCTGAACACAGGCTCACCTGACCCAGCCCCATTCAGCCTTGCTCCTTCACCCACCTCTGCTGTTGTGGAGAATAAGAAGTCCCCTAGAAACTCCAGGGCCCCGCACACCACCTGGGGCATTTGAGTGCTTCTCCTGATCAACTAGAGCTGGTCACACGGCCCCTACAACACCACTGCAGCTGTCTCTTTCCTGTAAGCACCACCTACTGGCAGGGAGGACAACTTGTCCAGCCCATTATAGCATTTACTGATTCAATCATACAGGGCGTGCCTGACTCTTCCCACAAGCACCACCTATTGTCTCAGAGATTAAACTGGGTGTCCCAATATGATTCACACTGTTAAGGAGACCACAGGGCTGGGGAAAGAGAAAGGGTTTCAAAGACTTCCATCTTCCCTTGTCAATAAGACAGAGGGAATAGGCCCACACACATAGCTCACCACTGCTATAGCTTACACATAACTATTATAACAACTGAGAAAACTACCACACTAAGGATATCTAAAACCAAGGTATCCATCCAGAACCTAGACCCCCATCAAAGTACCCAAAAGCAAAGCCAAAGGTCCTTACCCAACATATGCTACACACATACACTTAAGAGTGAGGAGGAAAAAAAACAAAAGAAAATTGAAAACCAGGAAGTGATAATTGGTCCAGATGAGAAGGAATCAGTGCAAGAACTCTGGATGTATGAAAAATCAGAGTGAAAGAACACCCCCAAAGGAGCATACCAGCTCTCTAATAATGGATCCCAACCAAAATGAAAATACTGAAATGACAGATAAAGAATTCTAAATATGGATTGTAAGGAAGCTAAATGAAATCCAAGAGAAAATAGAATATTAACTCAAAGAAACCAGAAAGACAGTTCAGGAAATGAATGAAAAATTTACTAAAGAGATACATATATTAAAAAACAAAAAACAAATAGAACTTCTGGAAATGAAAAATTCAAGAAATAGAAAGCACAGTGGAAAGTTTTAAGAATAGACTAGGCCATGCAGAAGAAAGAATTTCAGAGCTTGAAGACAACTCTTTAGAATTAACCCAGTCAAAAATAAAGAACAAAGAATCAAGAGGAATGAACAAAGTCTATGAGAAATACGGGATTTATGTAAAATATAAGAATCATAGGCATCCCTGAGGGTGAAGAAGAAAACCCAAAAGGCCTGGAAAACCTATTTGAGGGAATAATTGAGGAAAACTTCCCCTGGTCTTGCTAGAGATTTAGACATTTAGACACAAAAAACTCAATGAACAGCTGAGAGATTCACTGCAAAAATGGCATCACCAAGGCATATAGTCTAGTCATCAGACGGGCCAAAGTCAACATGAAGGAGGGACTCCTATGAACCATGAGGTGAAAACATTAAGTAACTTTACAAAGGAAAACCCATCAGACTAACAGCAGATTTCTCAAGAGAAACCTTACAAGTCAAAAAGAAATGGGGTCCTATCTTTAGTCTCCTGTAACAGAATAACTGGCAGCCAAGAATTTTGTATCCTGCTAAACTAAGATTCATAAATGAAGGAGAAATAAAGTCTTTCCCAGATAAGTAAACACTAAGGGAATGTGTCATTACCAGACTTGCCCTACAGGAAATGCTCAAAAGTACATTATACATGCAATAGCACAATAGATACCAACCTGTAAAAACACCCAAAAGTTATAGCCTACAGTTCTTATAAAACAAAAGCACAAGAGGGAAAACAAAACAATAAGGTATAATCCAACATGTTGAACAGCCATCCCACATAATCAATACTAACACTCAACGTGAACAGTCTGAATGCCCCACTTAAAAGACACAGGCTGCCTGAATGAATGAGAAACACAACTACAAGGACTCACACAGACTCAAGGTAATGAAGGTATGAAAAAAAAATATTCCATGCAAATAGAAACCAAAAGCAAGCAGGTGTAGCCATTCTCATATCAGATAAATAGACTTCAAATCAACAATGGCTTAAAAAAAAAAAAAGACAAAGATGTTCATTATATAAAGCTAAGGGAGCAATTCAAAGAGAAGACATTACAATCCTAAATATATATGCACCTAACACAGGACCTCCCAGTTTCATAAAGCAAATTCTTCTAGATCTAAGCAAAGAAATAAAGAGCAGCATCTTAACTGTTAGGGACTTCAACCTCCACTGACAGAACTGGACAGATCTCTAAGGCAGAAAATGAATAAAGAAATATTAGACTTAAACAGGACTCTAGAACAAATGGACATAACAGACATTTACAGAACATTCTACCCCAAACTACTGAATATACATTATTCTCATCAGCACATGGGATATTTTCCAAGACTAATCACTTCTTAGGCCACAAAACAAGTCTTAGCAGATTAAAAAAGAAATTGAAATCAGACCATGTATCTTCTCAGACCACAGTGGAATAAAACTAAAAATCAATTTCAAAAGACACACTCAAATCTACGCAAAGTCATGGAAATTAAACAACCTGCTGCTGAATGATCCTTGGGTCAATGATGAAATTAAAATAGAAATCAAAAGATTCGTTGACCTCAATGACAAAGGGAACACAAGCTTTCAAAATCTATGGAATACAGCAAAAACAAACCTAAGGAGAAAGTTCATAGTCTTAAGTGCCTACCTAAAGACAGAAGGATCACAAATTAACAAACTTATGTCACATCTCAAGGTAAAAGAAAAAGAACAAACCGAACTCAAAGCCAGCAGAAGAACAGAAATAACAAAGCTCAGAGCAGAAGTAAACAAAATGGAAACAAATAAAAAACCCCAAAAAACAATCAAACAAAAAAAGCCCCCAAAAGGATCCATGAAACAAAAAGCTGGTTCTTTGAAAAGATAAACAAAATTAACAGACTGCTAGCCAGATTAACCAGAAATAGAAGAGAAAGGACTCAAATAACCCTAATCAAAAATGAAAAAGGAGACATCAAAACTGATACCATGGAAATACAAAGTATCATCCGTGAATACTATGAAAACCTCTACTTAAACAAACTAGAAAACCTAGAGGAAATGGACAAATTCTTGGAAACACACAATCTCTCAAACATGAATCAGAAAAAAATAGAAATCCTGAACAGACCAATAATGAGCAATGAGACTGAGGCAGTAATAAAAAATCTCCCAACAAAACAAAAGTCCTGGACCAGACAAATTCACAGCCCAATTCTACCTGACATACAAAGAAGAACTGGTACCTATCCTACAGAAACTACTTCATAACATGGAGAAGGAGGGAATCCTCTCTAACTCATTCTATAAAGCTAGTGTTATCCTAACACCAAAGCCAGGAAAGGATACAACAAAAACACAAATCTGCAGACCAATATCAATTATGAACACACATGCAAAAATCCTTAACAAAATACTAGCAAACCAAATTCAACAGCACATCAAAAAGATAATTCAGCACGATCAAGTGGGTTTCATTCCAGGGATGCAAGGATGGTTTAACATACGCAAATCAATAAATGCGATTCATCACATAAACAGAAGTAAAAACAAAGACCATACAATTATCTCAATAGATGCAGAAAAAGCACTCAATAAAATCCAGCATCCTTCGTGATAAAGACCCTCAACAATCTAGGTGTAGAAGGATCATAACTTAAAATTATAAAAGCTATAACTAACTAACCCACAGCTAACATCATACTGAATGGGGAAAAGTTGAAAGCATTTCCCTTAAGAACTGGAACAAGACAAGGGAGCCTACTAACACCACGTCTGTTCAACATAACATTGGAAGTCCTAGCCAGAGCAATCAGGCAACAGAAAGAAAGAAAGAGCATTCAAATAGGGAAACAGGAGGTCAAACTATCCCTTGTTTGCTGATATGATCTTTTATCTAGAAAACCCTGAAGACTCCACCAAAAGACTCCTGGAATTGATAAATAAATTCAGCAGAAGCCTTAGGTTACAAAATCAATGTACACAAATCATTAGCATTTCTGTATACTAATAACAGTCAAGCAGAGAGTCAAATCAAGGACTCAATACCATTTACAATAGCTACAAAGAAAATAAATACCTAAGAATATACTTAACCAAGGAGGTGAAAAATCTCTACAACGAAAACCAAAAAACACTGATGAAAGAAACTGCAGATGACACAAACAAATCAATAAAAATCCCCTGATCATGAAATGATAGAACCAATGTCATTAAAATGTCCATACAGCCCAAACTGATTTACAGATTCAAAGCAATCCCCATCAAAATACCAACATCATATTTCACAGATACAGAAAAAATAATCCTACGCTTCATTTGGAATCAAAAAAAAGCCTGAACAGTCAAACCAATCTTAAGCAAAAAGAACAAACCTGGAGGCACTGCATTACCTGACTTTGAATTATACTACAAGGCTATAGTAACCAAAACAGCATGGTACTGGTATAAAAGTAGAGACATAGACTAGTGGAACAGAGTAGAGAACCCAAAAATAAAACCATCTACCTACAACCAACTGATCTTTGACAAAACAGACAAAAACATACACTGAAGAAAGGAATCCCTATTAAATAAATGGTGCTGGAAAAATCGGATAGTCATACACAGAATAATGAAAACAGGACCATCTCTCGCCATATACAAAAATTAATTCAAAATGGATTAAAAACTTAAATGTAAGGCATGAAACCATAAAAATTCTAGAAGAAAATGTAGAAAAAACTCTTCAGGACATCAGCATAGGCAAAGACTTTATGACTAAGATCCCAAAGGCAAATACAGCAACAACGACAATAAATAAATGGGACTTAATTAAATTAAAAAGCTTCTACATAGCAAAGGAAATAATCAACAGAATGAATAGATAACCTACAGAATGGGAGAAAATATTTGCAAACTATACATCCAACAAGGGATTAATATCCAGACTCTATAAAGAACTCAAATAAGCAAGAAAAAAACAAACAGCCCCATCAAAAAGCAGGCAAAAGACATGAACATAAGTTTTTTGAAAGATAAATGGCCAAGAAACATCTGAAAAAATGCTCAATATCACTAATCATCAGGGAAATGCAAATTACAACTACAATGAGGTACTACCTTACCCCTATCAAAATGGTCATTATTACAAAGTCAAAACACAATAGATGCTTGTGTGGATGCAGAAAGAAAGGAATGCTTATACACTCTTGATGGGACTGCAAATTAGTATCACCTCGATGGAAAATAGTATGGAGATTCTTCAAGGAAATAGTAGACCTATACCACTCCATCCAGCAATGCCACTGCTCAGTATCTACCCAAAGCAAATGAAGTCATTTTATCAAAAAGACACCTGCACTTGAATGTTTATTTCAGCACAATTCACAACTGCAAAGATGTGGAATCAATCTAAGTGCCCATCAATTCATGAGTGGATAAAGAAAATGTGATATATACACACATGCCCCCCCCATGGAGTACATACTACTCAGCCATAAAAAGTAATGAAATAATGTCATTTGCAGCAACCTGGATGGAACTGGAGACCACTATCCTAAATGAAGTATCTCAGGAATGGAAAACAAAATACTGTATGTTCTCACTAATAAGTGGGAGCTAATAGACGGGTACACACCAGCACAAACTGATAAAAAGGACATGACAAACCAAGAAAGGGGCAGTGTGGTGGAGTGTGGGATAAAACTTACCTGTTGGGTACAATGAACACTATTCTGGTGCCAGGCACACCAAAGGCCCTGACTTAAGCATTATACAAGTTATCTATAACAAAACACTAGTACCCCCTTAATTAATATTTTGAAAGAAAAAAAAAGCGTTGGTAAATCAAAGTAAAAAATAAATAAATTTTGAAACTTGAAAATGGGCGGGGGGAGGAAAAGTGACCCTGATGGAATCCCACAGGTTGTCTTCTTCCTTTCGAAAATTTTTTAGTAAACAAAATTCTCACTGGTATAACTCTCAAGTTAATAAGTAATTTACATGATCTTTTAGCACACAATTAAAATTACTTTCATAGAAATATATTTCAAATGCAATTTTACCTCATTTTCTGTATGGAGATCAACTTCACCAGCACACTGCATGGAACTAAAAAAATTGCTGAATTTTTCATTAATTTTTTCTACTAGCTCTTTTAAAGGATTAAGCCACCTTTCTTTTACCTACAAATAAAGGCAATACAAAAATACAATTTAAAAGCAGTATTATTATGGTTCTGGCACAAAACTTTACATAAAACAAACTTTATATCAATATCAATCTGATCATGGAAACACACCTCTCAGGAGCATGTCATCCATTTTGCATTATTCTATGTTCCCATTTCATTAATAAACACATGATAAAAAGAAAACATAAAAATTAAAAAATTACCTGTGAAATGTTTTCCCTATATTTATCTAGTTCAACTTTTTTTCCTTTTAGTTCCTCAGTTAACTGCTCTATTTCTTCTTCTCTTTTTGTGTATTCCTCAACAATCTGGCAAGGAAAAAAATATCTCTTTAAGATAAATCTACAAAAGGACAAAATATAAAATTTACATAAATTAAAACATTAGCTGAAAATGCCAATTGTGTTGCATTGTTTGTATTCAACTAATTTATGTTCCAACTACATACTGAAAATGACATTTTTTATCATTGAAAAATAGACATTGCAGTATTTCAGGTTAGCCCAACTATTCTTTTTATAAAGAAAAGGCACAGAACACTGTGTTCCTTAGGAAGAATCTATTTAAAATTCTAATAGATTCAGAATCTGGCATTTAAAGCACATTGTTCCTGCTGTCTAGCTTATTATTACCAAGAGCTCTAGTACAGAGTGGGAGGCAAGTACTGGAGGGAACTCTGTGTGTGTGCGCGACGCATGCACACGCGTGTGTATATGGGGAGGGTAGTAGCAGTGGTGGTTGCAGAATGGGAACAGAGAAAGAGGCATACTGTAGGATTCAGTCCTGTGAAGCAGGAAGCTCTTGATCTTTCTTCAGTTAACAAAGCGTCAATTTCATCCAATGTGTTTGGAAGATCTTGGAAAGCCTAAAGAAAAAAATTGTCCATCACCATAGATACAATGAAAACCGTTCACTCAAATAGTTAAAAGGAAAATAATCTGCTGAGTAAGTATCTATTCTCTGTTCAACAGCATGCTAGCACACAAGGATACAAAGGAATTATTAACAGGGTCCTTTGCCTTCAAAAAGCTTATACTTTACTCTAAAAGAAAACAAAATGTATACACTGGATAATACCTTAAAGCAATGTACTGATGTTGAGTATTAAAATAAGCAGTATATATCACACAGACTATAGAATTTAGAGAAAGAAGTTATCAGTTCATGCTACAGGAGAGTTAAGAGAATTCAAAGGCTTAGAGTTCATCTCTGGGTCTTAAAGCAAATAGCTAGAAAAAAATCACGGCAGAGGGAAGATAGGAGCTTGGGAAAAAAGAATGAGCACTGCATACCATGGGGGGTGAGGAGTTGTGTCCATTTGGAATGGTGGGTACTTGCTGAATTGGTAGAATGGGTCCAGAATATGTGGGGCATTGAAAGAGAGCAAGAAGTTAGAACTTTATACTGTACTTATGAAGAACTACAAAAGCAACCTAAGAATCCAATTACTCTGGCAGAATTTCACCACGGTACTATCTTCTCAGTCCATTCCATGGAGACAAATTAGAACAGACACTTTCCTATGAGGGGAGGCAAGCAGTACACTGTTGTGCCTAGCACAACCTGCTAAGTCCATGTATGTACTACAAGGTACAAAACCAATCTTGAAACCCTGAAAAAGATCTTGACACATGACACTAATCTAGTATCTTAATCTTATTTTTTTAACCTTTTAGAAAGCAGTTCAACTTCTGCAGAACTTTAGATATTCGGTATGTATATTTGCTGATTTTCTGCCTTGTCCACTAAGCTTTGAGCACATGTGCCCAACACTTACTTGATATCTTCACTTCACTCTAATAGGCTTCTTAACTTTAAGATGGTGAAACAGAATTTTCATTTCATTCACCTTCCCCAACACTTTAAGCAAAGGAGTTTCTCCTTCAATCTTATCCATCTCCGTAAATGACATCATCATTTGTTTAGGTGAAAAATTCAGGGGTTCTCTCTCTTACCCTTTATGTCAAAACCATCAGCAAGTCTTGCTGGCTCTATCATTAAAGATACCTCCAATCTGTCAACTTTTCTTTCTTTCTCTCTTCAGATCTAATCCATGCCACTATCACCTCTTGCCTAGTTCAAACCTTCTAAATGGTCTCCTTACTTCCATCCTTGTAGCCCTACTTTACTCTCCATATAGAAGTTAGAGTGCCCTTTTATAAACTGAAGTTAGCAATATCACTCTTCTGTTAAATCCTCCAGTGGATTTCATCTCAAAAAGAGTATAACCCAAACTCCTTGTATGGTCTATAATGCCCCAAATAATCTTGGCTTCTGCCTTCCTCTCTGCTTAGATTACAATTTTTAGCCCTACTGAGATTTTTGGTTCTTTTTATTCATGTTTATTTATAAACATGCCAAATACACTTCTGTCTCAGGGGCTCGTCTGAGCTGTTTTCTCTGTCTAGAATACTTTTTTCTCGCTTCTTCACTTGACTGCTTTCTCTTCATTCAGGACTTATCTAAAGCCTCAAAAAAGGCTTTCCTGACCAATTCCCATCCATGTCACTTTATTCCTTCACCTTGTTTTATTTTTCTTCTTAGCATCTCTCACTATCTGACATTATCTATTCTCTTTTTGTGTTTTTGTCCTGCCGGATCCTCCAGACTAGAATATAAGTTTTAGTAGAGAACAAAGTATGTCTGTTTTGTTCAATGCCTGATATGTAGCAGGTAATCAATATATTTTTAATGAATATATTAATTATCTTCTAATTTTGTTTCTGTATGACTTATCAAGGGGACAACCATGTTGCTGTTTTTATCTTTACCTGACATTTTATTGTCTATTGAAATACACAACATTTGAAATTAAGAATCAAAAAAGGCATACAAATATATATGTTAAAATTCATTTCCTAATTTCATTTTGGCATTACTCTGAATAGGCATCTATGTAGACAAGGTATCATCCCCACTTATCAGATAGAGCCTAGGGTCACAGGGGTACATAATTAATGGTAGAATGTAGACTAAAGGGCAGTTTCTCATAATTTAACTAACGGGTATGTTAGCATATAAAACATAATGGAAATAAGGAAAAGGCTCTTTTGTCCTTTCCCTACCAGCAGATGTTAGCCCTAAAGATTCAGCTCCCACTGAACCCTAATTCAACACCCAGTTTCTAGGAAACATTTCCATTTTGCCTTTCTTTTTCTAAATATCCCTTTTACTGCATATGCCAATTACTGGTACAATGTTTCCAGGAAAAACTATGCCCCATATTTATAACTATACCTCTTTAAAGGTAGTTTCAGGGGAAAAAGCCCACTTTTATTAGAAGAACAAATGCTACAGTACCCATAATTTTGCATAGTGATACCCATGTTTTAAGAATTTTCACACTAAACCATAAGACTTGTGGCCAAATTTGAATACAGTAGAGAAAATCTGTTAAACAAAATTATTTAATATTATATATTCAGTTTAAAAATGGGAAAAGAATTCCGTATTTTTAATGACACATCATGTTTTTCATGGCCTGTTACAATGTGTAAGATCCTCTAAGCTTAAAAATAATGTGTTAAACATGGCAACTGTAAATTATATACTTTTTATACTTACTGTCTGATATTCTTGAGGAACAGTCTGCTCTGCGCCCAGGTTACATACTTGCCTAGCTCTCTTCATAAGTTCCTTGCATTTCTGCAGCAATCGTTGTCTATTTTCATCCAACTCAATGAAATGTTGCTATTATGAGAAAAATATATTTAAAATTTGAATATTACTGTTAAAGCGCTGTTTTATTAAACCACCACATTGTATGAAATAAATTACTGAATTTTGATTATGATTATAACCAAATCATCTAAAATCATATCTCAAATCATAACTGCTTTTATGGTAAAGGTTAAATTTGAACTTAAACTTATACATTATTCCCTTTATTTCTCACAACACTGTACAGTAATATTATCCCCATTTAGCACATAAAAAAAAGACTGAAAGGAATTGTCCAAGCTGACACATTTACTTAGAAGCTGTCATGACTCAGATCCATGCCTGCTTATAGAACACGTGCTCTTTTCCTTACAGCATGATGCCTCTCAGTGGGAGCAGACTGGATAGAGTATGTGTGTGGGGAAAGGGGACGCAGGAAGTACAGAGTGGTCATACAAGCTATGACAACTGAATAGTCTTAAAGAATAGTAAGAAATTACTAAAGAAGCAGCAGTAGTAGACATTCCAAGGACAGGTGACTATGAAAGGCACAGAAGCCTCAAAGACCCATTTAGGGAACAAGTATCTAACACGGCTGGAAGAGAGAAATTTGTAAAGATATAAAATATCAGAGTTGGTAAGGTGGACAAGGACCAAATTGCAAGTTTCACGTGTAATAAGGAGGGTATCTAATCTACTGAATATCTTCTGCAGGCCAAGCATTGTTATAACCACTACCCCGTATAGTAATTAACCTAATCCCATTATAATCTTTTTTTTGGATTTTTTTTTTTTTTCTTAAACAGAATCTCACTCTTTTGCCCGGTGTCAGCCTAGCTCACAGCAACCTCAAACTCCTGGGCTCAAGCGATCCTACTGCCTCAGCCTCCCAAGTAGCTGGGACTACAGATATGCACCACCATGCCTGGCTAATTTTTTTCTATATATTTTTAGTTGTCCAGCTAATTTCTTTCTATTTTTTCAGTAGAGATGGGGGTCTCACTCTTGCTCAGGCTGGTCTCAAACTCCTGAGCTCAAATGATCCGCCGGCCTCGGCTTCCCAGAGTGCTGGGATTACAGGCATGAGCCACCGCGAGTGGCCGCCATTACAATCTTAAAGAAATATGTTATCTCTTTTTTTAGATGTGGCTCAGAGATATTAAGAAACATGCCCAAAGTTATGGAACTAGCAGGTGAGCAGGTTTCTGAAAAATAAAATCGGTCTAGTTTTATTTTTATCTCTTTCCATTAAACCTCAAACTTTGGTCTGCACAAAAAACACCTAGGGGTGGGGGATTGATGCCCTAGCCACACCCCAGATCTATTTGATTAATGTCTCAGGAGTCAAGGCCTGGGCATCTGTATTATTGAGGTCCTCAGGTGATTTTTATGCATACAAGTTTGATAGCAAATAAAGTAAATCAAGACAAAGTTATGAAAAGTAAAAGAATATATACTGGACCAAACTGAAAATCCAAGCTAGCCTTTATACTAATCACTTAGTACTATGGTTTCCTTGAATGAATTCCTCAGTTTCTACAGCCTGAGAGAAATAAAAGAAAATATTACAGACTCCCAGTCACTACTACTCTGCTCTGTAAGGGCCATTGGACTTAGGCAAATGCAAAATAAGGGACAGATGGAAAGAAACTAAACACTCCTAATTTCTTCTATTCCTGTTTCCTGTTCCTCTAGACTTTGCTAAAATGAACTATTAGAACATTATGTAAAAGAAATATCATTGAGTTGATTATTTGAAGCTCCATACTTAAGATGGACAAAACCTCATTCAATGGTTTGTTTGGTGGCATATGCCTAATAAATTCTTTATCTGAGAAAATATTCTTTTTATACATACACATTTGTGACATACCTCTTTCACATAGCACCTGACTTTTTTTTTTAACTGCAATTTTTCTTACTGAGCATTTTTGGTTGGGGTGGGGAGAGGATAATACACAATTATCTAAGATAATGTGGAGTCAGGCTAACTTCACTAGCTTTATTTACATTTCTGCTTACAGTCTAGCCTTTAACAGTTAATAGAGAACAGAAAATACTCCATCTGTTTAAAACATAAGAGGAGAGAGGGGGAAGATTTACAAAATATCCCCTCTACCATCACAGAAAAGATTACTTTGTAGGTATATATTCTGGAAAAAATTATTAAGCATTGCCTTTTCTCTGAAATTCTTTCTGAGAAAGTTTGGTTGTCATGGAAGTTGTACAGAAATACCTTGACATTAAACAAGGAAAAGCTTTTCTAAGAAGGCCCTCTTGTGGAAGAAATAAAAATTATTTACAGAATTTCTTATTAAAACAGTATGTATTCTATTTAACAGTTCATTAAAATAAGAGTCAAACAAAATGAAAAACATTTTCTGTGTGAATGAAATTAAGTTCTAGATAGCATGAACTTTTATTGAAATATTAGCCGTAAATTAACACATTTCTTCCTCAATTTTCCCTCAATACAAATATAAGCATGAAATTTCATTCCAATTTAACTGCTTTCAAATTCAAATGTTAACCATTTTTTGTTACCAGACAGAATACATACTTAAGAATGTAAAAATTATTTAATTATTCTTTTTTCCTTCAAAATTATATATCTCTCATGTAAGTAAAAATGTCTCCTTTGAAATTCAGTTCTTTTTGTGCAAGAGTGGTAAGGTAAGCTGGTAAACAGGGGAGAGAAGGTGAGATGAAAAACACTATACTCCTAAATTTAGTATTAGGATAAACAAACAACTTTTAATTCTTATAACTAATATTAATTCTGATGTAAATCTATACTTTTAAAGGAAACACTGGCTTCATGCTAGGCAGCACATTAGGCATCTTGATATATATTACTAAACTGAATATCACAACATCCCTGCAATTTAAGCAGGTATCATACCTATGGCTCCACATAACAATTAAGCTTGGAGTGGTTAGGAAACCTTTCCATGGTCAAAACCAAAATAATAGGAATATGTATCTGTCTACCTCTATATTTGGATTCACACATAGTCAGCTTACTAGTCCTAAAAATAGTCCAGAAATTAATGATATTACCAAGTAGAGGCTTCCAATCATTTGCCTTTCTCTGGGGATGTTTTATAGGTCTGGAACCCTGTATTTGCCTTCCAAAAATGTGAGGAAGTATCAAACTCTTGGTGGTTACCCTTAAGTCTCCTCATGAATACAATCCCTACTACAATTTTATGTCAACCTTCTTTTGTGAACTTATTTTCATGATCAGGGTAAAAGACAAAACGAGAAGTGGTAGTAATAGTTCCTTAATGCAACTCGCCATGTATTCAAAGGGACAAATAGGGAAAAAAAAAAAAAAGGTTTCTCCTTGGTTCAAAGGAAGCTGGATATCAAGAACAACAGAAAAGAATATGTATAGGTAAATGGCAGCAAACGTGAGAAGAAAAAAGAGCAAGGGAAAGAGAAAGTGAGCTACCTACTCTACTATATATTCTTCTTTTGCTCATCATTCTTGACTCTAAAATGTGTGGCTAATGACTATGGTCAGCAACAAACATTAAGTATGCAGCACAAGAAATAAAAGGACCTTAAAAAAAGGGTTGGTAAAACAATTATAAATAAAAAGCATTAGAAAGAACTTTCAAATAACCATATGAACAAGGGAAACAGAATGTTCTAAAATATTGCTGAGGAAATGCAAAATAGTCAGGGGTAGTATCAAGTAGGATTAGTGTGGAAAAACTTATTAAGGGGTGTGTGTGTGCGCGCGCGCGCCAAGGAGGGGTGTTCTGGTTTCAAAAGTTGCAATGGACTCAGACTGACAAGAGTGAGAGAACAATATGGGAAAGATACAGAGGTAATCACAAGCAATTGTAAGAAAACTGTACTGGAACAGCCAACCAAAGTAAAAAAAAAAAAAAAAAAGACTGCAAATTGAGAATAGATATTAGAAGATTTCTGTAAAGCTTCACATCATGCATAATATTATAAAATTATAGAATTCTAAGCAGTGGAATATAAAAAATGAGAACAATTTTTCTGGCAGTTACATGAATACAAAATTGGTAAGAAGTGAGGCTACACTTAATAGGACTTAGGGCCTAGACTTGGTGGTGGCCATGAAGTTAGAAAGAGGTGAATTATGAACGTGGTAATGGCTGAATTGGGCAAAGGGCCTGTAAAGAAAGGAACAAGGATTAAAGAGAATTAAAATGTGCTAAGTAAAGTTTCTCCAATTAACTTGAAAATTATGCAAATGAGTTGAGAAATTATGCATTCTTAAAACATGATCAAAATAATACATGACTATATTATTTTCATTATAAAATAAAGTAAAATACTTTGGCTATTTTTGCTTTCTGGATAACAAAGATGAGCATCCAACTACAGAACTGTAACTTTTAATTTGTTAGGATATATTTTAGCTCAGATATAGATGAAGTTGGTAAGAGGCTAAGAACTAAAATTATTTCCAAGTAACAAAATCTAGAGGGATAAGCAGTTAATCAGAGATTATTTCTCTGGGCAGTATAATGTGGCTGTCTTTGTAAAAAATCAATTAGTAATTCAAAGATTGAAAACAAAGCCCCTTCCCAGGAAACGTTCCTACTCTCCTGAAACACAGCAGTCAGCTCTACTCAAAATAGTATTTCAGCTACTACTAACAAAATGGATTAGAAGAGAACATTACCCTGTCAATTTGCACTAATCTCAGTACATCTATCTGAACTAAGGCAGTTGGAAAAGTATCTCTCACTATGTCCAGAGCGGCTTAAAGTTTAGCAGAGCACTTACTCCAAAGTCATTGATTTCATACTTCTGTAAACATGACACGAACATACCATTTTCTTAAATTCTCATTAACACTGATTTAAAAATAAAACTTCAGGCACCAGGATCAAATATTGTATTATGTGATTTTGTTTACTTAAAAGCCAAATATAGTAAAGCTCCACATAGTATCTGCATGATGGGTTAATTTCTTCATGAAACCTTTTCTATAGCATTATTTCCTATACTTAACAATCACGTTCATAAGCTCAATCAATGAAGTAACTTTAGCATGGGCTCTACAATTATTTACCAACAGAACAGATGAGGAGCAGATGACATCCCCCACATGCCCATGAAAAAAGCACTGACGAAGTTCTCCTCTGGTAGCTAGTTCCACATCCAGCTCTTCCACTCCCCACTACCATTTGGGTCCTATCTTTGTTTTCTTTTTGCTGGATCACTTCTACCTATTTAGAATGACTATTGCTATTCCTTCTGCCTTTCTCCTTCCTTTTTTTCAGGGGTGGGGGGAGGTTCCTTGCCTTCCACACTTTCATCTTTTGCTCAAAGTGAACTAACCAATCCTAGCATATCAAACCTAACCTTCAGCTCTGTTTGGCTATGTGTGTTTGTGCCTGCAATGCTCCTTGTTGCTTATCTGCTAGCAAAATTGTTTTTTTCCAGTTTCTTCCAGCTATAAGCTTTTTTAGGAAGCCAGAGGGTTTGAAGAAGCAGGCTTCAGAAAAATAAAGCTGCTACTCTACTCTGATTTGATCCCATTCATCTGTGCAGTCTTATGTATATATTTCCTAAAACCTATTCTCTGAAGATGCTTTCCACAAAAAGATACCCACCATGTAGCTCACTTTTATGCAACAGATATGTTTCTGAACTGTACAGTGAATCATGTACATAACAGTGCCAGCGAGCAGTAGACACCCTGGGGAAGTAGAAGAAAGGAAGGGGAAGGGTACAAGGGGACTTTGAATACATAAAGATGTTTAAAAATCTGCAACAAATATGGTAAAGCATTAACATTTGTTAAACAGGGGTAGTAAAAACATGGATGCTATGTTATTCTTCATACTCCTGTATATGCTTAAAGTTTCATAATTAAAAATACTGGAAAAACTACTTCAGTGAAACAAATGATAAAAGCCTAATTTTACTTGTGTACAACTTCATGAGCTTTGACAAATATGTACATGAGTAAAACCATCACCAGCAAGATAATAAACATATCGATCACCCTCAAAAGCTTTGTGCTTTTCTGTAATCCACCCCACTGTACCCTTCCCAGGCAACTACTGACTTGCTTTCTGTCACCAGGCACTCTGCATATTGTAGAATTTTATATAAATGGAATTATACAGTATATAATCTTTCCTGGTATGGTTGGTTTCCTTCACTCAGCATAACTGAGATTCATTCACGTTGTGTATCGGTAATTCATTTCTTTTCGTGGCAGAGTAATATTCCATTATGTGGATGGATATACTACAACTTATTTAACCATTCAGCTATTGCTGGGCATTTGTTTCATTTTTAGCTATTACAAACAAAGCTGTCACACATTTGTGTACTAGTCTTTCACAGACATATGCTTTCTTTTCTCTTGGGTAAATATTAGGAGAGAAATGACTAGACAACATGGCAGGTATACCTTTAGCACTTAAACTCCCAAACAATTTTCTGAAGTGGTTATATACTTTAAATTCCCACCAGCAGTGTATGAGAGTTCCAGTTCCAAATCCTCACCAGCACTTTGGTATGGTGAGTCTTTTAAAATCTTAGTCATTCTGGTGGGTCAATGGTGGTAGCTCATTATGGCTTTAATTCAAACTTCTCTACTAATAAAGTTAGGCATCTTTTCATGTGCTTATTTACTATCCATATTCTTTCTTCAGTATGTTGAAATCTTTTGCCCACTTTTTCACTGGGTTGTTGGTGGTTTTCTTTGTATTGATAGTTGTAAGAGTTCTTTTTATAGTATCCATCAGGGGTCAGAAAATTTTTCTATGAAAGGCAAGTAAATATTTTTGTCTTTGAGGGCCATATAAACTGTCACATATTTTTGTGTTTTTTTTTTTTTTTTTAGCTCTTTAAAGAATGCACAAACTATTTTTAGCTCATAGGGACTTTACAAACAACCAACATACGTATGTGGATCTACTTCTGGATTTTCTATTCTGTTCCATTGATCCATAAATATCTATTTGTACATAACTATATCACCTTGATTGTTGTAACTTTTTAATAAAAAGTCTTAAAATTAGTATGAATCCTGTAACATTTTTTTCAAAGTTGTTTTTGTTCTTCTAAGTCCATTACATTTTAGAATAAGTTTGTCAATTTTTACTAGGAACTCTGCTGGGAATTTTATTGAACCTACAGATATGGAGAAGAATTGACATTTTAACAAATCCTAAATCTTCAATCCATGAACACAAATTGGTGTACTTAATTTCTCTCAGCAAAGTTTCTCTCACCAAAATTTTGTAGCTTTCAGCACATAGGTCTTGCAAATATATCCCTAAGTATTTCATTTTTGATGCCATCGTAAAAGGTATTGTTTTTAAATTTCCATTTCCAACTGTTCATTAGATGGGGCCACAATTACTTTCTATATATTGAACTTATATCCTGCCATCTTGCTACATTTTCACTGATAGTTCCAGTAGATTTTTGCAGATTCCTTAAGATTTTCCACAGAGATGATAATTTATCTGAAATAGACAGGTTTCTTTTTTTCAGTCTGCATACCTTTTATTTCTTTTTCTTGCCTTTTTGCACAAGCTAGAACCTCAAGTACAATGTGGAATAGAAGTGGCAAGAGTGGGCATTTTCCTTGTTCCCAGTATAAGGGGAAAGTTTACAGTCTTTCACCACTGAATATGATATGAGTTGTTGGTTTCATACAGATGTTCTTTATCAGGTTATTGAAGCTTCTTTCAATTCCCAGTTGTAGAAAGCTTTTTATCATGAATGGATGCTGCCTTTTTTGTCAAATTTTTTTTCTGTATGTACTGAGATGATCTAGGTTTTCTGTTTGACTGCTAATATGATTTACATTGATGAATTTCTAAATATTAAACCAATCTTGTATATCTGAGATAAAACTCACTTGGTTAGGATGTATTATCCTTTTTATATATTGTTAGATTTGATCTGCTAGTATTTTTATTAAGAATTTTTGCATCTATGTTCATGAGATTTTCTTGTCTTTGGTTTTGGTATCTGGTAATGCTGGCCTCGTGCAATGAGTCAAGAAGTATTTCCTCTTCAACCTCTGGAAGACTTCGGATAGAACTAGTATTAATTCTTTAAATCCTTGGTAGAATTCACCAGTGAAAACACTGGAACTGAAGTTTTCTTTGTGGGAATGTTTTTAATTACAAACTCAATTTTTGAAGTAAAGATAGGGCTATTCTAGTTATCTATTTCTTCTTGAATGACCTTTGATAGTTTTGTGTCTTTTAAGACTCTCTCCAAGCAGTAAGATGAAGCAATCATAGGGCTCACCTTGTTTTTTCCCTTTTCTTTCAGGTGTTCCACCCTATACTGCCTGGTGTTCAATGTCTGAAAACCACTATTTCACATATTTTATCATATCTTTTAGTGGTTTAAAATGAGAAGGTAAACATGGTCCCTGTTATTTTATCATGGCGGAGAATGGAAGCTTTACTTTTTACTATGGAAAATTTCAAACATATACAAAGTAGAGAGAACAGTATGATAAACCTTCACATACCTATTACCCAGCTTCAACAATTCTCAACTCATAACCAGTACTGTCTCATCTACACTCCCTCCATGCATGGCCCCCTCTCTGAATTATTTTGAAGCCATCCCAGATAGCCTATCATCTTCCTCATAAATATTACAACAATATATCTCTAAAAGAAAAAGACTTAAAGAAATCCATAACCATAAACTACTATCAAATCTAAAAATAATATCAATAAATTCTAATACTATCAAATATTGAGCAAGTATTCAAATCTCCCTGTTTTTTCTATTTTTTTTTTTTACAGTTGCTTTGTTCAAATCAGGATCAAAATAAAATCTACACATCGTATTTGGTTACTATGTTTCCCTTTTAACTTAGAGATTCTTCCTTCCATTTTTTCCTTGAAATTTATTTTAGAAACTGCACTGTGCAATACAATAGGCACTAGGCACATGTGGACATAAAGCACTTAACACTCAGGCTAGTGACTGAGAAACTGAATTTGGAATTTGAATTTAAATTAAAAATTGATACTTGCTCCAGCTATTGGAAAATATTTGTAACAACTTGGGTATGTGAACCTACTTTTTCAACTATCAGTTTTATAAAATCAAAAGACAGATCAAGTATTTCTGATGAAAATTTACCATCTGACTTCAGGTGTGTTTTAAGTGTAAAATAAGGTATTTTGAAGACTTAGAATGAAAAGGAGATATAAATAATAGCTCACTAATTTTTCAATATTGATTACAAGTTGAAATAATATTTCAGACTTACTGAGCTAAATGTGTTATTAAAATTAATTTGACCTATTTCTTTTTACTTTTTAAAATTTGGTCACTATAAAGTTTGTAATTATATATATAGCTTGCATTATATTTCTATTGGACAGTACTGACGTAATTATTTGTCTTACAGAGTTCCTTACATTTGTCCTAGATTTTGCTGACTACATTCCTGGGTGTCATTTAGTATATTTCTTACTCTCCTGTATTTACTATAAACTGGTAGTTTTATCACGCCTGTAATCCTAGCACCACTCTGGGAGGCCGAAGCGGGTGGATCGTTTGAGCTCAGGAGTTGGAGACTAGCCTGAGCAAGAGCGAGACCCCGTCTCTACTAAAAAGAGAAAGAAATTAGCTAGACAACTAAAAATATATATAGAAAAAATTAGCCGGGCATGGTGGTGCATGCCTGTAGTCCCAGCTACTCGGGAGGCTGAGGCAGGAGGATTGCTTGAGCCCAGGAGTTTGAGGTTGCTGTGAGCGAGGCTGACGCCACGGCACTCTAGCCTGGGCAACAGAGTAAGACTCTGTCTCAAAATAAATAAATAAATAAATAAATAAAATAAAAATAAAAATAAACTGGTAGTTTTAGAGCAGCGGCTCTCAACTGGGGCATTTTGCTCCCCAGGGTACATCTTGCAATGTCTGGAGAAATTTTTGGTTGTAGCAACTGGGGTATGCGTGTGTGCGCGCACGCTACTGGCATCTATCAGGTAGAGGCCAAGGATGCTACTAAACACAATTCTATAATGCACAGGACAGCCTCCCACAAAAAAAATTATCTAGTTCAAAATGTCAATAATGCTGAGGTTGAGATATCCTGTTCTTAAGACTTACTCAGATTAAAATTTGATTTTTTCACAAGATTACTCCACAGGTTGTGGTGTATCTTTTCATCAGGATACACATAAATATCTGGCTGCCTTTTTGTGATGTAACAGCTAATTTGTTACATTGAATCATTAGCAGCTGCAAAGTGGTGATATTCTAAAGGACATAATTACTTATTAGCTAAATTACTTCTGTAAAGAGAAACTTTCCCTCATCATTTATTTGTTTATCTTAAATAAGAGTTCACATAGGAAAGGCAGAATAAATGTGAAATTTTCTCTTTATAGATATCATTTTTCAAAATAATAAGCTGGTACCCTAATATTCTCCAAAGTGGCCAATATTATTTTATTTTATTATCATTATAAATTTATAGATTTAGATATTTTTGATGTGTTTCCATCTATTATCCCTTCATCCATGGCCAGGAGGAGATTCTTCATGTAGGCTCCTGAGTCTTGTTAATAACCAAGTCATCTTTGATAATTTCTTTGCTCTCTGGTATCACAAGATGATCGAGGCTAAACTTAGATACACATTTCTTTCCCTGGACCTGAAATCAGCCATTTCTCCAATGGGCCATTTTAGCAGAAAACAGTATTGAGGCCATAATCTAGGTAGACAGAGCTAGAAAATGTTTTCTTTTTTAAAGAAAATATATTATGAGTTCATTCTGATATTTACAATTCAAATGAAAATGTCAAGGTTTTTATTATCTTCTTTGTTTTATATTTGAATCTCTTTTCTCTTATGATGAAAATATTAATGCCATTAACATAATTTATTTGCTTTACCCTGTATTTTCAAAGTAACATTACAAATATTATTTACACTATGATTATTGAAAATAGTAAGAATTTTTTTTGCAATACATTTTGTCCTTAGAATCAAATTACTGTTTTAAAGTCATTTTACTAATTTTTTCTCTGTGAGGCCATACTGTTAACTCAAAACAGTCAGATGTGGTTTTTTTCATTTTGCTTTTGCTAAGTTTGTCTTTTAAAAAAAGTTAACACATTGACTGCCATATAAACTGTATTTAACTCAGGCTAGTTCTAAGCCCAGGGCCTCGTGAAGCAAAACCCTGCAAATCTTATTTGTTGATGTTCTTATTGTTATAATTAATATTGACAATTTAATTCTAAAAACGTGGATTGTGCTATATATAATTCATGCACAGAAAACAATAAAAAATAGCAAATTAGAAAGGACTGTTTTGTTTTAATAAAACACTGTGGCCCCAGGAAAAAAAATTTTTTTTTCTAGTGTGGCAATGTGTTAATTTTCTTTTGTAGGCAGATGGTTCCAAAGCAGGAAAAAAATAAGATCTGTTTAGATGAGTGTAGCTTTTTAACCTTGTCTTCTCCCACCCCCATGAACAATTTAAAAAGCAGATCCTAGTTTATCACTGTAATTTTTAAATAAGCAGATAGTCATCACTTCTGATCCTTTCTTGTAAAATGGTAACATATTATACATACTTTTCTCCTCTTCCTTTTTCCACCTAACAATGTATATTAGGTATCACTCCATAGCAGGACATGAAGATATTCAAGCTTTCTTTTATATTTCCATTTGCCTGGTTTACCTCTGCGCATCTATTTATTTAACAGCTTTCATGAGGTATAATTTATATACTATAAAATTTACTCATTTTAAGTGTGCATTTTAATGCTTGTTAGTAAATTTACAGAGTTGTGTAATCATTACCATAGTCCAATTTTACATTTCTATCACCCCCAAAATCCCTTGTACCTATCACCCCCAAAGTCCCTTGTACCTATCATGCTTTTATTTTAAACTTTTCTGAATCTTTTTTTAGATGTATCTCTCAAATTCTGCAAGTGTTAGAACTTACTTCCACAAATTCTTTAATAGATGAATTATATCCATTTACATTTGGCAATATGATTGATGTTTAGCCTTAGTTCTGCCATTATTCTATGTCATATTTATTTATATGTCTCATATTTGTAAATAAAATACCTAGTTTTTAGCTATGGGATCTGTTTTATTGCACCATTCACGTCTTGTCTTTATATATCTTTTTGGTATTTAGGAAGTCTTCTATTTTTATTCTAAAGGTTATCTTTATGCAAATACTATATATAATACCCTCGTGTCCTTAATAACTTTTCTGGAGGATACTATTAACTCCTCACTATAAATAATATTGAAATTCTCCCACATTTTCCTCCTCTAAGACCTCCAATTTGAAGTGATATCCTTTTATTTCCTGGTAATACTTACAGGACAATCAGTAAATATATCCTACATTACTTATATTGTTTCCCCTCTTCCATTTTCAGAGAATTGTGTTTTAGCTACACTGTCAGACTTATAACCATATAGTATACATTTTACTATCTCCTTTAACTATCATAATAGCTCTAATTCTCCTCACTAAGTTTTGTTCTGTGAAGGAGTTTCACTTAGTCTGAGAGAGTTCAGGGCTAGATCACCCCAACACCAGCTGACCTTTCTGGAGTCTATAAAGTTGTTCCCAGTTTCAGCTGCTCTCAAATTGATCTGCTGTGCTTTCTCTGCACCTAATGGGGCCTCCTCCCTTTACAGATGAGTACCTGTTGGCAACTTGATTTCTGGGTTCTCTGAGCCTTCCCCTATTACCCTTGATACCACACTACTCTTGATGCTGCTGCTGATTTATCTCACCCACTTGTATTTTGGAGTTCACAGGTGGTGTATGATAAAGAATTTGACCGGTCTTTGTTGCCAGTTCCTCTAAGGCCCTTGGAATTGAATAATAGGAGGGTCTTTGTTAGTCATGACCCCTTGGATTACCCATGAGTTTATGCTAAGGATACGACTCAGGATGGAGGTAGAAAATGCCAGAAAGATCAACTGTATGATTAGAGGGTTGGGTCTTTGAACCATATGATAACAGCTCAACTTCCCAAACTCCGGGGAGGGGAGCTGGAGATCGAGCTCAACCACATGAGGAATGATTCAATCAATCATACTTAAGTAATGAAATCTCCATAAGAACACTGAGTACTGAAGCTTGGTGGAGATTCCTGATTGGTGAACATACAGATGTCTCAGGAGGGTGATGCACCCTGATTCCACAGGAAAAGAGTACAAAAACTCTGCGATCAAGATCCCCACCCCCCAAGACCTTGTCCTACGTCTCTTCATTTGGCTAGTCCCGTTTTGTAACCTTTAAAATAAAACTATCATCATAAATACAGTGTTTTCCTGAATTCTGAGTCAGCCCAGCAAATTATTAAACCTGAGAAGGTCATGGGAACCCCTGAATTTGTAGTCAGAAGTAGAGGTGGCCTGCGGACAATGAACTTGTAGTTGCTGTCCAAGGAAGAGCAGTCTTGTTGGAAACTGTGCCCTTACTTTGTACAGTTTGACACTAACTACAGATGGTTAGCATCAGAATATCACTGCAGTACATAAATAAGGATACCTTGAAACTTAGTTTGCTGTATATGTTATCCGTGGGTTTGTTGTTATATTATCCTAGTTGCTCTTCTATTTTTGGGATAGGATTTTGGAGATTCAAACGCTACGCCACTACCACCTTGTTGCCAGTTCTTCTTTGGGTTTTAAGTTAATGCAGTATATCACATTTCCTCTCCTCCACCCACTATTTCCATATTTATCATTTCACAGTCACATATTAACAAAAGATTAAACTACTGAAGCCATTCTTAAGTGTTTAAAGTATTGCTTGCTCATTAGCAAGATGCACTAAATTTGTAAATTAAATAGTATACAACAACAAACTACATATTGCAAATGATGATACATAATATATATTTTCAAACTGGTTTGAGGCTGGACACCCAAAATAAAAAAATAAAGGCAAAAGTCTTACCTCTGTGAGACGTAGTTGTGAAGATGTAGCCATGTAATCTGATTCTAATTTGTTCTTCTCAGAGATTACTGTAGTATTTTGAAGAATTAAATCTACTTTTTGTATATGCAAAGAAGTACAAATCTAGGAACAAAAATCCCTAATAGTTTAGTTTTTACGTTACTTATGTTTTAGAACTAAGAACAACAGTTTATTTTTTAAAACAAAATTATAAACCATGAAAAGATAATTTTTCTATTGTGACTGACACCTCTCATATGGTTCTTACAATAGAATTTTTTTTTTCATTTTTTTTTTTTATTTTTTATTTTTTTCCCTCAGCTCTTGATGAAGGAACAATAGAATTTTTTAAAAGGTGTTTTCCTGTGTATTTATTAGAGTCATCTGGGATAAAATAATTTAGCTTAATGAACGCTTAAATGTTAACCTATTTATCATTACCCATAGAGAAAATGTCAAGCAATTGAGCAAGCTGAAACTGATAAAATCTCTTGCTTATATAACTGAAGTGTGAAAAACCTTAACCAAAAACTTTTCCTCCAATAAAGCCCTCTGAAGATTTTATTATCTTGTCTTGTTTACCTGCTATTTTAAAAAATGACTAAAATTAAGAAAATGCTTTACCTTTATTAGGCTTGTTAATTCGGTAACAAGTTTTGCTTTTTGAGTATTTATTTCTTTGATTTTGGTACTCGCTTTTCGCTCTTCCTCTTCAAGGTTGCAAGTATCCTGTTCCATCAGCTTTAAACTGTATGACACACATAATGATGTAAAAATCAGAGTTAAACTCAGTGAGCCAAAATCTTTAAGTCTCCTACAGTTTTCTGGGATATACTTAGCAATGCTTTACAGATAAACTAGCTCCTAGCTTAAACAATCATTTAGTGCAATTTGTCAGGATCAAAAGTATTTGTTGAGATGTATCATGTGTCTAGCATAGTCTAGCTAATGCTAGTGCTAATGATGTAGAATTTGGAGTCAGAAAGATGGCTTTGAACTTCATCTTTGCCACTCACTAATAAGCAGTATAACTGGACAAATGAGGAGCTTTTCAGTTTCCTCATTTGTAAAATGAAGATAACAGTAATATTTTCCCCATACGGCTGTGGTGAAGATTAAAAAAAGTAATACACGTAACACAATTAGTATAGTACCTGGCCAACAACTGATCGATTAATATGTTACTACTGTTGTTATTAATATTGCTTATAAAAAACAGTCCCTTCCTTTCAGGAACTTAAGTGAGGAGAGTTGATTAATAGGTAAAAAACAGAATGAAAAGACAACACAACCCTAAAAGTTAATACCATGCTATTTCAAAGATGGTGAAATTAAGGCTCAGAGAAGTTCAATAAGTTACCCAAGATCACAGATATTAAGTGCTAAGATGCATCTGACATCAAAGTCCATGTTCTTTCCACTATACCACATTGCCTCCAGGGAGGAAGAACAAAGGAGAGGAGCAATAATAAACAAGAATGAACAAGGTCAGATGTAGAGAGTGGCCTGAATGGTTCATGGAAGAGTATGTCGGGGAAGGGAGAGAGGTTAAGTTGGAATGAGTAGAGTGAAACAAGATTTTATATCATCATAAAAGCTAGTCTAAAGGAGAGTAGGGTTTAATTAAATTTCGTGTAGTAATGGTAGGAAGCCACAACGAATACTCTCGAATGGGGTAGGAACATGCAAAGAAGGTAAGTTTTGCAAGTCTTCTGAATGAACTGAGTGGAGAGAGGACGAGTCAGGGAGAAAACACTAGCCAAGTCACCACTGCAGTAGTCCAAAGTAAATGAAGGCAGGTATGAGAAAGTGGGATGGTAATGAGTATGAAAAGTCATTTCACCGCAAAAATCAATATTATTTTAAGAAGAGAAGGCTTAGTTTTAGACAATGGGTCCAATGCAGCAGTTGCACAGTAAAGTTTAAGTGTTTTGTAGATGATTGAAGACAGCAAGGAAGTAAAGGGCTCTAGTTAAAAAAAAGATTTAAAGTTGGAAAAAATTCTAGGAAACTAGATTAAATAGACTTTGCTTTAAGCACCCAAGGTACATTATTGATTTTTAAAATAAATGTTGACAGGCAATTGTTTGCATTAAAAAAAGATTAACAAAAATGAACAAATTTTTCTAATGCATTTCAAATATGACTCCATTTATGAAGGTGTTTAGGAATACATACTTAATACAGGTCAACATAAACTTTTATCTTACTCAAGGCAATGAGCTATTATTTATTACTAAAGATTGATCATGTTACTAATCTCTTAAAAGAGCAGTAACAACAAAAAGGTCTGGGCTGTGTCACTGGTAGGGTATGGAAAAAATCTTGAAACTGGAAACCATGTTCCTTTCCCCTAGACTTGATATCTTAAAGCTTTTATCCCATCTTATACATTCCAGTTTCTACAAAATATCTAAATTCAAAACAAAGTTATAATCAGTTCTGAGAATGGTTGCCTGCATACTGACAGGAAGCTAGTTTTCCTTTTAGAAAGGACGTTTGATAATATTCACATTTTGTATAAAATTCTGTGGAATATGTGACCATTAAGGCCAGGCAAACATAATTCTAATTGCAAGAAGGGAGACTGCAATTGAGTGAGATAAACCTTCAGGCGCTCAATCTAGTCTGTGAAAAGCAGTATAACCTCTTACTTCCCTATTATCATCTCTCAGAACTGGTGAGAAAACAGCCTAGTTTGATAATTTTCTTCCTATACCTTTCCCTCCCCTCTCCTGCCATTCTGAACTCAATGGACACACTATTTTGGCTATTCATCTAGGGCAGTGGTCTTTCCCCTCCCCCACCATTTTTCTTTTTTGGAGAGATAGGGACTTGCTCTGTCACTTAGGCTGGAGTGCAGTAGCATGATCATAACTCCCTGTAACCTCAAACTCCTGGGCTGAAGTGATTCTCCTGCCTCAGCTTCCTGAGTAGCTGGGATTATAGGCACACGCTACCATACCTGGCTAATTTTTCACTATTTTATTTTTTGTAGACATGGAGTCTCACTATGTCTCAGGTTGGTCTCAAACTCCTGGCCCCAAGCAATCCTTCTGCCTTGGCCTCTCACAGTGCTGGCATAATAGGCCTGAGCTACTACACCTGGACTTTGGGTAGTAGTTCTTGAAATATGGTCTGCAGACCTCTGAGGATACCCGAAACCATTTCGGGGGGGGGGGGTCGGTCTATGAGGTAAACACTATTTTCATGCTAATAATATCATTTGCCTTCCTCACCATATGGACATTTGCACTGGTGGTATAAACGCAATGGTGAGTAAAAAATACTAATGCTTTAGAATGAGTCAAGGTAGTAGCACCGAAGTGTACTAATCATTAGATTCTTCACTGCTATGCACTGAAATTTTTAAAAATGCCAAATTCACTTAAGAATGTCCCTGAAGCAGTAAAAATTATAAATTTTATTAAATCTCAATATCCTGAGTATATGCCTTTTTAATATTTTATGGGATGAAATAGGAAATACACAGTATAGTCGCCCTTTGGTATCCATGGGAGATTGGTTCCAGGACCCCCAGGGATACCAAAATCCATGGATGCTCAAGTCTCTTATATAAAATGGTGTAGTACTTCCATATAACCTATGCACATCCTCCCGTGTACTTTCAGTCACTTCTAGATTATTTATAATACCCAATACAGGGCTGGGCACAGTGGCTCAGACCTGTAATCCTAGCACTCTGGGAGGCCGAGGAGGGAGGATCGCTCGAGGTAAGTCAGGAGTTCAAGACCAGCCTGAGCAAGAGGGAGACTCCGTCTGTACTAAAAAAATAGAAAGAAATTAGTTGGACAACTAAAAATATACAGAAAAAATTAGCCAGGCATGGTGGTACATACCTGTAGTCCCAGCTACTGAGGAGGCTGAGGTAGAAGGATTGCTTAAGCCTAGAAGTTTGAGGTTGCTGTGAGCTAGGCTGATGCCACGGCACTCTACCTGGGCAACAGAACAAGACTCTGTCGCCAAAAAAAAAAAAACAATACCTAATACAACGTAAATGCTCTGTAAATAGCTGTTATGCAGTATTCTTTAAGGAATAATTATAAGAAAAAAAATCTGTACATGTACAGATGTAACCATCCATTTTTTCCTGAATATTTTCATATTATGTAATAAAATGTGTCAATATTTGAAAGATCTATGCAACTTGGTGAATCAGTATTTTCCAAATGATCAATGCATGATGTAACAAAACCATGAGTAAAAGACCTATGCGAAGTACAAGATTTTAATGTAACAGGGTATACAAGTTCACTGACAGGATTTCAGATTCCATATTCCAAGTGAACTTTTTACACATTGGCAAGTTTTGATATAGTATTAAAGAAGAATATCCACAATTATCTAAAATGTCTATTAAAATACTCTTCTCTTTTCCAACTACTTATCTTTTTTTTTTTTTTTTTGAGACAATCTTGTTCTGTCAACCTGGCTACAGAACAGTGGCATCATCATAGCTCACTGCAACCTCAAACTCCTGGGCTCAAGTAATCCTCCTGCCTCAGCCTCTTGAGTAGCTGGGACTACAGGTGCACACCACCACACCCAGCTAATTTTTCTATTTTTTGTGGAGACGGGGTCTTGCTCTTGTTCAGGCTGGTCTCCAACTCCTGAGCTCAAGCTATCCTCCCACCTTGGCCGCCAACTACATATCGATATGAAGCCAGATTGTCTTCATGTTCAACCAGAACATCTCACAAGAGACTGAATACAGAAGTAGATAGGAAAAATCTACTAACTTCAACTAAAGAAATTTGCAAAAATGTAAAACAATGCTACTCTTCACATTAAATTTATTTTGTTTGCAAATTAGTTATTTTTAGTCAATTTTTAAGAGATGGGGTCCCACTATGTTGCCCAGGCTGGAGTGCAGTGACTATTCACAGACACAATCATAGCCTACTACAGCCTTGAACTTCTTGGCTCCAGTGATCCTCCTGCTTCAGCCTCCCCAGTAGCTGGGATGCAGGCACAGACCACCACATATGGCTATTTTCAGTAAATTTTTATGTTAACATAAGATGGGTTTGTTACTTTTTAAATGATAAATATTTTAAACATTCTCAGTTTTAATTTCTGGTATGGTGAATATTAATAGATATAATCCATATTAGCAAAACTTCTTCAGGGTCTGCATTAATTTTTAAGCATGTAAAGGGCTCCAGAGACTGGAACAGCTGATCAGGGAACAGAAAAACTCACACAACACTTAGGATTCATTTCCCTTTGCCCTGTGGACTAAAACTGTGTTTTGTTTTGTTTTGTTTTTTGAGACAGTTTCGCTCTGTTGCCCGGGCTAGAGTGAGTGCTGTGG
>CM052443.1:72395591-72420111 GCA_028533085.1 Varecia variegata
CAGCCCCACAAACAGGCTAAAAGATACCTTCCTAGTTTGGAACTAATTTTTTGTTCCAGTTGTCTTTTCTTGGTTTTTCTTTCAAGAAGCTCCTTCTTCTTTTGTCTAAGTTCATTGTCTTTGTATTCTAGATGTCTGCTTGTCTCACGTAAGGCAATCAACCCTGATTCCACTGCTTGTAATTTTCTGTTAATTTCCTATGAAATAGTCAAAATTGTTAACATATTTTAAAAACAGTTCTAGTTAAAGTATTAGAAATCCAGTTAATGTTCTAACATTCAAATCTAATTAACTAACCTTTAGCTGTTCTTCTAAGTGTCTTCTTTGCTCTAGATCCACAGTGACTGTAAGAAACTGGGCTACTTTTAGAGATGTGTTACTAGAAATAACTTTGTTTGAATAAAAAGACGTTTTCACCACATACTTTTCTTCTGCTGTATAAATTTGTTTTAATCGGGTTTCTTGTATTACCTATAAATGTAAAACAAGTATTAGCACACATCTAATAATAACTACACGTTTCAAAGAACTAAAGAATTAAAAACACAGACCAAGTGAAACTTGGAAGATCAAAATATACTAGATACATTATCACTTTTTTCACCTATCCAAAAACATCTCAGAAAAGGTGGCTGATACATTTCAGGTCAATATTTTGTAAAACACCACCAAGGAAGAGAGAATTAGAAGAAAACTAGAACTAGCAAAGTCAGTTATACTTCACTATACAACCTCTCCCAAGTAAGTATACTTCTGGAGCTTTGTTATATCTAAAGAAGAGATACCAAGGGCCAGGTATCCCCAAAATTGAACTACATTATCTCAGGTAAGTCAGTTACTTTCCCCTCCCCTCAGTTATACTATTTAAAGATAAATAGTCTTATATTGAGTTCCTCTACATTTGGGAGAACACTCAAGTGAATCATTGTTCATGGATTTCAAAATATTGTTTCATATTTTTGTTTTTTGAGATCTTTTCTCTCAAAGCACAGGTTTCATAAACTAAAATACATTCTAAATACCATATTATTATTATTAGATATATTTCTGTATATTTACAAAGAATAGGCTGCTATAATGCAGTTTTTCTCCAATCTTTAAAGGTTCATAACCACTATGCTTGTGGCTTATTTCCCTCCAGAGGTTTACAGTCTAAGACATGTTTAAACACATTTAGTCAACAGAGTATAAATAGGCAGCCTAAATCCTGAATAATTTGGAATAAAGGGATAGACTAAATGAGGTTAATTTATCCAACTAGACTAACTCATAAAAATGAGTTTTAAACTGAATTTGAACTGACAAAGATAGTGAAGAAAGGATACTTCCAGCAAAAAGGACATCTCAAGCTAAGATGGTCAGCAGACAATTTAACCAAAGGGGAGAATCTTAGAAATTAACGAGAGAACAACTCCATGAATAGGGTATAATCACTATTAGGGAACCTAAAATTGTAAGAGTTGATAATAAAGCAAAACACACACTAAAGAATATCCTTTTATTCTAAAAAAGAAATATAGCCATTATCCAGACATGAAATAAACAGAAGGATTGAGGATGTAAAGGCAGTAAATTTTCTTAACAAGTATGTATCTTCTAAAAGATGGCCAAGATAATGCCAGGGGCTTTACTAGGTGCTTGAAATACTTCCTAACTTGGCTTTACCTATATACACATGTCTGAAAAGTATATCATCATAATTTAAAGTATTTATATACAATGTAACATCGAGTCGGGCATTGTAACAATAAGGTGTAAGAAACATTTAATGTGTTCAAGAATTTTAAAAGTCATTTATATAAAACAGAGATTAAAATTAATGAAAAATACCAGACAAAGAAATAAAGGAGAAGGAAAGAATTAATTTCACTTTTAATGTAAATTATATGAATTCCAAATCTATTTCTCTAGTACAAATAGCAGTGTTAAAGCTTGCTAGGTGACTTAAACAAAATGTTAAAGTAAAAGTGCATAAAAACAATTCAACTTGAAACACAGGTCAAAAAGTAAAAGAATTTTCCAAATTAAGTAACAGTTCCTTTCTGTTCCAAAGTGAAGCTATAAAAGCCCTTATCAAACTTTCTGCTGTCTTTTGCATTAGTAAAAATTCCTACTCCCCTTACTTTCAGAAACAGCTCTACCTATCCCTGAAGTTATGACAAAAATTGTTTTGGTCTATACATATGGTCTTGTCCTCTTTTCTAAAGCTCAGTGAATTAAGGCACAAGAAAGGTACACCTACACTGAGAGTTCTATTCTTGGTTTCCCCAAACGATTACCATAATAGGAAGTCATTTCTAATCAAAGACACAGGCAACTTACTGTAAGTAACATGTTTTCGTAAAATGAGTTGGTAATAAGCCTTCATTTCTCTTTTCTGTTAATGAAGTATAGAGAGCCCCCAAATGAATTATCTTAGGAATTCTTGTACACTGGTTAAGAATTTAAAAGATACTTTCTATTAAACTAAATATTATAAATAGCATTTAGGTCTGTAACTGGTTCCCAGATGCTTATAAACAGTATTAACACAGCAACTTGGTGTTCTGGAAAAATCTGTTCCAAGAGAGATTTCTTCTCTGCTTCTGCCTGTGATAAAACCACACGTGGTTTGGAGTAATGGATATCATTTGTAAGAAGAAAATTCCAAACAGCATTAGCAGAATGTAGGAACTAAGAGTTTCTGTGGCTCTACATACTAGCCAAACATTTAAATGAGTTCCTATGAGGGGTGATCATTCATATATGAGAAAATTTTAAGTAGAAGCTTTAAAAGGGGAAGGCTTTCCAAAAAAATTCTGTATCTCAGCTTACCATTCTAAAGTGTAATTTGTCTGAAGATAATCTTGAACATAAGAATTTAAATGACTGAACTATTAATGTAATGTTTTAACACAGGTTTATCAAGCAAGGAAGAATCAGGTAAGTGTATCTGGTGTCTCTTTCTAGGTTTTAACTTTATTCAATTACCCTAAAGGTATAAAGTATTTATTTATTTTAACTCTACATCATTCCTGTCAAAGTATTAGACAATAGTCACCGCTTTACATATCAAAAATAGTAAACACAAAGATAATTTCTGCGTGGTTAAAAAGAACAGAATGAGTACACTTACTCAAATTTGAGTACACTTACTCAAATTTCTGACACTTTTTGCTTGCCTTTAGCTAGAAAGTTTTAACAAAATTACGTTTTGAGTAATAATTCAATAATTTCTTACCCGTTCAATTCTTTCTCTGGTCCTTTCAGTTCCTACAGGAACTTCATGAATATGATACTGACAGCAAAGGTAACTCATTACAGGATCAGGTGCATCAAATAATTCTCTCAAATAAGAGAAAAATCCATATTGTCTGAAAGGAAAAGTGGTGATTAGATTTTCTTAAAACAGCTTTCAAAAATCTGAGAGTAGATAAGTGGCCAATAAACAATAAGTGAAACAAATAATTTCAACAATGATACAGGAAAAGTCTTTTTTTTTTTTTTTACATTTTAAAATCACTAAATATTACTATTTACTTGCCAGAAAAAATTTAAGCTTTTATTGTTTTTATATCTAGAGAATGTCTACTTATATCTAGAGTTAAGATATTTACTTATGATTGCTTTATGACTGCAACTTTGACTTTTTTTTGCAAAAATAATGCAAAATTATTTTTGCATTATCAAGTGATGATTTATTATTTCACTTTCCCAATAAATCACCATTTTAATATCTTTTATTAAATAGTCCAACATTGTTCTACTGACTTGAAACATCACCTTCATCATACACTAACTATATCATGGTCTGCTCCTGGGCCTAAGTTTTTCCTTATTTTAGACTTAAGCAGAGATCCTAAAACAAAATAATAAAGCCTATAACAAACACATTTATGTGACAAAGAGATAATTAACATATATTTAATTACTCAATACTCAAATTAGTCCTAGTGGTATTTTCCCGACTTACTTCAGTTCATTCAGAGATCTTGAAGGTGCTATGTCTGCATATGAACTCTTGGGAGCAATAACAGCATTTACTCTTAATTTTTTATTGTCACGAACCTAAATCCAGGGAAAAGAAAATATTATTTTAATTATATATTGTCAACTGAAATGATTTTTAAAGTTACCACATTTCTACTGGCATTCATGGGATGGATCAGAAATTTGAATATTGGATATCTGATGTTACTTAGAAGAAAATTTCACTGAGAAAATGATACCCTTACTTATGTGTTTTTACAAAAAGAGTCCATTTTTAAAAAAGACACATACTGAAATATTAACATATTCAGATGAGACAAAATGTCTGAAATTTGCTTCAAAATAATACAGAAGGGGGACAGTTATGCTTCCATTACTGGCAGATTATCTGGTATCGTGCTAAAGGTTATAAACTCAGGTCAAAATTTAAAAAACAATTACTTTAAGGCACTGGAGATGGACAAAAAGCAGATAGAAGTTGGAAGGGAACTGACATTTAAAAGATAAGACTAGCTAGCACCAGGAGAGATTTCCATTTATGTGGCTTGTGGCTTGAGGGCATTCCCCATCTGGAGCATGAGTGGGGATGAAATCAGGTAGAAAGCGGCAGTTTTTCTAGCTGGAGGAATCATAGGATGGAGTTTGGGGTGACTAGAATGGTTGTAAAGTGAGAGGGTAAGTTCTTGAAAGAAGAGTGCTGCAAAGTGAGAAGCCTCAAAAGCTGCATTTAAACTCTTATCTTAATCCCTGGCTGCCCACTGAACTATGAATGCATAGAAAAACTTCAGAGGGCTGGAGGAAAGCAATAAGCAGAAGGCTGAATGGAGATTTTAGCTGCCGTCCACTGCTTGGGAGACAGAGTTTGGAGTTTGAGTCCAGCTAAGTTAATTGCCTACTAGCCTCTTTAGAATAAAATAACTGAATCTAGTCTCTACAATGTATCACCCACAATTCCAGTATACATACAATAAAAACTACTATGTATGAGAAGAATAAAATGTCATCACAAACAAGAGAAAAAGCAGTAAAGAGTAACTGACCCCACAAGGACCCAGATGTTAGAATTAGCAGATAACTTTGAAGCGGCTATTTTATATATACATATGATATATATACATTTTATATCTATATTCAAGAAAACTATGGTCATCATGGAGGAAGAGAGCTTCTACAGACAAAAAGAAATAATGAAAGAGAATTACATGGAAATTCTAGAGCTAATATATGCAGTATCTGAAATGCAAAATTCCTTGATGGGCTTAGTGGTGAAAAGATCCTAGAAACATTAAAAATAAAATATTATGAAAAACTTCATGCCAAAAACATAAACAACTTAAATGAACTGGAAAAATTCCTTAGAAACAAAATGTGCCAAATTTGAAACAAGATGAATGGAAAAACTAGAATAGCCTTTACACCTATTAGAAAAATAGAATTTGCTATATAAAAAAAAAATCTCAATGATTAAAACTCCAGACCCAGATGTTTTCATTGATAAATCTGAAAAAACAGTTAAGGAAGCAATAATACCAAAACTCTGCAGAAAACAGTAAGACGGAATGCTTTCCAAGTCTTTTTATGATACCAGCATAATCCTAATACCAAAACCTGACAAAACACTACACAGAAGACTATAAACCAATATCCCTCATAAAATACCCATACAAAAATCCTTTAAAAATATTAGTAAACAGAATCCAGCAACATATGAACAGGATACATGACCAAGCAGAGTTTAGTTCACAAATGTCAGACTGAAGTAACTAACAGTCAAAAATCAACTAATCTGATTTATCATATTAACAGAATAAAGTACAAAAGCCGTATCATCATCTCAGTAGATGCAGAAAAATATCTGACAAAATTCAAGAGCTATTCATGATAAAAATTTTCATCAAACTAGGAAAGGAGGGGAACTTCCTTAACCTGATAAAGGGCATCTACAAAAAAGCTACCGCAAATATCATACTTAATGTTGAAATTTGAGTGCCTTCCTCCCAAGGCTAGAAACAAGCAAGGATGTCTGATTGTTATCACTTCTTTTCCATACTGTCCTCGAAGTACGAGCCAATGTAATGAAGCACAATAAAGAGATAAAAGATTGGAAAGAAAGAAGTAAAACCATCTATTTGCAAAAGATAGGAGTTTCTACATAGAAAATACTATGGAATCTACAAAGCAACTATACGCATACTTCATTTTATTGTACTGTGTTTTATTAAGCTTTGCAGATTTTTTTTTTTTTTTAACAAACTGAAGGTTTGTAAGAACCCCGCGTTGAACAAGTCTATTGGTGCCATTTTTCCAACAGCATATGCTCCCTTCATGTCTCTGTGTCACATTTTGGTAATTCTCCCAGTATTTCGAACTTTTTCATTATTATTGTATCTGTTAGGGTGCTCTGTGATCAGTGATCTTTGATGTTACTACTGTAATTGTTTTGGGGTGCCAGAAACCACAACCATATAAGAGGTGAACTTAATCAATAAATGATATTCTGACTGCTCTACCAACCATAAGTTCCCTTGTCTCTTTCCTTCTCCTCAGACCTCCTTATTCTCTGAGACACAACAATATTAAAATTAGGCCAATTAACCCTACAATGTCTTTTACATGTTCAAGTGGAAGGAAGAGCTGTAAGCCTCTTACTTTGAATCAAAAGCAGAAAATGATTAAGCTTAGTGAGGAAGGAATGTTGAAAGCCAAGACAGGCAGAAAGCCAGGCTTCTTGCACCAGTTAGCCAAGTTGTGAATGCAAAGGAAAAGTTCTTGAAGGAAATTAAAAGTGCTACTCCAGTGAACACACAAAGAAGAAAGTAAAATAGCCTTATTGCTAATATGGCAAGTTTTAGTGTTCTGGAGACAAGAGTAGTCTGGAAAGAAGATCAAACCAGCCACAATATTCCCTTAAGGCCAAAGCCTAATCTAGAGCAAGCCCTAACTTTCTTTAATTCTTTGAAGGCTGAGAGAGGGAAGGAAGCTGTAGAAGAACAATTTGAAGCTAGAGAGGCTGGTTCATGAGGTTTAAAGAAAGAAGCCATCTCTGCAACATATAAGTGCAAGGTGAAGCAGCAAGTGCTGATGCAGAAGCTTCAGCAAGTTATCCAGAAGATCTAGCTAAGATCATTGATGAAGGCGGTTATACCAAACAACAGATTTTCAATGTAGACAAAATAGCCTTGTATTGGAAGAAGATGCCATCTAGAACTTTCATAGCTAGAGAGAAGTCAAATGCCTGGCTTCAAAGGACAGGCTGACTCTCTTGTTAGCGGCTAATGCAGCTGGTGATTGTAAGTTGAAGCCAATAAACATTTACCATTCCAAAAATCCGAGGGCTCCCAAAAATTATGCTAAATCTACTCTGCCTGTGCTCTAGAAATGGAAAAAAGCCTGGATGTTTGCACATCTGTATACAGCATAGTTTACTGAATATTTAAAGCACACTGTTGAGACCTACTGCTCAGGAAAAAAAGATTCCTTTCAAAACACTGCTGCTCATTGACAATGCACCTGGTCACCCAAGAGCTTTCATGGAGATGTACAAGAAGATTAACATTGTCATGCCACACAACATTCATTCTTCAGATCAAGAATGGATCAAGGAGTAATTTTGACTTTCAAGTGTTATTGTTTAATAAATACATTTCATAAGGCTATAGCTACCATAGATAATGATTCCCTTGATGGATCTGGGCAAAGTAAATTAGAAAAGATTCACCATTCTAGATGATTAAGAACATTTGTGATTCCAGGGAGGAGGTCAAGATGATAACATTAACAGGAGTTTGGAAGAAATTGATTCCAATCCTCATGGAAGACTTTCAGGAGTTCAAGACTTCAGTGGAGTAAGTCACGGCAGATATAGTAGAAATAGCAAATGAACTAGAAGTGAAGCCTGAAGATGTGACTGAATTGCTGGAATCTCATGATAAAACTTGAATAGATGAAGAGTTACTTCTTATGAATGAGCAAAGAGTAGTTTCTTGAGATGGAATCTACTCCTGGTGAAGATGCTGTGAACACTTGAAATGACAACAAAGGATTTGGAATATTACATAAACTTAGTTGATAACACAGCAGCAGGGTTTGAGAAGACTGACTCCATTTTTTTTTTTTTTTTTTTTTTGGAGATAGGGTCTTGCTCTGTTACCCCATCTAGAGTGCAGTGGTGTCATCATAGCCCACTGGAACCTCAAACTCCTGGGCTCAAGTGATCCTCTTACCTCAGCCTCCTGAGTAGCTGGGACTACAGGTGTGTGCCATGCTAATTTTTCTATTTTTTTGTATAGAGGGGTCTCACTATGTTGCCCAGCCAGGATTCAAGCTCCTGGCCTCAAGCGATCTGCCTGCCTCAGCCTCCCCCAAAGTGCTAGGATTACAAGTGTGAACCAATAAGCCTGGCCATGACTCCAACATTGTAAGACATTCTACTGTGGGTAAAATGTTATCAAACAGCATTGCATGCTATAGAGAAATCTATTGTGATAGGAAGAATTGATCGATGCAACAAACTTCATTGTCTTATTTTAAGAAGTTGTGACAGCTACCCCAACCTTCAGCAACCACCACCCTGATCAGTTAGCAGTCATCAACATCAAGGCAAGACTCTCCACCAGCAAAAAGATTACAACTCACTGAAGGCTCAGATGATTGTAAGCATTTTTTTTAGCAATAAAGTATTTTAATATTAAGGTATGTACATTGTTTTTAAAGACATAATGCTATTGCCCTCTTAATAGGCTACAGTATAGTGTAAACATAACTTCTACATGCACTGGGAAACAAAAAATTGTGTGATTCACTTTATTGAGATATTTGCTTTAATGTGGTGGTCTGGAACCAAATGCATTATATCTCCGAGGTACACCCGTCCCAGAACTCAGTAAGAGAACTGACAGTGTCACAAGGATACAAAGTCAATATACAAAAATCAACTGTGTCTATGAACAAGCAAGGTACAATCAGAAAATGAATTTTAGAAATATTTTTAAATAGTGTCAAAAAACCATAAAATACACATTAAAATATACATTTAGGCCAGGTGCAGTGGCTCACACCTGTAATCCCAGCACTTTGGGAGGCCAAGGCAGGAGGATTGCTTGATGTCAGGACTTTGACACCCGTCTGAGTTACATAGCAAAACCTAGTCTCTAATATACACATTTTTAACAAAAGATATATAAGACTTATACCCTGAAAAACAAAACAATGTTGACAGATATTAATGGAGGCATGGTGGGATGGTAGAATGGAGAAAATACACGATGGCATGGATTAGCAATTCTGAAACTACCCTCAGAGTATTCCAGGCTGAACAAATGAGTAAATATATTGATGATATGGAGAGCTATGCTCTTCACTAATACAGAAGGAAATTATAAATATGTAAAGGAGAAAGACTAGAAGAAGGTATCCTGTAGTGTTAGACTGCAATTAGAAGTAGCAGTGTGAACTCATGTTGCACTTACATTCTCTTGCTTTCTAGATAAATACAGAAATACATATAGATACAAGGGTTTGCATGAGAGGACCTGGAAGCAATGAGACACCAGTAGCAATGAACACATTTAGTACCCAGACCTTGGTTTCTAAAAGAAACTAGGGATCTTTAAGAAAAGAGCTGATTTTAAGGCCCAAGCAGGGTATGTTAAAGATGAACCTGTAACATCTTACTTTGGTAAAAATTAAGAATTGCACAAAATATGATGGCAACATATTAAAAGGACATAGGAGTCAATTTAAAGAGGGTCTCACTAACCAAATCTGGGATTATTTCAGCATTAAAATTTATAACACATAAAATTCTGTGAGTCTATATAGATAAACAAATGGAAGAGAAGAAAAAACTTTCTTATAGGTAGAAAACAAATATAGAAGAAATGACTGAGTTAGAATCATTTATGATTCTTAAACCTACTAGGTCGGCTTTCATGAGGAACAGGGTATTTTCAGTCTCAAAATATTAATAGCCCCACATAAATAATTACAAAGAGAAAAACTGTTTTGTTATAACACTTAACAAATTTGCTCCAAGCAATTGACACATTAGGAAACAATTTGAGCATTATGTGAATTTCACATTTGCTTACTGCAATTTCACCCACAAAGAAACAAAAGATTTTTCCCTAGGTGAATGCAGAAAACTGCATCCAACTGAACCAAGCTTCCTAAGAATACACATAATTTATGTGCATGCACACACACTGACACACATATACCCCTTCAAACATTTACCAGCTAGTTACTTAAGTTTACCAAGCATTATGAGCCATATCCACTCACATTTGTTGTTACAACTTTCCATCTATTAATAATTTCAGATAACTGGTTTATAACTGCTTTAACCACTATACAATAACTCACAAGCTTGAACACATCCAATACCTACTTCTGTAAGCCAACGTCAGGTCTTTTTCAAAATAAAGCATCATGTATTTGGGTATTAGTTAACAATTTAGCATGTATGAAACTGTGTCACCATTTTCAGTAAGTTCATCTTTTTTCATGTGTTAGTCATGAAAGTTTTGAGTGTTGTACTCTAACCTTTTCCTCCCCCGTAACTGCTGTGTTTTTAATTGTACAATTTTGCATAACACTGATTTTTTAGGAATGCGTATGTTGTGGTATAGCACAATTTATTGTACTTTGCAATGGAGGAATAATAAAATAAATGAGGATAAATGTAAATAATCAGGCCGGGCGCGGTGGCTCACGCCTGTAATCCTAGCACTTGGGAGGCCGAGGCGGGCGGATTGTTTGAGCTCAGGAGTTCGAGACCAGCCTGAGCAAGAGCGAGACCCTGTCTCTACTAAAAATAGAAAGAAATGATCTGGCCAACTAAAAACATATAGAAAAAATTAGCCAGGCATGGTGGCGCATGCCTGTAGTCCCAGCTACTCGAGAGGCTGAGGCAGAAGGATTGCTTAAGCCCAGGAGTTTGAGGTTGCTGTGAGCTAGGCTGACGCCACGGCACTCACTCTAGCCCGGGCAATAAAGCGAGATTCTGTCTCAAAATAAATAAATAAATAAATAATCAGTGAATCTGATTTATGGGCTTTATGGGAATAAAGAAGTTCCATGTACTATTCTTACGACTTTTCTGTTAGTTTTAAATTATATCAAAATACGAAGTTATTAAGAAAAAAACCAATAGAGAACTGGAGGTATAAATGAAACAATATTAGCCATCAACCAATGTATCATTGACGTTAGTATATGGGGTACATTAAGTTATTAAAATCTATTGTTGTACTGATTACATTAAATAAAACTGAATTGCACAGTAAGAACGTAATTTCCCTTTCAATGTTTCTAATTATACCAGGGAGAAAGTTACAGTATGGTGTTAACATGTCCTTAACTCCTTGTTATCTCTTTTTTAACATGTTATATGCTTTTAGGAAACAATACAGATCTAGAATTTACTAACATTGTGTTTATTGCCTTACTGTTATGTAAATTATTGGTTCTCTAATTTGGTAGTGATATTATATTTCCTTCTAGAAGATTTTTTGAGTAACGAGAAGTGAGGTGATTGAAAGAAAAATATTAAATACTATAGGTAGTACTCAGATATGGCAACAATTGTGATGGCTATACATTGTATGTAGTATATAGAAAAGGTAAAAATTGTGAACATGGTTTATAAGTTACTAAAGGATGAGAAATGGCATTCTGGTAGATACAATTACAGGGGAAGGTTATATAGAATAAAATTTCACAATTTAAAATACACAAAAAGTTATAGATAGAAGTTCTGGTACTGACAAGCAGTTATGTAAAGTTAATTGTTACAGCACAAGAAAAAAGAATAAAGATCAAATTATCAAGAATCTGTGTCATATTATAAATATATTGAAACAGGGAACGGGCAGGCCTTGCTTAACAGAGCCATAAGCCCTGCACCAAGGTCTCTGATAAAACAGGAGATGGCAGAGAAACCAGCCAAAACCAGTTAAAACTAAGAAGGCCACAAAAAACCCTCAGGCTACCCTTACCGCTCATTATACCCTGCTTATAATGTATTAGCATACTAAAAGAAACTCCCACCAGTGTCAGGACAGTTTACAAATGCCACAATTCCCCCAAAGTTACCCTGTAGGGTTTAGAAAGGGGAGGGACCCTCAGTTCTGGGAACTCCCCATCCCTTTCCTAGAAATCTTATGAATAATCCTCCCTCTGCTTAATATAACATTAAATGGAAGGTATAAAATAAAACCCTAAAAATTCACAAAGGGATACTATTACTCTGAGAGAGAGCCGCTGCACTATGAGGCAGCCACCTTTTTTTTTTTTTCCTTTCTTTTCTTACCTCAGTAAACTTGGTTTTGCCTTACTCTGTCAACTTGCTCTTGAATTCTTTCCTGTACAACCCACTTGGCCTTCAGGCCAGAATCCAGTTTGGGGGTCTACTTTTTCTGTATCAATATGGTTCAAACCCTCAGCACAAAGGTAGAATGGGTTTTTGACACAAGGTAAGGTATTCTATATGGGCTAAGCTGGCCATGTGCAAAACAGAAATCATACTGCCTGTACTTCACAGTGTACCATGTCTCAAAGACATGTAACCCAAGCAACTGACTTCTTCAGTGAGCTCTAACATCAGATCAACAACCCACTGGTTAGGCTTAAACATACACAAATGTCTAACTTTTTGGAGTTCATTTTATAATTTTATTCATACAACCCTTTTATCCAGTCATCTTTATGTTCATATTCTCTGCCATCTGCCAAACCAGGAGTAGGGCAATATGATAAAAGCAAAAGAAAGTAAGGATTCTCTCTAACCACTGTGTAGCAGAGAAACAGAGGATCACTTGATCTGATTCAGGGTCCTTAGACCAATTAGCAAAGGTTTAAACAAGACAAAACAAATTCTAGACCTAATCTTTATGAGTCTTTTAAAGAAATAGAAGACATATGCAAATGGAAAAAGAAATCTTACAGACAATAACACAGCTAACAATGTATCATATATAACTAACAATATATAATATATATTATGTAGGTATATAACATTATAATAATAGCTCATAAGCATTGTTGTTATACTTTTACATTTTACTAACTGACTTAAATACTCACAACCATCTTTTCAAATAGATAATATTACCACCATCACTTCCCATTTTATAGATGAGGAAACTGAGGCAAAAAACATTTCGGCAACTTGAGCAAGTAAGAAGCCAGAATTCAAATACTTCCAACCTAGCTAGAGTGTATGTCCTTAACTACTAAGCCATGCTGTCTTTCAGTGGCTTAAATTCTTGGTCAGTGGTGTTTTTCTATAGCCAGATAAAAGATTCTTATTCTTTTTAAAGAAGTTTTATTTATTAATATATTAGTAAGCAAAAACATATTGATTTCTCTTTCAAAGAAAAATTAAGTTCATTCCAATACATTTCCAAAAAGGATGTTCAAGGCCAAAAGTCCATCACTGTTTCTTTCTCTTAAAACACGACAATTATTCTTCATATTAATTTCAAATGATAATTTCAAAATATGGTACAGACAATATTATCGGCTGTTTTCCCTTTATAAAACAAATTAATTGCCTTATATGGCATAGATAGGAAAGAGATGAACAAAACTGGGTGATTTTGTACAACAGTTAACTGGTAGTAAAATTAGTTATCACTTTTTGCTCTAGTGAAGTTAAAAATTCAAGCACTAACAGACATGGCCCAAGTGAATCAAAGTGTTATGCTGGTTAGTACTTGCCTCTTTGAGGAAAACCTCCATATCTTCTTGACTTTCAAAAACAAACGCTCTCAAGTCATTTGATGGAATATGATTTTCAATGTATTTGGCATTTTTATTATCTTTCATATTGATCTGAACAAAAAGAAAAAATAAGTTTTTTTGTGAAACCCAAACTGATTATTAAAATACATTTATATTTAACTTAGATTTTAAAATTAAAGTTTAATCCTTGAGAAAAGGGAAGACAAAAAAAGAACAATTTGGTATCAAAGGGTCATTTTAAAAAATCTAATCTATTTTATTACACAGAAACAACCAACACAGTACATAGTTAAACAAAAGCCAAGATGTGAATAATATCTGATGCATATTGATTTTGATGCTATCTAAGAAATAACAAGTGCCTTTTTGGTAAACTCATTTCAAACAGTCTTAGATTCTGACTTAATATAAACATCTCTCATCTTCCCCAAAACTTTTAATATTTTTCTTCTTAATTTTCAAGAGAACTTCATACTATAAATGGAAGTAACTGATAGGTAGAAAAAACACAAAGAACTGAATAAAACTTGATAAAACTAATAGGGGAAAAAAAAAAAAACCTTGATGTAACTAAATTATAACTGTTAGTGCCTTCAAGAGAAACTTCAGGTTTGTATCACCAGAGTATAAAAACTTACTGACTTATTTTAAAACTATTAACTAATTAGGCACTTCTGCATGTGAGGTTCAATGCTATGAAAGATATTAAATTAGCTTAGAAAAAAAACTGTTTCAAGGAGAGTACAATCTATTATTTATTGCAGATTAAAAAGTTATGTTGAAAAGCAGAGCATGATTAAAGCTCCCATTAACAGAGGTATATAAAAAGTGCTATATGTGGAATATTGGAGGAGAGATCAATCATTTCAAGCAGGTGGAAATCAGCTTTCTTGAAAAAATAATGAGAAGGGAGGTATTTATGTACTATATTATGAAGCATACTAGTGAAGAGCTAGAGCTCTGGGGTCAGACAGCTGTTCTTTCAAAACCTATGTATGATCTTGTTCAAGCACTACTTAAATCTCAGAAAGCTTTAGTTATATCTGTAAGATGGATATAGTAAAACAGTATATATCTCATAGGACTAAATGTGGATTAAAAGAGGTAATACAATAAAAAAACAGTACAGTGCTTGTCACATAAATGTTGACCAACACTATTCCACTACTCTCTAAACTATAGGATGTCAATCAGTGCAGAAAAGTGAGAAAACAGATACGTAAGCAAATAAAAAAAATTAAACCACAAAAAACACCATTACCCTATACTATAAATATTTAGTGTCTACTGTTTCAAAATTTTTTTGGTACCATATTACTGTATTGGAAAAAATGATAAAAAATTAAAGTGGGGGGTTTACTGCAATTTACAGAAAGGGTAAAAATGACCCCAGTATGAATACAGGAAGTCACCTTTTAAAAAATTTTATTTTTTTAGAGATGGGGGTCTCACCCTCTCGCCTAGGCTGGAGTGCAGTGGTGTGATCATAGCTCACTGCAGCCTTGAACTCCTGGGCTCAAGCAATCTCCCTGCTTCAGCCTCTCGGGTAGCGGGGTCTACAGGTGCATGCTATGATGTCCAGCTAATTTTTTTTTTTCCCATATTTTAGAGACAAGGTCTCACTATGTTGCCCAGGCTGGTCTCGAACTCTTGGCCTCAAGCAATCCTCCTGAGTAGCTGAGATTATAGGTGCAAGCCACTGTGCCTGGCCACCTTTTTTTTTTTTTTTTTTTTTTAAATGTATCTAGAAATAAGCCAGTCTAGGATTTAGCTCTCATTATCACATTCTCCCAGGGTGTACGAATCAGAAATATTTTGCTATATCAGATTCCAAGGCCCCCATTTGTATAAATTAGTTATATGGCCACTTAATTCTTGGATAGATTTCACCTGCTCATTCAGGTAATAAGTCTCAAGGAAGTCACACAAATAGGGGTCAATTTGGGCACTGGTCAGTTTGTGTAGTGACTGATTCACATGGTTTTTTCCCAAGTGTAAGCATACTCTATGGCATTTATAGTCTGGAGGTTTCCTGATAACCTGAAGGAAGATTTAGGCACTCTGTTGGTTCTTCAGCTTCTGGTTTCTTAGGATGCTCCCTCTCCTCATGAGATTGATGAAGAAAATATTTGCCAAAGTTCTTCAAAGAACTTCACAGTCACAACTTCACTGTCAAACTAGTGAGACACAGATAGGCAGACATAGGATACACAGGACTCCAAGAAAATCTGGTAGTTGATGGCAAGCCTCCTGTTTCACACTTTTTTAAATGAAAATTTTCTATACACCCTATTCTGTAACCTGTTTTATGATTAAGATGTCATAAATGTCCTATGTATTAGTTAAAAGAGATCTACAGCATTTTTATGGCTGCATAATGTTCCACTATAAAGACAGAGAACAATTTACTTAACCAATCAGTATCTTTGTAAATTTTCTTCTGTTGCCCTATCATTCTGCTATTATCAACACTTCTGTGAGTGTATCTGTAAATAAATCTTTGCACAATTCTCCAATTCTAGATCGCAGTTGTTAGAAATAAATCATGGAAATAGATTTCTAATTGACAAGATATATGATTAAAATTTGAAGTCTGCATATTGCCACCTTGTCTATGAAGGTGGTAGCATTTCAACTAGACCCTGAAGGGTGAGGTAAGTATGTGGGGGGATATGGATGGAGGGAGGTGGTAAGAAAGGTGAAACGCTATTTTGGGAAAAGTAAAAAAGCACAGTATACTTCTTTATCTCAAAGATTCAAATGCATTAAGTGGAAATACATGCCAGCTAGTAATTTGACTTAGTGACAGGCTACTATTAGAAAATCAAATGATAAGATGACAAATCTAATAAAGTACTTAAGTATCATTTTGAGACTGGCATTTTAATAAAAATCTGTTAACAATTATACTTGCATTATACCTTATACTAAGGGTCGCAATATTTTTGCTTATATTTTCTTTTAATCCTTATCAGATTAATCAAAACAATGTCTTCATCCAAAATGGAAATTCTCATCTTTCTAATAAGACATATCCAAACAAGAAGAGAATATATTACACATATTAATTTTGCTAATATGATATATAATAAAAGATGAAAAACTATATAAAATGATTTTTAATAAAGTGTAACAGTCATGAGTTAGAGAAAATAAAACTTTTCATGAATCTTGCAAGGTTCTATAGTGAGTTCTTTTCTAAAGAAAAAAATTATCTAGGAAAAATAATCCGTAAGTCATTTTTGGAGTTAAGTTTTAAGTTTATGTTATATATGTATATCTAATATATCATTATTAAAGATGTGGTTTTTCAATTTTCATCTCTTTACATGCCAAGCTTATTTTAACTAGTTTAAATAGCAATCATCCTAGTAAATCCTTGACTACATTCCATTAAATGATTTACTAAATATAGCTTCACCTAATCTTGATGACCTACAATCAACAATAAGAGCTATAAAATACCTTATGATGTCAATGAACTATTGGCTTCATTTTCAAAATCCTCAGAATGCCCTTTTCTGTAGCAAGCGGATTTTCTTGCCTATCTTGTCATGTGATCCTTATTAACATATTTATTTACAGCAGTTTTCTATCTCTTCAGCAGGTTTTAATCTAATGCCTGCTATAACCTAAGAATAGCAAGTGCCAGAAGGAACCAGCTAACCAAGCTAATTTTCTACATGATCCTTTGTCAATAAGCTGCTAGTTTCCCATACCTCTTTCTAGAAAAAAGTTCACAGGTTTTATGACAGTTATTACCCTCACTGATCAAGGGCCCTTTAAAAAGCTCATGTAGGGATTCTGCAGTGTGCCAGATGCCACAAGTCTGATAATGGAAAACCCAGGTGTTAACAGGACTAAAAATTCTTAAAACAAAAATCTACAATGATTACAATAATAAAACTAACAGATGCTACCAAGATGAACAAAATTTTTTACCGTGAGCATTATGGGCTCACAGACTCTTCGCTTAAATTTGTCTCTGTTATTTCTCAGCCATAAAACAGCATCATATGTGTCACGGTATCTCTGTCTCAGCTTATCTTCCTTTTGATTCATCAGATTGTCAAAACGTACAATATGATCATCCACACCTAAAATTGGAAAACAAAGTATTATTTCTCTGAAAACTTTAATTAGTGAAATAATTTATTATTAATATAAAAGAATATCCTAGATCTAAAGGTTATAAATACCACTCAGCAAGTACTCCTCATAGTGGAAAAGACCTGACCTGGACAAATCATTCTAAAATTTCCAAACACTTGGGATAAAACATGATCTTGAAACCATCAAAAATAAAAAACAAGTCATCTACAAAAAAGAGAAAAACACTACATTTCCTATCAGAAGACAATAGCAACAGGCCTTCAAAATTTTGAGAGAAAAAATATTTTCAACCCAGAATTTGATATCTCTCATTAGAAATCTAATTCCCGGATATCTTTTCTTAGGAGGTTACCCAAAGACATACTCTAACAAAATAAGGGCATAATGTAAGAAAAAGGAAGATGAGGAATTCAGGAATAGGTTTATAATGCAGAAAAAACATGAGAGAAATCCCAGATGACAACCATGCAAGAGGCCTTGAGAATAACCAGTTTAGATGGAAGGAGTAAAAGGCTACCGAACTCAAGAGAATGCCTGATAAGATACCTTTGTTTCTTCTCTTCAATTTAGAGAAATTATTATATAAAGGAAATGGTGTTTTTAAAAAAAAAAAAAGATAAACTGAAACCTTTTAAAAAGCTATCAATGATAGGAAATTTAATCTTAATGTACTAGTTGGCTTGACTACGAACAAGTTTAACTGTTGCAATTAATAATAGTATTTCTAAACTTCTAGAATTAACCCATAGATAGAGCACATAAAACTTGATTACAGTTCTCAATAAATATAAATGTTTTCAGCCTTCAAAATATCAAAACCAGAGTACAGATGAAAGAATTTAGAATGTGAGAGGGGAGGAAAGTAAACAGCAAGGACAGAAAGGCGTACCAGTATTTTAGCTTACAAAGAGTGCATTCAAGCGATATTGGCAATGTTAAATGCAAAAAAAAAAAGTATATTAATTATAATAAAAATCATTATTATTAACATAATAATCCCATTTGAGGATTGGAGGAGTGTGTTATGAGGTAAAATCAACATATAGAGTAACTAAATATAAAAATGTAATGTCTAAAATTGATTATCAAGCAATAGTAAAATAAGAATATAATAAAAATATATGGAAGGATTATTAGAAAAAACTGCTGAAAGAGTTAAAAGTGTTTACTTTTGAGTGAATCTGGAGGTGGAAAAAGGGTTGCACCACCCTTCTCCTCTAGTTCTTTTTTTCCCAGCCATACACACCTAGCTCTTTGATAAACATAAAAAAAGAGTTCTTTTTTTTCACTAATCTTAATCATATACACTGAGCAGATAAAATATAAGATCTCCTCTATCTTAATAATGCTACAGATCTATTTGCATAGTCTGCAAGAAAGAAAACCAAATATGAAACTGGACAGGTTTCAAGGAACTAGGCTAATGGAAGGTTATGAAGGCTAGAATAAAGAGCTTAAATTTGATCTGAGTAACAGTGAGTAACTCTGTAAAGAAAATAAAGCTAAGCACTTTCAGAGAATTACATCAGCTGCCATAATGTGACATAAGGCAATGGTCGGCCAGTGGCAAATCATAGTACACAAAAGACATAGGTAATTAAGGCATGAAGTTGAGGTAATTAAAGCATGAGCTAAGCTACCTAAACAAGGAGACTTAAACATTTTAATTAAATGATTATCAGGGAAAGAAGAAAGCCCATCAACATAGATATATCTCTATTTGATAAAAATTTTAGCCTAACTTCAAGAAAACATACTCTTTTTCTCCTTCTCTAGAGTTTCCCTCTCTCTTCGTTTATCAATTATCTCGCCTTCACATAATGCCTTTTCGTCTTGAACTCGTCTCAGATCATTTGTAATGGCATCAATCTGGGGCTGAAGATTCTCACAGTTTTCTGCTGTCTTTAGCTCATTTTGCAAATCCTCTATCATTTTGCGGGTATTACTTATTCTCCTCTGTCGGTCATGCTCTTCGTTTTGCTTTACTGTTAAAGCCTGCTGAAGTTCCTCAATCTAATAAAACAAAAGAAGTTAATACTTGAGATTGCTCTTCTCCTGGTTTATAAGGATTTAATAGCAATATACTAGTTTTAGAAAGTGCATAGGGGGAAGCAAAACTCAATGGAAATGAAGCAGGGGCGGGGGCGGGGAGGGGATGGGCAAAAACCTGTCTAACAGGTATGATAAACACTATCTGGGTGACGGGCACACTTTTAACCCTGACTCAAGGATTACAAAAGTGATCCATGTAACCAAAAGCATTTTTACCCGGGTAATACTTAGAAATTTAAAAAGAAAGGTAAAGCAGAAATTACTAGACAATTAAAAAATACGGTTGATTTTTTTTAAATAAAAAAGATTTGAAAAAAATTATGAGAGTGACAGACTCTGGCAAATATGAAAGGACAAACAAGAAAATGAATTTTTAATCAGCCTTTTCATGCCCTACTCTTAACCATAAACAAACAACCAAAGATCCCCAGATAAATAAGGAAAGACTCCAGGAAGAAAGCAAGAAACCAAAATAAGAAAACCAAAAACAAATACCAAGGAAAAAAGATAATACAGAGAAAAGAAGAACACTTCAAAAACTTTAATTAGTTTGTATTCTCAGAAAGATTTGTGAAGATATTACATATATCAAAAACAACAGGATACTATGAATTAATAATTAGATAATAAATATTAAATGTTCTTAGAAATTAATAAATACGACTTCTGAATGTCAAAATTCAATTCAGGGGTACAAGATAAACCTGAGGAAATATAGCAAAGGAAACAGACACAAAGACATGTTCCATCATGAAATCTCCTTGACAGTGTTTCATCATACAGATGTCTTCTGAAGTTCATCTTTTTGGAAGAAGAAAAGTCCCTCTCCCTTAAGTTTTAAACTTTGCTAGGTTAAGTATGAACTAAAATTTAAATAAATAGGATTTTCCTTAGCAAAAAATTGCCTGCAATAAGCTAAAGTTTTACAATTTAACTGTCTTCATTTCTAGAAATTAGAGCCATAAACCAAGATTACATCAAAACACATTAAAATTTAACAATAAAATTTAATCAAAATGAAAAGTTCTGTAGTTTGAGTAGGCTTCATCTCATTAATTCCAATCATGTATAAAGGTACACATGCATTTTCTCCATAAATGTCATCATTGATTTCTTGAAATGAAAGATCTATTTAGCATTTAAAAAAACAAAAACAAAAACCAGAATATATACCTTAGAATTTAATTTCTGCTATTAAGATAACTAAGTCCACCATTATCCTATTAAAAAACCTTGAGCCTCCGAGCTCAAAGATCATAATGCATAAATGAGTAGTTTGGAGGAATTTTTCCTAATTGTCCTCTGTGCAACTACTACACTTCCAAATCTTAGTTTCACTCACAGATTAAGAAATAGAGAATGAGGAGAATCTTAGACAATTCCTAAATAAGAATTTGTCGCATAATCCAAACCTGAAACAAAAGTTAGGGCAATTAACATAATAAAAATTTCAGAAAGAAATCTTACATGTTTATCTTTTCTTTCTATAACATCTTGCTTTTGTTTGCATTTTTGAGATGTCTCTTTAATATCTGCTGCCTGTAAAATTAAACCAGGGGGGAAAAGTTAGTTAAAAGCTCATGCAAGCCAATTATATGGCCCTGTCCATTCCAATAGTGTTATGTGAGTTAACCCACAACAATTTTTCACAATTTGTTTCAACGAAATTTATAATTATCACCAAAAATATCAACAGTTATTTGTAAATCTACAAAAGATTATTCCTATTGATATTAAAAAATAAGTGTATGTGTATGCTTTATTTCTTCACATTTATTTTCCTGTGTTATGTTATCTGATCCTAAAAACCAACCTATAGGATAGTCAGGACAGATATTACTACTTTTCTACACATGAAGAAAATAAGGCTCAAAGAAGCCAAGTAACCTATGTACATAGCTAAAAAATGGTAACATCCAAAATCAGGTCTTCTTTCAAATATAGAGTTCTATCATAGCAAGTATATTACCTCCTTGATATCTTTCATTAACAAATAAAACATGTAAACTACATATTAACACATATTACACATCACTAACACATAAAATATGTAATCCAAACAGTGAAGAATAGGGCTGTACGGAAAAGAATTAACACTGTAGTTATAAGACAACTACTCTTAGAAACGCTTGCGTGCAAGGTTGGCCCTTGGCTGTTGTCTGGGTGGATTTTGGGAGTATTTGTACCATTTCCTAACTGATAAGACTGGTTTACTGTGCCTGCTTGTACAAACAATGTGGGTGAGGCTAAACTCTTGCTTTCCCCTTCTTGGGTTCTGTTTATTTAAATGAGTGCTGAGTCTCTAATGGGCTTCCCCAGTAGACATCACCTTTACAAGGTGTCATAATTTGATGATGGAGGAATTAAGCCGGTTTTGGGAGACTTCACTGGGAGAGGACCCTTGGAAGCTTGAGCATGATTTCCCCAGGACTTTGCCCTATGTGCATTTTCCCTTTACTGACTGTTTTGTATCTTTTCCCTGTAATAAATCTTAGCTATATGGCCGGGCACGGTAGCTCACGCCTGTAATCCTAGCACTTGGGAGGCCGAGGCGGGCGGATAGTTTGAGCTCAGGAGTTCGAGACCAGCCTGAGCAAGAGCGAGACCCCGTCTCTACTAAAAATAGAAAGAAATTATCTGGCCAACTAAAAATATATAGAAAAAAATTAGCCGGGAATGGTGGCGCATGCCTGTAGTCCCAGCTACTCGGGAGGCTGAGGCAGTAGGATCGCTTGAGCGAGCCCAGGAGTTTGAGGTTGCTGTGAGCTGAGCTAGGAGGATGCCACGGCACTCACTCTAGCCCGGGCAACAGAGTGAGACTCTGTCTCAAAAAAAAAAAAAAAAAAAAATCTTAGCTATGAGTCCTCCTAGCATTATCACTGAAATTGTAGTAGATTCCCAATGCTAAGAAAAAAGTAGTTTCTTCCTGTAGAGGAAAACTAATTTATTGACACTAGTAATACTGATTTATGCTTAAAATATACGAGGGCTGTCTGGAAAGTATCCAGCCATTGTTGTCTCTCTATTTTTCTTATCACATGGCTGGATACTTTCCGGACACCCCTCATACATGTTAATCATGTAAGATAAAGATTAGTATTACTGTCTTCACCTGACCAATAAGAGTAAAGCTCAGTGAGACTAAATAACTTGCTCAAGGTCAGGCATTTAGTAAATGGCAGAGTGAGGATTTAAAATACAGACCTGTGAATCTAAACCCTATGCCCTGTTCATAACACTTTATCACCTCCCTGGAATGTTTGGGAAACAAAAATTACAAGTGTTGGAAAAAGTTTTCTTCTGGAACAGAAGGCACAGCAACAAGAATAGCATGAATACTAAACAAAAGTAACCATCTTGTTCCTGTTGCACAGCTAATACTTAAAAAAAAAAAAAAGCAGACTGACATAATGTGCCACTTCCAGAATCCTAGATCACTTCTTTAGGAAAAAAATTCTAAAATATATTAGGCTATGTAGATTTTCAAATAAACAAATTAGGCTCTTGGATGTTTGACAATGCCTTAATAGCTGGACTTCTGTTAGGAACAAACAAAACAATGGGTTTTTAAATATGTTTCCTTCATTAGGAGATTTGGAATTCATTATGTACATTTTTTCACTATAAAAGTAATTCCACAGTAACACAGAAAATTCAGGAACCAAAAAAAGCAATTACAAACCCAAAACCTAACCACAACCAACTCCATTAACATAATAATGATGGCCAACTATTAGTTCATATCTTTGAGGAAGTCACTTACCTCTGGGATTCAGTATCCTTAACTATAAAATGGGGGGATTTATCTAGAATAAAATCTATAATCCTTTCTTTCTCTAAAATTTAAAATAATCAATAGTAATTCTCTTTAAAATCAGATCCAATCAAGTCCTAAAATCCTTATCTGTTCTTAAAAACTGTTTAATCTTCTGGACTTCAGCATAATAATTTTAAATCACTGTAATCCATATTAGAATTAAGACATAGTGGAGCTTTTCTGACATGATAGTAGCAAATTCTAAACCACTGATTCTTTTTCTCTGTTATAGACTTTATACTCTTAGATATGGCCCTCTCACTCGCAAGCATTGCTCAACATGCATAATAAATAAATGTTTGGTACCATCTAAGAAGTTATTTTTCTTACAGGCTGCCCCCAAAAAGAGAAAGCACAATCATAGCTTTAAATGCAAAGAGCTCCACATAACTGCTTTTTCACAAACAAAAGTTAAAACTTATTATTAATCAAACTTGTATATTGAATGGTCCTTTATCAAATTGGCAATCTTCAATCAGTAATGAAGAACCTGGAGTAGCATGTTCACATTCATATATCATTTTAAAAATAAAGAGAAAATGACTACGAAGAAAACAATACTGCAAAATTTGTAATACACTATCTACAAAATGATTTTTCAATAGTGGAAATCATGTTTTACTCTATTTTTTTCTAATAGCAGTTACAGGTTGAAATCTTCCCTTTATGAACACTGACACCCATCTTCGAGCACAATGGCCAACATCAGGGGTATATAGTACAAACACATTGAAAATGGTTTTCTGATTTCACAAAATTAACCTTTATAGAGCTTTAATTCCACTGGTCTAATTACAAAGCACTCTACTTATTTGAGCTAAGTGA
>CM052443.1:72420611-72436932 GCA_028533085.1 Varecia variegata
TTTTTTTCTAATAGCAGTTACAGGTTGAAATCTTCCCTTTATGAACACTGACACCCATCTTCGAGCACAATGGCCAACATCAGGGGTATATAGTACAAACACATTGAAAATGGTTTTCTGATTTCACAAAATTAACCTTTATAGAGCTTTAATTCCACTGGTCTAATTACAAAGCACTCTACTTATTTGAGCTAAGTGACCAATTTATGCCAGAAGTTCTTAAGTAAGGGTCAATGCCTGAACTTCAGTGCATCTATGCAAAATCTTGGATTTGCTTATTTTGCGTTATTCTGGAAGCATGAATTTAAACCATTTTCAAAATGATCTCTGACCCCAAAATCCTCTTAAAAGTTAAAAGCCATGACCATAAAAAATTTTAAGTTATACTTTTAAAATACAGGGAATATGCTATGAAACATATTTTCTATATCGCCCTCCTTCAAAAGGGTGTGTATAATTACAAAGCAGATATAATAAATTCACAAAAGCAACTCATTGTTTCTAAATACTACTATGAATCCTCTTGTAATTAAAACAATCACAATTTCATTTTTCTTTCTTTATATCTTAGAATTTCTATAAAGTGTCAATCCTGTAACATTAACATTCTTTTTCTCTGTTATAGACTTTATACTCTTAGATATGGCCCTCTCACTCAGCTTTCACAACTCTGAAAGCCTTGTGATGGTAGAATTCCTGGTTAAAAAACTTAAGGAATGAAAGCTACAAGTAAACTCTAGAAAATTCTTGGAAAACTTGCAAAATACTTTTTATATTTGCTAAAATAAAATTCAAACAATCCAAAATTGAACCCACAAAGTACCTTCTCTTTGATTCGGGCCTCCAAATCGTGACGTTGCCTTTCAATTTCCTCAATTCGACGAGTCATAGGAATCTGCCCTTCTTTAAGTTTTCTGACCTCATCCTTCACTCGGTCACGAACTAGTTTTACTTCTTCATATTCCTGACGAACATTTTCATATTCCTTGCAAATAATTCAAGAAATAGAAGTTAATGAACTACCAGCTTAAATTAACATACATACCAAAATCAAGATACAGGTAGAAACCAAATCTAAGAAAAGACTGTTTTGATATCCCTTTGGCAGGCATATTAATATAAAATTTGCCCTGAGATAACTTCAAAAATAATAAATACCAATATAATGATTTAATAAGAGTCCTGATATTTACTGAGTATTGATTTCTATCACTAGGCTGGACTCTGACTTCTATCCTTTTGTTTCTGAAACTTATTCTAATGGCTATTAAAATGAGATTTGCCTTTAATCTCCCAATAAAGAGGGATACAAGGATGTATAAAGAAGCAACTAAGTTATAAAAGGCAAAACCAAAAAAAATATGCAGAACAAATGGGAAATGTGTCAAAAAGAAAACAAAAAGCATGTAGCTAGCAAGGTGAAAATGACCCTTGTCATGTCACAGGAATTAATAAATATCTGCTAAACAAAAGTAAGTGGAACACTAAGACAACTCATGAGTGAATGGGATGAAGAAAAGAAAAAAAAGAAGAAACAAATAAATGTAAGAATAAATTTAAAAAAAAGGAAAGTGAAAAAAGATTGGAATCAATCTTAGGAAAAAAATGGAAAACCAAAGATTTCAAAAGACAAAGTGGATGAAGTAGTAATAACAGACATAGGAAAAATGCAATCAAAAAAAGCTGAAGAAAGTAAAAAGTTTAAGAATAATAAAATTATGGAATAGCATAGAGTTATAATGCCACAAATATAGCCACATATTTTTTCAAATCTAGTAATAATTATTTCCATTCTAACTTTGGAACACTACAAAACTTTCTTACCTATTTTGTTCCACCTATTATAAAGTAATGCATTGTGGGAATTGAAACTTTAACACAAACTGTGGTCTTAAAATGTACATCACACAGATTATAATATAGTAAACTCAGGAAAATCATGAAATATATGAGTAGAAGACTATAGCTAAGATTCATCTGTAGCTGAAGCTGATATAAGTGGCACATTCCAAGTAAATTCTCAGTGATCTGACTGAGGATACTCAAAGATTTAATTTTTACATATGTGAACATTTGTAGATCATTAACATTTTAAAAAACAATCAAAGAACTATATTGAGGACCAAAATCTGAAAGAATTAAGAGCACTGACAATTATAATTTATTATATAATTATAACTAGCACACAGCTATATAATAAAATAGTAAGAGACATAAATTTTATAATACATAAAGCAAAAAATGAAAAAGAAGCACCTAATTTGAATACACAGAAATTGGTACCTTTTTTATAACTACTCTGCTACTTAAAGAGTCACCTATTTTTGCCTCTAATAATTAAGACTTACCACCCATGGCCTTTTTGCTTCAAGCATCTCAATTAAATCTAAATGTCGCTTACGTTCATAGAATCTCTCCACATCTTGTTTGTATCTTTCATTTCTCTGAACCATTTTCTCTAGATATTCAGTTTTCTCTTTACATGAGGTCTAAAATAAATATTAGTTAAATGATTAGTTTAATTGAAAAAGACAACAGGTCAAATCTTTTAATAATGAAAAATAAACAATGCTAGCAAAATTTCACAAAAATTCCACAGGGATTGTTAAGAACTGTGTAAAAGTAACATTCATACCCGAGTTCTGGTCTAGGGTCTACAATTTATTAGTCATGTGACTGAGAGGAAGCCCTGCCATATCTCTGAGCCTGGACTCTTCTTGCCTAAAGATAAAAGAAATATCTGCTCCATCCACTTCAAGGGTAGAAGCAATTCACTTAATATATGTGAAAGTTCAACAAAAGCTGTAAAAGTGATATGCAAATAAAAAGTAATATTATCATGATTAGTATGTTATGAACACCTGTGACTTAAAGGTCTTAGAAACGAGATGAAAGAAAGCTAAAATTTAATCTTTAAATTGCAAATTAACAAATACAAAGATGTACTCAGAACCTAGTAGAATATATGCTTGGTTTTTTGGTTTTTTTCCCAGAGGACGGTAGGTAGCATAGGTGAGTGTTTCAGACGGGAATATTAGATTGTTGGATGTAGGCAATAATAAAAGGACCAAAGGAGTATCCGAAGTAGGATAAAATAATTATACAAAGCTCAGAACTGGCCAGGTGCGGTGGTTCACACGTGTAATCCCAGCACTTTGGGAGGCTGAGGTGGGAGGATCGCTTGAGGCCAGGAATTTAAGACGAGCCTGAGCAAGAGTGAGACCCCACCTGTACAAAAATTAGAAAAATTAGCCGGGTGTGGTGGTGCATGCCTGTAGTCCCAGCTAGCTACTCATAAGGCTGAGGCAGGAGCATCGCTTGAGCCCAGGAGCTTGAGGTTGCAGTGAGCTATGATGACACCACTGCACTCTAGCCCAGGCAACACAGTGAGACCCAGTCTCAATAAAATAAAAAAAGCTCAGAACAATTATTTTGGTCATTCACTCTGAATAAGTATAATAAAAATAACATTTAATTACAATAAAATATATGTTGCAAGTATAGGACAGTTACATTAAAAGAAAGCATTTGTTTACAAGATTTCTTATGAAAATTTACTGTATTTATTTTGGTTGCTGGGATGTGGAAAAAGACCCATGAAATAAAAATACCTTTACAAATAATATGCTATAAAAGGACATTTTTCTGTTTATATGTTTATTAAAGATGAAAATGATAAATTTAACACTCCAGCTAAATGCATAGTTCTCTTATAAAGCCCACCCTCATACAACTGAAAAAAATACATGTAAGAACTAGGTCAACAGAAATGTTGTATTAAATGCCACTGCTATATTACCCAAAACCTTACATGGTGCCTGTCGCATAGCAGGTGTTTAATAGATAATGAATGAATGAAAGAATAATACTGTAACTTCCTAAAAGAAAAAAAAAATTTCATAATACTATTATTGGTTCCTTAAAAATTCAATTAAATGTATTTGCTGAAACAGTCAAATTTTTCAAACTTTACATTACCAAATCCAATCTCACTTTTTGTCACTTTGACATTAGCAGTACAATCCTGGGTGAAAAAAAAAATCACAAATATGAATGTATTTAATGAATAAGAACTACTACCCAGCCTCCCACATTTTGAGACATAGAAATCAATAAGAAAAAAATGAGTTGTCTATTTATAAATACCTCTAGTTGTTTTTCTTTCTCCCTGAAGTTTTTGAGTTCACAGTGATACCTGTGCATTTCTGGAGGACCAATTGACTTCTCAGTAGCTTCAAGGAGTTCAATTTTGCTGAGTTTAGCAAATTCTCCAACTTTGTCCTAGAGTACAAAAATTAACATCAGCAATTATCAGTTATAAATATCTTCAAAATGTACTTCACTCAATGGTTACACTTCTTAAGATGGAGCTTATTTTTTAAAAAAACTTTTGAGATGTAAATCTTCATAAAAACCATATATTATATATACATACATATATATTACTCTTTAAAATAATAAAGACAAACTTAGGGTAGAAATTGTCATATTTTTGATAACCTTTAAAAAATTTCTATGTCAATATTTCCAGGTTGAAATGTTTATATACATATAATAAAAATAGTTTAGGAATAAAAGAAAAAGTAGTCCCCTGGATTGAAATGATCACTATCACACATCAGTTGGAATATTACAATAAGGTTTTTTTTTTTTAAAAAAGGCAATTTCAAACATCTACTTCTGTAGATAATCTAACATTAGCTGATAAATACAAAAAGCTTTAAAATTTAAAATTTTTATTTAATTTGGACATAATCAAATCACCATTGTGTTTCTGAAGAAAAGAAACTATAATTGAGTCACTAGACAGCACTGAAAGCCAAATTTAAAAGGTATTTGACTTTAACATTTACCATGCATTATCAAGATTTTTTATTTTTAATAAATTTAAAATGTTAACATTTTAGAAGGCACTCTTATAGATACAAGAATTTTAGTACATCAAATACCTATACAAACACATTGATTAAAAAACTGTTTATTGACAAAATTTTTAGGGTCTACAATGGAAGCATAAGGTACTTCTCTATATTTCAAAATAATACAACTTTTTCTTTCAAAATACTCTATAATTTAGACTTTTATTAATTAAAATTTTCTAAATTACTACAAATTAATAACATACTGTAAGTGATGAGATGCTACCTTTTACAAAGAACTGTTAGTAAGTATTAACAATGCACAGCCGAGTGTGGTGGCTCACGCCTGTAATCCCAGCACTTTGGGAGGCCAAGGCGGGAGGATCGCTTGAAGCTAGGAGTTCAAGACCAGCCTGGGCAACATAGTGAGACCCCATCTCTATAAAAATAAAAAAAAAAAAATTAGCCAGGCATGGTGGTGCACGCCTGTAGTCTCAGCTACTTGGGAGGCTGAGGCAGGAGGATCACTTGAGCCCAGGAGTTCAAGGTTGTAGTGAGCTATGATCATGCCTTCGCACTCCAGCCTGGGCGACAGAGTGAGACCCTTTCAAAACAAAAACAAAACAAAATACAGGAGTGCTACATTCAATTTAAATAATAGCCATTACAATATCCCTTGAAAAGTATTTACATTCTTATAAGGTATAAAAAGGAAACACTATATATAAAATTGTTCCATCTTTATATTTATTTCTCTCATACCTGAGGTAGAAACTGGCAAAGATTGCCCACTTGAATATTTAAGGCTGCAACTTGCTCTTCCACTACTTTCTGGGTTGTAGATTTTTTGTTGATGAACCAAAAGGACTGATTTTTTGCCACATCAATCTCACGGGTGATTACAAGATTTCCAGAAGCCCTGAACCTAATTAAAAAATAATTTTAAAATCTTTATATTCAGAATATTTACATTAGTTTAGAAATAAAATTTCCAAACTTCTCTTGCATCAAAGGTGCCAGATAGGATTATAATTTTTATTCCTTTTGATATTTTGATATGATGTTATTTTCCCCAATAAAGAAACCTTGATATTTCATTAGTAACAATACCATAACTGACCACATGTCAGGTACTACTTACTCAACATTCAAAATTATTTAAACTGTTAAAATAAAATTAGAACAAATACCAAGACTAATTCCCAAGCACTACTAGAGGAACTGCATATCTGGAGTTACTTATCCTTTAATTATTATGTTATTCTACAATCACATGCGTTGACTGCATTCAAAATGGGTTGGTATATTAAAGCATAGGACAGTTTAACCTTGAAACTCTCCCTACACAGAAAATGTATAAATGAAAATTGACTTTTGTACAAGCATTTCTAGAAATCAAAACTAGCCTATACAGGTAGCCCACGGCTTCCTCACCATGTACTCCATCCTCTCTGAACTCAGAGGGGATTACATCACATGGCTGGCTATAAAGGAATATTAAGCAATACAGAATCTGAAAGAAGGGTATTTACTTATTTCTTGCTTTTAGAAGTACTACTGCTCCACACCTGCCATCTATTCATCCATCTTCTTCACTGGGAATCAGCAGCATGTGGTAGAAAGATAAATTATTGGTATCCAATCACTAAATAACAATGATAATTTGTAAATGCTGTATATATAGATAATATTGTAATCAGAATACTTCCAACACAGTAAGCTTTTAGGGCTTTAAAATAAGTAGTTTTAAATTTTCATTTTCAGCAGAATGACTAATAAAGTGTCCTTATTGATCCTCCTGCTATCAACAACTAAAAATAATAGATAAAAATATATCTTCATAAATGAATTTATGAGTTATCATGAAAGTAAGGAATTCTGGCCAAAATCCTAGTGCATGTGGGAACCCAGAATGGAAAAATGAAATTGGCTTTCACCTTGAGGGCATTTGCCCAATCCAGTGACTTTGAGGATTCGTTTTCCTGATCTCCTGGTAGAGGGCAAAGACAGACAAAGCCCATAGCTACCCAATGTGGACAGTCTAATAGAAAACCACACCCAAGGGCTATATACTCAGTGTAAGGTTAAACTAAGAAATATTTCATCATTATCACCACAAGCTGAGAATCACTAATATTGGTGATCTTGAACTGAAAGTATCCAATGATCTCTGATAGAAGTTAATTATAATTCCCTCTACAGAAATTTACCTTATCCTCAAAGACTTAGCACAGATAAAGTTCAAAGAGAAAGGAGTTTAGTGTGAACACACACACCTCCCCCAACAAGAAAACAAATCATCAAGGACAAACACAAATAACAGAAAGCAGAATCATAAAGATGAAAAAATGAAAGTGACATGGATAACTGAGTAAGAAAGCCTAATATGTCTAAATGAATTCTAGAAGAACAGAAGGGAGAATGGGTCAGTGGTAATATTTGAAGAGATAATACACAAGAACTTTCCAAAACTCAGAAAACATAGATTTAAGAAGCTCATTAAATATCAAGGGAAATAAATAAAAAACATGATATGAAACTAAAAAACAAGAACAACCAAGACATGATTTTAAAAGCACCCTGAGAGAAAGAGAATTATTGTCAAGGAAACTAAGATTAGATTCACATTAGCAGACAATAGCATTATACTCTGAAAACGCTGAGAAAAGACCTGTCACAATACAGAACTTTATTATCTAGCAAACACGTCTTTCAAAATTTAGAGCAAAATATCATCATTTTCAGATAAAAACTGAATATTCCAATAGAAGACCCTCATTAAAGGAAATGTTAGAGAATGTCCTTCTGGCAGAAAGAAAGTGATCCCAAAGGGAAGATCAGAAATGAAAGAAGAAATGAAAAGCAAGACAAACAGAAATATCTGGGATAATTCTAAACAAACACTGAAAGTATAATTAATATAATTATATTAACAATAATTATGTCTTGGGGAGTTTAAAAAGTAAGAGAATTAAAAAGCATGTAAGTTTGGAGAAGTTATTAGGAACAAAGTACTCTAAGGTCTTTATTCAGTAGGAAAATAAAGATATTAATTAGACTCTAATAAGAATTTTTGTTTAAAATTCTAGTAACCACTAAAACAAAAGAATGCATAATTTCCAAGACAATAGAGAAGGAAAAATGAAACAAATAAAAATCCAACAAAAGCAAGAAAGAAAATGCTAAACAGTGGGAAAAATAAAAAGCAGAGAAATAGGATGGTAAAAGTAAATTCAAACATATAAATAATTACAGTATTTGTAAGTGGACCATACACTTTATTTAAAAGACTACAGGAAAAAAATAATACCAGCTATACCAGTTTAAATGAGATTTTAAAAAATAGGAAATAAATGAATGAGAAAAGATAACCAGGAAAATACTTTTTAAAAAGCTGCTAACTACATTAATGGCAAATGAAGTAGATTTTAAGATTAAAAACATCAAAAGATAGAAGTTAGTACACCAACAATAACAAGTTCAATTCACCAGAAGGATTAACAATTTGAATCTTAGCTGTAACTAATGATGTCCTGGCAATTTATAAAGCAAAAATTGACAGGAAAGGGTAACTAACAAATCTACAGAGAGGGATAGTGTAATACACTTTTTTCAGTTATTAAGGAATCTGACAATTGAAATCAACAAAAATACAGAAGAGTTAACATTAATAAACTTGAACTAATGGACAAATACAGAACACTGCAGGTATGAACAGCAAAATACTCACTCTTTCAGCCAAATGAAAAACAATTACAAAAGCCCACTATAAAAAGTAAGCCTCAACAAATTTCAAAGGATTGGTAACATAAAAACATCTCTATATTTCTACAATTAAAGTAGAAATAAATACTAAAAATACTGTACAAGAAAATCACTAATTAGAATTAGAAACAACTTCTCATAAAGAAAATATTCAGAACTGAAATAAAACATGAACATAAAAAAATATGGCCAGGTGAGGTGGCTCATGCCTGTAATCCTAGCACTCTGGAAGTCAAGGCAGGAGGATCACTTGAGCTCAGGAGTTCGAGACCAACCTGAGCAAGAGTGAGACCCTGTCTCTACAAAAAATAGAAAAAATTAGCTGGGCGTGGTGGCACAGGCCTAGCTACTCTGGAGGCTGAGACAGGAGAAAAGCTTGAGCCCAGGAGTTTGAGGTTACAGTGAGCTATAATGACACCAACTGCACTCTACTCAGGGTGACAGAGTGAGACTGTCTCAAAAAAGAAAAAGAAAAAGAAAATACCAAAATCTGGGAGATGAAGCTAAAGCAATACTTAGGGAGTAATTTTTAACCTTTACTATTTACATTAGGGAAAACAAAAGACTGAAAATTAATACAATAAATATCCATTTCAAGAAATTAGACAAACAACAAAAGAAACTGAAAGAAAGTTTAAAAAAGAATCAGTAAAGGAAAGAATAGAAATTAATGAAATAGAAAACCATGATGTAAGACAAAACGACAATGGAAAAATAGTTCATTAAGAAAGACTAACAAAATGGACAGATCAGTTTTTTTCAAATATAGAGAATAAAAGGACATGAATGAATCAGGCAAATATAACTACAGATGACAAGTAAATATATATTATACATAAGATAATAGACATATATAATAAACTCATAAGAGAATATTATTCATGTCAATAAAATTTAAAACTAAGAAAAATGGGAAAATCCTTTAAAAGGTATAAATAACCACATGATCCAAGAAGAAATAGAAAATATAAATAATCCCATTCCTATTAAATTAAATCAGTACTCAGGGAAAAAATTAAATCAGTACTTAGAAAGGCCAGTAAATTTAACCATTCAATACTCTTAAATTTTGTTTATTTGTAGGGTGTTAGATAAAACTCTAAACTTATCTTTTTTAATAAAAGTAACAGCCAATTGTCTCAACACAATTGGAGTAATTTACACTTGTGATAGCAATACACAGGTTGAGTATCCCTAATACAAAAATCGAAACTCTGAAATATTGCAAAATCTAAAACTCCTTGAACGCCAACATGATGATGCTCAAAGGAAATGCTCACTGGAGCACTTCAGATTTCAGATTTTGGGATAAGGGAAGCTGAACAAGTAAGTATAATGCAAATATTCCAAAATCCAAAATCCAAAACACTTTTGGTCCCAAGCACTTCAGATAAGGGATATTGAACCTCTAATAAGAATTACATATTTAGTTTCTGCCGCCAGTTCCTGGCACAGAATTCCTAATCCCTTGGAATTTCCTGGGTGACGGGAATGTCTTGTTCTAATGAGGCAACTCTTGGTGGGCTCTTGGATGGAAGGTGGTCACCAAAAAGACAAAGCCATGATTAGAAGCTTGGAACTTGCAGCCCTACCCAGCTCTCATCTCCATCAATCATATCTATAACGCGACGAAGCCTCCATAAATATCCCTGAACTACACAGGGTTCAGAGAGCTCCCAGCTTGGGGATAACATCCATGTGCCGAGAGAGTGGTGCACCCCAACTCCATGAGGACAGAAGCTCCTGCATTCTAGCCCCTTCCAGACCTCGCTCTATATTTGACTATTCATCTGTATCCTCTGTAGTACCCTTTATATTAATAATAAATGGGTAAACTAAGTTTTTCCTTGAGTTTTGAGAGCCACCCTAGCACATACTTAATCTGCAGGAAGGGATCTCCTGGGAATCCCAATTCATAGCTAGTTGGTCAGAAGTACAGGATATAACCTGAGATTGAAAAATGGCATCTGAAGTGGGGGACAGTCAAGTGGGACTGAGCCCGTAATCTGTGGGTTCTGCAGTAACGCCAGTTAGTGTCAGAACCGAACGGGTGTGGGGGGAAAAAACCCACACGTTTGGTGTCACAAGTGTTCTATGTAATGCTAAGTTTGAGAACAGCAAAAATAGTTTACGTTTTCCTATCTCTTACAATACTCCACGCTTTATCAAACTGTCACTTTTACAATAAATGAAGTTTTCACATTTAGATCTGCTCCTAGTTTCTCCATCCTGCTCCCCTCATCTTCTGTACCAATACCATACTAATTACATCAACAGCTTTACAATATACTTTAACATCTGGTAAGTAAAAATCTTACAATTCTGCCTTTTCAAAATCATCTTGGGCTTTCTGGAACATTTATTCTTTAAGATGAACTTTAGAATTAACTTGTAAACTTACCTGTTGAGACTCTCATTGGAATTGTATTAAATATATTCACTAATTTGAAAAGGACTGACATGTTAAAAACATTAACTTTATGTTTCTAGGAACATACTATGCTTCTCCATTTATTCAGATTTTGATTTTGTATCCTTTAATAAAATTCTATTATTATATTTTAATAAGTTGGGCATACTTTTTTATTTTCTTTTTAGTCCCATGTGTCTATTTCTCATCTCTACATAAATAAAAAATTTTCCAATAATTTTTAAGTGAAAGATCATATCCTCATATCCTATAAAATGACAGGGCAATCAGATAATCTTTAAGAGCTTTTCACCTCAAAAATGCCACAATTTTCCACAAATACTCCAAAAACAAAAGTCTCTAAAAATCATCTAAACAATGTGTATATTTATGTATAAAAGACTAAAAGTCCAGCCTGAGCAAGAGCGAGACCCCGTCTCTACTAAAAAATAGAAACAAATTTTCTGGCCAACTAAAAATATATACAGAAAAAATTAGCCAGGCATGGTTGTGCATGCCTGTAGTCCCAGCTACTCGGGAGGCTAAGGCAGAAGGATCGCTTGAGCCCAGGAGTGTGAGGTTGCTGTGAGCTAGGCTGATGCCACAGCACTCACTCTAGCCCGGCAACAGAGTGAGACTCTGTCTCAAAAAAAAAAAAAAAAAAAAAGACTAAAAGTATATACACTGAGGATGGTCAATTGGTTTCATCATAAATACCAACTCTGGTCCATCAAAAATAGCTGCCAAGAGTGGTCAGCTGAGACTATCCATGCTCAATGTTAAAGAATACCATGATGAATTATTGGTATCATAAGACAGGAAATAAAAAATGGTGACAGAAGTACCAAGTATCTGTCATACATGAGGTTCACCAAACTATTAACAGTAGTTATTCCTAGAAGAATTATGGCAAGAAGGCTTTTATTTTCAACTTCACATACTTCCAAACTGTTTTCATTTTTTAAAACAAGCATTACTTTCAAAATCAGCAAAAAACAACAGATACTTTAAATTTGTGGAAAATATCCCTACTTATTAATGAATATTTAATAGTAATAATTCTATTACCTCTGATAAACTTAAAATTTCCTTGAAAATTTTTCCAGAATAAAATTCTTACAATTTAAGTTTTAAAAAATCCATTAAAAAAAAACTTGGCTGTTTGGATAAGCTATTCTTTAAATATTATTTCCAATATTTATGCCATAATACTATATTAATACTCTTTTCTGGAATCACCAGGATAACGTGAACATAAACCAAGAAATTATACAGGAAAAGGGGATGATAGCACTTTTAGCACTTACAATTCAATTTCAACCATGCCTTTGGAACATCCTCTCTTCACAAAAAACCCAACCTAAAACATAAAAAAGTGAGGTGTGTGATGACATTCCCAGGTTAACAATCAGAGCTGTAACAGTCATTATAATAATATTTGTCAATCAAGAATTTTTTTCAGTAACTACTTGTATGTCCATTCCCATTGCTTTTAAAAGATATCCTTCCCAGATTTGAACCCCTCCATTGTTCCTTCCCACAAATAACAATAATAATATTAGTTAAAATTTATTGAATTTCTATGTGCTAAGTAGTTACTCTCTTAACAAACCTCATGACAAAGCCAGTAAGTGGCAGAAAATGGATCTGAACCCAGGAAATCTGGCTCCAGAGCCTGTGTACTTAGCCACTATACTGAACACTCTCAGAGAGAAGAGCAGAAGTCTGTGGGAAAATAGGTCCTATGGTATAACCACAAAGTGCTATACCAAACCTTCTTACTACCACTGAAGACTTCTACAGTCACACAGATTAAATATTATTATAACAACCACTATATATTATTATAACATCCACTAATATTATCTATCCTATTATTAATTAGGATATAAATGTCACCAAGTATCTTTCAAAAAAGAACAAATACAATTTACATAGTAAAATGGACATATTTAAGCTAGTTTCTATATATCTGAGTCTACAAACCCTGGGCCTAAAAAAATCAAACTGGATCTTAAATCAGGCTATAAATAAAAAATACTTAAAAAGGTAGAAAGTATACCTTGCAAATAATAATCTTTTTAATAGTGGTAATGACAACGATGACAATTACAACCACAACAGCTAACATTTATTAAGCATTTACTATATGCTGCTGTGCTAAGCACTTTACATAAAATTTCTCATTTAACATTCATGACCAAATTTGAAGTATATATATTATTTTCATTTTATAGATGATGAAACTGAGTCCTAAAAATATGAAAAATCTCAACTCTGCCATATACAAGTTATTTGATGTTTGCCAGGTTACTTAAGCTCTGTTTGTTTGCTCATAGATAGGGAAACTAATGACTTCTTTGTAGGAATGCTATCTGCTCATTAGCTTATAACAATCAAAATAGTTCATAACAATGAGAAGAAAAAAAATTAGGAGGCAGTTCTTACTATAAAATATCTATACAGATGGTACAGAATATGTTTTTGTTAAATTTTTATATTAGCATTTAAACAAAAATACAACCTTAAAATATTCTTCCTGAAAACTTGGGCATCCCTTAAATACATCTGTGTATAACCGAAGGATTGCAATCTGTCATCTAGGAAACACGCTGCACTCCACAGCCTCTCTTAAAAATACTACCACTCAAGGGTAAGAGATGTGTTTTCTTTACGACAAAAATAAACGTGAAGGTTGGGAAAAATTGCTAAACCCAATTCATTCCAACCATACAGCCTTTGGAGTACAATCCAACAAATCATGACACAGAGATAGGGATTTAATTAATTATCTGATAATTAAAAAACTATTCATCAGAGAGGGGTCAGAGCAAGACGGCCAAATAGAAACCTCCAGTGATTGTCCCTTCACATCAACATCAAATTCAACAACTACCCAGGCAAGGAAGCACCTTCAGAAGAACCAAAAATTAGGTGAGCAATCACAATACTTGGTTTTAACATTGTGTCAAGCAAAGAGGCACCGAAGAAGGCAGAAAAGACAGTCTTGCGCTGCCTACACCACCCCTCCCCCATTCCCCTGCAGTGCAACCACCAGGCCAAGAGAGAATCTGTGTGCCTAGGGGAGGAGAGTGAAGTGTTTGTAGGCCCTCTGCTTTCTCATCTAAATTTTAGAACCAGGTTGCAATTTGTATAGACATTATTGGAATTTTGACTAGAATAACGCTGAATATGTAGATCAATGTGAAGCATAACATTTTTATAACAGATCTGCCTGTCCATTAATAAAGTACCTCTCCATTTACTCAAATCTTTAAATGTTTTAAAAATAAAATATAATTTCTGCATGTAGGTCTTAGATGTCTTTTGTTAATTCATTGCTATGAAACTTGCTCTTCTGTGCTACTTTAAATGATATCTATTTTTAATTGCATATTTCTGTTCATTGTTAGTGTACAGAAATGCAACTGATTTTTGGTCATATAATCTTATATATAACAATCCTAATAAACATCCATATTAATTCTTCAGGCTTATCTAGAGATTCTTTTTGGTTTTATGCAGACACTCATATAATCTGTGAATGACAATTTTGTTTGTTTCTAATTTTTCCATCTTTTCTTTGTCTACCTTACTGTTCTATGTACAACTTCCACTACAATATTAATAGTAGTGATAATAGGTTACCTCATTTGTTCCTGAGCTTGCTACATATTTTCATAGATATCTTCTATGAAATTAAGAAAGTTTTATTCCTTATTTGCTAAGAGTTTTTAATCATAAATTATTGTAGAATTTAATTGTTTTCTCTATCTATTGAGATGATCATGCAATTTTCCTTTCAAACGTTAATTTTTTCTAATGTTCAATCTCTTGAATAAATCCAATTAGGTCATAACATACGTTTTATGTATTACTAGATTCAGCATGTTAAGATATATTTTTAAGATTTTTCTTCTGTATTCATGAATGACACTTCATAACTTTTCCATTCTATTTTTGACTGATTTTGGTAACTGAAGTCATTATTCTCTAATAGACTGTGTGAAACTGGAATTACTATTGTTAGAACTAATCCATAACTGTCTTTGTCTGTTCTCTTTGTGAAAGAAGATTTAACAGCTGATTTACTTAAATGTATTTTTTTCTACTTATTTAGTCAGTCTCAATAATTTATACAATTGTAGAAATCTATCTATCAACTTTTCTTAAAATTTAAACTTTATTAGTATAAAGTTGGTAATATTCTCTTATAATCTTTTAAATCTCTGCTGCATCCTGGTCATGTCCCTGTGGTAGTCATTAAGGCAGTCCATGAAAATTCTAATACTCCTTTTCAAGCCCACGGTAGGACTGGCACTGGCTCATTATCTCTGAAGCAAGCAAGGTGTGGCCACCTGACCTGCCTCATCCAGTGAAATGTGAGGGGGAAAAATATGTCACTTTTCAAAAAATATTTTAACCGCCAGCTGTCTTCCCCTTGAGGTACGAACGATGGAAGTATGTACTGAAATGAAGCCTCCATCAGCCTAAGTTCCTGAATGACCACAATGCATCTACAGAGGATAAGAAGCGAGAACAAGAATTAACATTTTGTATTGTTAAACCACTGAGATGTGGGGGTTATACGGTTCACAATATAATATCCCTTAACTATTACCTTTTAAAATTCCTTATTTTTTTGTCTTCTCAGAAGTTAATGATTTCATTACCCTTTTTGAAGAGCAATTTTTGTGGTTTCTATTGTATCATTTATTATTTTATTAATTTTTGCTTATTGTCCAATTTCTATTAAGATTTCTTCTTCGGCCTATGTATAATATTTTTAATTCTGAACAAATGGGAAAATTTAAATCATCATCTTTTTGTTATTACTTCTATCTTAATAGCATTGTGATCAGAGAATATATGGTCTGTGTGGTAGCAATTCCTTGAAATTTTTTGATACTTGCTTCAAGACTCAGTACATGATTAATTTTTAGAAATGTTCCACTTTTGCTTGAAAAGAATGTGTGCACTCCAGTTGTTGAGTGCAATGTCTACAACATGTCCATTACTTCAAGCTTAACTGAGTTGTTCAAATCTCCTATAGTCTAATTTTTTATCTGATTGATCTACTGATTACTGATAGCTCTCCTACTATGATTACGGATCTGTTAACTTCTTGTTAGAGTTCTGCTGATTTTGCCTATATATTTTGGAGCTGGATTGTTATGTGATGATGTCAAGCTGAGAACTGAACTATCTTCTAGATGAACCGAACCTTTCATCAGTATTTAATGACCACTGGCTGGGCATGGTGGCTCATACCCGTAATCCCAGAACT
>CM052443.1:72437432-72455162 GCA_028533085.1 Varecia variegata
GCTGTGAGCTAGGCTGACGCCACGGCACTCACTCTAGTCCGGGCAACAGAGTGAGACTCCAAATGTGGGAGACAATCAGTAAATAAATGGTAGTTGGTATTTTTTTTTTTTGAGACAGAGTCTCGCTTTTTTGCCCGGACTAGAGTGAGTGCCGTGGCGTCCTCCTAGCTCACAGCAACCTCAAACTCAAGCAATCCTACTGCCTCAAAAAAAAAAAAAAAAAGAAAGAAAGAAAGAAATGGAAAATACGACGAAGAAAGAGAATGAAAGTCCAGTGTATTAAAGTAAGAGTTCCAGAGAAAGAGAATGGGGGAGAGATAATATTCAAAGAATATTTGAGACTGTTTCAGAATTGGTTATAGAGAAAAATGTTCCAAATCATGAAGTTCAGTAAATTGTGAGCAATATAAATAAAAATAAATCTATATCTAGACACATCATTATGAAATTATGGAATACTGACAACAAAGAGATTTTAAATGCAACCAGAATGAAAAGACAGATGAACTAGAAAGGAATGAAAATTAAACAAAATCAAACTCATCAATAATGAAGGATGTGAGAAGACAGTGGAATAAAATCTTTAAAATGTTGAGAGAAAATAATGTCAACTGGGAATTTTCTTGTTCAATATAAGGACAAAATAAAGCCATTTTCAGGTAAACAAGGAAGAAATTATGTATTTTTCATATATATGTATATATGTGTATAAAAGTGTATGACTATATATAAAAGAAAGTAAAAGTACCACATATCAATGTTTGTGGGATATAGCTAACTTAATACATAAAGAGAATTGTATCACCTTAAATAATTAACTTAAAACAGAAAAAAAGACAGAAAATTATTGACGCAAGCATTCAACTCAAAACATTAGGAAAAGAACAGATAAAATCTACTGAAAGTAAAAAGGAAAATATAAAGAACATAAATTAATAAAATAAAAACCAAACATTGAATAGGGAAAGAGTTAATGATCTGTGCAAGCATCTCGAGAATTAGACTCGCAAATTAAAATGGAAAGACAGTAAGTAAAGAAGACCCCTACCCTGAGGCCCCATTCTTGTGGCTTTAAACATTCCATGAACCTTCTCAGATTCTGCTGCAGGTTTAGAATGCCAGGCTATTTTCATATCCTGTTCTTTTTTGTTGTTGTTGTTGTTGAGACAGAGTCTCACTCTGTTGCCCGGGCTAGAGTGAGTGCCGTGGCGTCAGCCAAGCTCACAGCAACCTCAAACTCCTGGGCTCAAGCGATCCTCCTGCCTCAGCCTCCCGGGTAGCTGGAACTACAGGCATGAGCCACCATGCCCGGCTAATTTTTTTCTATATATATTTTAAGTTGGTCAGATAATTTCTTTCTATTTTTAGTAGAGATGGGGTCTCGCTCTTGCTCAGACTGGTCTCGAACTCCTGAGCTCAAACAATCCTCCGCCCGCCTCAGCCTCCCAGAGTGCTAGGATTACAGGCGTGAGCCACCGTGCCCGGCCGCATATCCTGTTATTTACATTTTATATGGCAGTTAGACTGTAGGCCTGAAGGGTCAGGGGATCTGTTCCCAAACCCAGCAAGAGCTGTCGCTATGGGCAAAGTGCTGTGCGGCAGAGGCTGGGCCATAGGTAGAGGAACGCAGTCACAGCCAAACTGCAGCCACGTTCCAGTCTCCTGCTAGGAGCCTCCCACTGGCCAATCAGATGTCAGAGGGCAAGAAAGACTTGATGCTGCAGATGATACACACATTAGGCTCCCAGCGCGCAAAGCAGGTTGAAGCGGGATGAACAAAGGATATAGAGGTGCAAGCAGAGAAAAACCAGCACAGAATCTTTACTCTTAATGATTTTTCTATTCTTAGCACATTATCTAGAATCTTCAATAGTGAGGACTGTAGCATCTTTCTTTTGATCTTAATGAGAATGAATCTGAAGTATCTCTGTTAATTATGATGTGTGCTCTAGGTTTTTGATATGTAGCATTTATCAAGTTAAGAAACTTCAGTTTTCTAAGAATTTATTACAAATGACATTGAACTTTATCAGATGTTTCTCTGCATGTATTGAGATAATTATTTTTCCCTTTAATCCGTTAATATGATGAATTATATAGATACATTATAGATTTTCTCCATCTTTTTTCTCATTTAAAATGTTTTAGCATTTTATGTGAAATATAACTGAAAAAGTGAGTAGATAAAATATACTTAAATGTTGAGGAGTAATATAATAACAAAATGAACACTCATATACCATTGACCCAGCGTGAGAAATAGAACAAATTATCAACAACTTAGAAGCAATCTATGTACTACTCTCTAATCACATATCCTTTCCTCTTTCAGAGAGGTAACGATTTTCCTAAAATTCATGTTAATATTTTTTTTTACTTTTTCTTTTGTAGTCCTAACTCCCATATGTGCCTCCTAACAACATAAAAATTGGCTCTTAAAAATTGTACGGATAAAATCACCATATACATATTCATCTATAACTCATCCTTTTTGCTCAAAATGATGTTTCTGAGATTTAGCCATGTTGAATTTCTAGCTGTAGTTAATTCATTTTCACTATGGTATGGTATTTCATCAAATGATTATGCTGCAATTTATTAATCTACTCTTCTGTTTACGAATGTTTAACTCATTTCTAGTTTTTGCTATTACAAGCCATGCTACTAAAATATTCCTTTACAGGTACTCAAGTACCCAGGTGAAAGAATTTCTTTTGGTTATATATCTAGTATATGAATTGTTGGTTTATAGGATATGTACACTTTACCAAGTGATTAAAAAAAACTGTCTACCAAGTGGCTGACTAATCTACACTACCCTTACCAGTATAGATGAGTGCCAAATCTTGGTAGTCTCCAACTTTTTAATTTTTGTCAATATGATCATTGTGAAATTATATTTCATTCAGGTTTTAATTGCATTTCTCTGATTATTAATGAAATTGAGCATCTTTTCATATGTCTCATGACCACTCATTATCACCTTGTGCAAAACACCTATTTATTTTGCCTATTTGCTTATTGAGTTATTTGGTTTTTTCTTACAGATTCATAGAAATTCTCTAATATTCCATATACCAATCTTCTGTTTGTTTTAAATGTGGCAAATTTTTTTTAGCTTGTGACTCCCCACCTCATGCATATTGTGGTGAATTTGATAATAAGGCCTTACTTTTTAATGTATATGAATTAATAAACCCTTTTTGTTTATGGGATATATATAAATACATATTTGTCTTATTTAAGAAATTCTTCTCTATCCTATCATTTTAAAAATATTTCCAAATGGTTTCTTCTAAAAACATTAACCTTTTGCCTATTACCTTTAAGGCTTTAGATCTAGCAAGTTTTCTGAGCTCTCTATTACTTCTCAGAACAGACTCTGCATTTTTTATTCATTTCTGTTGGTGCTGTAACAAATTATTAAAATCTTTGTGGCATAAAACCACACATATTTATTATCTTACAGTTCTGAAGGCCAGAAGTCTGAAAATGAGTCTCATGAGGCTAAAATCAAAATGTCGGCAGGGCTGTGTTTGTTCTAGAGGGGAGAATCCATTTCTTGCCTTTTCCAGCTTCTTGAGGCTCCCTGAAATTCCTGGGTTCATGGTCTCCTTCCAGCTGCGGCATTGTCTTAGTCCACTGAGTGTTGCTGTAACAGAATACCTGGGGCTAGGTAATTTATAAAGAAAAGAGGTTTATTTGGCTCACAGTTCTGGTGGCTGGAAAGTCCAAGATCAGGCAGCTACATCTGTTGAGGGCCTCAGGCTGCTTCCACTCATGGCAGAAAGCAGAAGGAGAGCAGGTGTGTGCAGAGATCATGTGGTGAGAGAAGGCACAAGAGAGAGAAACTGAGGAAGCCAGATTTGTTTTAACAAGTGGCTGTCTCGAGAACTAATCCATCCCCATGAGAGTGAGCACTCACTCACCCCTGCAAGAAGGCATTAATGCATTCATAAGGGATCTATTCCATGATGCAAACTCTTCCTACCAGGCCCCACCTCCCAACAATGCCACATTGGGGGTCAAACATCAACATGAGTTTTGGCAGGGACAAACCACATACAAACCATAGGAGGCATCTCTCTTTTATCTGCTTCCATTGTCACATCTCCTTCTCTCTGACTGTGACCCTCCTGTCTCCGTCTTATAAGGATTCTTGCAATTACACTGGGCCTACCTGGATGATCCAGGATAATCACCCCATCTCAAGACCCCTAATTTAATCACATCTGAAAATTCCCTTTTGCCACATAACATATTCACAAGTTTTGAGAATTAGGATGTAGAGATCTTGGGTGAGGGGGCATTATTCTGCCTACCACAATTTTCTTTTGCTATTAGGTCAGATTTCTTAATAAGGTCAATTTTGTTTTTTCCTTTTCAACTCTTCTATCTGCTCCATTTTCTTAACTTATTTGGCAGGCGAAAATATCCAACATAGTGCTCAATAAAAGTAGCGATATTGTTCTCCTTAACCTTGTTCCTGCACTTAAGAGAAAATTTCTAAAAATTTCATCATTGAATATGAGTTTACTGAAGGTTTTTGAAGTTGCCTTTTATTGGTTAGAGAAAGTTTTCTTTTATGCACAGTTTTCTATAAATTTTAACCATGAATGTGTGTTAAAAATTATTGAATGCTTTTTCCACTTTGATCTTTCTCCTTTAATCTTTTAATATGAAGAAACACATTAATTGATTTGCTTTGCTAGTATTTAATCAACCTTGAATTTCTTCAATAAATTCAATTATGATATATTTCCTTTTTTGGACATTGCTAGATATTTTTATATATGTCCATGAGTAAGATTAAAAGAAAATTTTCATTTCTTTTCATTTCCTTGTCTGATTTTAGACAAGGTTAGACTCAGAAGAGGAGCTGGAGAGTGTTCCCTCTTTTTCTACACACTGAAGGAGTGAATAGAATTAGAACAGTGGTTCTCAACTGGGGGCAATTTTGCTCCTTAGGGGACATTTGGAAATATCTGGGACATATTTGGTTGTCAAAATAAGCAAGGTGCTACTGGCATCCAATGAGTAGAGGATACTGCTAACATCCTATAATGCACAGGACAGCTGCCTTCCCTCCCCCAACAAAGAACCCAAAATGTCAACAGTGCTGAGCTTGTGATTTCTTTTCTCATTCTGAATAATCACTATCCTAATTTTGTATTTGTAATTTTGTATGTTTTCAGAGGAAGCTTCAAAATATAGGCTTCAGGCCCCACAGAACCTAGATCTGGTGCAAAAAGAAAGGGCACTGCATAGGGGAGGGGGATATGTGTGTATGTAAATATATGTGCAGGTGGATGGGCATTAGAGAGAGAAAGGAGGGGGAGAGAGAGAGAGAACCAAAGTCAATGCCAGAGAGAGGAAAAAAGAGATTTTGTTCTTACGTAATTTTCAAATAATCACAGTTACCAAGAAATTTGCCACAAGTAACAATATTTACAATACTAAGAAACTGAAGGAGAGTAATAAGTGTAGTATATGGTCTAGCAGTTCCAGTTCTTGATATCTATCCTAAGAAATGCTTGCACATGTATATAAAGGCATATCTGAAGATGTTCTCTGAAGCGCTGTTTGTAAAAATGAAAAACTGGAAGCAATCCATATGCCAAATTGGCTGAGTAATCGATAATGTGAGAGATGTTCATACAAAAACTCAGTTAAAAGGGAACCAGATTTATATGTATCAACATGGACACGTCTCAAAATTATATTTTCAAATATAAATTAAGCTGTATAACTATTCTTACTATATTTTTATGTTAATAAATTTATACATATGTGTATTTAATATATTGTTTATGTCATGCATTCACACACAAAATATTACTACATATTTTCCATAGATAAAAGGCATGTGAATATAAAAATGGCCTGAAAGGACATTACATTATACACTGAACAACTGTATAAGAGTAGTTAACCGTGGGGGGATAAAGGATGCAGGAACAAGATTGAGGGAGAAAGAGTCAAATGCACACTGATTTTATCTGTATTGCTCTCATTTTTAAGAGGCAAATGTAGTCATATGTTTCATGGGTAATTTTTGAAAAAGCAAACAATGGAAAAAAAAAGACTGGAAGAAATGTCAACAGTGTTAATTCTTTTTTTTTTTTTTTTTTGGTTACATCTACGCATCCATACCCTTCAATGCTCTATTTTTTTTTATTTCAGCTTATTATGGGGGTACAAAAGTTCTATTTATATATATTGCCCATGCCCCCCCCATTCCCCCCGAGTCTGAGCTTCAAGCGTGTCCATTCCCCAGACAGTACACATCGCACTCATCATGTAGGTATGGTAGAGATAAGATGAATGGTAGTTGGTTTCTGCTTTGTGATTTTTGTATTTTCAAATTTCCTAAAATAATAACAAAAATACAAATACAATCTTAATTCTAAAAAGAAACTTATGGTTCTCAAGGAAAGCTGTGAAAGTGAGAACTTGAAACCAACAAATTTCTGGAAGAGTTCAGCAGCATCCCAGGTCATTAGAACGATACTGGGATGACAGTGTCACTCTAGGAGACTGATACCAAAGGTCATTTTATAACTTACATAGCTGGTTTCCACAGTGTTACCACAGTTCTGACAACTACCAACTTTGTTTCCTTTGGGAAGTAACAGGGTGTGAAGGGAAACACTCGCTCTCCCCCCGGGCCCCTCCAGGGCTCTGCTCATGCTCCAGACCTTGCCTGGGCAAGAAGGATTTTCAGTTCCATTTGTAAAGACTTGCAGAAAAGGAGATTACACAGTGCTTTAGCACCTCGTTCATGATCTTTCTGAAACCGAAGGTCAATTCTTCCGGAACAATTTAATACTGTGTTCTCATTTTGTATCCTCCAAGGAGATGAAGGCCCATTCATCTCTAGGCTGTCTGTCATAACACATCACAAAGAACACTTGAAACCTTATATTAATTCCTGATGATTTTTTGAATCTTTCAGTTTGTTTTTGTATCCAAGAAATGGAAATTTTAGAACGAGGCTGGTCTGTTGAGACAGTGATCCAGTATTTAGAAATGAAATAAGGAAAAGTGCTGGTGTGTGGTAAATGCTGTTAGTATTAGCTATTACTACCAAGTCTGCAGCTATTACTAACACAAATTCCAATGCTAATACAACTACAGTAAGAAGAAACAGACATTTTGATTATTTTAAACTTTTATATGATGTTTGAAACAGATGTTTAAAAACGAAAAATTTTAGAATTGAGGTATCCTTATATCTAGCAGAAGCCCACTATATGGGGTTTTAGTTCCCCTGTGGGAAGGGCATTGGTTTTCCTCAGAACCCCTAATCCCTTCCTAGATCTTTCCCATCAGTTCTTTAACTGGATTGATTAGAAACTGTGTGGGAGGTGAGGGGGGGATGGTATGGGATTTGTTCCTGGGTACCAAGGACTTAGGTTTTAGCATCTGACTTCTTCCTTTCAGGCCATGAGGATTCACTTTGCTACTTTATGAACTTACCAAAAGCAAAAGTAATTTTCCCTTACTTGTGATACAAACCAGAAATGATTGTTCCTGTGAATTTGTGGGGGTTTTTGTCAGAAGAGGAATAGTAAACTGTCCCTGTCAGAGATGATCCCAACAGAGTTCTATTCTATGCATCTTTCCTCACCTTCTTACTATTGTGGCACCAATAGCAAGGCCTTGAAGTGAAGCCAAGAAAGAGAACACAGAGGATGGTTGCTATGGTCTGAATGTCTGTGTCCCCCTAAAATTTGTATGTTGAAGCCTAAGCCCCAATGTGATGCTATTAGGAGGTGGAGCCTTTGGGAGGTGATTAGGTCATGAGGATGGAGTCCTCGTGAATGAGATTAGTGCCATTATAAGAGGCTAAAGAGCCCAGAGTGCTCCCCTTCCACCATGTGAGGACACAGTGAGAAGGTACTGTCTATGAGGAAGCAGGCCTCCACCAGACACTAAATCTGCTGATGCCTTAATCTTGGACTTCTCAGCCTCTAAAACTGTGAGAAATAAATTTCTGTTGTTCATAAGCTACCCAGTCTATGATATTTTCTTAGCACAGCCCAAAGAGATTAAGACAATGGTATTCTGATTGTAAGATGAAACATATTTATAAACCTTGACCCTGCCTGCTTCTGCTAGTTTTTTATTTGTGTCAGTTTTTAAAGTTCCTGCAGAATTGGAAGGCTGTCACTCAAAATGGCCCTGGTCACTACTCCTTGGTCAGTAGAAAGTTAACTACAGTTGTTTTGCCACACCTATTAGCCAGCAAGGGGGAGGGATGAAGTTAGCTGCTGATGGACTTTAAACCCTGGAAAGTGTTTAGGATTAGCTGTTGTAGCTCACTCATTCATTAGCATCAGATTCTGGTTAATTGATATTCTATTTCCAAAGATCTCTCTCTGCCTTTTTAATATCACCCCTTTCAAGACAGTTTTCACCAGTGGACATAAAGAATCCAGATGTAGCAAGATAAATATGTATGCTTTTATGGGTACATAAAATTTTTAAGGAATGTTAGAAAAAACTGAGCTAGTATAGTCTGCCCGAGTATCCTTGGTTCATGCTAACTTCCAGTCATGTGGAGTCCAAAAAAAAGAACTATTAAAATCAATAATGGTACATCTATGTAACGGAATACTACATAGCTACGTAAAATTATGTCACGGAGAAATATTTAACAACATGGAAAGTTATTCATAATATGTTAAGTGAGAAAAAGAAGGCTAAATAACAGTATATATAATACAATTTGTACAGTATCATCCTTTTTTGGAAAAAAAGGAACGTGCCAATACATAACATACACAAGGAAAAAAGATGTCAAAACAGACACCAAAATTTTAACATTGATTAGTCTGGGTAGAGGAATTACAACTAAGTTTTCCCTTTGTGTATATATTTTTTTCTGTGTGTTTTCCCAAAATTTCTGCACTTAACATGTGTTGCTTTTTTAATTAGAAGTAAAACCAATATTTCTCTTTTTAAAGGATGGTGTTACAGTATGACTGTCTAGCTGTTTAGAATTCATAGTGTGTCTGCATTTGTGGAGTCACCACCAGTTCAGAGGCTGGCTCATCCTCAGCTTTCAAGTTTAGAAACACAATTTGATTAGTTCACTAAAGACTGATCATGGTACAAAAATGATAAGACTGGTTCCCAGCCCTCAACTCCCATTACTAATGCCTATATTCTTATTTGTTCATTAGGATAGATTTCCCCCAATGTAATTACTTCTTCAAAGAACTTGACTCTTCTAAGGCTCTTGAAGCAGAGTACCAAATCACTTAAAAAAATTATATTAGCAATGCAGAAAAGGACAGTATTGTATCCTCTTAAGCACTGAGTTTTTTCATTATTGCCTGCCAATTGAACAGTTTAAAAATTGTTCTTTATTTTAATTTGCACTTTTAGAAAATTTCTAGTAATCATTGACAAGTTCACATGATTCTTACTTATTCTATTCTCTTTGGTTATAACTTTTAGAGAGAGCAGATTGCATTTGTGTGAGAGGAAGAAGCAAGGATCTGGGAAAGGAGCTTTTGGTCTGAAAGTCAGGAATCAGGGTTCTACTGCAATGGCTTTCTAAATGGCCTCCTACTTCCATGTCTGACCCCCTCTAATCTATTGTCCACATGGCAACCAGAATGATCATTTTAAAACTTTAATCTGATCAGGTCCCTCTCCTGCTTAAAACCATTCAATGGCTTCCCATTGCTTTAAAAATAAAATTCAGACTGCCATTGTAGACAAAGCTCTGCTATGCAACCTTGTTCACTACTCTGCTGCCACACTGGCCTTCCCACATTGTTACCATCTCAGAGCTTTTGACTTTAGTGTTCCCTTTGCCTAGAATGCTCTTTTCTCAGATCTTCACACATGTGGCTCCTTCTTGTCCTTCAGGGTTCAGCTCAAACATCACCTCTTCTGACAGGCCTTCTGTGCCTCCCTGCCATCATATTCATTCTGTTTTATTATCTCATTACCACCTGTAACAGTCTGGAAATTATCCTGATCATTTGTTGTGTCAACCTTAAATAAGGAGATTCAGAAAATATGATTAAGTATAGAGTTTAATTCCAGCTCAAAGCTTGAGGATAGCCAGATGGAAAACACTGACTCCAAACAAATGGGGTCAGCCTTCCAAAGCGAAGTTAAGGTTTCATTTGTACAGGCAGAAACAGAGAAGTTTTAGCAGGATTACAAAATTTTCCATATTTGGTTACAGATTGCTACATTCCAAGGAAGATTACTTTATTTCTCTGTGAGGAGGGTTAGTGATCTGAGGGGGTCTTATTTCTGGCCCATTTAGTCTTTCCAATTATTTACAAGGCGAAGAAAAAAAAGGAGAAATTGCAGCTACATGCCCCTTGACTCAGGCCACAAAACCACATTCCTTTCAAGGCTCAGAATAATTTAAAGTTCCAACAGCTTTAAGTTTGATTTACTTAATTTCACAGTTGGTTCACTTGTTCTTTTCCTGTCTCCCACACTAGAAAGCACAGAGGGAGGCAACATTGGCAGGCTCCTAAACTGCCGAGCCCCAGCTTCTTGTAGGCTAGACATTGGTAACCAGGTGAATAGATATCTTTGCAGGCCTCAGGAGGCCTCCTCTTGAGAGGGGCTGAAGAGATGAATGTGAGCAGGCTGAGGCGGAACCACCCTTTTCATGAAGCCAGCTCATTCTCCTTCGGGTATTCAGGACCCCCTCCCCCCCGGCCAGGAAGTTTTACCAGGGAATTCGGGAGCGAGGGGGATGAGAGACAATGAAGATAATCTGTACAGTGTAGTCTTTTCACAAGTTTGAGAGCGCCTAGCGCAATGCCTTAAGGGAGATAAGGGCACAGAGCCATTTGGAAGGGCTGCTTTTTCGTTTCGTTTTGTTTTTTTTCTTTTTTTGACAGGGACCTGACTTGAACCAAAGGGGAAGACGAAAAGCCAAAGACGGGCGTGCCCCAGAGCTCTCGGGCAAGCACCTAGCAGGTGTCGGAGCAAGTAGGGTCGGACGGCCCCCGCCTCGGTGGCCCTGAGGTCCCCGGGACTACCTGCAACCTCCTTCCGCCACCACCTCTCGAGACTGAGGCTCGGAAAGCAGTAAAGTGACTTTCAAATTACTAAGTGCAACTGACATCTTCTCCTGAGCCGAAAACAAACACAAAAACAAAAACCCCAAACAAACACCTCTGAAAAATGCCAAAGTTACGGAGAAGAAAGTCCCGTCGCCGCACGCAGAGAGGTCCCCGTCCGCCCCGCTAGCATTTCACCCCTCAAGCCCGGGGAGTTGCTGCAGGACAGGGCGGGGCGGGTCTGCTGACGCCACCGGGCCGGGACTGCGCAGGCGCGGCGCGGGCTCGCGGGCTGTGTCGCGCGCCGGGCAGTTCGCGCGGGAGCCGGGCGCTGGGGCGCCGAGGCTGCGGGTCGGTGGGAACGGAAGCGGCTGCGGGGCGCGGAGGAAACCAGGATGGCGACTCCGAGCAGTAAGACGTCGACCCCAGCCCCCCTGGCTTCCAAGAGAGCTCTGCCGAGAGACCCTTCGTCGGAGGTCCGGAGCAAGAGAAAGAATTCGGCCCCGCCGCCGCCGCCGCCGGCGCTGCAGTCGTCCGGGCCTTTCGTGGAAGGCTCTATCGTCCGCATCTCGATGGAGAACTTCCTGTGAGTGGCCCGGAGGCCGCGCCGCGGCCGGGGAGACTGGGGGCCCGCCGGCCCGGGGCGCCGGCTGCGTGCGGGGGTGGGTGTGGGGGTGTGTACCTGGCTTGTGGGTCTGGCGGAGAATTCGTGCCGCGGTTCCCGTGAGGATTTTTCTACGTAGGCCGTGGAGATTGACGTGTGTTGGTATAGTAGGTGTGTGTCTCGTGTGATGTGTTTTGTTTTGTTTTAAATTTATTACGCCAGCGTTTTTTGAAGGTGTTCTTATAGGAGGCAGTACTAGGGACGTACTAGGGGCTAGGTCTCTGCCCGTGGCAGTCTCTATCTATAGGGGACCTGGGCTGTGATTCACGAAAGTATTGGCCCTGGGAACTCAGAGGAGACAACAGTTAATTCGGAGTGGCAGTGGTGATGCTGTCGCAGATTCTTAAAGAGTAGGCGTTTGCCAGGTGGACAGAGAGTGGTAGATAAAATGGTAAAGGTTGTTCAGGTTAGGGGTTAGAGTACACAAAAAAATTAAACCTTACTCTCAGCTGTTGTACCTCCCTCCAAACCTTTTTACCCCTCCAGATTCCCCTTTCTTCCCTTGTTCCTCTCTCTGTCCCTCAGACATCTAGTTATCACTTTAGACTTTAGTATGTTTTAACAAAAGTATCTAGTGCCTTACAATTCAGTTGTTCAAGGTCTTTTTTTTTTAAGCTTGTAGATAGTGGCATAAAGGTAATAGTACAATACTACCATTTTTTTGTTTTCAAGAACCTATCGTGTGCCAGGTACCGAACTCCATGTTTTCTTTATAGAGTGCTCTCGTTCTTCGTAACAACTGTTTGTCTCCATTGATGAGATAAGCTCAGAATGCTTATTTTCCCCAGGCTTACGCAACCAATAAGTAGCTGAATTGCTATTTGAATCCAGATCAGAAACGATAAATGTAATCAAATGAGGTAGATGCCGGGACTACATATATATTAGGGTGCCATTAGGGCACAAAGGATGAAGCGGTTAATTTCATCCACAGCGGTGAAAAGGGGCTTTGTAAAGAAAACGTGAAAGTCTAAAGGGAGGAAAGAACGTTGCTGACAGAAGGAACTGCCTGAAAAAAACAGTGTGGTATATTGAGGAAGTGTCAAGTATTTCAGTATGGCTAGATCTGTGTCCTATGGGATATGAGTGAATGCTTGGACAGAGGTAGGCAAACATTGAGGTGTCTCTGTATCTACTATGCTAAAGATTTCCAGCAACCAGGATGTTTTAAGCAAGGAATGACATGATTTATGTTAATGTGGAAGCAGTGTGGAGAATGATTTAGAAAGGTGCAGGTTAGACATGAGAAGAGTTTTATAAAATGAAGGCAGGAGATCAATTTGAATTTGGTAGGAGCCTAAAGGAAAGAGATTTGACTGAATCTGGCTACAGGTTAATTGTGAGGCATGAGGGCAAGGGAGGAATGTAGCATTTTCCCTAAGTTTGCCTTGGTTAACTAGTCAGGTACTATTCAGAAGAGGGAGCAGTTTGGGGAGAATAATAATGGGCACCTCTTAGATCCTGTGACTTGAAGATTCCTATGAAACATCGGAGAGAGATGTTCTATAGGCAGAATTTATAAGGATCTGGAGCTTAGAGGAAAATGTGAACAGATGAGAAAATTGGGAATCATGTAGGTGATTGTTGAAGTTGCAGAACTGGTTCAGATTGCCCAAAAGGAATTATAAATTAAAAGAAGGAAAGTCCTGTACAGAGTCCTGGGGGCATGCCAACACTTCCGGGTGAGCAGAAGAGGAACTCACAAATTGAGAAGGTACTGTTCAGGGAGAAGGTACTGTTCAGGGACATAAGATGAAAACCATGAGAGACTATTATCAAAGAAGCCAAGGAAAAAGAATGTTTCAAAAATATCATTTGCTACATTGAAGTGAGATAACAGGACTGAAAAGAGCCCATTGCATTTTGCAATTAGGAAATTTTTGACTCTTTGATGAAGCAGTGGAAATAGAAAACTTTGTAGGCCAAGAAGACTGAATGAAGGGTGAGGAAGTAAAGCTTTGATGTAAAGAGGAGAAAGAAAAGGTGGCTGAAAAGTGGAAAAGTAGGTGAGATTTTATTTTAATGATGAGAGGACTTTAGTTTTAGGAGTGAAATAGGGAAAGGTAGTTCTAGAGAATTAGCAAGGAAGTAGGAGGGGCAGGCAAATGGCCTGGAAGAGAGTAGGCAGGGAAGGGTTCCTACAAATGAGCCAAGTCAAATAGAGTTGAGAATGGAGGGAGAGATTGATTTCTAAGCTGAAGGAATAGCACATGTGAAAGCTTGGAGAAAGGAGGAAGCAAAAGAGTCAAGAAACTGAAAGAAGTACATTACAGGTAGAATTTAGAGGTCTGAGCAGACAATAGGGAAAGGAAATAAAAAGTAGAAAAAAGATGAAGCTAGGGCTAAATTGTGAAAGGTCCTTTTTTCCCCCTTTGTTTTTCTTTTTAACAAGCAACATCAGATTTGCAAGTCTACCATGACGACTTGGTGATTGATTGGATGGTATTGGGTGGTTTGGGTGGAGTCGAAAGAGATGGAAGAATCAAAGATGATGCAAAAAACTAATGCCTTCGTTTCTGATTTGGGAAATGGGATGAATCATGATACCATTCACTAAGAGACTACAAGAGTGGTTTTGGCTGGGAAAGATGGTGGGTTTAGTTTTGAATGTGTTAAGTTTAAGGTGATTGTTACAGGACATCCAAATAGAGTTATTGAGGTGGTAATTGCATGTATTGTTCACCTGGGATGAGTTTCAGCAGGTAGATGCTGAGGCCATGGAGAATACATGAAATACTTTGTAAAGTATGTAGAATCAGAAGAGAATGGGCTTTTTACAGTAGCTCTTTCAGGGTCTGCTCGGAGGAAAGGGAACTCACAAAAAGGTAATTACCAATATATGTTGTAGAGTCAGAAGAATGATTTTAAAACCATGCAGAGGTTTGGTTTTATTTTTGGCAACTTTCTCTATTTATAATTTCTATGTATACTTTTTAGGCCAGAAATTCTTATGCTTTTCCCTGTTGTTTTTACTGTTTTCTTAAATACCAGTTGCATCAGTGTTTTAATATGACATTTGTGCAGAGATTTCACAATAGGAAAGCAAGCATTAAAAGAATAGGGCTTCATATGTTGAAATTAAGAAATTCCATGTCAGATAATTTCCCAGATGTCTGAAGTTCCCAGACTGTTTTTATTTTAACCATAAAAAGGGTTCTTTTAAGACCCAGCTGTAACTGAACAAGGCATTTGAAAATACAAAGTAGATGCTATGTTAGATGTGTGGAGTTGACAAACCTGCCAGAAAATACTTCTCCTTTGCCACCTGTATTTATTTTTATTACCACCTGGCATTTCTAAGTCATTAATTTCTTTAAGTATTAAAGTTGAAATGTGTTTGGTTAAATTATTTATATATTTGGCAGGTTAGTAGCAGGCTAAGCTTTTATTCTTGGGCAACTATTGGACAGTTACCTGAGAGCTAACTGAGATGCTATGGGCAAAGGACGTTAATTATGGGTCCTAATTCAGGGTATTGAAAGTCAAGTTAGAAGAATTTCTGTGTTAGAGTTTGTGTCACATTTTGCTGTAACTGTTTCTGGCAACTAAATAAAGATTAGATTTAGATGCTAACAGTGCAGGTAGTTAAGAGTGCTGAACAGCATGCACCTTTTTTTAATTTTCTTTTTTTAGATACAGAGTCTCACTATGTTTTCCAGGCTGGCCTCCAACTCCCAGGCTCAAGCAGTCTTCCCACCTCAACCTCTCAAGTAGATGGGACTATAGGCACGTGCCAGTATGCCCAGCTTAAAAAATAATTTAAAAAATTAATAAAATGAAATCACTGAGTTGATATAGATCTTCAGTGTTCTAATTAAAAAAATAATTCAGTTAGATTGTTTCAAATATTAAAATATGAGAAGTAGCCCATTTAAGCATTTTAATTTAAGAGATGTATAAATGTAAAATTGACAAATTTAAGGTAAGCCATGGCCTCTACTGTAAAATTTATTTTAAAATTATTTTATCTGTATAGTAGTTTTGATATAGTCTCCAGTGTATTGTAATTATTAAAAAAGAGTAGAATATATCAAACTTTGCTTTTTTACGACAGACTTACTTTCAAAAAAAGTATATGGAATCATGTCCTTATTTTAAATATTCATTATCTTTTTTTATTTCTTCCAATGATTTTCACCCTATAAGTTGTCTATTAACAGCCTATAAAAAACATTGAATTTGTAATTTTAGCTGGTTTTTAAAGGAATTGGAGGAAGCTTGTAGATAATGTAAAGCGAGAAAAAGTGCTTTTCGAAAGAAAATATTCTTATTTTCTTATCTCTTAATATTTTCACCTGTTTATAATACAGAACGTATGATATTTGTGAAGTATCTCCTGGGCCCCACTTGAATATGATTATTGGAGCTAATGGAACAGGGAAGTCAAGCATTGTGTGTGCCATTTGTCTTGGATTAGCAGGCAAACCTGCTTTCATGGGACGAGCAGATAAGGTGAGTTAACATAAGTACTTAAGAAAATTCAAAGCTGTTAATTCCTTTTAGTCACCAATCAATTTCTGTATCGCAGTTTCTTGGGTATAGCAAACTTGTAGTGCTTGAATATAAGGAATGAATTTGGCAGGTAGAGAAGCTGAAAGCGGATTTTCTTTTCTTGAAGAATTTTGGACTATTTGCCTAGGGAATTTTCCAAGTACCTTATACCTGAAATGCTAGAAATAATAAATCTTTTTTTAAATGCCTTTTTGGGCTTATGGAATGGTGAAGTAAATTTACCAAGAGCAGAAATAAACAGTCATACTTTGCTTAATGATGGGGATATGTTCTGTGAAATCAGTTGTAAGGGGATTCTGTTGTTGTGTGGACATCGCAGAGTGTACTTACACAAACTTAGATGGTACAGCCTACTACACACCTAGATTATATGTTACAGCCTATTGCTCCTAGGCTACAAACCTGTATAGCATGGTACTGTACTGAATACTGTAGGCAAGTATAAAATATGGTAAATATTTGTGTGTTTAAACTTATCTAAACATAGAAAAGATATAGTAAAACACTCTATAAAAAGATAAAAAATGGTACACTTGTTTAGGGCACTTACCATGAGTGAAGCTTGTAGGACTGAAGTTGGTCTGGATGAGTTAGTGAGTGGAGTGAATGTGAAGGCCTAGGACATTACTACACTATTTTAGACTTTATAAACAGTGTACACGTAGGCTAAACTAAATTTATAAAAACGTATTTTTCTTTCTTCAATAATAAATTAACCTTAGCTTACTGTAACTTTTACTTTATAAACTTTTTTATTTTTTTAAAACTTTTTGACTCTTGTATTATAGTAACACTTAGCTTAAAACACAAACATATTGTACAGCTGTAAAAAAATTTTTTTTCTTTATATCCTCATTCTATAAGCTTTTTTCTATTTTCAAAATTAAGTTTTTTTTGTTTTTTTTTTTTTACTTTTTAAACTGCTTTTTTTAAAAAAACTAAGACACAAACACACACAAGCCTACACAGGGTTAGGGTGTCTTGAAGGTGGGGAAGAAATAGAAGAAAAAATGTAGAAGCCAAGCACTGTATGTAGCATGAAAAAAACATACCACACAATGGGACAGTGGGTTACTTACTTATCTTGTTACTCTGCCTAGAGGCAAGAAAAAGTCTTCCAGAAAATTCTTAACCACAAGCCTTAACACATGTTTAGGGCCAGAATTTATATCACCTGTGGGGTATAAATATCATAAATTATGATTTTAGTTTAAAGTGGTTCCAGTTAGTAATATTCTGGGCACCTGGTAGAAGAAAATGTAAATCCTTTGAAGGAAAATACCTTTAGTCCAATCCTTAAAAGAATTCTAACATAAAGTTCTAAGAAATTCATGACTCTATACCTAAAAGTCACAAAACATGGAAGAAAATGAATCACCTAAAATAAGAGCTAACAAGAACAACAAACAGCACAAACAAACCTACAAAGTTTGTAGATACAGAATATAAACTAAGTACAGTTATCCCTTGGTATCTGAGGGTCCTTTGGTATCTGATTGGTACCAGGAC
>CM052443.1:72455662-72508555 GCA_028533085.1 Varecia variegata
TAAAATTCATATCAATCAAGTTTATATAATTGGGGAAAATATTATTTACCTGCACAGGGTCCTGCCTGAAATTTAACATCATCAATGGCAGTATCACTTCTTACTGATACTCCTCGAATGGCTTCAAAAATTATCTGAAAAATAATGAAATTTGAATTTAGAAATAGAGTCATCCTGATAAAACAATGCTGGTCAAAGCAGATGCAGGCTCTTGAGATCTGGAAACTTAGATTGCTCTTGGGGTTCCTGTTAAGGAAAAGGGTACAAATTTAGAAATTCAAATTTAGGTGTTAAAGAGAATATTTATTTGAAATTTAAAGAAACTCACAGTAAATTACTGGAGTCCTAAAGATTCAGGTCCCTTTTTTTCTGAGATTTCTTTAGACAACTTCCCAGAAATGCTTACTGAGAAATGCTTTCTGGTGGTGACCTGGTTTCCCTTCCCCACTTAGAACACTCTACTCCCAGCATCTCCCAGAACCCACAGGGCCCATGAAAATGGGAGTCCCAGAAGCTTAAATTTCCTTAGGCTTTCCACAAATCTACCCTTGATGCCAGTACTAGGTGGAAAAATTTATTATAGTATGACTGATAATACCCATATATGAACAGAAAGCCATAATAATTAAATTTACCAAAGATAATGGTTCACTTATGTTAAATACCATAACATCAAAGACACAGCCCAGCGAGAAGAGGAAATCAGATTCATAACTTTAGATTCTGAGAAGAAAATAACTGATCAAATATTCTGGTTCTAGGAAAAATAGATTACCAGTTCTAAGGCTGTCCCAATAATGGGTAATAAACTACTAAATACTCTAAGGAGGCTCATGGGTAATGAAAATTGTCCAGAAGATATATTTGTTCCATTCATTTTATGAGCAGATGACTCCTCATTGGATCAGTTTATGATTTAAATTAAATCAAAAGGAAGCCCTAAAACTAATTTCTTTTAAACCCTCCCCAAAATTAAATCAAATAATATAAATTGAATAATTAATAAGTTTATGAAATTATCTTGAAATTAATGACTCTAAAAAGCTTTAATGACATACATGTGGCAAAATACCATTAATAAAAATTCTAAGGAAACGTGTGTGATGGTTAATTTTAGGTGTCAACTTGACAGGGTTAAGGGAGACCCAGATAGCTGGTAAAGCATTATTTCTGGGTATGTCTACAAGGGTGTTTCTGCAAGACATTGGCATCTAAATCCATGGACTGCATAAACAAGATCCACCCTCACTCACTGTGGGTGGGCACCATCCAATCGATTGAAAGCCCAGACAGAAAAAAAAGGCAGAGGAAAGGCAAATTTGCTCTCTTCTGCAACTGGAACACCCATCTTCTCCTGCCCTTGGACCTCAAACTCCAGGTTCTTCAGCCTTCAGATTCCAGGACGTGCACTAGTGGCACCCGAGGTTCTCAGGCCTTCAGCCACAGACTAATAATTACACCATCAGCTTGCCTAGTTCTCAGGCCTTGGGACTTGGACCGAGCTATGCTACCTCCTTTCCTTGTCTTCCAGCTTGCATATAGCATATTGTGGGACTTCTCAGCCTCCATAATCATGTGAGCCAATTTCCATAATAAATCCTTTCTCATCTATTATATCTACTTTTGGTTCTGTTTCTCTGAAGAACCCTGGTTAATACACAACCCTAAAACAAGAATCCAAATAAATGGCAAGAGGAGGGAAAAAGTGTCCCAACATATCTAGATAGGAGGACATCTGAGTGCAGGGAATAAACATTCCGGTTTTCTGAACAAAAAATAAAATCTTTTTTTTGACCTCCAAGTCTGCAATGGAAAATGTAATAGACAAACTACCTGATGGAATTATAGTCTGAATAGTCTGTGACTTGGCCAAACACTTGATTTCATATAACCTTCTCCTCTGAATTTCCTTAATACTGTAGTGATGACCATTTTATAGCATTATGATTTCCCCCTTGTATTATAGATAGGTAGTAGCATCCCTTCATTTTCTACATTGATTCACCTGACTTAGTTTTGCACTTTAGGACTAACCAAATCCATCCAAACTGGATGGTAACTGCTGAACAAATACTTGTTCATTTAGAGAATAAACACAACAAATGTAGGGTTAAATAAGATAACATATGTCCTTGGTTCCCAAACTGTGTGCTGAGGCACTCCAGAGTGCCCAAGTGCATTCACATGGGTGCTGCGGGATAGTTTGCAATTTCAAGTGAAATGCAGCAATATTCAAGATCTAGAAGACACTGTGTGAACTACTAGTTCAAGATCATTCAAAGTTTTAACATTAGATTGATCTATATTTCTTCTGATAACATCATATCTTCACAGAGCTGGGGTTTTTGGTAGTTGTTATAATTAAAAGCAAGTACCATATAAAAATCAATGCAGAACATTAAATAATGGTGGTGTATCCAACCTGATTTCAAGGTTTGAGAAGTTGTGCAGTGCCCAACAGGTATACACATTCTATTAGTAAGCAATTTTGATTATTTAAGCATTAGGTAAAAATGTTATTTTTTCTTTCAATTTAAGTATTATTTTTTCAAATGACTACTAAGTTGTTAGGATATAAATACTTATTAAGTTGTATGGACCCCTGTACTTAATGAATGGAACTGTTAGGTATTTCGTTTGGTCTAGGGGCACCAGGAAAAAATTACTGAAACTAAGGGCTCCGTGAACAAGAAAATTTGGAGACCTGGGTGCGAGTTGAGTATAGAGCACACAGGAATTCCTAGTAAATGTTAGATGGCATAATTAACAATATGACTGATGTAAATATTTCAGTGAGCGGGGAATTTGTCTGAAACTTTCTTTCAGTTGCATCAAAATCTCAGAAATCAAAAAGGAAAACACCTGAAAGTAGAGAGGTAATCAGGGAATCCAAAGGAAATAAAATGATATTGTGCTTTTGATTAACAGTGAGTCAGCTTCTGCTTGACACTTTAATAAATCCCTTAGGAAGGGACAGGATTAAAAATTTGCCATTTGATGAATTTCTCCTACAAGGATAATCTGATGAGTGGAATGTCTTTGGGAGGCCACCCACATATTTTCCCCATAGAATCAGCCTTAAACGGCAGCAATACTACCACTGCACTCTAAAAACCATCTATACCTGCCCACCCCCACTTACTTCCCTAACTCTAGTCTCATATCCTACTCTTTACTTGACACGCTCATTTAGATTTCTAACGGACATCAAAAACTTAGCATGTCCAAAAAAATAAATAAAAACCCAACAACTTATTAATATCCTTCCCTCACCCATTGCCCTCACTCCTCCATATCTGCCCTGCCTAAAGTCTTCCTCACCTCAATCAATGGCATCTCCTCTATTCATTCTAGCAATTGCTCAGGCCAAAAACTTGGAGTCATCTTGTCTCCTCTCTTTCTCTCAAACTCCCCATTCTATGCATGAGCCCTGTGGGCTTCTGAGGACACCTCCTCACCTCTGCTACATAGCCCAAGCCACCAGTCCTCTTGCCAGTACTACTGGGGTACCCCCCAGTAGCCCCCTTGCCCACTGTAGAGTACTTTCTACGGAGTTGCTAGAGTGATCATGTAAAAACACAAATCGGATCATATTACTTTAAAGCTGTTTCAAACTCTTTACCATGCCCTCCAAGGCCATTCATGATTATCCCAATATTTCTTTGACCTTATCACTTGATTGGCTTGACTTCATCTTTTTCTTCTTCTTCCTCATCCACCACTTCTTCTTTTTAAATTAATATCATTTTAAATTGATAAATCATAATTGCATGCCTTTATGGGGGACAATTTTATGTTTTGGTATATAAACAATGTGGAATGGTTAAATCAAGCTAATTAACATCACCTTGCTTACTTATCTCTGTCTCTTTTTTTTTTTTTTTTGTAGAAATGAGGGTCTTACTCTGTTGCCCAGGCTGGAGTACAGTGGTATGATCATAGTTCACTGCAGCCTCGAACTCCTGGGTGTAAGTGATTCTCCTACCTTAGCTTGGGAGTTCCTGGGATTACAGGCCTGAGCCACCATGGCCAGCTATTTTATCATTTTTTTGTGGTGAAACATTTGGAATTTACTCCCCTAGTTATTTTGAAATAGGCAATACACTATCATTGACTATAGTAACCCTGCTGTGCAATAGATCTCAAAACTTATTTCTCCTATGTGAAACGTTGTAGCCTTTGATCAACAACTCTCCATTGTTCCCCTGCCTGCCCCCATCAAGCTTCTGATTACTATCATTTCACTCTCTACTTCCACGAGTTAAACTTGACTTTTTCTTCTTCATAGCACTTATTATCACCTGATGTTACATTTTGTCTTTCTGGCTTACATTTTCTACCCCCATTGGAATGTAAACTACAAATAAGTAAAAACTTTGTATGCTATATTCATTGCAGTATCCTCAGCACCTAGAATAGCAAGTGATCAATAAATATTTATTAAAATGAGACATTTTGGTCTCACACTACAGGAGCTCAGTCTGGATGCTTGATTTAGCTATTGAGAGTATCAGTTCTACCATGGAGATACGAACTAGAGACTGGGGAGACTTGGGAAGAGATAATGTTTTTAGAAACAGTGATAATATCTTTTTATATTTTGGTACTTCAAAGTTCACAAAACCCTTTTACATACAAAATCTGATTTGACCCTCACTCTAACTCTGACAATGTCAGCATGGCAGGAATTATCACCCCATTTTGAAAATGTATAAACAATCTCAGAGGGTCCAAGATTTCTCCCAAATCACCCAGTGCTTGTAACCCATAGGGAAATGAGGGTATTTCAGAACTTCTATGTGTGATGCAACATAGAACAGTGACTTGGGATACACACTTCGGAACTAGGCAGATCTGGGTTTGAGTTCTCACTTGGCCACTTACCAGCTGGATATTTACATTTCTCCATCTGTAAAATGGAGCTTTAAGATCGATTGAAAGAATTATGCACAGCTCTTAGCACTGTAAGTGCCTGTCACATAGAAGGCAGCCGATCTATGTGTGCATGAATATATCTGCATTTTATTAGACACTAGCATGTTTCAGAGCAACTGGTTCAGCCTGGTCTCCCTGCTGAACCAGTTTGGGATTCCCGAGGGAATCTCTAAATCCAGAGGAGAAGATTCATATATTTTCCATTCCAGCTAAAGGGAACAGTCTGGAATCTTCCTTCCAGACTGTGAGCTATAAAATCTCTAGGGCTGTTTCGTACCATTTGAACTTGAACACCCCCAGATGACACCCTAGATGCCTCACTACTCTATACTCAAAAACCATTTCAAATGACCAGGTACACAGCAAGTCTAGTGTGTGCAAAGCCATGTGCCTGATCTCCAGGACTTAGATGCTGAGAAGTTGCCTATCTCCAGAACTCAAAGCTTAGAGCACTTGTGCATCAGCATCACTTAGGAGTTTTAAAAAATATCAGTGCTCTGGTGCCACCACCAAAGATTTAGATTCATGTAGTCTGGTATAAAGATTCTCTATCTTTAGCATGCATCAGAATCACCTGGAAGGCTTATTGAAACAGATTTCTGAAATCCCAGAAATCTCTGGAGTTTCTGATTCAGCAGTTTTGAGGTAGGGCCTGAGAATTTGCATTTCAGGTGAATTTGCATTTCAGGTAAACTTGCATTTCAGCTATTGCTGATGCTGCTGGTACCTGGACCACACTTTGAGAACCATTTGAAGAAGGTAGATTTTGGGTACCCTAATAGCCTGACAAAATTAATCCATTATCTCTGAATAATAATCAATTGTATTAGTAAGTTCCTGAGCAATCCACTTTCCTTTTGTAAAGAAACATTAAATCACTGTTAAAATAATTCCTGGGGCTGTTATTTTTTACTGAATTTCTAGACAGTTTATCCATGCTGAGATAATGAGCTTTTCCCAGATAGTGGCTCATCTGCCCTCTGTCATTCGGTTTGTAACAATGCTGCATCCTCGATGGTCAGCTGAGCTGCTGCAATTCCTTCCCATTTAGATCTCTAGATTTTTCGTGGTAGGATAGTGCAAAATAAAGCCCTTGTTTTGGATACTTTTTCCTAGGAAGATTTGGGCTTAGACCAGGCAGCCAGTGGTTACAGCTAAAGAGACCTGGTTCAGGAGAGATTTATCAGCCAGAAGCAAGGATGAGAAGGAAGTTGGGCTTTCAGTTGGAGGTCACGCTTGAGAATTCTACACAGCAATTTCAAGAACAGTCAGGAATCCGAAGTTTATCTCCCCAGAGCTTTCTGGAGCTTTGGTTCATGGTAGGCAGGTGAAGCTGGTGGCTGTCAGAAGGTGGCTGCTCAGCCCCACCTACTGGAATTTAAAAGGGTCTTTCCTATTGCTGCCCAGATTTGCTAATGATAGAGATCATCTAGGGTGGTCTCATCTGTATAGCACATGAGAGGACCAGGGTGGGGAGACCGAGGATTGGGATCAAGTCTCTCAATTTCTTTTGCATCAATGCAGTGATGGGGGCAGAGGCTTAAAAGAAAAGAAAAAAAAAAGCAACCTTACTCTGGACTATTTACACTCACTGTTAAATAGAGGCTTAAAACTAAAGCCCTCCCATGCATGTGGGTAATGACAAGTAAAAGATGCAGCTGCAGCCACTAATTAGGTAATACCATATTTAGAAGAAAGGGAGACTTTGTTCTGGAGAATGCAGGATACATAGAAATATATTTGACACCCATAATGTATCAAGACAAAAATAGATACACTTTCATCATTGAATTCCAAAAAAAATCACTTTATGCCTAAATTCCCAAGGCTTTCTCTCTCTCTGTTTAATTCCTCATTCACTGCTTAGATTTAATCAATCTATAGACTAATTATGTTTACTCTCAATCCTGCCTTTATCTATGACCCCAAAGAAGAACAAAATATTCTCTTTGGTAGCAAGAAAAAGAAAATCAGACGCTTATATGCATGTTTTCCATCACCAGATTCTTATTTCTTTTGTCTTACCCGGTGTTGCCTCTCACAGCTGTATTCAATCAGTGCTCGGAGCCAGGAAATGCTCTGTTCACCTCTTCTTCTCCATAAGAGAGACTCTTCACTATCTCCCTCCTTTTTCAAATAAACACTCAGCACCCCAGTCCCTGCTCCATACATGTGGTAGAAAAAGGTCAAGCAGTGTTTTCCGGAGACTCCTCGAAGAGGCCCAGACAGGAGGCGAGCCTTTTGTCCATACACCATGTGGGAGGCCTCGATGTACATGTAGTAGCCTTGAGAGAAATGCAAAAGCAGGTGGTGTTAAAAAGGTCACAAATCATATTTTCTTCTTTCATAGTGTTCCTGGAAACATGGCTGATTTGACTACAGTACTCAGAAAGGATTTTATAATTTTGGAGAGTATGTATAATCCAGGGAGAATAAATATGCTACAAAAATGAGACCATCAAAATGATTTTTAAAATTTAATGATTTATACTTCAGTTTAATAGATAGGAGGCAATTCATATGCCAGAATTATGCCACTGATACGGTGATTAACACATCAGAATTTATATTACTAATTCATGGACAATATTCTGAAGCTTCCAGGCATTGGTTTAGGGGAGAGAGCATGCATTTTGTAGTCAGGTATATCTGGGTTCAAGTCTTGACTCTAATATTTGTTGTCTACGTGATCCTGGTCTAATGAATCTTCTCTGAACCTATATTCAACATTTTAAAATAAAGGTTGGTAATACCTATGCTACAGAATTGTGAGAATTGAATGATATGCGACATATGCCTGCATGTAATACATATTCAAATATTAACTTCCTGTCCTGCTCATTTCCTAAAATTTTTTGTGTCACTATTTTTAGTCTTGAAAACATATTCTATAACGTTTTTAAATTGCCTTTCCAATTTCCTTTTCTAATTTTATTTTAGGATTATTTTTTAATTTGCTAGTTTCAGGCAGAAAGAGGATTAGTCTGCATTTATATAAGGCAACTGTGTGCTACAGCCAGCTTCTACTGGCTCCCAAGAGTCAGTGGTGTGCATCCTTTACCAGTTCCAAGTGACATGGAAAGCTTGAAATGGGCCATGATGAAAGTCTTTTCACCACAGAAATAGGACATGTATGCAAATCAGCACCCCTTCCCCAAAGAGAGCCAGTTGGTGTTAAACAACTGCCATCATGTCACTGAAATAAAGCTATAAATGAATAGTAATGCAAGAGATCTTTTCTAGAGTAATGCACCAGTAATATAATTCTGTGCACTCAAGGTTCATTTTTAAAAAGACCCTGAACTCTACATTAATAGTTCTTAACCTCTGACCATTTGATTAAAAGTTTTGATCTCTTCTATTTGAAAAATAAAACCCACAAAAAATGTTTGCATGAAATTTCATTGCCTTCTTTGGTGTTATGTTTGTGTTTGGGCTGAATGTTTGTGTTCCCCAATATTCATATGTTGAGACCCTAATCCCAATGTGATAGTATTTGGAATTGGGTCCTTTGGGAGATAGAGTTAGATGAGGTCACGAGGATGGGGGCCTCATGATGGGATTAGTGCCTTTATAAGAAGAGCCAACAAAAAGCTGTTCTCTCTTTCTCCATGAACACACACTGAGGCCATGTGCACACATAGTGAGATGGTGGCTATTTGCAAGCCAGGAAGGGAGTCCTCGCCAGGAACCAAACAGCTGACACCTTGATCTTGGGCTTCCCAGCCTCCAGAACTGTGAGAGATAGATTCTATTGTTTAAGCTACCCAGTCTATGATATTTTGTTATGGGAGCCCAAGCAAACTAAAACATTTGGCAATATTGATTTTTTTATATACATGATATAAAAAATAATATTTACAAAGTAACATATGTTTCATTATTTCATGCAGAAATTAATGGCCAAGTTGAGGGGAAAAATAAAGAGATCTCAAATAATTGCATGTAAATGAAATGTTTTCAAGGGTGTCTTTCTTTATAGTTTGAAGTTTAATCAGTGGACTCTAATCATTTCCCAAATATGGCAATATGAGATATCACATCAAGAATTGGTTGGAAGTCCCATCTATGCACCTCCTTTCTATTTCCACAAACACAGATCCAAAGAGTCCTACAGGCTTATTAAAAGAGTGAGAGAAATCACCATCAGTCTTATTAAATTGTGTACACTGTGCAAACCCTTCCCCTAGTGTTTATAAAGTTTTCACCCTGCAAAACTGGGCTATCCAACTCATGGGATGTGGCCTCCATCAACTAGTCACATCCTTAGGAACGATGCTGCCCAGAGAAGCTAAATCAGGGCAGTGTTCTGTGTCTGTCACTTCAGGTTGCCTGTAATCAAGCCACGGTGCCAACAAACCCCTGCTAGCTGTGGATCCATGGATACAGTGAGCAAGTAGAAATCAAAATATCCTTAGGGTACTCTAAAGACTACACACATTTAAGCCCTGGTCAAACGTAATTTTAAATTAGAAGGCTAGTTGGTTTATAAAAGAAATTGAAATTGTGGTGGTGTCTTTGATCTGGTATGTGGCATTTGACATCCAATTTCAATTTTTCATTTCTTTGGCAGTAGTTTTGTCCAGAGGCATGCTAAAGGAAATGGCCTAGCTGCCAATTTCCCCATGATCTGCTTTAAACTACAGGGAGAAAAATTGTCAGTGTTCTGGAGTGCTTACCAATGACATCCTCACCACTAAAGCCAATGGTCAGTTTCCAGTCCTTGTCATTTTTGTACCATCAGCAGCACTGGACATAGCAGATCACTCCTGACTTCTAGAATTACTTTCTTACTTTGGCTTGCAGGACACTGTATTTTCCTGCTTTTTCTCCCACCTCACTGGTCACACCTTTGCCAGTTCACCTTCTCTTCCCTGACCTCTGAGCCTTGGAGTGCCCCAAGGTCCAGTTTTTGAACTTCTATATTCTCTCTTCCTTGATGATCTCATATGATTTCAGGCCTTTAAATACCAAATACATTGTCATATCTTAAATATAAATTTCTAACCTCTTTGCTGAAATCTGGACTTGTTCAAACTGCTTAATGGACATCTCCACCTATAGTCAAATAGGCATCTCATGCTGACCACGTTCAGAACTAAACTCCTAACAGCCTGCAGTGCGCTAAATGTCCGGTTGTCCAGGCCTAAACCTGGTAGTCACATGCCACTCCTCTTTTCCTCTCACTCTCCACATCCAGGTCATCAGGAATTCCCATTGGCTCTACATTCAAAATATATCCAGAATCCAGTCACTTCTCTTCTGACCACCTCTGCTGCCACCACTCTGGTCTGAGCTGCCATCATTTTTCACTGGGATTAATGCAACAGCTTCCCAAATTGTCTGTCTGCTTCTACCCTTGTTCCCTGCAATCTAATCCCAACACTGTACCCATAGTGATCCTTCTAAAACAAAAGCAAAGTTTTACCATTCCTCTGTTTAAAACTTCCACTGTCTCAGCATTTCAGAGTAAAAACCAGAGCCCTTACAATTGCCTTAGGGCCCTACAGAATCTCCCACACCATTCCTTTATCTTACCTCTCTGGTCTCCCATCCAAGTACTAATCAGGGCCAACCCTGCATTACCCTGCCATTACCCTTCATGGCATCAGGTAAGGTTGGGCATGTTAGAGTGGTATGGCCATAGATTCTATTATCTCTCTGATTCCTATAACCTTTCTCCTCACTCATCCAGTTGTTACTTGGCTATGTTGGCCTCTGTGTTGTTGCTGTAATCTGGTAGGTATGCTGCTACCTTAGGGCCTTTGCATGTGCTATTATAATTCTGGCTCTTCCCCCAGATATTCTCAGGTATCACTCTTTTTACCACCTTTAAGTCTTTGCTCAGATGTTACCTTTTCTATCAGACCTATTATGACTGCACCATTTCAAATTGCAATTCCCGCTCCTCTGGCACTCCTTATTATCTACACTCCAATTTATTATGTTTTCATAATGAATTTCATGTAATCACCTCTTAACATACTATGTAAATTTCTTATTTGTTATGTTTATCTGTCTCTCCCTTCTAGATTTCACAAAGGCAGAGATTTTTCCTTGTTTAGTTCACTGCCATGTCCCCAGATCCTAGAACAGTGCTTGGAATATAGTAGATGCTCAATAAATGTATGTTTAATGGGTAAGCGAATGTATTTTCTTCCACAGCTCTAAGTACAAACCAGTTTGACTGTTTCTAGAGCACGTGGCTCCAAGGTCACTCCAAATGTGTGAGGTTCTTGGCAGTGAGATATGCACTTGACTAGGACATTCCAAGGCAAAACTAGAGCAAATCCAAGTTTTGATAAAATTAAAATCTTATTGAAGCAAATGTTCTCAAACTAGTTCCACACCATCTGATGCATTTTTTTAAATGAGCACACATATGATAATTCTTTGACTTTATAACCTTCATTCTTTCATTGGCAAGAAAATTGCTACACAGGAAAGAAGCACTGGAGTTTTTGTGCATTCAGCAATGAAAGGAACCTTTATTGCACTTTCTTTTCTTTAACATTTTCTAACTTAACACATTTACTGCCATACTAGAAAAAAATTTTTTTCCTTGGGGCCACACTGTTTTTTTTACAAAAATAGAATAAAAACTTCAAAAACAAAACAATCCTTTCTAATTTCATGAAAAATTTGTTATTTTTTATTGTTTTCTGTGTGTGAGTTATATGCAACTTGAAAAACAGTTCACGTGTCTACCAAGGTAGAGACATGTGAGTTACATGTTTCACGAGGCCCCTGGTTCAAAACTAGTGTGAGTTAAATACAACTCACTTGGCGGTTAATATGTTAAGCTAGGTCAATGCAAACAAATATGGACATACACAATCCTAATAGAGAGGTGTGTTTAATTTAATTCCACGGAAAATAAGGTCAAGGCATGAAAATGACCACAGCATATCACCTAACTATGGACAAAGGAATGCCATACTATCCTATACAGAAGTTAGTGACACCATAGACTAAAACAATACCTTAATATGGTTAACTTAAAAAACATTTCCTCCAAAAATAATTTTTTTAAGGCAAAGAGAAAAAAAGTCAAAGAAAAAATTTTTGCACCTGGCTTTGGATCTCTCAAAAGGCCCACTTGAATATTAGGTAAAGGACCTTAGCTATAGACAAAACTCTCAAATAGGGAGAAAAAAAGGCTTCTCTGAAAAATGCTATCACTGGGGAATTGGAAAGTAGAGACTATAAGGGCCCTGAAACATAAAATCTTTTCAGAACAGAGAGGAAGCAACAGATTCATCATGAGTGAGAGATGACATGAGAATTATCTTGCGTTTAGTGATGATAGTTGCGCACTCCTAGTGATAACAATATGAACCTTGACCAGGATTATTCTGAGGTCCTGGAAGAAAGCAAAACTCCAAGATCATTTGATCGAATTCCTTCTTCCATGGGTCCAATGCACTAATTCGTTTAGCCTCGAAAATGTGAAGTATTACTCCGGTTGCCAGGCTCTTCCTGAGAGGGTGGGACTCTAACTAAATCAGAAATGATCTGCACAGCCTCCTCTATCCATCCCATCTTCTGTTCTTTGGGCCACACACCCCTCCATAGATGTGACTCCTGAAGTCTACTATGCTTTCAGTTCATGCACCTCTGGGTCTTGGGTATCAAGCTGACATTCTTAGCTAAGGTTTCCAGTTCTAGAAAGTTTTATGTTTAGCACTATGAAATATGAAAAGAAATCTCCTATGCTGTTTGACCTGTAATTGTGCTGCTTTTGGAAGAGAGGAGTAACATCCAGGGGAATATGAGTGCCTTTCTGGGGCACTGACACCAGTCTACATTTCTTGAATAATTTTGGCTTTTGCAAATATCTTTCAGGATACAGTTTGTACTTTGAGCACATACAGTACTCCTCCCTTATCCTCAGGGTATATATTCCAAGATCCCCCAGTGGATGCCTGAAACGATGGATCATACTGAACCCTGTATATATGATGTTTGTTCCTATACATACATATGCATTATAAAGTTGAATTTATAAATTAGGCACAGTAAGAGATTAACAACAATAATAATAAAATGGAATCATTATAACAATATTCAAAATGGTGCACAATTTAAAACTTATGAATTGTTTATTTCTGGAATTTTCCATTTGATATTTTTTGACTGTCGTTGACTAAGGGTAATTGAAACCACACAAAGAGAACCTGTGGATAAGAGGAGACTACTATATGTTTATTCCATATGGCAATACAGATTTAGAGCTATCCAGACCAATATCTATATCTAAAAATAATTTTACCAAATTTGTCAACAAATCAGAATTTACCCCTCTAATATACAAACTAATTATTTCTCTTGATTGCAAACATTTTTTCTTGTTGACTTGCATATGACACTTTCTTTCCGCAGAAAAGATCAGAGCTTCACAGAAAGCCAGTCTGCCTCACATGTGTTTAGAAAGCAGAGAAAAGCCCTGTGTGTTGACAAGTTTTGCCACATTACGGCTTCAAGCACTGTCTGTCTCAGCAAACAAAAGCTCTGGCTGGAAGCCAGGAAGCCCCAGCACGGAAGCTTCAGACGGGCTCACATGTTCTTGTGCATGGAGGAATCCAGTCTGGGGAAGGGATTATTAACTGGAGAAAACAAATTACTTTCTCTCTGTGGGTCATTGTTTAACATTCAAAACAGGGGTTCCAATGGATCTACCGGGAGATCAGGGTCCCATCTGTTCTTTGCACAGCAACTGTGATGTGTTGAGACACACAGACACACAACAGATCCATAATTCTGAGCTGTGCAGCAGCTGTTCCTCCAGTCTCGTGGTCTCCTTCACAGGGTGGGGAAGGAGCCCAAGTGCCGTGTGAAGGAGCAGCGTGGAATGAACAGCTATCTGCGTTCAGCAAGCTGGAAGAGGACTCTTAAAAACCAGGGGGAAAAGACATCAATACTTTGGGAAGCCGCTAAAGATGTCTCCCTAAAATTGCTCTTTACGATGCTTTTAAGTCATTCTAAAAGCCTCTGATAAATAAGGCATTATTGTTTAACGGGTATGGAGTTTCAGTTTGGGGAAATGAAAAAAGTTCTGGAGATAGATGGTGGTGATGGCTGCACAACAATGTGAATGCACTTAGTGCCCTTGAATTACACACTTAAAAATGGTTAACATGGGACATTTTATATGTATTTTACTACAAAAAATATTTTTAAAAGCTTTTCATAGGAGCCTTCTCTGTGTAAGTAAGACCTGACAATACCAGAAAGTAAGATAACAAAATAAGTTATAGAGAGATTGAAGGACACTGGAGTTTTTTTTTTTCTTTTCTTTCTTTCTTTCTTTTTTTTTTTTTAGTGATGAGGTCTCACTCTATCGCCCAGTCTGGAGTGCAATGGTGTGATCATAGCTCACTGCACCCTCCAATTCCTGAGCTCAAGGGATCCTCCTGCCTCCCTAGTAGCTGGGACTACAGGTGTGTGCCACCACACTGGCTAATTAAAAAAAAAATTTTTTTTAGAGACAACGTTTTACTATGGAGAGATTTTAATAATCTGGAGCTAATTCCTCAGATGGTTACAAACTAGTTAAGTAGCATTGTTGCATGTCTGAATAGCAACTACCAAAATTCTTAAAAGACAACCACTTGAAATAGACTGGAACTAACATACTAAATACATAATTTTGGTTTAACAACATATTTTTATAAATAAATTTCATTATTTGATGTATCAAAGTATTATTGACATTTTAATCACAGAAGAAGGGGGTGTTCTTAGAAATGAAAAAAGCTTCTACTTTTACTTATCAGCATGTTGGAAGAGAATTTAATTGCCAGAAATAAGGAAGATTTATTGGAACATTTAACTGTACCACAAAAGAAAGCGATGGTATCTTTTCTCTGGAAATTGTTAAGAATGGTGCGGAGCTGCTTTTCTGGGACGTAGTAGCACGGGGGAAGGAGGACTGAATGACTTTTAATCTATTCATTGGGGAACTCAGTGGGCTAGGCAACGTTACAATTGAACGCATTTTCTCACTAAACTGGATAGTTATGTGTTGATTTATTTATTCTACTATCATTTGGCTACAAAATCTCTATAAACTCCAGGTCAACTCAAACAAATGTTTACAAAGAATTCTGACAGCATTATACCATATGTTAATAAAATTGCAATGGTCAATAAAACCTTGAGGACTTTGTTAAGACTTATCTTTATTATCTTGTAAATACTGTACTCCCCCCTTATCTGGAGGGGATATTTTCTCAGACCCCCAATGGATGCCTGAAACTATGGATAGTACTGAACCCTATATACACTGTGTTTTATCCTATATATACATACCTATGATAAAGTTTAATTTATAAATTAGGCAAAGTAACAGATTACCAACAATAGCTAATAAAACAGGACAAATTATAACAATAACTATATAAAAGGTATGTAAATGTGATCTCTCTCTTTCTCAAAATTTCTTATTGTACTGCACTTACCCTTCTTCATGTGATGATGTGAGATGACAAAATGCCCACATGATAAGATGAAGAGAGATGAGTGACGTAGGCACTGTGATGTAGCGTTAGGCTATTCCTGACCTTCTGAAGATATATCAGGATCATCTGCTTCAGGTGATCCTGGATCTTCGCGCCATGACAACATTGATGGTTGGATATCAGGAGCAGATGATGTTGTTGGTTAGAGATCCTCAATAGTTGGAGGTTTTTTGGTTTTTTTTTGCCAAAACCTTTTGGAAGGGCATTGTGATTGGTAGTTGTTGTCTCTTTCTTTTTAACTCATCAAAGTGTTGCCGCAGAAGTGATCATACTGGCGACTGTAATGCTGCGTTTCATCCAAGGATTGTATTCCATAATTTTGTCCTTCAATGTCGGTGCAATTTGAAACAGTTCAGCAAATTTCAGTAATGTCTACATTGTTGGTTCTGCTTCAGTTTCTTCATCTTCCTCTTCCTCTGTAGATAACAAGCTCTTCTGATTCCTCATTTGTTAATACTTTTGATAGCTTTCACTATGTTCTTCCATTTCTTCATCAAACATGCTGGCAAATTCTCCACCAATTTGTCTTGCTGTGTGGATGATTTTCCTAACTTCTCCATCGATCCCTGGGAAGCCTTTAAAATCATTCACTTCACTCCTTAAGTTCTTCCAGCAGGCAGTTGCAGTTTCTGGTATTAATTTATCTATTGCAGTTTTGATGACTGTTATTGCATCAGCAATAGTGAATGATTTCCAGCACTGCATTGTGTCCAGATTAGGGTCTACATCAATTGCTGACAGAATGCAATCAAATAGGGCAGGTGTCTGTGGCCTTGACAAACCAAATGATGCCCTGGTTGAGGGGCTGAAGCAATGAGGTCATATTTGGAGGTAAAAATACGACCTCAACATTTTCATTTTCACAGCAGACAGATTCAGGATGGCCAAGTGCATTGTTTATTTTTAATAGGACTTTAAATACCAACCCTTCCCTTTCCAAGTATTTTTTTCACTTCTGGGATGAAGCATTGGTGGGATCATTCCATAAACAGGATGGCTGTCACCCACACTTTCTGATTATGCTGCCAGAACACAGGCCAATGCTTTTTGTTTTTGTTTTTGTGAGTAAGTTCTTCATTCTGTATACTGTGCTGGCTTTATCATATGCCCTGCAGTGTTGTCACATAGTACCAGAGTTAATCTGTCCTTCCACGTTTTATGCCCTGGTGCCTCCTTTGCACTTTTATAAATGTAGCTTCTAGTGGGCATCTTCTTCCAGAAATCTTGAAAACTGGCTTTAGATGGTATCGTTTCTCTTTAATCACTTCTTCAACCCTGCTGGAAACGTGGCAGAAGCCTCTTTATCAGCAGACAAACCTCTCTAGTAATTTTTATATTTTTTCAGTCCAAACCTATTCCTGAATCTGTACAACCACCCCTTATTTGCAGTAAATGGGTTGGTGTCACTCATTTCAGGGGCTCCCCTGCTGAAGTCTTTGTACAGGCTCACTGCTTCCTGGTGCAACACATCGCCACCAGTCGGAACTCATTTCTGTTCATGTCTTGCACCCACAAATGTAATGCCTTTTCCATTTTAACTAAGCACTGATCATGCATTGTGGCTGTAAGTTTTGTAGTTTGAGACGCAATAGGAAAACTAGCATGACTTTCTTTTTCCTTCTTCACAATTTCAGGAATAGAAGATTCGTTCTTACTGTAGATCTTAGCAACCTTAGCATACAATTGCTTTTCTTTCCTTAGCAAGTTGAGAACTTTCAACCCTTTCACTTAAACGAAGCACTTTACATCTTCTCTTTCGAATGTTTGAATTGCCAGCATCTTTACTCTTGCACTTTGTGGCCATTATAAAGTAAACTCAGGGTGACTTGAACACAAGGGAGATTTTATCACACTATTCAGAATGGTGTACAATTGAAAACTTACAAATTGTTTATTTCCAAAATTTTCCATTTAATATTTTTGGACCATAGTTGACTGTGGGTAACTGAAACTGTGGAAGTGTGAAATCACCTTTAAGGGGGTATTACTATATCAGGAAACTTTTTGTTCCTGCCAGGATAAGGTGACTCAAGTAAATGGTGGCAGGAAATGGACTGTCAAATCCTGCAGAGTCCATCCCACCTCAATGCAAGTCACTACCCATCTGTCACTGATGCCATTATTATTTTATTGAACAGGAGCGAAGTGCTGGGGCTAGATTTTTTTTTTTGTCTTTGTTGTTGTTTTACTAAAATGACTTGTTTTACAAGTGTTTCCCAAACTTTATTCATACAAATACCATTTTCATGATATTTTTTGCTTATCCACATACTTTCTGTACCATTATTCATTTAATATTTTTATTTAAATAGATTTGACTTTTATTACTTAAATATATTTAATCAAATAGAAAACTTCATATTAGCATAAAAATAGCTAGCTATAAATCTGTGAAATAATGGTTTTGATGGACTGGTTATATATTTTTCTTATACATGGATATAATATTATTATACATGGATATTATGCATGGATATTATATTATTTCTTATTATGGATATTATAGTTCATGTAGTTACCACTTGAATTACCTAGTTGTAGATGTAATGCATTTTGAGAGACATTGGATTAAGGTTTCTATCAAACCTTCTGATTTCTACTAAGTCATTTTACTTGTAGTAATAGGCCATGACTTTCTATTTTATAAAAGTACAAATGACATAAAACAGTGATTCCAGGAAAATATTCCAGAGATAAACATCAGAATTTGTAAACGATTCACTAATTGTAAAAATAATAATATCATTCATTTCAGTGGCACTTATATATTATCAATTCTTTTCAGAAATGTAATCTCAGTAGATCATCATAGCTACCCTAAGAGATTCGCAGATGTCTTAGTCTGTGCTGCTGTAACAGAATGCCTGAGACTGGGTAATTTATAAAGAACAGATATTTATATCTCACAGTTCTGGAGGCTGGTAAGTCCAAGATCAAGGTGCCAGTAGGTTCATTTACCTGGTGAGGGCTCCATCCTCCAGAAGGGAAGGAGGCTGTATCCTCACATGGTGGAAGGCAAAAGGATAAGTGAGTTGATTTCTGTGTGAAACATCTTTTATAAAAGCCTTAATACCATTCACAAGGGAGGAGCCCTAATCAGCTCTTAAAGGCCCCATCTCTTAATCCTATCTCACAGGCCATTAAGTTTCAACACCTGAATTTTGGAGGGGACACATTTAAACCAGAGCAGAAGGTCATTGATTGTTACCTTTATTTTACACATGAGGAAACTGAGGCTCAGAGAAGTTACGTAACCGTTCCCTGGGTTATACAGGCAGTACGTGGCAGAGGCAGCTCATTGGTTGGTCTTTCCACTAGACTACACCATGTAATACCCTAGAATTTTGAAAGGTTAATTGCATCCCCAATTAGTAAGTTGGGAACCACAGCTCCCTTGGAATTGCTACATATCATGATGTATTGATTCTAACAGACACACGATAAACTGATATATTTATAGTGTGGCTTTTCCAAGCTCTCCCGAGCTCTTTTTATTTAATGGCTCTATCTTGACTGTTTATTGCAGTTGTCCATAAAACAGCTTTGTATGCCTCTCCCCTTGTTTTTTTCTTCCTATGTGTGTTCTTCCAAGTGTAGATTGACAGGTTTTAAGAATGGGAAGTGAAAAGGCAGAATTCAATCTACAAGTACAGGTATATCCTCAGAAAGTCCCAGAGAGCACTGCACTCATTGAAAAACTCCTGTTACCGCCAACACCAAACAAATACCCTGTAGTCCTCAAGGAGAAAAATACTGTGTCGCTGGCCCAGAGTTTGAATCTAACTACTTTGCAATATATAGGATAGGAAGTTCAGCCATTTTGTATCCTGACATCACTTCATTGTCTATATTTGAAAAGGAGACATAGAAAAGGTTATTAGGACTAAATGCAATAAATCAGCAATGCAGGCTATAGGAGATCTCCTTTTTGAATGGAATTTCATTATTGTTTAAATTATACAACTAATCACAGGCAAGCTTCTTGTTGCTATCCCAGGATCCAAGCAGATAATAATTAAAACTCCCTTAAATGGGTTTCATTCGGTGTTTTAATATTTAAAATATGTATGTTGTCTTAGCTGATCTATAAGTTCCCGTCTACCTCCAGCATACTGAAAAATCTATGAATGGTTGTTAACTTGTCGAGTCAACTAGAATTTTCTTATTGAGAATATATCCTCTCTTGAAGAGAAATTTCAGTGACATTCTTCTAAATAATGTTGATTTACTATATAAATCACTTTAAAAAATCTTTAGGTGATTGTCAAAGTTGTTTCTGTGATAAGCGAACAAAAAAGACAATTGCAGTACTTTATTGCTATGGTAGTTGACAAAGATTCTTTGCTTGACTGAACTTCAGTTAGGCTTCCAAACCTTCTCCTAGGCCTATCTTTTTACTTCCTTACAAAATCCAGTTTTAGCAAGAACCCTAATCAGTCAGGTTAGCAAGAACCCCCGACCCTCAGTATCTGATCACCCTCAATATCAGGTTCCTCGTCCTCCACCATTCTCCAGGTGATGTCTGATCACCCTGGCCTGTATTTAGCAAGAATCCCATTAGGTTGTTTTACCCACAATCTCTCTAACCCCTTATGTTACCTCTTAGTAATTTTCCATCCACTGACCCTCACCCAATTTCTTGACTATAAATTCCCACTTGCCCACACTGTATTCAAAGGTGAACCCAACCTCTCTCCCCTACTGCAAAATTCCATTGCAGTGGTTCCTATACCTACAGTAATGGGCCAGAATAAGTCTGCCTTGCCATGCTTTAACAAGTATCATTGAATAATTTTTTCTTTAACATCATTAGATGCCCCCAATATTTATTATTCAAGATGGGGACTTACAAAAGGAAAGAAGTAGAAAATTCCATAGTCTCTCAGGCAGTTTATAGCCAAAGGCAGCATAAATGTAACTTTAATACTCTCCTCCTATTACTCCCTGCCAAAGAACAGAACACCATGCAATAACAGTCTCAGATACAGCAAGACCTTGGGTAGAATAGTCAGAAAATATCAACAAAAGAATACAGTTGTGAGAAGATAGAGACACAAAGATCTCATTGAAAGAACTATGACTGGTTGGTTTGTAATGCAGAAGAAAAGAAAAAATGCCTGCAAATTTTTAGTATAATATTCATGTTCTTAAATAAATGATGCTAAAACATAAAATACCAAAGATATCCCCTCTGGCTCTGTTAAGTAATTTGTAGCAGATCTATACTCTGCTGAAAAATTTTGTTTTAAATGGTAATAAAAAAACAAACAAACAAACATCTATTTTGAAGTTAACTGAGAGCTTCCCAAGCAGCAAGGACTTGAAGGATCAAGATCCCAGAAGAAAAAAACAAGGTCAATGAAATAAGTTCAATATTCTAAAAGCTGCTTTTCATCTTGAGGTACTTGCCTATTCAATTTAGAAGCTAAGTGGAAAATAGCTGCCAAGTGGCAGAGAAACCAACAGCTCTCACTGGGTTGAGAAGACAATAACTGAATTTCAGGGCTACCAAAGCAGCCAGGGTTTTGAGGGCCACGTTTTGTGAGAAAAGAGAGGTACAGAAAAGTGGGCCCATCACTTGGCAATCTTCTTTTGAGGCATTTGCCAAATTTTTAACTTGCAGAGAGCAAGAGGCCAAGAAGCCAAATGTAAAACAAAGTGGAGTTTTCAGCAATCTCATCAGCTGAAGAGACAAAAATTGAAGTTTAGGACTTACTAAGGAGGAGAGCCTCTAATTTTGAAGAATATACCCTAGGTGTAGGGGGGAACCAGAGGCAGACCATCAAAATACATGTTTTTATTATTTAAATTAAAAAATGGACATTTAAACTTAAAATGTCCATTTTTCAACAAAAATTACCAGCCACACAAAGAACAGGAAACTATGGCCCATATACAGGATAAAAAGCAGTCAATAGGAACTATTCCTGAGGAAGTCAAGACATTGGACAACCCAAATGTTCATCAGTTGATAAATGGGCAAACCTTGAAAACCCTGTGTGAAGTGAAAGAAGCCAGAGATAAAAGACCACATATTTTATGACTCCATTTATATGAAAGGTCCAGAATGGGCACATCTATATAGACAGAAAGTAGATTAGTAGTTGCCTAGGGATGGGGGCAGAGAGGGAAGAGATGGGGAGAGGGAATGGGAATGACTGCTAATGGGTATGGTTTCTTTTGCAGTGACAAAAATGTCCCAGAATTAGATAGTGGTAATCATTGCATAACTTTGCAAGTATATTAAAAACCACTGAATCATATACTTTAAAAGAGTGAATTGTATGGTATGTGAATTTTATCTTGATAAAGCTATTATTAAAAAATAAACAAATGGAAATTCTAGAATTGAAAAATAGAATTACTGAAATTTAAAAAAATCAATCAATAGGTTTCATAGCATACTGGACACAGCTGAGAGGAGGATTCATAAACTTAAAAAATAAACCAATAGCAAATATCCAAACTGAAGAATTGAGAGCAAAAAGAAAGGAAATATTTTTAAAAGAGCATACAGGATATAAGGTAGTACATGGAGAGGACTTTTAACGTACATATAATTGCAGTTTCAGAAAGATAGGAGAGAAAATGGGGTAGGAGCAATGTTTGACAAGATAAAGGTCTAGAAGTTTTGAAAATAGATGAAAGACCTCAACCCAAAGATAAAGGGAATTTAATGAACCCCAAGCAGAATAACTGCAGAGAATACTACAAACATGCATGTCATACTGAAATGCCAAAAATCAAACATAAGAAGAAAATATTAAGAGCAACCAGAGGAAAATAGTATACTTTCAAAGGAACAACTATAGGACTTCTATCTGACTTCTCAACAGAAATGATGGAAGCCAGAATTCAACTGAATGACATCTTTAAATGGCTGATAAGAAAATAATTGTCAACCTAGAATTCTAAAGATTGGCAAGACTATCCTTCAAATGTAAAGGAAAAATAAAGACATTCAGGAAAAGACAGAAAATTCATCATCAGCTGACTTGCACCAAAAACAAAACAAACGAAATAAAAACAAAAAAGTAGATGAAGAAGAAAATACTTTTAGCAAAAGAAAAACACTTCCTGCAAAAGAAAAATAATAATAATTCAAGAGAGAAATATAGAAAGGCATAAGGGAATGAAGATTAATGGAAAGGGGAAATACGTGAATAAAGGCCAGGGTTGGTGGCCAGGCTTAGTGGCTCACTCCTGTAAACCCAGCACTCTGGGAGGCTAAACTGGGAGGACCACTTGAAGCCAGGAGTTTGAGGTTATAGTGAGCTATGGTTGTACCACTGCACTCCAGCCTGGGCGACAGAGTGAGCCTCTGTCTCTAAAAAAAAAAAAGAGAAGAAATAAAGAAATACGTGAATAAATATAGAAGAAAACCAACCCAGTAATATCTTTTAGGATTTAAAAATACACAGAAATAAATTGTAAGACAAACACTAGTGTAACCACTGAAAGAATAAAACCAGTAAAGGAATGTAAAAACATAAGGATACAATAAAAAAAGACTACGTTTTAGACTCCACTTTCTTAGAAATCCTGGCTGACGATATCTTACATGGCAGCCAAGTATAATCGCTTATAGTTCTCAAAAGCTGCCACACTGCTTAATAGCTCAATACTTCACACCTGCCATTTCCTCATCCTGAAATACTTCCTCACTCCCCACCATTCTTGATAAACTCACACTCTTCCTTTAAGACGCTTCCAAGGAGAGCTACCTGCTTCCTTCTGCGTGGTTCCATCATCTCTAAAACTTAACCCTTATTACTTTACTTACTGTAATTCTGGGGCAATTATTTGATGCATAATGCAGGAAATATGGAATAGATCAAGATACTAGGGACCCTGGACTATATAACATGTATGATTGCTGCTAAGATGTTTGATTCTTATATACATGTAGCTTCTGACACTAGTGGCTTTAACAAATAAATGGATGTTTTGAAGGTGCCTTCATTTGCTTATGCATTAACTTTTGAATGGGTAATTGCTATGATTTGAATGTGTTCCCCAAAGTTCATGTGTTGGAAACTTGATCCTCAGCGCAGCAGTGTTGGGAGGTGGGGACTGATGGGGGCACCGCCCTCACGAACGGATTAATGCTGTTATCATGGGAGTGGGCTTCTTATTAAAGGGTGGGTTTGGCCCCCTCTTGTGCTCTCTCTGGCCCTCTTTGCCCTTCCACCATGGGATAATGCAGCAAGAAGTCCCTCACTAGATGCCAGCACCTCAATCCTGCGCTTACCAGCCTCCAGAACTGTGAGGAAATAAATTGCTGTCCTTTACTAATTACTCAGTCTCAGGTATTCTGTTATAGCAGCACAAAATAGACTGAGACAGTAAACCTTGCCACATCGTGATCTAAGAGCCAACACATCAGCCACATAGAGCTCATAGCTTCAGAGGCCAAGACAAAAAGAAGCCACTCTTTTGCAGTGTTTAGGATACACAATAGGTTTGTGGGCTGCAGCCCTGGAGTTAAACTTACAACACTGTTATAAAGACACGAGGAATAGCTCAGAAAAACATTTAGATGCTTTCTGCTGGATGCCTTTCTAAGAATGTCCAAAAATACCATTCATTGGTTTAAATATAGTCTTTCCAAGACAGCTTACTCCCCTTTGGTGTGAAGGGTCTTAGGGGTGAGATTATGCTGTTATGTGAAACATTTTTACATATAAGCTCTCACAGCCATTCTACTCCATGTGTGGGTCTCTTAGTGCCACGTAGGCTGGGAAACTCTGGTGAGGCAGTGTGGACAGAATATGGCCATTAGAGCCAGATACACCTGACAGTCAGTCCCCACTCTATCAGTTACGACTGTGCGGCCCTTAACTTCCCTGAGTTTCAGTTTCCTCCTCTGAAAAATGGGAACTGTCTCTTATTTTATAGGCGTGGTAAGGATATAAAGGCTCCCAGCACAGTGCCTGCACATGGTAAATGCTCAATACGGTAGTTCTCCCTTATCTGAGGTTTTGCCTTCCATGGTTTCAGTTACCCACAGTCAACTGCAATCCAAAAATATTAACTGGAAAATTCAGAAATAAACAATTTATAAGTTTTAAACTGCATGCTATTCTGAGCAGCATGATCAAATCTCACACTATCCTGCTCGGTCTGGAGCTGGACATGAATTATCCCTTTGTCCATCGCATCCACGCTGTCTATGCCGTCCACCTGTGAGTCACTTGGTAGCTGTCTCAGTTATCAGATCAACTGTCGTGGTACCCCAGCACTCATGTTCAAGTTAGCCTTGTTTTACTTGGCCCCAAAGAGCAAGAGTAGTAAGCCTGACAATTCAGATATGCCAAAGGGAGGCTGCAAAGTACTTCCTTTAAGTGAAAAGGTGTGAGTCCATGACTTAATGGGAAAGAAAAAAACCGTATGCTGAGGTTGCTAAGATCTACTGTAAGAGCAAATCTTCTATCCATGAAATTGTGGATAGTTATTGTGAACAGTATATTGTTATAATTGTTCTATTTTATTATTAGCTATTATTGTTAATCTCTTATTGTGCCTAATTAATAAATTAAATTTTATCATAGGTACCTATGTATAAAAAAAAACATAGCATATATAGGGTTCAGTACGATCCATGGTTTCAGGCATCCACTGGGGGTCTTGGAACGTATCCCCCATGGATAAGGAGAGACTACTGTAAATGATCACTAGCTATTATATTTCCCTAGTAAAATAGCTATTAAAGTGATTTTAAGAACAAAAGCAAAACACCTTCAATCCATTGCTATATCTGTCTGTACTCTGGGCACAGCATAGCAAAATTCCTTTTCTTGTTTGCATTGTTGTGCATGGAAACAAAAAGATATAACCAATAAAAGATTTTATTGAGTTAGAAAAGTGGAAAGTGTCTTGAGAAATCTTTGAAACTTTGTACTGAAGCAGGCGAAATAAAGAATGAAGAAGGCAGACCCTAGAAATAATTTACTTTAAAAATCAGAATTTTCTATATTGTGCACCAGAGAATTTCATTTAATGTGTCAAGTATTTACTCAAAATAAATATTGAATACACCAACAAGTTTCTGCATTCAATTTTTGCTCTGAAGTTTCACTCTGGTCAGCTGAAACATCCCTCTAAATTTTCAAGAAGACAAAGTAAACACAATCACATCATTTTCCTTAAAGAAAGTCACACCAAATTAGCCAGTATGTCCCCATAAACCAGGAATAATGCAAGTATAGGAGTAGAATTATGAGCAATTTCATATCTATTGCATGTGTTTTTGATAGATTTTGCGTACATGGGGAGAAAGTACACATCCTTTATCATCTCCAAACGATGAGTCAGGCCCAAGCTGAGGGAAAGAGAGAAGACTCGGTTGAATGAGAAATGCGAGTTTTGGTTTGGACTGTACTTTTTAACATCCTGATTATGATTGCGCTAATACTTCAACAGGACTGGGAAGCTGAGGGATTTGCTAAGAGGTGATGAAGGGGAGAATCTTTAGAGCATGTCTGAAGAGAGGGATGGAAAAGAAAAATAAAGCTGCTCGTGATTGCATCCGACCAAGTTTAACCAATCTGACAAACAGATTATCCTGCGTAGGTTGTTCTATTGTGTGATTCCACAGGCCTATCTGGAGGTAGGCCATAAGAAACAGCATGATGCAACTCAGCTTCATGGTAAATATCATAATGGTTTCTCCAGAAGGGTCCTTGGGGAAACATCTCTATGAGTTTAGTATTGGGGGGTAGTTTTGCTTCTCTGGACCAAATGTGCTTTTATCCCATTGGAATGCCAAACGCAATATGACATGGGGGTGTCAGCGAGGAAGGTCCACTCTATGAGATGTATTTTATCGCTGACATTGTTTACAATTGCTGACACATGGTGATAACATGAAGCAGATCAGCTTTCAGTCTGCTTTATTGTAGTTTATACATTTTCCACAGAAAATGTACTTGCTTATTTCCTACATCCCATGTGGGCTGCTCCCTCTGTTTTTATCCTAGGGATGCTGTGAATCCTGTGTCACAGGTGAGTTTTCCATCGTTGTTTCAGCTCCTAGAAAGCTTGGAGTCAAACCTGATGCCTCATCCCCTGCCTGACAGTGCATTTTGTATATGAGGCCTCAGCCCTGGCTCCAATTTAGACTCCTTTTTTATTTTTTTTCACTTTCATCCTTCTCTTTTATTTTTAAACCTACTTCTGATTAAATTATCTTCCTGTGCATATCTTTGTAAGCCCTTTTAGATCCTCTGTGCAGCCATGTACAGAAGCAATGTAATAAACAGAAAGAATGGTTTTCTATGCACATATGGAATCATCTGTGTGTAGAATCCCATGTGCAGTTCATTCTAGACACGACATAAATTTGCACATTTCAAAATGCAGCAGACAATCCTAGAATGCTATTTTAGAAGGTTTCCTTAGGAAACAGCACCATGTGGCATAACTCACCTACCCCAGTAGTGTGATCTCCCTTTGGTCCAGTGTAGGAAGTGGGAGTTTCTCCCCTCCTCCTGTGCCAGCTGCTCCGGTTTCTTTTCTCCTGAGTAAAGGCACATTCATCTTGTTCGAAAGTACACTCTCCAGGTGTAGGTGGAAGGCTCTCTGCAAGGAAACAGCAGCTGTTGCAATTGCTGAGACACTGTCAATGAGTGTGTGTTGCTGGCATTCCACTCTGCAGGAGTGTTTTCTGGCCATATGCCACGCATCGGAGAGGCAGCCCCCCACCGGCCGCCCACCTACACGAAGCTCCTACCACCTGCTAGAGACTGCACCCCACCATAGGTCCTGCCACACAGGCAGAGAACAATCAGAAATCTAGATTGAAAATACTGGGATACTTTGAGAAAGAAACTTTCTCTAAATTGTGAATTTATTTGTGTGAATGAGCTTCCAAAGCTCTGACAATTGGAAGCATATTGCCTTTATGAAAATATGGAAAATAATAAAATTAGGTAAATGCAGGAAATTTCTCCAGAAATCCATGCTGAGTGAAGAGTATTCTCACAGCAACTCTAGAGTTTCTTTGCAGGAGGGAAGAATGTGAGGAAGATAAATGTACCTTTGGAGGCAGAGCTGTGCGGAGCAAATGACACAGTATTTATTTATTTCTCTGTGCCTCAGTATTCTTGTCTGTAATGTGGGAATATTTAATGGTACTTACTTCATGGGCTTGTGAGGATTAAATGAAACGCTGTATGTAAAGTGAAAATTTCAAACATGACGTTGGCAATAATTATTAGTGAAATAAATATTAGAACTTGTTTTGCCAGAATCAAATGTTTATGTCTTTGAATAGTATCTACGATGACTGTAATAGTTATTATTAGAATGGCACTACTTCCTAACCTTTGTCTGACCTTGGTTGTATCACCGTACATCTAGATTCTTAGCAAATTTTTCTAACAAATAGCCCATCTTTTGTCTCTTATGTGATAATTATTTTGCTTCATTTTATTTTACATACTAGCTAATGAAGCCTCATTCCCTCTTTTTTAAATTTTTTATTGATTTGTGTGGGGTACGTGTACAGACTTGTTACATGGATATGTTGCATAGTGGTGAAGTCTGGGCTTTTTGTCTAACCCTTCTCTCTTCTATGCCTTGAGTGTAGATTTTTATCTGTGTTGTCCTTACAGTGCCTGGCAAATCAAAGGACTAAAACCAAATTGTCTTTTAATTAAGTAAACATGGAGATTCTTATCCAGTGCCAGACTGACAGAAAAATTTGCCTGTTCATCAATGAAATAGATACATCATGATTTAGGATGGATGGTAGTTAGTAGATACAGACCAATGATCTGGGTTGAGGTATGCACCATTTTCTCATTAGAATGTCCAACACACAGCTCGTTATCATGACTTTATTTTGTCACTATCGTCAATGCTTGGTCTATTGTTCCACTGTCGTTTGATTCACTTAGAAAATATTTATTTTATTAAAATTTTAAAATTATATGCCGAGCTAGTAACTGTGAAATAAGGATTGCATCAATATTGCTTAACAATCTTCATTCATGTACGATGACAACAACTATAACAACAGTAATAATTTTAGTAGAAGATATTTGTTTGTACTGTCTTGTGTCAGGTCCTATGCCAGGGAATCTTTGTGTGTTAGCCTCAATATTCAGGTAGATATTACATATTCCCCCTTACAAATGAAAATAAAGGGGCCGGGCACGGTGGCTCACGCCTGTAATCCTAGCACTCTGGGAGGCCGAGGCGGGTGGATCGCTCAAGGTCAGGAGTTCCAGACCAGCCTGAGCAAGAGCAAGACCCCGCTCTACTAAAAATAGAAAGAAATTATCTGGCCAACTAAAATATATATAGAAAAAATTAGCCAGGCATGGTGGCGCAGGCCTGTAGTCCCAGCTACCCGGGAGGCTGAGGCAGTAGGATCGCTTAAGCCCAGGAGTTGGAGGTTGCTGTGAGCTAGGCTGATGCCACGGCACTCACTCTAGCCTGGGCAACAAAGCGAGACTCTGTCTCAAAAAAATAAATAAATAAATAAATAAAAATTAAAAAAAAAGAAAAGAAAGGGATTAAGTCACATGTACAAAGACATACATTACATTTGAGTCACCATTTCTAAATTCCAAAGCTTACTACACAGCTCTGCAGAAGACAATTTTGTCAAGAGAAGCAAAGGACAGACCAGCACAGATTACATGTATGTGGTTCTTAAAGAAACAGGAAGTGTAGTATAGGCCAGGGAGACAAAGGGCTTCAATGACTGCCATCTTACCTGGAGACCAGCAGCTTCCCAGTTGCATTGTAATGTCATCCAGGGCTACGAGCCCACAGTCCCAAAAACTTTTGCATAGGCTCATGAAAACCACCTGCAATTCATAAAAATAAAGCTGTAAATTCTGTTAACTGAAAATTGGAAACTCTTACAACCTGGGATTTACTTAGCACAGCAGGCATGCATAAGGAAGCTACAAACACTTCTTCATTGTCCGTATGAATAACAGAACACAGTGGCATGAAGAAGGGTTACCATTTATATATGACCCTGGAATTACTTATATTATTTTTTTGAGTGGAGTCACCTTTATAGTGATAAATTGTGCATAGCAATGCTGAAATCAGTGGCATTGTGTAAAGAATTCACAGGAAGGGAGAGAAAAGCCTGAGGTTAACTGGAGGACAGAGAAAAGCCTATCATGTTTTAAATATTTTATCCAGATAATCCACAAAGAATATAGAGTTGATGGATTTCCAACATTATTCAAGCATTTTCAGTACAAACACTATTGATATTTTGGAAATGACCTTCTGGCAACATGCTTCATTCACATTGTGAACAAAGTCCCAGTGATTTGCCATCTGGAGACTTATGTTCCATTTCCAAAGACAAAGATATATGTTCCTGGTCGGTATCGCTGATAAAAGCCCTAAACACAGTTATTTAATCAGTCCAAACATTTTTATTGTTGCATGTGAAGGAAAAATAAATCCATACCATAAATTATTAAATTTATTGTGCCAGAGAAATAGAGAAAAGTCTTGCATTTCTTCCCATTAGGACAATTTTTAAGGCTACTTTTCATATATATGATGAGCAAAGAGCACTTTAAAAAGCCTTTACATTATATTTTCACTGTACTTGCAGTTTACAAACCTGCTTCGCTTGTTTTGTTTGAGTAGCACAAGCCCAAACAGTCCATGTTCAATTCCTAAATTACAAATCTCAATTCAAACAAAGACAATAGATGATATAGCAGAAGCTAAACCCAATTTATGAATAATAAGAACATTTGATTTTTTTAGGTTCTAATATGCAGAATGTATGTCTTAAATTTATTTGTGTTATCAGTAGGCTCCCTTTGCTCTTTGATGATCTGATTCATTAGAATATCAAATTTATTTAAAAAGACATTTTAAAATCATGTGACAGCTTACTAGTATGCAAAATATAAAATGTCTTAAGCCAAGACCTTCATGATAATTACTAATTGTAAGATGTGTGAAGGTTTATTTGCACTGTACTCATACTACTTTCAATTATAAAAAGGAGAGTTTAGAGTTATAACAATGCATAACTGTATTTACAAAGAACAAAACAAAACAGGGTGGGTTTTTTGGTGGTTGTTTTTTTGTTTACCTCTGTTAATTTTTCATCTTTGTAAATTCTAGAGAACATGTAAAATATGTTACTTGCAAGGTTTAGGCCTAGGAACTTAAGCCCCATTTGCAAAGCAGCTCTGAATGCAATTATATATTATCAGCAATTTTTATTGTTACATGGAAAGAAATATTAATCTGTCTCATCATTTATTGAATTAATTGTGCTGTAGAGAAAAAGGTCTAGGCTTTCTTTCCTTGTGGCAGCTTTAAAGTCAATTTTTCACAAGTGTAGCGAAAAAGTACTTTTTGAAAACGAATATGTGGTAGTGAAATGATTCACTATGTAAATCATTGCCTGCATAAAACGCAAACATTTGGCATGGCAACGTATTCTAAAGAGGAGATCTATTAACATGCTTCATGTGTTTACTATAGCATTATTTTATAATGACCATCAAACCAAATAAGAAAGCAAGCAAACACCCAAAATTTCAAAAACAAGAAATAAATAAATTATGGCATAATAATCTAAGAAATAAGCCATCATTAGATCTGATTACTTGTGAATATTATTCAGTAGTACAGAAATATATTCCTCTCATAATGTTAAGAGAAAAAAGCTGGTAAAGTAAAAAAAAAATCATATCTAACTCATCTGAAAATATATTAAAAAAGCCAGAAAATTTTACCAAATTTATAGCAATTATGTTAGGCTCATGAAATTATGGGTACTGAATAAAATTCCCTCCTATTTTCTATTAGTATATTTGTATCTAAAAAAGAAATCAGGTGCTCTATAATTAAAATGTGGATAATGAGTTGGTCATTATTATTTCCTAGATGGTCATTGTCTAGTATAGTAGCCACTGTAATAGATGCTCCTTATGGACATCCCACACAATTTGTGATCTGCCACAGTGGGTTAAATGAAATGGTAAGGATGTTTTGGACAACAGCAGGCCACTAGGTTGCTCCTGTTAGAGCTTTTCGACACTTAGAGCACTTGGCAGACCACAGGTTGTTCCGTCTGATAAAGATCCCCAAAGTCAGTTGGCTTCTGACTAGATTCTAACCATGGCCTCAAGCCTCAAGGTTGTGGAACAGTTGTCTGTCAGCACTTCAACACACAAGACAAACACCACAAGATCAGCTTGTTTGGTTTAACACGCTGGATTTTCCACCAGCTACTAATCATGCCGATAATGTCAGCTCCTATTTTGGGGCCACCAGTTTACATTTTGTGGGCCACGTGAGGTGGAGAGGTTATTTCAGGAGAGTTGGTGACTGGGCTGATGAGGGGGCCTGGTGGAGACAGGGCAAAGGAAAAGCCGAACATCTTGGCCTGTTCTTAAGAACTCTCCTTCTGGGTCCAGTTAAGAATGTGACAAGAAGGGAATCAGCCATGGTCTACATTCCTGAGGGGATTAACCTCTTGTTTATTTATAGATGCTTTTAAAAAACAGTGTTTATTTCATTTTAGGCAGTATTTCAAAGCAAGTGGAAAAATCTCTAAAGACTAGAAAAAAATCTTAGGCAGCTATATTAATATCTATTTAAGAGGAGAGAAGATGAGAGGGACCAAGTAAAATGATATTTCTTAGACAGATGTTCCTGATTTAATGCAAATCACTTAAAAGTTGGGGCAAATTAAATTTGTGTAAATCCATCTTTCAGTGTACTACAGGTTCCAGTCCTTAGGTACTAGTAATACGTTAACATGTTTGTTTTGATGAAGAACATGCATTGTTGAGGAAACCTACCCAGACTAACTTTGAAAACACAAACAGGCAGTGAACGGAGGGCTATATAAACATATTTGCAAAGAAACAATTTTAAATATAGTTAAGTAAGGATCAACAATATTACTTAACTCATTCTTTATCATACTGAAAATAGACAATGTACATTTTTTAAAATCTACAACAACAGAGTATTTCAACCTCAGCACTACAGATATTTTGGGCCAGATGATTGTGTGTTGTGGGGACCGTTCTGTGCATTGTAGGATGTTTAGCAGCAACCCTAACTTCTACCCATTAGATGCCAGTGTCACCCTCAAGTCGTGACAATCAAAAACGTCTTCAGACATTGCCAAATATTTTTTGGGGGGCAAAATCTCCCTGGCTGGGAATCACAGGTCGAGAATAGTACAAAACTGTGTTGTGGATTATAAAATCCCACTTACTAAATTCCTATTACGCACAGTCTGTGCTAGGCCCTTTCAGATGTGTTACCTCATTTTTGGATTCACTGCTGATTTCAACCTATTTATTCTCCCCACTCAGAACAAGAGTGTTTTATAGATGGACTAGATTGAGTTAGTTTTCTCTTCTGCATATCACCAGGTGTTGGTTCGAACAAGCAATGAAAAATCCTCAAGTCGTGGGAACAAAAGGTAAAGGAACAGAAACACAAGACAGATGGATTAATACTTAAACTGAATAACCATCCCCTACATTGCCAGGGATTTACTATTCCAATTTCCTACTTCAGAAAACTGCAATTATCAGAGGACAATAGAATCTCCTCTTTGTTTTCATCTTTATCCCTTTAGAAAAACAATGATCTGCTCTCTAGAAACAACATAATGACACGCAGCAGAACCTTAAAGATAACTGAGCAATCTTTCCTTGCAATGTATAATTTCAACTCTCTTTGGAAAGTTTTTTTTTTGGGGGGGGGAGGGTTGCTGAGGAGAGGGGTCTGTATAGAAACCTAGCTCCAGGACTAGGGGACAAACTGTTAGTCAAAGGGGACAACTGCCCCTAGGCCTGTAAAAGTCCAGAAAATTTCCTGGTTAAAGTACCCAGGAAAGAAAAAATAGAGAAATAACTATGCCAAGAAATTCATTTTCTCAAACCAAATTAGGTTAGGTTTTAAAAGAATCAGGGTTACTGATGTTCACTCTATGAGATGTCATAGTGTAAGAGCTTCCAAATACAACACATAGAATTTTGCCAGAAGAAAGAAATAAGCTTTGAAGGAAGCTGTGGAATATAATAAAATAAAACCTTTGCTGTGCAGTTAAAAAGAGTTGTTTGTATGAAACAGCTGAACACTGGCTGAATTAACTATTTTTTCACTGCCTTTTAGGGTAGTTTCTATGGCTTGTTTGATAGACATACTGCGCCAGGTTATTGGGTTAATCCACCATCTACTTTACCAATTGAATATCCCCATTTAGGCCTATAATTAGCATGGGAATGATAGCTTCCAGAAATTGCCTTCTATGTTCAGATAAAAACATTTCATTCCTTTGCCAACAACACCATAAGTTACTCATGCTCACAAAATGAATCTAGTTAAGTTCTTATTATGCGTGGTGGACCTCAATAATTTACCAGATGGTTTGATTCTGAGTTAAATTTAACTTTTCTTCTGATGAGGTTAAAAATCCTTTAAAATCATTTGCACAGATAAATTTGGATACGGCAACTGCAGAGTTGGTGGAATAGTTATTCACAAAATTACTATAATTCAGTCCATGAAATTCCAGAGCCCTTCTAAAAGATGCTACTGGTATAATTACAAGATATAACATATAATGTAATTGCATTCATTTAAACTGTGTGACAATAAGTTGTAATAGAATTTTAAAAATATGAAAAGCACAAAGCCAAACAAAACAAAAATTCCAATACTGAGATACTTGGTAAAAAGGATGGAATTTTCACAAATCCCTAAAAATAGACTGACTGAAGCTTTATCTAGAAAAGCGAGTGTGAGATTTCAGCATCCTTAGAATCTAGGCATGTTTTGGGAAATAGTTGCTAAAATGTAACAGCGTGCCTCTTGCAGATACTATAATTGGTCTGCATATCCCACAAGAGGCAGAATGACCATGTGTTTTTAAAAAAGTCTTTAGCTGACCAACACTTTTTTTTCTTAAAGGACTCATCTGTTTTGTTTTTTCTTTTTTTAAAGACCCATCTGATTTAATTCAACTTTTGGCTTCGACAAGCAACAAAGATTGAACAGCTTCCAACTTTTTCCAGTGTGAAAATCTTTCTGCTCCCAGGAGCCTTCAGGTCTTGGGTAGAGGCCACACTGTGATAGAATACAGGCCTACAGCCAAATTTTATCATCTCTATTTGGGTGGTAAACATCCAAATCTCTCAACTCATGGATTTCAGAAATCTGCATTATTTTTGGATCTTTTGGCCAAAGAGAAGGGGAGGGGAGGTTCCAGAAGAGACCTCAGAATCAGTTATATTTCAGAAAAGAAAAAGGCCTGGAGAGCCTGTGATACAAGCTCCCACCCCAGCCAGCTGCAGACCTAGGCATGAAACACTGTTCTCCTTCCTGATCCCTGATAGAGCATCCTGCGTTACACCACCCTGCTCATTTTTCTCTGTTTTGCTTTCGGTATTTTAAAATATGATTCTGAAAGGCATGATCTTGAAATTCCCCAATTAATAGCACTGGACCAAACATATCTTTCACCTGTGTTTAAGACCAGCTTCCTGTCATTTTGCCTTATGTGTATAGAGTTTTCTGTAACTTAGCACAGGAGCCTGAATCTTACGTGGATTGTGGCTGAGTTCCAGAGCTGGCAGAGACTGCACCAGTCATAACCCCTCCTCTTCTCCACAGTGGCATTTCCCTCACCTCAGCCATGTCCTTCTCTCTTCTCTCTGCACTGAAGATTCAGGCCCTTAGGAGGGAATCCTCAAAACTCCCCCGAGAGTCTCCCCCCTCCACATCTACAACCCCATCTGCATTTTACTTCTTCCTTTTTCTTTTCACTTTTTTCCCTTTATTTTGAGAACAAAGTCTGTCTGACTCCAAAGTTCATATTTTTTTTCAGCATGGGACAGAGATGACTAACCCCACACAATTAATGTTGAAGATCCAAGTGGAAAATAAATGTGAAAAGCCTCTGAAAAAATGAACATTAGACAATGGTAAGATGGTATCATTGCTAGTGTTTTAGACTAATTTGACACCCTAACGATGAGGACATTATTATATAAAATTATCCCATAAACCTTTTATTATCACTAAAGGAAAACAGGTGTGAATGCCTTCTTGCTTTTAACATATACTCCTCTGGAAGGCAGGTGGCCATTTGGTGACTTCTTATAGGCCTTCAGGCTGCCCTGTGATTTTGCATGAAAAACACAATGCTGAGGTGGACATAGAGTGTGGTTTCTCTCTGGCCCACCTCCCTTAGGGAGTTCCCCTGGTCAAACACTTGCCTGACCAATGTAATGTAATGTAAAAACCAATTTAATTGTCATAACCAAAGTCGGCCATCATAATATGGAGTTATTGCTGTGGTTCACTTGGACAGGGATATAAAAATGTCAGTCCTACCAGAAGACATACAGAATGCAATCAATAAACGGGGAAAAAAAGGAAGAATCTAGGTCTTTCTCTTGACCCTCAAGGGCCCACTTTGCTCTAGACGAATGGCTCCTGGGTCAGGAGAAGAGAGCAGGCACTTTTAGCATAACCCTACTAATACTGAAACAGGAGGATGGCCTTTGCCCCACTCATGTCTGAGACATACAGACAATTGTTAGCCTGATTTCAACTGATTCCCAAGGCAAGGTGTAAATCCCTGACTTGAAGAAGAGCTACAGTTTAAAACTTACATAACTCTGACCCCTTTTTAGCTACACCACAACTTATTTACGCAACCCTTAAAAATTAGACAATTGGGTAGTTTCCAATTTCTCAATATTACAAACATTACTGGGATGAACACTGGTAGCTAAATCTTTGTGCATAACCATAATTATTCCTTTATGATAAATCCCTATCAGTAGAATTATTATGTCAAAAGGTATGCATGTTTGGGTGCTTTCTTTCTGATTCATGTAATTGAATTGTCATCGATTTACCCCCATATCAGAGCATATGAGAATCCTTATTTCCTTGCATCCTTATCTTTCCAGGGTAATGTAATATATATACATATATACATATACATATGTATTTATATATATATACACACACACACATACAGTCACACATTATATAATGATGTTTCAGTCATTGATGTACTATATATATATGGTGGTACCATAAGATTATACTAGCATAATTTTACTGTGCCTTTTCTATGTTTAGATATGTTTAGATACACAAATACTTGCCATTGTGTTGTAATTGTCTACAGTATTCAGTACAGTAACATCCTCTACGGGTCTATAGCCTAGGATCAATAGGCTATAACAAATAGCCTAGGTGTGTAGTAGGCTACACCATCTAGGTTTGTGTAAGTACACTCTATGATGTTCGCACAACGATGAGATTGCTTAACAACACATTTCTCAGAATGTATCCTTATCATTAAGTGACACATGACTATATATTCGTACATATGTATATTTGAATATATATTCTATTTATCAATTAAAAAAGAAATGTTTCACTTTAGACCCCCCAAATATATATGTGTGTATATATATAAATAGGTACATGCATTTATATATGCATATATATTTTTGGGTCTAAAGTGAAAGAGTTTTTATACATAATATATTTTTTAATATATAAATACATATATTTTATCTATATACATACATATATATATATACATACATATATATATATACATACATATATATTTTCTGGTTGAAAGTGAAAGATTTCTTTTTTAATTAATAAATCAAACAATATAAACAGTATATAATTTAAAACAGCTGTTAATATAAACATCACACCAGGGTATTATATTTTAAAAATACCTTTATACATTTGATAGACATATGTGTTATTATTTTTAAGATTTCTTTGATTATAAATGAGGTTGGATATATTTGTGTATTTATTTTCTAGTTGTATTTCTTTTTTTCTGATTTGCCTGTTTATATACTATATCTACTTTCCTATTTCTTAGTTTACCTTTTGCTTATTGATTTACTAGAGTAAATTTATACATTTTTATTAAATGCATTAAGAGTTTGTCCTATATGTTGCAAACATTTTTTTGGCTTGACAGATTTGTTTGTTAGGCATTCCTTATTTGAAGAATAAAACAAAGTAAGAACCAAATGTCTTGTTTGAAGACTGAGATGAAATGGAAGGCTACAAACAGTAATTTGTCCTTGAGAATTGTGTAGATACACACATAATCTGATATTATGTAGAAAATAGAAGCTTGTGGCCCATCCGTGGTGTGATAGGAGATGCCATAGGGAGTGGTTTGTGGACTTGCTGGAGAGAGACTTCTACTAGAGGTGGGTACTGAAAAGATAGAGCAGGAAATATCTGCAAAACGACATACAAGAGAGGGAGAAAAAGGTGGGGATTCCCGTACAAAAGGAGATATCTTTTCCCCTGGTGAAATTAGAGAGTCTCTATCACTGTGTGAACTGTCCATTCCAACTGTGTGAATGGAGCTGGTGGCTAAAGAGACCAGCAAATGCTCACCTGGATAATGAGCTCAAAACGCCAGAGAATGCCCAGAGAATCTCAATGTGCACATCAACAAATAATATTGCATCATCCAGAGCTTGGGAAAAGATTCCCTAAAAAATGCAGCTATTGGAAGGCTGTGAAATATTCACAAGACAGAAATTTGAGAGCATGGAGGAGAGGTAATGTTTTCAGGTTCATAAACGAACCTTGGAATAAATGTTTGCCTAATTAAGGTTATTAGTAAAACTATGAAGAAAGAATGCCTATTCTGTCTTTTCAGACATCTCCATGCTTCCAGGAGGACAAATTGCCAATCCAGCAGTATTCCATGAAATTAATTACTCAGGAAAGAATGTACTGACATAAACACTATGCTCACGTAAGCTATGTGTTAGCAACTACCAGTTGTGTTAATCAGTCTTTCCAGTAATTTTCTCGTAAGTTGTCATGAAATACAGAAGCCCATAACAAACACCTGAAAGGAAACGAAACAGAAGGAAAACAAGAGTATGCGAACTCTGCCTCACTCATACTTATTATAGAATTCTTGGACTGACAACTGATGCTGAACTTAGCTTGAAAAACTCAAGATCAGGCTTCTCTTCCATTCTTAGCCCGTCTATTCAATTTGACATTAAAATGTATTCCACTTGACAGTATAATGTCCTTGTTTGTGTATGGAACCACCCTAACACATCTGGTAGCTGCTATAATGTGTTGATTACCTTGTCAGTAATTAATGATCTTGCTATTTCTACTTTGCACTCAGCTGCCCTGCTTTAATAATGCTGGAGCATTCATATCCTGGAGCAATCCTCTCTCAATGTTCCCAGACATCATGAAATGTGATAGGAAATTCATCTTCTCTCATGTTTCTTGTTTACACATTGGTTTTCTGGTTCCTTAATCCCTTTATAGCAGGGTGTCTTGCTGTTAAATAGCTACCTATTTATAAATCCCTACAGAAACTTTCTAGACCTGTTCTTCTATTTGAGTGAACTTTTAGCTATTGCCTTTAAAAATTTCAGAACCCTGGGTATTTTACATTTAGTCACATTTTCATTATTTATGGGCGCAATTAAAAGGAAGTTTTTAAAAGTGGAAATCTGAATCATAGACTTAAATTTCAACTTTATTTTCCTAAGAGGAAAAGACTTTTGTAAGAGAAAACAAAGAAATAGAAAAAAAATCCACAAGAACTGTGTTGCACAATGTTAAAACACAGTTCCTGCCCTTAAGATGCCTAAAAATATAACAGGAGGTGGAAGAGACCTAGAGGTCATCTTAAAATATGTCCTTATTTCATAGAGAGGTGACATGAAATTCTGATTTACATAGTTAATGCCAGAGTGAGGCCAAGCCTTCATTTTCCTGGACTAGGGCTCTTTCATTGCACAAATATCATTCCAACAAGTAAAACACAAATCAGTGACATAAAAGATTCAAAGAGGAAGGGATATTTGAGATGGTCTTTGAGAGAAGTATCACATTTTTTCAGGTACCTATAATGATTCCTGCAGCAAGATCAATGAGAAATACTTTGCTGTTGCTAAACTCTGAGGGAGCATTGGAAGAGGAAGGCAGAGGGCAGAGGATGAGGATTTGAAGAGTAGGAAACTACACTGGAGCAAAGACAATAATTGAAGATGCATCTGTCGAGAAGTCTGGAGACTAAAGGAATGCGATAGGGTGGCAGCTTAAATGGGTAAGGAGATGAAAGAAAAGTTTGCTATTCATTTGTGTCAAATGCAGGAGACCAACACATGTTGCCAGTGTGCAAAGGACTGATGAGAATTGGAGATTTACAAGAGAGGGAATAATTTATGAAATAAAGTCCCACGGAAGGCAGGAAGTTGAGATCAAATGCAAAGATGGGCGGGTTGGTTTTGACTAAGAGCAAGGATAATACTTTCTTTGTCAGATTGATCAGAGGATGAAGAGAGGCAGGCGAAGCTTTAGAGATGAACAGAACTGAAGGAGCTTGTGTTGGATGCCTTCATCCTTTTGGGATATGAACCCATGAGGTCACATCCTAAGAATGAGGCTGGGAGAGCCAAGTTGGAAACTTGCAAGTGAAAATAGATCAAATGGGGTGGGGAGTGAGAAAGTCAATAAGAGATGAGGTGAGGAAAAGGCTTCCCCAGAAGCATGGAGGGGATAGTGGAGATTAGTCTTATTTTCTCCAGCTGTACGGAGAAGGCTGGGGTAAAGATGAAAGCAGCTGTCCGGGGTTCCCAGGGATTAGGAGGGCTAAGGTGGAGACGCCGGGAGGACCCGGGGGTGGGGAGGAAATGACGGAAGCAAGTGCACTGATGACCATGAACACAGAATGGAGGCTGGACATGCTGTGTTGGAGGGCAGGGAAGGGATCCGGGGAATTAGAGGGGCTGATAAAACCTGATATAGGTCCCCGGGAATAGCAAAATGGCACAATGTAGAAATGGGAAGTTGTCTCGAAGGGAAGAATCACAGCTCTTGGTGTTTGTAAATATCATCATAAAAAGCCCCAAACCAGACTCAGCATATACGTGTCCATGTGTGTCCTTATATCCACTCTAGCAGAGAATTTCTTCTTTTCAGTACTCAAAATGAAATTCCTTCCAGGACAAATTGCTCAGGTGCTGTGCCATAAGGGATGACAGTTTATCTGACACAAAGGCAGAAACATTAACTCTTCCTTCTTCCTTTGATGGAATTACGTTGTTCTTCCTTGCCATCAACACATATTCATTGACAATTCAGTTCTCTTTCTTAACTATTTATTGAGCACCCACTCTGTTCCAGAAATTATGTTGGCATTAGAAATAAAAAATAAATAAGGCACAGATCCTTAACCTCCAGAAGCTTACATCTGATTTAAGTAGCTAGGCAGGTAGTAGACAATTTCAGTATAATGCATTAAGTGCTATGAGAGTAGTTTGATGCTGGCAGGAGCTACACAAGGCAAGGGTTCCAGGCCACATGCTTTGAGGGAATTGCCACTTTTGACAAGGTTAAGCAGGATTCTTTAATGTAGACCTTATCAAGGGTTTCTAATATGTTCCTATCCATTGTGAATCTCCATGTATGGGTGGAGAAGTAGAGATCCAGTGTGCAGAATTGCACAAACTTTTCTGACTGCAGAATCCCTTTTCGGTGGAACATCTCAAGGGATTTGTCTTCCATCGGACATTAAGCGAGAAGGGCTGACATAAGATACTCCCTTAGTAAAAAATGTATGTATTTATATATTTTTAAACTGGTTAAATACATAAATGCTTTTTGAAGTTTATTTGTTTTTTGGTCCTCTAACAGAGTAAAGATGTGTAGACTTAGAAGAGTTTACCATAAAGATTTTAATGACTGCTGGGCTGATCATTAAGCTTGTTCGGATGAAACAGAATGCCTGGTCATACTCTCATTTATGAACTGTTTAACAATTTTTCTTCAAAAGAAATATTTAATGAACACAACATTGAGTTCCTCCCAGTGCTTCTAATTAAAAAACCACTGAAAGATCTTTGTTAAAGGAAATGCTATCTTCAGGCCCGAAGGCATTGCAGCATCTAATATATGTGCCATGGTAACCAAGTATAATGTTAAACTGTGAATCTGAACACATCAAGGCTAATGTTTGTGCTCCCTCATTATGGAATTTCTGACAATCACGCTGTAGGCTCTCCTGACATTTGGCTTTTAGCAAAAGCATTTTGGGGTGAATTGTTCTCTCTCCTCATTATCTTCTTTAGTGGAGGGAAGTCTCAAGGTAACTCTTGATTACATGCTGTCTATTTAGTAAAGGGGAAAAAACAGACCCAGAAAAACATTTCATGATTCATGCCTTTTCAAAATGTTTCCTAAACGTTAAAATAATTATTGCAGGCTGTTCGTGATTGCGTAAAAGCAGCCATTTCTTTAAGAAAGTCTAGTACCGTTAAAATAAAGATTTAACTCTGACCTAATTCTTAGTTTAAAAAATACTTTATAGCTAAAATCAAGGTGTGGAATTATTTACATACAAAAGAGATGTTGCCTATAAAACCTTAGGAGGATCAGGACCTAGAAAAAACATTCTTTAGTCTCTTTCTCTCTGTTCAGCTGAATTTAATACATGCTAACTATGTGCCAGGTGCTATGTTAGGGGCTTTACCTGATGCATCTCATTTGATCTATGGGCATACAGGGATACTACTGGTATACCCATTTCACACATGAAAGAAAGTAAGAATTGGGAAGGTTACATAGCTAGCCCAAATTATAGATCCGTAAGTGGCAGAGAACCCACAGCCAAGCGTCTTAAGCATTATGCTTTGTTTTCCCTCTAACCACAGCTTTCCTTTGTGTTAAACCACTTTGAATTTTGACCCTTCCAAGGAGCCGAAGTTATTTCTAAAATAGAACAGTGAGAGTTAGTAATAAAGCCCTAAACTTTTTCAGAAATCCTGGGAGTTAGGACGGGGATGCCTTCCTCACCTGATCCTACACTTCTGATGTTAGCCAGGAGAGGGCTGGGAGATATTTAGGCTTAGACATTTAGGCTTAAAAACCATGGATTCTGATGTCAAAAAAACCTAGATCTATTTCTCAGCTCTGCCACTTAATAGCTGTGTGATGTTGAACAGATATCCTTAATTTTCTGCCTGAGCTTTCCTCATCTGTTAAATGGCACTATAATGCTTTCCTTCCTAGGGAGCTGTGGCATCGGAGGAAGTGTCAGCAGGTATTCAGTTAAAGTCCCTCTTGTTGGCAGCGTGATAACACTACAGAATCTGTCCCTAAGGCTACTTTGCTAGAATGCTCTAAGGGACACACCATTCCTGAGTTAGAACTTTATATTATAGTTTCTGCCAAAGATTAAATTATCTAGGGGTGACAGCAAGAATGTATGAATCTAAATAGCCCATTGTCCTTAAAACAGCCTGGGCATATGCTGATGGGGGAAAGAAAGGTAAAGAAAGATCCAGAGTGGAAGGCCATCTGGGAAGGTACAGATGAAGTGGCACACAGGTCTCAGGATTGAAGGAAATCAGAGAGAGGCTGAAAATCTTGACTTCTTTCTAGTTCTGCCCGGGACATCCCTCACTCAGCTCAGCGCTGGTCCCACATGACAACTCAGCGAGAGCAGAAAGTAATGTTCATGAAAGCAGGTACTGTCTTTGAGTCGGGCCCTGATGAATCACACTTGGCTGGCTTTAGGAAGGGGTGGTGAGGACATGAAGCATAGACAAAGGGTCTCTTTCCTACATCAGTGACATACGTGCGACAGGCTCTCAGGTTAGTTCATTTCTAGGAGAACACCTGGTGACTGTAGGCTAGTCTGACTGCACATCTGAGGATGCCAAAGACACTGAAAGGAAATACTTCACTTCCCTCATAGGAGTGTTGCGAGAATTAAATAACAGAAGGTGCCTTTGCCCCAAGACAGGCGTAGGGGAGCCTCACTTTCTCCAGGTGCACAAGAACAGGCCTTCCCCAAGACCGGAGAGAGACCTTGACCTCCCAAAGATACCCTGCACCAAAGGGCAGCCTTCAGAGCTGGCTAGACCATGATTCAAACCCCAGCCCCGCCACTTACCAACCTTAGAAAGTTCACCCATTCATTCTTTTAGCCATTCATTGACCACATAGGTACCAAACAAAATTAATTGAACAGAATTTTACTTTGCACCAGGGCACAGTGCTAGATGCTGTGGATATAGAGATGAACAAGACAGACAAGGTCCCTGTCCTCATGTACGTTATATTTTCATGAGAGAAGACAGATGGATAAAGAACAAGTAAGCAAATAAACAAATGAGATCATTTGAGATTGAGATAAATGTTATGCACTAGGCAATTTATTGGGGAATAATCTGGGGATGGGGAAAGAAATGGTTAACTGGGTGGTCAATCAGTTCCTTTCCAAGAGGAAGCACTTGACCTGGGACAGAACCACGAGAGCCAGCTTGACATGGGAATAGCTGCAGAAGGAGCTTCCTCTGCAGAGGGGGCTACAAGCACAAGGCCCTGGTGAAGGAAAGACCTTGGGGCCCAAGGAACAGGGAGAAGGGCCCTGTGACTGTGCAGACTGTGTGACTATGCGATCACCACAGAACGAAGGGAGATGAAGTCAGCAAAGTAGGCAGGGAACAGATCCTGCCTTGTACGCCACGGTAAGGGATGAGCCCTATTCTAAAGGCCATAGAACAGTTTCACGCAAGGGAATGCCATGATCTAATTTCTGTTTCAAGAAGACCATTCTGGCTGCTGCATGCAGAGAGAGAGCACAAGGTGGAAGCAGAGAAACCAGTTAGGAAGATACTGAAGTAGTTTGGGGGAGAAATGATGGCGGCTTAGACCAGGATGGCGCCTGGGGAGACAGAGAAGTGGATATATTTGAGATGAATTTTAGAGGTATCACGGAAGGATTTTGTCTGGAATTTGGGGGAGAGTGGCAAGGAACCAGGAAGAATTAAACTACTTTAATTTCATAAAACTTCAGTTTATTCACTTGTAAATTTGGAATCTGTTACTGTAACATAATGTTTAAGGATTAAACCAGAGAACATATGCTGCCTGGCACAAAGTAGGTACTTGATAAACAGCCAAGCTGTCCCTTGTTCTGACCCAGGTTGAACTGGGAACCTCTAAGTGTTCCAGCAAGTTCATTTCAGAATCTCAGTTATTAAAAATTCGAACTATTATAAAATGTATGCTAAGCCTGATAGGCTCAGAAAAATCTCTCAAACTGTCATCAGTTTGGAGTTAGTTAAAGTAAACACTGAGTTATTAAACTGTAGAGAACAGCCAATAGAAGCTTCTAGACAGATTGTAACAGCTGACAAGTGTTCACCATATGCTTATTTTGGGTGCTCTGTGACTTAAATAAAACTCCTTTCTAAATGGCAAGAATATTTGGAGAGCCACGTACTCTCTGTGGACAGAAACCACATGTGGGAAACAATCACACAGGGTTTGGTGTCGTATCTCTGGAAAACTCTTGATCTCTGAAGATTTAGATGGGGGTTTCCTGGCTTATAGGGTACATACAAGGACTACAGATCTTACTCTCAATTTCTGAGTCACTCATGATGGAAAAGTTACCTAGGGGCAGGAAGACCATCCATCCAACTCTGTCCCTGCCTGGCTGTGTGGTCACAGGAACATCTCTCAGCATTTCAGGGTGGGGGACCTGGGCGTGGACGCTACATAGATATGCACTTGCCCAGGCCTCTGGCCACCACAAAACCTGCTGGTCTACCATGGCTGGTTTCAGTGTAGCTGAGCTGAATACAAGCCAAACACATGGTCTTTCTTGTTGCTTGTTCCTTTTCTGCTTTATCATGGTTAGCTGTTTAGAGCAATAGTTCTCTACGTTGCATGTTACAATCCCTGAGTGCACTTTATAAAATACTAATTCCCAGGCCCTGTGCCAAGAGATTCTGACCTAATCGGTATAGTAGATGCTATAATATGCTGCCCAGCCAACCCTTTAGGAATGAAGAGTTTATGCCCCAGCTGCTGAAGGTGCTGTCAGCAGACAGTACTCAGATTGTCAGACCTCTCTGGGAAGTGCCTTGGCTGAAGAGAGCTGCCTTGTTCAAGGCAGCACCTCTTCCTGAGGTAGCCAGCATCTAATGATTGATCAATATAGGACTATAAAGACAATATTGCTCAATTCAGAACAACTCCAAAAGGCCACACCAGCTTCAGAGCTCTGCGCAAGCGAGTTGAGGCCTTCACTGAGAATGCATTGCAGCCCAGCAGCTCCCCTGCCTGACCCTGCTTCCTTCCTTTCCCTTCCTCCAGTAAACTCAAGAGCACACCCTCGTAAACTTCCCGCACGCTAATCTCTCCATCTTAGTGTCTGCTTTCCATGGTTTAAGGTAACACTTGGGCATCAGCGTTTTAAAGCTCTCCAGGCGATTTTAATGAGGGTCAACAACCCCTGATCAAAAGTCAGAATGTGACAGTCAACAGACAACTGTTGAGCATCAACTGTGTGCCAAGTACTCTGCTAGGTTTTTGGCTCCAGATGGAAAAGTAAAGAAGAAAGAGATTAAGAAAACTGACTATTTCTCATGCCTGTAATCCCAGTGACTTGGGAGCTGAAGCGGGAGGATCACCTGAGGCCAAGAATTCAAGACCAGCCTGGGCAACATGGTGAGACACTGTCTCTACAAAAAAATTAAATATTAGCTAAGCACAGTGGCACATGCCTGTAGTTCCAGCTATTTGGGAGGCTGAAGCAGGAGGATTGCTTGAATATAGGAATTTGAGGCTGCAGTAAATTATGACTGTGCCACTGCCCTCCAGCCTGACACTCAGACAGAGTGAGACCTTGTCTCTAAAAAATGAAAAACAAAACAAGAACTATGACTGCAAAGCTAGTAAGTGGTAGAATTAGGATTTAAAACTAGCCAGACTCCTGTTATATGCTCCTAATTGCTGAATTCAGCTGTCTCCAAGATGATGAAGGAGAAGCATAGGATGCCCAGGGAGCCCTAACCTAGCCATGCTGGTTAGGGATGGGGGTAGGGTCAGAGAAGGATTCTCTGACGAAGTGAGATTTAGGTTGATACCTAAATAAGAGGAGTCTAGGGAGAGGCAACAGAATATGCAACCACCCAAGTTAAGAGAGAGCACAGTATGTCCCAGGAACTGATTGTTTGGTGTGATTAGAACTGAGACAGCAAGAGGCGAAGCTGGGGAGGTGGCTGATACCAGAGCACACGGAGCCTTTTCTCTAACAGCAATAGGAAGCCAAAGGGTTCCTGTGGGGGAGGGTTGCATCGTGATAACTCTGCTGCCAGACATTGGACAGATTGCAGGGCAACAGGAATGGATGGCAGGTGGGGTTGGTTTTTAATTTCAATTTACAGAATCAATTTATAGGCCAGTGGTTCTCATCCAAGGATAGGATGGCACCTCTGGGGCCATTTGGAAACGTGTGGAAATATTTTTGGTTGCTACAGTAATCACAGATGTTAAAAATCTGGTAATGCAAGGGATGGCCCCACACAAAGGCACAACTGTCCTATTCAAAATGCCACCGGGGCCCTCATTGGGAAATCCAGCCATATGCAACCACAGAAGGCTTAATTGTAGGAATATAAATGTTACAATCCATAGCATTTAAAAGTAATTGTATATCTGTGAGAATTTGGAAAGTGGAGCAGGCAGGAGAGGTAAAGGGAAGTGTAGGGGTATAAATGTATTCATCTTACTCAGTGGGTATCAAGAGGTACTGTCTAAAGTTTATGGGTCCAAATGATGGTTACGTATATTAAAGTTATGAAAAGAACCAAGAGAAAAGTTCAAAATAAAAACAGCTCTTTCACCTGTGGCCTCTGCCTGGGCTGGGACGCCCTGTGGAGCTCCAAACACTTGTGGAGGGGCCAGCTATGGACTTTGGGAAGGTGCAATGCCAGGATAACTTGAAAATAAGGCACACTTCATCCGTGTGAAGACAGGAAATAGTGGCAGGCAGACAGTCTGCATGTGGAGTTTTTAGATGCCTTCACTTGAATGAGAAACCTGCCTCTGTCAGGATTTCAGATGTCTAACAGCCCTGTGTGACACCTAGATAAGTATTGGGAATAGAAGTTAGGGAAAACTTCACTGTATTCTTTGAAGTTTATTCAGGACATCAACAAGGTGGCAGAATAGGATGGTCCAGTGCTCAGTGCCTCATAGAAACATCAATTTGACAATTATCAATATGCAAAAATATATCCACAAGAGCTAAGGAAACCAAGTGAGAGATTACAAGGTATAGCATAGAAATGACATGCATTGAAGAAGGTAGGAAAGACAGTTTCACAGTACTCACATCATCCCTCCGCTAACCCCAGGCAGCACAGCTCAGATATCTTTTGCATGGGAAAGGAGAGTGAATTGAAAACCAGATTTGCTTTGGACCCCAATACCAGCCTCCCCTTAGTAAAACCCAGTGACAGGCAGTTCTCCACAGCTTCATACTCCAGGCTGGTACCTGAGGACTTACACTCCAGGTCAGGCCAAGTACCTGTGGATCTTGGCTTCAGGCTGGCCCCAACATACAGGCTCTAGGCCCACTGTTGCAAGCTAGCTGGCCCATGGGCCGCACCATATGGTGTGCCAAGAAACTCTAGATGAGCTGATTGGTGAAGAGTTTTCTCTGCTGAAGCCAGTCTGTACAGACTAGAATAAGTTCCCACTTCTTCAAATGTATAGAAACCAACTCATGGCCACAAGGATCATGAACAATCAGGAAAATACACCACCACCAAAGGAAAAAACTAAAGAACCAGTATCCAACCCTAAAGAAATGGACTGCCTGAGAAAGAATTCAAAATAATTTTAATAAAAAAGCTCAGTGAGTTACAAGAAAATACAGAAAGAGAACTACATGAAATCAGGAAAACAATACATGAACAAAACGAGAAGTTCAACAAAGAGATAGAAATCATTAAAAAGAACCAAACAAATTCTGGAACTAGAGAATACAATATCTAAACTAGAAAATTCCATACAGACCTTCAACAGCAGACTCTGAAGAAGAAAGAATCTCTGAACTTGAAGACAGATCATTTGAAATAACTCAGAGGAATAAAAAGAAAAAAGAATGAAAAAGAGCAAAGAATGCCTATGGGAATTATGGGATACTGTCAAGAGAACCAACAAACACATTTTGGGTGTTCCACAAAAAGCAGAGAAAGAGGCAGAAAGTTTAAAGAAAACTTCCCAAATCTGGAGAGAGAAATTAACGTCTAGATCCATGAGGCCTAGAGAACCACAAATATATTAAAGAGATCTTCATCAAGACACATTATAATCAAACTCACAAAGACATAGAGTTTTGAAATTTATTCATATATGTACTATCTCTTCAAAGACTTCTTTGAAAATCCTGCCTTCCTTCCCCATGTCACTGTTAGAAGAGGAGCCATTGGTTAACAGTTTTCTGTTGTTCTAGGGCATTAAGTCTGTCTGGGTAGATTTCTGAGGCCACAGCTCTGCTATAGGCAGCATAACATCATAATCAAAAGCTCTGGCTTTGTCTCTAGCTGCAAGACCATAGGCAAGCTTCTTAATTTCTTATGTAAAATAGGAATAATGCTACTTTACCCTCAATGGTAATTAATATGCATTATTAGCTGCTTAGTATAGCACATAAATGTAATAGTAGTCAATTCTACTAGACTCCTGACCCCCAAGAGAGCAGAGACCCTTTATTTTGTTTGCTATTGTGTACTGGAAAGTGCCTGGCACATAGTAGTAGTCTCTGAAATATTAGTTGACTACTGAATGTCAAATGATTGACCTCAAAGGTGTGAATCCCATTTTGTAAACTTTTAGGCCTTTTACCTTTGTCAAGTTTAATTCTCTCATCAAAAGAAACTTTAAGAAAAATGATGTCATAATGTCCTTGATGACATAACTTCCCATATTCACCTAATGAATGTGTTTTAATAGATTTTATGGTGTCAAAATATGTCCTCAATCTCTTAATGTCTTTTCCTCTGCTCAAAACTGGAAAAAGTCCTCATTATTATCTCAAATCCAGGCTCTATTCTGCCACTGAAAGTTCCATTATCAAACTTGTCACTGAGATCTTTCAAAGTTTCAGCAGCAATTCTTGCTTTTTTTTTTTTTTTTTTTTGAGACAGAGTCTCACTCTGTCACCTGGGCTAGAGTGCAGTGGCATCATCATCGCTCACTGAAACCTCAAACTCCTGGGCTCAAGTGATCCTCATGCCTCAGCCTCCAGAGTAGCTACAACTATTTTTGTAGGGATGAAGTCTCACTATATTGCCCAGGCTGGTCTCAAACTCCTGGCCTCAAACAATTGTCCTGTCTTGGCCTCCCAAAGTGCTGGGTTTACACGTGTAAGCCACCACACCCAACCAGCAATTCTTGCTTTGAAGGCCTCTTTCCTGGTGCAGACCCACACTCATTCACAAATAACCCAAATGTGAATAGAGCTCTTGACTCATCTCTGCTCACAACCAGGCCCACCTTGAGGCCAGATCCCTTGTCAATCTACTTCATCAGACCAAGATCTTCAAGGGCTGGTGATTTGTCTTTTCCATCATTGTATCCCCAACCTTGTATAGTGTTCTTCAAGAAATAGGCATTTGATGAATGAAGTCTTGTATTTTTAACTTTGGTTTCCTATGTGTCTTTTTGCTGCTTAGCCTCTAAGCACCTATAACACTTCTTTGAATCTCCCAAAACATCACTAAGATCCTCAATAACTAATTACTCACTTGACAAATAAATACATAAAAAATAAAAGCATAACTAAAAGTGTGAATAAGAGAAGGGAAAGGGCCGGGCGCGGTGGCTCACGCCTGTAATCCTAGCACTTGGGAGGCCGAGGCGGGCGGATTGTTTGAGCTCAGGAGTTCGACACCAGCCTAAGCAAGAGCGAGACCCCGTCTCTACTAAAAAATAGAAAGAAATGATCTGGCCAACCAAAAATATATATAGAAAAAATTAGCCAGGCATGGTGGCGCATGCCTATAGTCCCAGCTACTCGGGAGGCTGAGGCAGGAGGATTGCTTAAGCCCAGGAGTTTGAGGTTGCTGTGAGCTAGGCTCACACTCTAGCCCGGGCAACAAAGCGAGACTTTGTCTCAAAAAAAAAAAAAAAAGAGAGGGGAAAGGAACAGTATTGGTAAGCTAAATTCCTTATCTTTCATGTCAGGGAGTCAGCAAATACTGTTAAGGTTAATGAATCAAGAAATGGAGGTAGAAATATAATATTTAGAATATAGAGCAAACTTTCAGAAAATCACGAAGAAAAACCTCAGAAAAACAAGAAGTAAAATTAGAGTTTGAGTTCGGGAGTAGGAAATGGTGAGGGAAACTCTGACTTTTCATTTTATCCATTCTCTTAAATACTTTTTGCATGTTTATTTCCATCTGTATATGTTATATAAGTGAGTGAACTTTAGTTTCCTGCCTTACTTAACGCATGCTTCTGTGATGGACATCAAATGGTTCTGAGGAGCTAGTTCTATTCAGCAGGGACCTGCCAACAACTATGGGCCACCTTCAGACATGTGTCCATGTACCCATAGTTTTCAAGTGTTGAACTGTACTGTCTCCTCATCTGCACTGGGGCTGAATCCATGAGTATTTTCTTCTGAGTGCTGTAAGAACTTCCCTGCCCCTACTGGGTCTAGATCCATTTTTCCCTAAGTGGAACTGTGGGAAGAGGGCAGGGGAGACTGTGTAGTCTCTGGGAAGCTTGGTAGTCAGCCTCCGGAGAAGAAAGGGACAAACTCTCCAGGGCACCCTTATCTGCTGGGAGGCTCCTTCCAACTGCGTGGGAGTCAGGTACGAGCAAGGATTCATTATAAAGGAATGAGCACATTCCTAACAAGCCACGTGTCTGTGAGTAGAGGACATGGGAGGGAGAGGAGTGGAGTGATGAGCAGGAGTTAGAATCCAGCATAGCCTGAATCTGAACCCTTCAAACACCAGCTCTATTTGCCATTAATTTGTATAACAACTACTCCTCTATCTTTCTGTGCAGCCTTTCCGAGGGACAGTGACATGACACATGTACTACAGTGAGTTGCTTACTTAGTCTTCTATCATCTGTGATCTCCTCTTCCAGGGTAGGATCTGAGCTTCATTCATCTTTATATCCCTTGCACTGAGCATATACCTAATAAATGCTGGTTGAGTAAATGAATAAATAAAAGCCAAATGAATAAACAAAATGCTCATTATATCCTCCCTTTTTTTAAACATCAGCAAAACAGGGTATGGAGTATAACAAAAATTCCATTACTTTCTGGTGCATCCCTGATTGTGTGACTGGTGCATGTCTACGTGTGTGTGTGTGTGTGTGTGTGTGTGTGTTACCACAACTCCTTGCAGGAGTTAGATAATTGTAATGGGAATGCAAGTTAAGCCTTTGGGATCCCTAAGAGGTGCAGGGAAGCTTGGAATTCTCCAAGATAATGGATTAAAGAGGAAATTCAATAACCCTGCAAGTGTGGGATGACATTTGTAGAAAGAAAGGTTCACTCAAAAATATTTGGAATTGTCTAGGCAATAAGCTTAAAGAGCATGAGCCTAGGCTACAAGTAGAAACTTGGCACTAGAAACACCAATTTGTTTCCTCTCTTGCCCAGGGAGCTGAGCCAAATATCTGTTTAGTCAGGTGGACAAAGTGTGATGGAATTAAGCAGGAGATACCTACAGCAACACTACCTATTTAATTAGCCTAAAAATAATAACAAGCAGTGCCTGTGAGATTGTGGTAAAATTTGTATGCTTCTCCTCTATTGGAGGTATTATACATTGGTTTAACCCTTTTGGAAATCAGTAAGTCAAAGAGGCCGCCATGCCATCCTTGTCTAGCAATGGAAAAGAACTTTGTAAAGATTTTCAGACATCTTTGATTAAGCATTGTAAAGATTTAATCATGCCCTGGCAGGTGTTCCAATAGATTAAAAGAAACCAAACAACACTGTGATAGGAATGGTGTACAAAATTTCCTTAGCAGGAAGTTATAGATGGACACAGCTATCATTCTGTCCAGATAGTTCTAACTGGACTTCTGTCCAGAATGTTTGTGAAGGTTCTGCAGCTCTCCCAGGTTTGTAGCTTCCCCCGGGGAGCCTGGACTTTGGATAATTCCTGGATAATGAATGTGATCAACTGATTTATCCATTCATTCAAAAATATTTATTGAGCTTCCATTGTGTGAGTTATCCGTTTGAAGGAAGGCACCTCTTTATCTTTCTTTGGGCCCCTTTCTTGCTATCGGAGGATTAGTCAAGAGATATACTCAAGAGATATTTGTTGATTGACAGGCTGAAACAAAATGGATTTTCCCACACTAGTTTCATATCTGGGTTTTAGTTAACAGAATTTATTGCATCTATAAAACTTCCTTAAGTTTATGAGTTGCTAAGCTTGGGAGATTACAGCTTTCGTTTTGCATTCCCCTTGCAATAAAGATCTCTTTTTGTATTTTCATTGCTATCAAAATCAGCTGCTGATGGCTCCCTTATGTAAATTCTCTCTGGCAGGGGCAGGGTTGGCTGCATATTTTTTAACAA
>CM052443.1:72509055-72541400 GCA_028533085.1 Varecia variegata
ACAGCCCAGAGCAGATTTTTCCTTCTTAACTGTGCAGTGACCAATGGGGACGGAGGGATCAGAGTCTGGCCTGGCAGTCTTTGTGGGGGTTTGTGTGAATGGCCAGATCTCCTCTCTTGGTCAAACGTTGAACTTGCCCCTGAAGAGCAAGTTTTTAATCCGATAGTCCCTCTCAGGTGCTGAAGATCTGTGTTCTTCCCTTACTTCTAAATGGCATAAAGAAAAATAAGATCAGGAACCTCCCTTTCTCACCACCTTTATGGTCAATTTTTAATAAAACAGGTCCATGTATCCTGGAAAGCCTCGAAGAAAAGAAAACAAATAACATCTACTTTTTCTCTTTCCCTTTTCTGCTCACTCCCCCGTCAATTTTCTTTTGGGCACATCACTCTTTGCTACACAGTTTAGTTTTATCCAATTATTTAACTCGTAAGAAAAGGAAGATAACACCAGAGCTGGCTCTCTCCCCATACACAAAGAAGCCATGTGAGGACACCACAAGGAGGTGGCCATCTGCAAGCCAGGAAGACAGGTCTTAAAGAGATGCCTTCCCTGCTGAAAACCTTTCAATGGCTTCTCATTTCCTTTATAAAACTCCCCAGTGCTCACTCTGGCCTGCCACGCCCATGATCTGTCTCCTCCCCAACTTCCTTGTCCTCCACTGTCTCCGCCCTCCCTCCCCACAGTGCAGCCACAGCCACACTGACCTTCCCGCTCCGTGGTGTGACCAGCTCTTCCCAAACTCAAGACCCTCACAGATGCTGTTCCCTCTGCTGGGATCACTCCCACGCTCTCAGTTAACTGCAGCTTCCCTCGGAGAAACCTTCTCTGAATCCTCCACCAAAACTTACCTCTATTCTCTCTCAGAGCTCATTCTTCATTTCTTTCATAGCACTAAAGGGGATCAGAATGTGCCACCCCAAAATATGCCACTTTGGCATATGAATTATTTTGAGCTAAAGGCACTTGAGAGACAGCAAATTTAGGAAGGGCTCTCTGGCCTCCCACCTTCTACCTAAATGCAGGTCATAAAATTTCCCATGAACCAGATGTCCTCCCTGTACCAGGAAGGGAAGAACATTCTTACAACAGAAGACCAGGAGTTGACGTTAAGATGGATCTGTACAAACCAACCTACTAAAATAACCCTTATCTTTCCTTAGTTTCCCCTGTACATTTCCTAGTCTCTTTCCCATACCTTACTGCCCCTACAAGCTTTGCCTTGTCACTTCTCTATGTTTTTATCATTCTTTGCTAAAAATGGTATATAAGCTCTCAGGCCTATCTGCTTCTTTTGAGTGTTCATTTTTCCTATAAAGTCTCCCGTGTAAAAATGGTTGTATATTTTTCCGCTGTTAATCTAGCTTATGTCAGTTTAATTCTCAGGTCCAGCCACGGAACCTAAGAGGGCAGAAGAAAAGTATTTCTTTCCCGATAGCACTTACCACAGCTTGTAATTATAAGTTTGTTTGTGCATACATTTGTCTAATGTTCCTCTTGCCCATTGAAATGATTGTCGGCCAGCGAGAATAGGATTCACATCAGATTTGTTCACTATTGTAGTGCCCAGGAGTTAACATGCTTGAATCGTATGTTATCTTGCTTTAAAAATTGACAAAGTGAGAGTATAGTGAGTTTCTGTCCCTAAACAGCCCCTGTTTCATCAGCTCACTGTTCCTAGAACTCATATGTTTCTCTAGAGATGATTTTCCAGTTAGTCTGTGAAGGTCAGAGTAGGTTTTGTAGGGCCTGTATTCCTACCAGTGAGGCAATCTCCAAAAAAAAAGAATACAAAATGACAAGTGCAAAATCGTGAGGGCCCCTTTCAGGGCCTTTCCCAGGGGCCCTGGAACTTAAGCTTCATCAGCTTCATGATAAATTCACCCCTGTGCCCAGTGTATAAATACTTGTTGAATAAATGAATGAGACACTAAACCCTCTGAAATCAAGCTCTTTCCACTTGTCTCTACTGGGATGGGCTCTGCAAAATATGTCATTAAATTAATAGGTAATCTCCATACAAGGAATGCTCAAACTCAGGTTTCTGAGAGCTCCTTATAGATACATCCATCAAGTGCGCACCCTCCATTTTCCAATAACTTCCCTCGACAATAGATTTTTTATTATAGTAAAATACACCTAAAATTTCCTAGTTTAACCATTTTAAAGTGTACAGTTCTGTGGCATTCAGTACATTCACAATGCTGTGCAAGTATCACTACTATCTAGTTCCAGACCACTTTCATCATCCCAAAGGGAAATCCCATCCCCACTAAACAATCTCCATTCCCCCCACCCCAGCCCGTGGCAACTGCTAATCTGCTTTCCATCCCGATGGATTTGTCTGTTCTGAAGATATCATGTAGATGGAATCCAATAGTAATTTTACAGTATTTCATTTAAAGTGAAGAACAAAATAATTTCCAAAGATTTGGCTATTAAATTAACTGGCAAATACATTTGCGAGCACAGCAAATTGAATTCTAATTTTTATAAAAATTGTCAAACACAAGATTATCTATTGTCTTTCCTTCTCCATAGCTGCTTTTTTTTTTTTTTGTAAGTCAATGTCTTTGTAGGCGTGGCTGAGGAATGGCCAAGGAGGCATGCAGACTACCTGGCGGGGACTAGGGGCCCACGTGGGCAGCCTGCCGGTTTACCTGAGCCCGTGGTGTGGTCTCCAGCCCGATACATGTTTGGTTTTACTTTCACTCGAGTCCAACCGGGACCTTCTTTATCTTGGTAAAAGTTGCAGAGGTCTTCCTCAAAATTGCAGCTTGCTTCCATGGCACTGAAAGAAAGATCTGAGCAAAGGAGAACCAAAGTTAACTACAGTCAAACCCAAAGATCTCAACAGTCTACAGCAACCGGCTGACAGATCCATATACATTTCTGCCGGGGGACACCGAAGAAGTAAAACACAGCTAAATATTTTTACCCGAATGGCACGCTGCCAGGTTAGCATCAAAGCAACATTCGAACATGACAGGAAAATTGTTCTTTTCCTCTCTAAAGGGAGGGGAGAAGAGAGCCCTGTTTACACTCTCTACAAAAATGAGGTACTAGATTTCAGAAGAAATTTCATTTCATGACTATAAGCATTGATTCACCTGCTTCTTCACAATTCAAAATTCATTCGTACAAAATTTAAAAGAAAGAAAGGGAAAAGGAAAGGATTTCAAGGGACTCTTAATTTCTAAGGTATATATTTTGGAAATAGTATTTTCTAGAAATGATTTTCCTTTGTTGCCCAATCTCTGTGTCAGAGCACAGCTGCTGTCTACTTATAGCTGATATCAGTAGTAGGAGCTGATCTGCTTGAAGAAAGTCCTCACTCAGTACAAATCATGCAGTTCAAAAAGTCACAACAATACTGCTATTGTTCTGGCTTAGCTGAGTTCTGGTATCATTTACCCTGATTTTATAAATAGCACCTCAGCCTAGATGGCCGGCAGGAAATGGGACATAAAAGATGACTGCTTTTTTGAGAATAACTTTATAGTCCTATTAACAAGTGAGTTGTACGTCTCACTGTTCAGACTGCCCACTGAGTCCAGAGGAGACGTGACTGTAGCAGTTTGGGACACATTCCATGCAGCCGAGTGTGATTCTGGTCCGCACGCTGACACACGTGTCTGACATTCTAGCGAGAGAGGGCACCGTGTGGAATAACTGGAAAATCATGTCTGGAGAAATATTTGAGTTCTGGGAGCAGAGACCTGATGAAACAGGGAGATGTTTAGAGACACAGACTCGCTATCCTCTCACTCTGTCAATTTTCAAAGTAAGAAAACATTCAAGTGGGCTGAGGGACTGACCCAGATTAAAAGGGATAAAAGAGGCATGACAATCAAATGTCACCAGGGATCCAAGATTCAATCTTGGTCCAGAAGAACAAGAACAAATATCTATAAAGGACATTATTGGGACAACTGGAGAAATTGGTGTATGAACTACAGGCTACTTGATAATATTGTATCAGTATTGAATTTCCTGAGCTTCATAATTATCCTACAATTAATTACATTGGAGAATGTGTTTGGCCTTATAAAATACACATTAAAATATTCAGGGGCGAAGGGGCATGATGTTTGCAACCTACTCTTATACGGTTGATAAAGCAAACATAGCAAAATGTTCATGTGCAAATCTGGGGGAAAAGGAAATGGGAGTTCTTTGTAGTATTCTTGCAAATTTTGTCTGAGTTTGAAATGATATAAAAATAAAGAGTTTCAAAAACATTGAAGTTTTTAAAGAAGTAAGTGACTAACACCACATTACAAAAAAAGATTAGGAAGAAAATGTTCCTGTATAACTGGAACCTGGTGGTATCTCAGGCAACGCAGCCTAGGAAGTACCCCAGGAGCAAACCCTGGTGATAAGAGAGGAGACGAGGAAACGCAGAAAATTCTCAGGGTGCTAAGCCTGGTGGATTAGCCCACGCTCTGCTCTGCCTGCCTGATTCTGTCAGCACCAGGGCATAGCTTTAACCTCTGAAGATAAAGTTGGTGAACAAAATGAATATAATGTCATACAAACAAGGATCCTTTGACATTCTCCTATGGAGATTGGAGACCACAGGAAACTTCATTAAGGTCTCCAGTATTAGTCACCCCTCTGATATCTGGTAATGAAAAAACAAACGAAAGTCCAAAATCTACAGATGGCCGTCTAGCTCAGGAAATGGGGTGGCACTCCCAAATGCCGCGCATGAAGCAAACAGCAGGTCAGTGGAATTACTCATCAGGAAGGAACCTCAAAGCAGTACCCCTGGGCAACTGCAAGAAAATCTTAACTAATTTATTAGGTGTGTAGGAGGGGTAGGAGGTGGTATTAAAACTAGAAAGTTTACAGCAGTTTTATTCATAATTGCCAAAACTTAAAAGCAACCAAGATGCCCTTCAGTAGGTGAATGGGTACATAAACTGTGATAGATCCAGGCAATGGAATATCATTCAACACTAAAAAGGAACGAGCTATCAAGCCACGACAAGACATGGAGGAAAGTTAAGTGTGTATTACTAAGTGAGGGCCAACAATTTGGAAAGACTACATGTTGTATGATTCCAACTATATGACATTCTGGAAAAGGCACAACTATAGGGACAGCAAAAAGATCAGCGGTTGCCAGGGGTTGGGGGTAGGATGAACAGGCAGAGCACGGAGGATTTTTAGGGCAGGGACACTGTTGTGTCTGATACTCTAATGGTGGATACATGTCATGACACATTTGTCCAAATCCACAGAATGTACAACACCAAGGTGAACCTTAATGTAAACTGTGGACTGTGGGTGACAGTGATGTGGGGGGCCAGGGGAATATGGGAAATCTCTGTACTTTCCATTCAATTTTGCTGTGAACCTAAAACTGCACTAAAAAATAAAGTCTATTAAAAAAAAACTTGACAGTAATCAAGGATCACATGTCTCCATGGTGATAGATTGAGTTATACCGAAAGGATTTTTCTGATGATGTGATCATATTCTTTTACTAAATACCTAGTTTTAGAAATGGATTTGTCTGGAGTCCTGAGAAGGTCTGTTAAAAAGAAAATCTCAAAAGCTTAACTCAGAGGCGAAATCTTTTTCAGCTAGAATGCTGCTTCTACCCTGAGACAACATCTGATTGCAGAAGATGGAGCCAGAGGGCCCGTGTGTGACCAACAATGCACTCCCAGAGAACTGGGGTGGATGCTAAGCCTTTGCTTCAGGCTTGTTTCATAAGTGTGGGTCAAGTGGTGATCACCAATGGAGCTACTGGGGAGTGTTAATGATATACCTGAAGCATGGGGAGGAATCAGAGGCAGCTGGAAGCCCCTGAGCATCAGTTGATGATCAGGAAAAAAAGAAAAAAGAATTAAAGCCCCTTTAAGCAAGTTATCAAAACACATCATCCTGTAAGGTTTAATCACTTGCTTTTTGACATTTGAACTTTTGAGGAATGAGAGGCTTTGACAATCTAATTAGATGCAGTGTGTTGCAGTTTGAGAAGAATAGTTGGCAGCATTTCTCATTCTTTCCTCTGTTCCATAGGGTTCAGGGAGACAAACTCAGCATCAGTCCTACCGGTCTAAAAAGCTCATCAGCCCCGGTGGTGCTGAAAAGAGAGATACTGGGAGCAGTATGCTCTCTAGATGGCTAAAATTGTAGGGTAGTTTTATTTTAGTATGAGCCAGCCCGAAGGCAGGCTGCGATAGCTCAAAGCTGGCTTGGGGAAGAGAGTGAGTGGAACCCACCACACTGAGGAACATGATGAAGCAAGAGGCTGGGTCACTGGTAAGACCCTTGGGAGCACCTAAGATAAGGAAGGCTCTGGCAACTTCAGCTATAACCTAGGCAGCAATTGGACCTGCGTTTCCAAGTAGACAAGAGGTCTCAGCAGTGTGCTTTTGGTGAATGGCCGATTTTGGGATTCAGGTAGTGATCCTCTGAGAGAGATGTATCCACGGATGTCAGAATCCACCCATTCCATGGCCTGGGTGTGGGGTAGACCTAATCCCAGAGAGGAGGTTGGACCTGCATGTGGCAGGGCAGTGGAGCTCTCAGTTTCAGGTTGGGCAAAGTGGATGGGATCACCTGTTAGGCATTCAAGGATTTACAGACCAACAGGAGGGCTTATTCCTACAGTCTAGACTTCAGGACAAACGTGGCTGTGGAGGGAGAGTATGTAGATGGAAAGGGATGGAAAGGGAAATTCCGTAACTCAAAGTGGGGGTGGCCTCACTGTCCTCTGGAAGCATTCTGGGGGGGCCACATGACACCGAGTGTTGAACACCTGTGACTATGCAATGGGTCTCAAGTCTGGGAGACTGGATTAACTCTAAGCCTAACCAGATGGTGGGAACACGGCACTTCATATGCTGAAATAATTCCTGTCTCAGCCTACTAGGGAGAAGAGGGAAGAAAATGCTTGAACCAGCTGGGAAAAGCAGAGACAACAAGTCTGGAGCTAACCGAGATAAAGAAAAAATGTTGGCACCTGTTTTGAAACAGAAGGGCATAAACTATTTGCGAAATGCAAGATGAAGTATGAAAACTGAAGGGCTCAGCTTCTGAAGAGTCAGTCTGGCCCACAGCCACTCCATGAAAGGCACAAAGCAGGCTCCAGCTGACACATTCATCAAGGCAGTGCCCTTTGCTGGTTCCCTGTAGCTGCAGTCTGACCCGCTGTTCTCCTGGGAAGGGGTGGGTGTATTTTGAAAATAAAGTACACAATGTTGTCTCATGACCAAGCATTTTCTGTGTGTCATACTCTATGCAGTGGCCTTCATACACATTAGCTCATTAATCTTCCTGACAATTCTAGGAGACAGAGTCTTCCATCCTTGCCCTATAGATGTGGAAATGGAGTCTCGAAGAGGTTAAATAACATGACCAACGCCACACAGCTTGTTGGTGGCAGATAGGGATGTGAATCCAAATTCCTGGTTCTTGAGCATAACACTGTGATGATGCAATGAAATCACTTTAAAACCAAGTTGGTATGGTGGGAAGTTCTGAAGACCAACATTGAGCCTTGGTCAATCTAACCCTAATATATAAAAACACGTATCTGTGGAGGTTCATGCAGAGAAACAGTCTTTATGTGGGCTTTATTTTACAGACTGAGGGGCCAACAGCCCTCTTAACAGATGGTCTTTATTTTGCTAGAACCTTTCTTTTCCTTTCCCCACCAGTCAGACCACCAGTATAATAGGAAAGAGCTCACAAAAATTCTGTATCTTTTTCAAAGAAAGAGCATTTCTAAATATCAATTCTAAAGTGTCTGAGTTGACTCTCTTACCTCTAGCTGCCTTGCCACTCCACCCTCTACCCAGGACAGATATCGAATAAAAACCTTTTCTCCCATATGTTATACATAACTGGTACATATAAAAGTTCAATGTAACTACCTAGTGACAGAGAAGAGCAACTTCTAAAACTAATGATAAGAAGGTTGCAAAATTACTATCAACATAATTGAAATATTAATGGATAGGATTAGGGAGCACATGAATTTAGAGAAGTAAAACAATTTTGATTTCTGGGTTCTGTCAAATTTAGAGACTCTTTTAATCTTTAATTATTATTTGGGTTAAATCATTTAAAATATGTAAATCTAGTCTGGTTCTATTTATTTTACTATCTTTAAAAATTAGAATTAGTAAACAATAATATTTAGTTTCAGCAAATTAGCAGATTTCTCCCTAATTTTGGTGTAACAGTTTAGCTCAAGTAGAAAATATTATCTTTTTTAGTCCCCTTGCTTGTAAAATATATCTGAAAGCATATTAAGAGGCCAACTCTATTTTAAGTGAAAGTGAGACCATGAAGGCCAAGTCCAAAAATTTCTTTCTATGTTCCAAAACCCAGAATGAGGGCTCATTAATAAGATGGGGTGACCACAGTGTCTCCCTGGATCTCTCAAAGAAACAAACTCAGTAAATGGTAAGGTCAATTACATTTATGTGGGTTATCATTAATATACTGTCATCATTCTTATTCTAAAACATTTGTTTTCTAATTCACTTTGAATCAATTTGCTTATCTATTTTTCCTGGAAAGTAAAAAATATCCTCTTTCCAAATTTATAAAACTACAAAATTTGCCATGATAAAATAATACGAGGGTTCACTTAGGAAGATAAATTAAGGACACATACTATTTAGCCAAAACCATCTAGAGATGTCTACCAAATGCTAACATCTTTAAACATGAGGACATTTATAAATCGTGGATACACAAAGTTGGAAAGGGTTGGAAAGAGAAAGATGCAGTGGGAAGGTAGATGAAAGCTCCCTAAGATATGACAACGGGCCTATGATGTCAGAACAAATAGTTTCTCTCTGTGCGGGGGGGAAAAAAAGAGTAATATTCCAGGAAAATGACTGTTCAATGAAATTATTTTTTAAGGATAAGATAAGGGGAAAAGTCTGGAAATCAAAAGCAATCAAAGCAAGTCCTGACTACAACATCTGCTGAGATAGGAAAATTCCAAATGTGAGGAAGAAGAAAAAGAGAATGCTCACCTGTCTGGTTCTGGCAGTGAACAGGAGAGAAAGAAATGTCATCCAGGGCAACGTACCCTCCTTTGGGACCATTGAATGCAACTTCAAAAATAACCTGTGGAGGAAAATGACATGTTGTCACATGTTGACATATTTTCTGTTAGGCTTAAGTGCTCTAAACCATGATTTAAAATGGTATGTCAATCAAGCCAGTTGATGCCAAGTTACAAGGACTTAGGGACTCATGTTTCCAAATATAAGAATTTGGGCAGCAACCTCCTCAACCTTCTCTTCTAGGGAGGATGAAACTGCTATGATCTGAGTGTTTGTGTTCCCTTAAAAGTTGTATATTGAAATCCTAACTCCCAAGGTGATGGTATTAGAAAGTGGGGCCTCTAGGGAGGTGATTAGGTTTTGGGAATGGGATTAGTGTCGTATAAAAGAGGCCCAAGGGAGCTCATTTGCCCCTTCCACCATGTGAGGACACAGAAGGCACCATCTATGAACCAGGAAATAGGCCCTCACCAGACACCAAATCTGCTGGCACCTTGACCTTGGACTTCCCAGACTCCAGAACTGTTAGAAATACATTTCTGTTGTTTATAAGCCACCCAGTCTATGGTATTTTGTTACAGCATCCCGAATGGCCTAAGACGGAAACCCTAAAGTTGCATTTTACTGGTGGATATTTCCCTCTTCCTTGAGTGTCAGCTGAAGTGCCTGTGTCATTTCTGATAGACCTACAGAATTCATTAGCATTATGAACTTCAATCAAAGGAAAAACAGGCTAAGTGAAGAATGCAGGCCAGGTTCTCTCCCTGCCATCCATAGGGAGCTAAGCCCCTCTGAGTCCTTTTCCTTGTTCCTACATGGAACTCTATGTGAGGGCCTGGGCAAAGATGCAGCACTCAGGGATGACTGCCCTGATCTCAGCTTGTCCAGGTATGTTCCGTTGGTTAGAAAGAACATGGGTTAGTGAGCTCGACCCCTTTAGTATTTTTCTCTTCCCTGACACTAACTATGACTCTGAGCTCAATTGACCACCTCTGACTGTGACCCTGGGGGATCAGGTGTGGTCAGCACATCCTTCACCTGTGCTGGGAAAACCACCAAGGTATGCAGTCCACCCTGCGTGAATTGATAACATGAGAAAACACAGCATGGGGCAGGGTTTGAAACGACAATGCCTGTGCGGGCCAGGCGGGTAGTATAAATGCATGAGGTTGGGCTTGGTATTGGTGCAGACTCACATGAAATGAAGAAGACAAGCCCTGTTTAAGGGGGCAGCTGTTACTCAGCTTCATCAATTGCTGGTGTGTGAGAAGTCAGGCTTGTTATGGGTTAAATTGTGTCTAGGGGCAAATTAAGATTACAAACTTAACACAGGTCCACGACATTTAGCCCTCAAGGCACTAGCTGATACAGAGAGTGAATGACAGAATTTGGTTCATACTGAGCAGGTGGCGTGAGAATGATATTTCTGATCATAACATGCTAAGCACACGCCTGGTGCCAGTATGTTCTCTCGCGTTCAGAAAGACCCTTTTTAAAATTCATTTGGGAATACGGTGACATTGAATTCACCAATTTCTGCAGGACAAGTTTCTTTTCCTGACAATGAGAGGCAAATAATACCAGTGAAGAGGTTCAGAAAAGTAGAGCAAAATCACACATTTGTGGACCCAAAGGATGTGTATGGAGGTTTAATAGCGTTCAGAATTGAAACTTTTCAACTCAGTGAAGTTTCATTCATATAAATGTTGCCTGAGGAGTTTACGGTTGGATAAAAGGAGTTGGTGAAGAAAATGCTGTCAGTATGTGTGTGGGATTCATTTGACTTCGGCAGAAGGAAAACTTTTGAAACAATACATGCATTTCTTTCCCTCCTTGTAATCCAAACTCACAGAAAATTTTCCACTGGGCTGCAAGAGCAACCCGAGACCTGGTCCGACTTTGGGATAGGAAATAGCACACATTCTGCAACAGGCACTGTGCTCTCTCTGGGCCGGTTCGGGGGGTAGGAGGGGTGCAGGGAGAGGCAGGCACACCATCAGCAGGCAGAACACGTCAGAAACCAAAGCCCAACCCCAGCGTCCTCTGCAGCTCTGCACCAGGCTAGCAGATGGCACCACTGAAAAGCGTCCGGAGGAATAATCTGCTTCTTTTGCAATTTAAAGGGAACTGGGGAAGATATTGCAAAAAGCACAAAGTGAGAAGTGGGGGATATTAATAACTTATGGTAACTGAGACTCTACTTATAGCTCCAAATCCTTATAGCAATCTTATACGTATAGCAACCACAACGCTGCAGCCGACGATTCCAGAGGTCCTCTGGGGTCCTCAGACAGAGCCGGGCCACCGTCCTCAGCTTTAGGTCAGAATTTAGTCTAGGAACTTTACTAAGTTCTCTGGCATTCACCAGTGTGACCTAGAAAAGAAATGCCAAACTTGGACACTCTGTTTTCTCCTTTGTTATCTATAAATATGGAGATAATTTTATCTACTTTGTCAGTCAGTACTGAAAGTACTTGTAGGCTCTGAAATACATACATAGATATAGCTATGTATTAATATATGTGCTTAGAAAAGGGTTTACAAGGATAAACACCAAAATGTTAGTAGTCCTCATCTTTGTGAAGTTGGCTTAGGGTGTTTTAGTTTACTTTGTTTCTCTGAAATTTCCAATTTTTCTGCATTGAATATTCATCGCTTAGGTAACTGTAAAAAGTTTTTAAAACTAAGGCACCAAGGCTTGTTTCAAATTAGGGCCATAATATTAAGTTTATTTCTGAGTTTGTGGCATTATTTGTACTGCAAAGAAAGAAATAAGTCACTTTTTTTCTGGAAAGACTATTCCTTCAAGTAAAGAAAACCTTCAAAATTGATCCCGGGAGTGGAAGTTCAAGAATGAGTTTCACTTAGAGGGCTCTGACCTCCTCCTCTGAACCCTGCGTGACCACTGTGCAAAGTTCAGAAGAAGAGTGTGCCCAAGAAATCTAGCTGGTTGACTGGCTCTTTCCATATTTGTCCTTATCAAAAAATACTCTCGCTAGAAAATGTAGGTGATGAAGGAGCCAGAGAAGTGGAGGGCGCCAAGGATGGGAAAGGCAAGATTACGGCTGAGGCACAGCAAAAAAGACAGACTGCACGTGAGAACGGGGAGCCTCTTGGTGTCCTCGCCTGTGCTGGGGCCACCCTGCAGAGCAGCCGCCAGAGCACACCCGGGACACGGGCGCACCTGCACCTACCTCCATCGAGTAAGGAGCATTGAACTCGACCTCCGCAAGGTTCCAGGCGGCATTTCCTGGGTTGTCCACTCTCCAGATCTCCTCATAAAGGCCGGCCACATCCCGAGTATAAAGGGAGAAGATATTGTCATTCCCCTGCTGAAGCTGGTAATAAAACGACAGGCAGCCAGACATGGGGGCCGTGGTCCTCGGGGAGATTAGCTGTGCCACCTCCTGGAAGTGCTTGACGTAAACTGAGTCCACGTACATGTAGTGGCCTGAAAGTCACACAGACAGAACACAGCGTAAGACGGGCTGGGGGGTGGGGGTTTCAGATGAAAGGATGTGACTCTGGGATTTACTTCAAGAGAATCCAGAGGAATCCAGAGGGAGTGGTGGGGAGGAAGCCGGAGGGTTACAGAAGAAAGAAGTTTGGCCACGAGTGGCCATGAGACCGGCCCATGGGTTCATTGTACTCTGCTAAATACAGGATGAGACCATTCTTTCTTCTTTACTTTTAATTGAAATAAAATATACATACATAAAGAAAGGCAGATATGCCATCTGTAAAGTGCTTGAATTTTGACAAGCTGAGCACACCCATAGAAAGAAACAGAACATTACCCCAGAAGTCACCCCCTCCCAAGCCTTTTTTGAGTTGTAAGAGTGTCCTAAGCAAACCATCTATTCTTAAAAGGACAGGGAGAGACTGTCCTGCACATCTTTACGATTTATATAAAATGTCACTGTGTGTTTTTCGAGCAAAACTAAGATTTTAAATTCACACTAGATGGCAATTTGTGTATTGTTAATGGAACATGTAGGTCAATCAACACTACAGACAGGGTTAAGATTTGGAAGGCTGAACCTGCGGTCTTAGAGGGCTCTGGACCCAGGGGCTGACCTCCCTCAGAGAAACCGTGTGAAACACAGAAACCGTATAGCAGAATGGGGAGAGCCTTGATTTGGCATTGAAGAGAACTAAGGTTGAATCCTGCTCCATTTCTTACTTGAGCAAGTTTCTGAGTTTGTCTAGGTCTCAATTTCCTAATCTCTAAAATGAGAATCAAAATACTTGCCTCACAGGGTTGATATGAGCATTAAACAGGATTCTGTATGTGAGGTGCTTAGCGTCTGCCTAGCACATTGTAATCATCTAACACAATTATTATGAAATAAAGTAATGTTATCGATAATTCTGGAACCATGCTTGCCCTATATAGTCTGTTCTGTATAAAGGGTAGCTATCATAACTAGCAATTTTCTATCGATTTATTTAAGTAATGACAAGGAAGTGCTATGCCATGTAACTTCAACAAAATGCCCTTTCTATTTACAAACTCAGAACAATTATAGCCCAATACTTTTGTTTTTATTACATGTTTCCTGGTTAATAAGAGTTCCTTTTTGCCTTGGCAAAAGAGCACTGAGAGTATTAGGAAGAATATATACATTCTCACACTGGACATTCACTTTGTGTCTAGCACCCTGCCTGGTATGCAGTAGGCCCTCAACACACGGTTATTCAAAGCATGAATATGGTCCCAGAAGTCTTCACCTCAACACGGCAGAGGGAAAGATGGACAGATCAAAGCTTACTGTCTCCTGGTGGCAAATTGGTCAACACCCTGACTTCTGAATAATCCCCCTTACTAAACATAATTCTCTACGGTCTTGCCAAACCATGCAACTGTGAATAAATAGAGATCACAAACTCAAGTGCTCGGCGAGGCTGGCCAGATTAAGTGTATGAGTGAAGTGCATTGGGTCAGGGAGAAAATAGAGGGGTAAATTAGTCGCCAGCATTTGCAATCATATTTTGCAGCAAGGAGAAACAAAAATTAAGCTTCTCTGGAAAAATAAAAAAAATCTGCTAGCACTGGGGCCATATTCTCATGCAGTAACAACAACCAGCTGGTGGTAAGAAGCCCCAGCCCCTTGCACGGGGCTGTGTTCTCCATCCTCCCTGCGAGGACGGCTCCGCTCCCAGCTCACGTCCTCATATCCAGCCCGGTGCTGCAGGTTTTCATGGCACATCTATCAGCTTGTAAATGACAGATCCCTGTGTTCGTCTGATAGGGCACTTGTAGCAAAATACCACGGACTGGGTGGCTCAAAGAACAGAAATCTAGTGCCTCTCAGTTCTGGAGGCTAGAAGTCCAAGATCAAAGTGTCAGCAGGGTTTGTTCCCTCTAAAGGGCTGTGAGGGAAGGACACCTGGCTTCTGGTGGTTTGCTGGCCATCTTCGCATTCCTTGGCTTTTAGGTCTCTGCCTTTGTCTTTACTGGGCATTTGCCCTGCATGCATGTCTCTCTCTCTCTTGTGTCCAAAGTTCCTCTTTTTATAAGGACACCAGTTATATTGGACTGGAACCCACCCTACTCTAGCATGACCTCGCCTTAATTAATTACATCTGCAATGATCTATTTCCAAATAAGGTCACATTATGAAGCACTGAGGATTAGGACTTCAACATACACACTTGGGAAGATAACAATTCAACACATCACACCCCTCACCATAATTTTTAAAACTTTGTGTGTTTCAAATAAGCATATCTCCAGGCTGGACATGGCTGATGGGCTCCCCTGGGAAGGAATTTTAAAGGAAGAGTCAGAAATGTCAGATTGGACAGAATCAGGGAATCCCTGATATGGAAGGAAGGAAGGCCACTTTTTCTATCCCAAGCTCAAATGCCCTCTAACGCATGCCTGGTGGCCAGCCTCAACTAGAACATTCTGGTAATGGAGAACACATATGACCACTTAGCCTCTGTAACATGCCTCCACTCACTAAGAACTCATAGGGGTAGGCAAGGCAGAGATGAAGTCTTTATTGCCCTTGGTAACCTGTCTTACCAATGAAATAGAATCTTTTTGCAAGATACGCTGCAGGGGGAACTGAGTAGAGGCAAGCTACAATACTTTGTTTCCTCAACACCTCATTGCAGGATGGGCCATGGAGGTGGACCACTGAGATGCCCTTCAAGAGAACTTGCTGCAGGGATCATTATTGACTGACAGCCTCCAGCTGCCTCACCTTTGGGTCCACAGGAGGGTTTGCACCAAGGCCGAGCCACCCTGAGCTGCTCCCAGACAGTGACCAGGCACAAGAGAGGTCCTAGAGCAGGGCCATTCTGCCTGACATGGGGCCCTTTGGCAGCTCCCATCAGCCCAGCCTCTGCTCGAGCACAGGGGTCGGGTTTGCACCCTGCACTGAAGGTTCTTCCCCCCCCAGAGCCACTTTATGATGTCTGTGGGCCCTGGGCACTCTGGCTGCAATGGGTCCCTTCCTCCACATAAATTTAGTTTATGACTACATTGGAATAAAGATGAATATAATGTAGGCTAGATTTGTTATTATTATATTTATTATACTCATTTTTTTCTTCTGACTTTAAAATAAAATTAAAACATTTTCTTGGATCCCTAAACATGTTGTGGCTCCCAGGCACTGTCCTACTGTGTTTAATGAGCTCGTCGGCCCTGTCCCCAGCTTCTCTGGCTCTTTTCTCCTTAGTCCTTCCCAGCCATTCCCCTCCCCCCCAATAAATCTCCCTCCCAACTGATCCCAGCGTAGTGTCTGCTTCCACAGCCAGCTTCCTTCTAAACTCATCTTCCTTGCAGATGGCAGACATCCAACAGTCTTCTTTAAAGGGTGGTTACTCACCTGCTATGTGGACAATATTTTAATTCACACATTTGCCATCAAAGCGCCTCATTGATGACTCCTGTTCAAGATGCTAGGCCAAGTAAACCACAATCACATTTCTGATCCAAAAAGCATCCAACAAACGCAATGTGACCTGCCCAAAGTGAGTCAGAGAGGCAGCTGGGAATCAGACCAAGACTGCTGACACCAGGTCTCCTATGGGCTCAGCAGACTAGACCACACTCTCATGCCCCCCTTTTCCCTCCATCATTCGTTTGTTGCCAAAGATGGGCACTATTGACTGACATTAACTTTCTCACTGGGAAACAAAAGGTAGCTCATCATAAGTTTATCATTGCAGTTGAAGGCATAGGGATGACTCAGAAATCATCATTCAGGTGTCTGCCCCAGGAGGCCAGGCTGGAGGAATGACCATCAACGCAGGCTGAGTGTGTCGCTGGGGACAATCTGCTCTGAGGAAGAGGAGCCAACAGTTGGGTGGGTGCAGGTGCCATTTTATGCACATTTCCAAGGAGAATGAAGAAGGTAGTCTGGAGTTCTTGGGCAATGATGTCCAGCGTCTGGTATTATGAGAATTTTCCTGTCTAGTTAGTTCAATGAGGCCAACCCTCCTATCTGGCCCAGGGTTCTAGAGCTTCCAGAACCTCTGGGAAAGGCAATTTTCGTCAGATCTTTAAGATCTGATAGGATGAAACTACCTACGGATGGACTTTAGGTAGACAGGACCCTATAATCAGCCAAGTCACCGGGGATCCTGCAGGCCACAGAGATTTTAAAGTATTAAAACTTGAACTGAAAATGGAAGAGTTTCTATAAGGGTATGGGTTCCCCATAAGGTTAAGAGTTGAGGAGCTAGCTTATTGCCACTCCTCTGACGTCTGTGCTGCTTTGCCATACAGAGATTGGAAGCCAATCTATTATTGCCTCATGCTAGATTATGCAAAAGGAACCTGAGGTTTCTTGGAAAAAAACAATTTCAAATTCAGGTGAAAGGTCACAATTCTCAGTAATGTCGGCCGACACTCAGGCCCCTTCTGGGATAATGCCTGCGGTGACGATACAGACACACTTGCTTCTGAAGAGGACTTTCCTTCCTTTCTTGCTCCAGCCCTCTGTATTAGCTAAACTTTCTATGTGCAACCAGCAGCCCCTGAGAGTCAGGCATTTTCCCCTGGATTAGGGAAAGAACTTTGAAGGCAGTTTCTGAATGTTTACTTGCAAATGGTCTGGCTAACCAGCATTCCCCAAAGATTGCCCCTGGCTTGGCCATGATGCCAAAGGCATCCTCTGACTCAGCTGGGATTCGGCCCTGTTGGCCACATTTATACTCCAGTTGCATCGTCTGTTTCAGTGTTGCTGGTTGTCTGGACACGCTGTCTCCCCGGTAAGGCAGACAACTTGATCTGAAGAAACATATGCCACATGGAAATACCCACTGGTCTGCTGCCCTGGTGAGGAGACAGCACCCAGAGACAGAAAGTTAACAGGCAGGACAGCAAGTTAACATGCCTGCTTCCTACTCCATGAATCCAACAGTTACCGTCATGAACCTTCAGTTCTAGGGTTTGGGTAACTCTTACTGTGATAGAGTCAGACTCTAGTCTTTTTCAGCATCTTTCAGGAATGATGTAAACATAAATAAAAGTTAAGTGGGAATTCTTCTAGTCTCTGCTAAGACCTCAAAGCTCAAAACAACATGTGACAAGAACCTCTATTTTCTAAAGAGTGGTGCTAGACCATCAACATGGTAAGTGGCAGCATTTGGCACCTAAGCCAGCTCTACCAGTTTTAGTCCAACTCTCCCTTGCAGCCTGTGTATAAGAGAAGGCTAGAGATGGATCAGAGAGATTGGAGGAGAGTTGCTTCTGCTTCTTTACCTTGATCCAAGGCAGGGGGCTTAAGGGAACCACTCATGGAAGGGATGGAGAAAGGAAATTGCTGTCTAAACCTCATCCCCTCCCACATGCGCAGAAATTCCTGGGCTCTGCAATTGCCTTGGGCACTGAGACGAGGGTGGTCAGAGTTCTCAAGAGAACTTGACCCACAGTAACTTGAGTTTGTGGGGTGCAGAGACTGGTGGCTGACACTGCTGCCTACATCTAAAGGCAAGAAGCTGACTATAGGGACTTGTGGGGGCAGAGTGGAGGGGAAGGATTTTGTTGCCAGTCAACTGCACTTCCAGAGTTTGATGGGCAAAGACATTGAGTTTTTCCTTAGCCTAAGTGGGCAATTCAGAAGGCATCTGGGCTACCTTGGGAGGACTCTTCTCAAGTGGGCTGCCTGCCAGCACTGTAGCTCCAATAGCAAGGGACTGGCAGGGTGAACCATTACTTACAGGAGCTAATGGGAATTCACAGATGGTCAGCCGGAGAGTGCGTCATCCCTGCCTGGGAACAGTGAAGTGGGATTCCCCATTAGCCATGACAGAAATGGCCAGAATTTGGCCACCTGCTGCATGAAGGACATCGTGCCTCCCAACCCTGAAGGAGCCAGAAGCAGCACAGTGAGTGGGAGAAGAGGAGGGGAGAGAAAAGTGAAGAAATATGAAAGCACAAACCTTCCTCTCTACTGTGGCTCTGTGGCCTAGTCTGGGGGAAGCTCTGAATGTGATGACACATTGGAGCTGTGACTTGACTGAACTTAATCCTCAAATATAAGGATTAAACATACCTGAAGGTAAGTGGGAAGCTACGTAAGTCATTCAGGGGCAGGGAAAAGAGACCCAGCAGAGTTTGCACAAAAGCAATGGCAAGAAAATCGACAGCTTCCCTGCTGAGTGCTCATGCCATGCACCAAATGGATCGAGGCAGAGAGCGAAGGAATAGGTGCTGTCAAGGTGACACTTGGGCTCATTCCAAACTCAAATGAGAAGGGTGCCATGAGTTATGGAGAGAAGATCCATCCACTTCATGGTCTTTGATGGAAGAAAATCATTCTGATCTGATTTTAGGTTTTGAAACCTGGTCCAGCTCCTTCCAGTGTGGCACCATAAGCAGGCTTGATTTTTAAAATCTCAGCAAAGAGATGAATTTCCCTCATTATTTTTCCAGCAATTATCTTCTTTTTGCTAAGGTGTGTAGAAAACAGCAATGATTGGAGTTGTCAGTAGCTTAGCTCCTGAAAGACTGTGTTTCACTTCATAAAATATTAACAAGGAAAGAAACCCATATGTGATGAATCAGATAAAATCACATTCCCTCCAATATTCCAAAGATGTCCCACCACAATTCTTACTGCATTATTTCAGCCACCTCCATCATTAGATGAGAATTTGGGGACATGGTGCACATTGAAAAATCTTGACTCAATGTTTGGGGCAAATTGCTAAAAATGTACAAGCAAATGAAGGAAAACTCATATCCACATTGTATTTTTTAGATTATTATATTTGCTGCTCCCTTTTCTACAACACAAAGACAGCGCCCTCCTGGGAAGACTTCCCTCAACCCTCCCTGCAGTTCTGAAAATCCTGAGAAGGCACACAGCTCCCCTTCCCCCCCGCTGTTAATCCAGTTTTTACCCGAAAGCAAAGGCAATAGCTGAGTCCAGTATACGAATAAATAGGAGGCGAGTTCATATAGAGTAAAATCTGCGGCTGCAGGCAGACATCTGAACCATTTCATCTTTGCTTTGCCACCCAAATTGATAGAGCTCAGGGAAGATCAATATACCCAGTAGAAGGCAAATGTAATAAGAGAGGCAACCTCTTTCATTTTTAGAGCATTGAAGTTTTTGTTGTTGTTCAAGAGTGATCCTGTTCAAATCTTTAAGTCTTATGGGCACAGCTTTTCAAATAAGATATTTTAGAATCTTTGAACTCACCTTTTATAGCCCCATCCTGTATAGGGGAAAGACTGACATGGGAATCCAGGCATGAGGAGTGTGCATGTGGGTGGTATATGTGTGCGTGCATGTATGTGTATGTGTGCATGCATGTATGTGTGTGTGTGTGTTGAGTGGGGATGAGAGGGCTGTTGGCTAGTGAATGGGCAAAGCACCAGTCCAGAAGTTGGAGGGAAATTGGAGTGAAATAGCAGAAAAGAGTGGGAGGAAGTGAGTGAAGTGCAGACATGCAGGCTTCCCAAGCTAACCATAAGCAGGAACGTAGCCTAGGACCCCTAGGGCCCCTCTGCCAACAGCATACACCCTGGCATGCTCAGATATGTTCCAGACATGAAATAAACCATTCACTCTCACACCTCTGCACTTTTGCACATGTAGCATTTATATTTCCCTTATTCATCTTGCCAAATTCCAGTTCTGCTATTACTTCCTCTGGAAAGTCTCCTCTCTCCCTAAAACCAAAGTAATCTTTCATTTTTCTTTAGTCCGTATCATTTATTTCATACCTCTATTAGTCATGCATCACTGGGCACATTTATGTAGCATTTTGGTATTCAGATAATTTGAGAAGTGCTGTAATTTATTAACACAGAACAATATTAAAGGCCATGAGAAGTCCTGAAATAAAGAAATCTGTTCAGCTTTCTTTAACTCAGGGTTTCCCTAGTTTATGTGACAACATATCGCCCTTCTGCCTTCATGTAAAGATTAGTATACTCAAGAACTGGTATTCTAGGGGACAGCATTTTGGGAAAAGTTGGTTCCTGTGATCATTTTGAGGTCAGTGCCTGTTTTTATATCACCAGGGTATACAAGAATGCCTGACTTATAAAAAGTGCTTATTTTGTGTTTGTTGAATGAATAAGTGAATGATCACTGAAGAAACCTCATTCATTGTTCAGGCTCCGACCAGGCTGACCTTATAATCCTGTGTGTTGCTGGAAGGAGGTGGAAGGTCTCCTTAGACTTCTCCCCTTCAGCCCTAGGGTCAGCTTCTTCTGTAGCCCTCAGTATTGACATCAGGGGGCCAAGCAAAGCTAGTGGGCAAAGCTGCCTGCCTTTGGGAGGTGTTTAAGAATAGCCAAGGAAGAAGAGAAAGGATGGGAAAATGGAGAGAGGAAGATGGGAGCAGGGAGAAGGAGTGGGAGAGGAGGAGAGAGGCAAGTGCCAATGGCAGGCGTGACAACACCCTCCCAGCTAGCCTTAGCGCTCCTCAGGAATGACCTCACCACTATGCTTAGCTCTTGGCCCTCTGGTCAAGACATAAAAAAAGTCAGGTCCTCTTTTGCTCACCTCTTCATCCTGTTACTCTTCCTTTTTTCTTTTTCTTCCTAATGTCAAATGCAATGTGCTTGTAAAGTACTCAGGAGGACTCATAGTTTTTGAAATAGATCTCAATGAGTGACAAGTTTGGAGACCCTGATATACAGCATCAGGCAAAGAGAGAAGAGTAAACTACCAGAACTCAAAGCCATCTTAGAGATCATCAGATTCAAATTCCTCATTTGCAAACAGATCAGTGGAGATCCTGAGAAGTTAAGAGTTTGCTCGAGGCAATACAGTACTCTGGTAACAGGCCAGGTGTACAGGCATTCCAACTCCCGGCCTCATGTTCTTTCTTCATGCTTCATTGACGCAAATATGGTCAGAGTGTTCTACAGTTACAGATGAGTGTGAGGAAGGGCTAGGGGTATCACACTCTTCAAAGGACGGATTGTACTCAGATAACAGAGTCAAATAGATGATTTGACACTAGTCCATAGTTCTGCTGCCTCTCCTAAGAAATGTGCGTCTCCGCACCAGCTGACACTTGCCATCACTGAGGATAAAAAATGATGCATTGAATAAGTAATCACTAAATCATGACATTGGCTACCCAGAGGATTTGACTTCGTAACTAATTTGTGAGTGATTTGGATCAAGTTCTCTGACACTTCTTCATAGTTAAACTTGCATCTCTGTGTAACTGTGATAATGACATGGAGAATTATTGCAATTTGAGGGTATCAGCCTTTTAAGATCCTTTCCATTCCTTGCATTAGTTTCTTAAGACATCATAGAAAAAGAGTCTCAGAACCAGCCTATTTTCATACATGAAGAAAAAGTCACCTGGATTTTCTTTTCTGAACCCCCCAAGAGATTGTTAGTTGCTTTACTCATTTAAACAAAGGTCTCCAGAGGTGGTGACATTTCATTGTTTTGGGTTAACCCAGTTGTCTTTTAAAATACTCTTGCAGATTCAGGGACTACCCTGGCATGACTGGCTGTTATTCATTCTACACAGAACACTCATTTATAGTGTGGTTCCTACAATGGCCACAAGTGACGATGGGCCATGCATCTTTAGGGTCATAATATGAGGTATATAGAGAGAAATACCAATCTTTTGTCATTGTCAAAGGTGCCAAACCTTACTTTTAAAAGTGGAAATATATAAAAATGTTTTTCCTTTTTCTTATCTCAGTGTCTTATGTAAGTGACTCTAGATGCATCTGAAGAAACAGTTTCCGGGGCATTCTTTTGTATTCTTGCTCTACCTCTTTGTCCTCCCTCTACCGAGATAATCATTGTCACGTTCATCTAAGTACTTTGCTATGATGATATCTCTCCACTGCTCGAACACCTGCAATAGCTTCCCATTGTCAATAAAATAAAGGTAAAATCTTTTTCCTGGCATTCAAGGCCTTTTAGAATTTGCTCTGACACTGCTTTCTCATCCCCATCTCTCCCTCACTCACCCCTTATCGTTGCTGCCACTGTATCAGTGCACCGGCCTTCTCTCGTCTCTGTCTGTCAAAATCATACCCACACTTCAATGCAGTTTACTTCTGTTGTCAGGTCTTCTAGGAGCAGTAAGTGATCTCTTTTGTCTCTGAATGAACAGCATCTTTTTTTTTCTTTTCTTTCTTTCTTTTTTTTTTTTTTTTTGTGAAGAAGGGGCACTACTCTCATAGCATTTGAGACACACTACCTTTTGTTACATCCATTTGTGGTAGAAATCTCTTTCCCTTTTTTGAATGTATGTTCCTGGAAACTGGGAAGAGGCCATAGGGGACTTGTCATTTTCCCCATCATAGTTAATACAGGGTCAGATGAATGTAAGTGCTAGATCCAAAGTTGGGTTTGTCTTAAACAGGCAAGCTCCATGAGATTCCAATCTTTTTATATGTAGTTACTTATAAGTATTTTGTCTTAAAACGCCTGGACATGTTGAAAACAAGAGAGAACCTATAAAATGAAGGTTGGAAAATAGAAGTTTGTCAGCTGGGTCTGACCAGCATATATGTTTTGTGAGTCCATGCATTGATTTTAGAAAATATTCACCAACTTTTAAAAATTTGGATAATTTCACACAAACATTCTGCCTTTCTGATTATCTCAAAACATCAAACATCAAAAGATCGGGCAACCTGGGCTTGCCTTCTCACACGGCAGCCGTTCACTGGGGCTGAGTAGTCTTTGCATAGGGTCTCTGCTCGCTGGTTCACCACAGTCCTCACCCAGCCCACATATCACTTGCTTAGACTACATGCCTGACGCCTCCAGGAAGTTGAATCTGAGACTCAGGACATAAGGGAGGAGACAGTAGAAGCAAAGAGAACGGTAAGGTCAGGATGAAGACGGCACAGAGCCAAGATAAGCTGCAGGATGGGCACTCTTGAAAAAAAGTTGCAGACATGGTTAAAAATATTCAGATGAAGAGAAATTATAGTGAATGAGGAAAACGGTAAAGAGCCGTAAAAAGTCGTCACGACAGGGATATGCTGTCAGCATTGGCAATTAGGTAGGTCTGAGTAGATCACCTCAGTGTCCACATGGAAAAGGATCAAGAGAGAAAAAGGTACTACTTACAGCAGCACCCAAATTCCTATTCTTGTTGGAAAGCAGCCACTGGAAGCTTCTCACTGCTGGGAGAAGACCTTGGAGTTGGGGACTGGAATGTCTTGCGATTGTGGGGAGACCTAGGCTTTTACAAAGTCTACCAGGGGCCTGTGACAGACCCACAGCGATAACCCACAAGTGAGGAAGCCCCTGCCCCTGTCTCCCTCCCGCGGAGAGTTTCTTTCTCCCCAAAGTCAACTTCTCCCTGAAATCTCAATCTCACCTCCCCGTTTTCCTTGCAGAGAACCAGCCTACTTGGCCACTAGGGGGCCCTGCTGCACACCACATCAGTTAACCATCAGTACTGGTTCACCCCGCCGTCACTTGGGAAGTCCTCAAGGACTCATTCCTGTCCTTCCATCTATATTTAGTGATAAGTAACCTGGGACTATTCCAGCCTTGTCTTTAGAAATAAGAAATATTAAACAACAAGCAGATAAGAAAGTAAGGCATAATATGGAAATGTGAAAACAGCAAGACCAGGTCACAGGTACAGAAAAACCTTTTAACTGGGTTGCTTTCTCCTAAGTCACAGAGCTCACACCTGCAGTTTGTCTCTACCTCGCTGTTTATTCTTCCCTGCTCTTCCCCCAGCCTCCTGGTCCCTCCTCACCCTCCTCCCTCCTCCCTTCCCTGTTGACAGAAGCCACAGTTGGGTCAGTGCAGGGTGGGAGGAGAAGGCAGAAAGGTTTCTCCTGGGAAAAGGACTCCATTTGCCCCCAGCTCACCCAGTTCATTCCTGAAGGTGTGATCCTGCGGGAGAATGGAGTGGGAGTTCCGAATGTTTCCTCCTCCTACGAACCAGTTCACGTTGGGGTTCCAGCGGTTCACGTAGCCACAGAGATGATTTTCTTCAAAGTCACATTCTGGCAGAAGAGAAATAGAAAGACTCTTCATGGTCACGCAGTCACACCTGGGTACCCCATACTCACTGCAAAGTTTGCTCTTAGATATTCAGATGTTTCTCTCTTGGCCCACTGGAACCTTTTATTGGGGCCTCTGGACAATACTGGCCAAAGAAAGAGACAGGTCCTGTAATGAATCCAGATTCTAACTCATCATTGGCCCTTTGAATTGCAGTCCACTTACTAGCCATGTGGCTTGCAGCATGACTCATCACTTCTCTTAGCCTCTGTTTCATCATGTGTGAAATGGGGACAATGTCCCCACCTCCTAGGGCTGTTGTAAGTGTGGACAGCTCCCAGCACAGCGCCAAGCATGTGGCTGGTGCTTGGAACAAGCCGGCCATTTTTATCAGTCATCTTTCTTTCAAAGCATTGTGCAGCGTTATGCTCTTAGCTTCAGAAGTTTTGTCCACCACCCTTCCTTGAACCTGGTGGCCCAGTCATCCATCCCTTTCTCTCCTGACGGTGAACAAGACACCCAGAGCTGAGGGGCATGTTTTCTCAATATTAAAATCCCCTGCTTTTCTTATAAACAAGAACCCAGTCAAAATAGGTGGGGCAGGTATTTCCTAGGCTCTGGGTCCCCTCTGCAGCTACTGAGTGTAGAAGAGAGTGAAGATAAAGACTTCCTTTAGTGTCATTGACATGTTTGCATGGGTAAGTTGTCCCCCATCAACAAACTCCTTTAGTGGGAACAAGAAACTCACAAACTGATGCTTCCATTGACCCCAATAATCATGCGATTAAATTATGAAGTAGGATTGTGCTGGCCATCCCCCACTGTCCCCTGCAGGTCTACCCTGTCCTCCACCTGCTCTGGCCTCCAAAGGTTGACCTGTCTGGATTGTATCAATGGGCTCCTCTGCCTGCCAGCTTCCTGTTGGATTTGACCAATGGAGGGCAGAAGCAAAGTGAATTCAGGGGTTTATTCCCCCAGCCCTCTCCCGGCCAGGTTGCCCTGAGTTGGTGAACCCTCAAGCAGCCCTAACCATACAGCTCCTGTTCCCAGGTTCCTCCTCCTCCTCCCTTGTCTTTCAGACCTAAAGAGGGTAACAGCTCATAAATCATCGTTGTTACTACTCCTGGGTCACAGCACTGTCCCTTGCTGATTTTCTTTACCACTCACACCTCTGTGGTCTCTTTAATGAGAATGAGCTTTCCTCAAATTACTCAGGTCGAGTATACCCCCTGTGCCTATCTCCCTGCCAGGATCCTCACAGGTAGAGTTATCAATGTGTTTATACACCAGCAGGCATTGAACATTTTTAAGATTTTCATTTTCAATTTTTCCATCATGACATCTGCTAATCAATGCCCAACATTCAGAGCTAAAGGTTGCCATAGGGGAAAATAAAAAGCAAAATATTCCTCAATGGGCCAGGTTCTATTCTAAGCACTTTATATAAATTAACTTATTTAATCCTCAAAACAGCTCCATGAGGTGGGTACTATTACTAACCCATTTTACAGATGAGGAACTGAAGGAAGCAGAGAAAGTACCCAGAAAGAGAGGAGAGGTGAGAGCGTGATCATACAGTTTAGCAAGGTAAAAGTATTGGCACCCCTTTTGTTTTAAACAAACCACAAGCCCCCAAATCATTTGAAGAAAGGCAGTTAACATGCCTGAGTGCCCAGCACTGTGCCAACCACCTTCACATCCACGATCTCATTAGTCCTCACAAGAATCCCAGGAGGGGAGTGTTTCATCTCCATTTTACAAGTTGAGAGGATCAGCGAGCCAACTGTGCCAGCAGGTGGCGCTCCGCCAGGTGTGCCTGACTAGTCTGCCTCTAGGCCACAACCCATGACCAAGGTGGGAGGCCAGAGGGAGGCTCAGGAAGGGAGCTTGCATCAACTCACTGTAGCTTCAGAAAATAGCCACTTTCCCAGTTGTTTGCTTTCACTTGCATTAGACACATCACTGGAAGGTCAAAACAAGAACTGAGACGTCAGGGAATTAGCAAAGCCTCTGTTTTGTTCAGAATCATCTCACTCTCCTTTCTCTTCCACATCCATTTAGCCTCCACGTACTGTCAGTGCTAAAAATCCCTCAACTGTATTGCCTCTTTGCTAGTCCACCGCTAACTCCCAATTTTACCTTCATTACTTCCCCTTCCTCTGTAAGGTCGCCATCACTTTCTGGGGGTTTTCCTGCTTGCTCTGTGTTTTCCTTGTCTCCAACTCATCATCTGAACCTGCAACTGTACACTTCTCCCCTTTGGGTGACGTAGGGTTCCTCCCAACCACATAATTCAGTAAGTCTGAGCTCCACACCCAGGATCCACACTCTTCCATCACAAACTCCCTTAGCAGGCCTGATTCTCACTTCCAACACCCTACTCAGCCTCTTGCCTTTGCCTGGACTTGCTCTGTTCTTTCTCCCTGCAGGAGTCTAGCATAGCCCTTTCCTTCCTACCGTGCACCTCCACTTGACTAAATTCTACTCCTTGAAATCCCAGCCCCAATGCATCTCCCCTACCAGTTCTCCCCAGTTTCTCCTCCTGCTCCCTGCACCCCCACAGCCTTGCTTGTCCTTCTCTGGTGGTATTTATCACGTATCAGACCAGCTTCGGTGGGAGGTAAGTAGAAGGTGAGCAGCCATAGGACAGGGACTGTCCTCTCCCGATGCCCTCTCTGAAGCTGGCACATAAGAGACACCCATCCAGCTCTGCTGAAATGGAATCTAAGTGACAGCTGTAATTAGTAAGAGGAGGGCAATGGTGTGCCAAGAGAGAAATGGAGGAAAGGAGATAATACAATGCCTGCTTTTCTGACAAATGCTACAAAAAGCTGAATTTACAGCAATCCGGAAATTATTTTTATTAGACCATGTTGAAGTTAAGGTGGCAACTCTGAGGTTACAGTTGCTGCATCTACTTTTCTTTCATTAATCTGACCAGTCCAGGCAAACTCTAATGAGCCTTTCTACTCTAAAGACAAACAGTATCCAGCCTTCAAGTGAAGCTAGCAAGGAATTTCAACTACTATGCATCATACAGCGTCTTCTATACAATGCTTGATCTTTAGGATTGATTCAGTTCCCTCTGGCAACAGTAGATTTCAGACAAAGATTCACATTCTGATTCAATGAAAATGAAATCCACTTACCAATACAATAGCCGGTTGTCATCTTGATTTCAAAGAGTGCGATGCTGTCTGTGTCTCCCTGTCCTATTACACCTTCTATTAAAATCTGCACAACACAAGGGGAGGAAGAGGAGTTAGAATTCAACCACCATGTTTCCTTGGTTCAGAATTTCAGCCATTAGTCAGGAGCTGTTTAGCAATTCAAGGCAAAACAGGATTGTTAGTTTCCATTGATTGCTATTGGATACCAATGTCACTGCGGGCTTTATTAAAAGAATGTGCTTTTGTATGATGCACGTGTGTGTGTGTACATAAACTCATACATATATTCTCAGAACTCTGAGGTGAGCCACATGTCCAAAAGAAGCTGAGTCAGCAGTCTTCTCTTCTGTTGCCATCTCAACCACCACCTTCTCCAGTGCTTGTGGTAGCACCGTGGTCCTGTTTCTGGAAGCAATAGCTTTTTCCTGTGTGGTTTTGGCCCTATATTTTACAACTGTGCTAGCAGACTTAGGATGTGATAACTGTTGGGAGGATGTAGCACAAGAGGGAACTCAGACCCCTGATGCCCCTTTCTCAACCACTGCCAGACTGGGAGGGACTCCAAGCAGACAGAGGGTCTAGGAGAGTAAAATATTTCAAAACGTCACAAAGGAGAAGAGGGATGGGATAGGAAACTGAAAAGTGGGTTAGGAAGGGAGAAAGGTTTCATGAAGGCTCTATTGTCTCCTCAATGACATAGTCTCAGTAAACATCACACTTCACGGCCAAGTGTGTCCAGGTCCCATGCTCCTTCCTTCCTCCAACCACACCCAACGTCATCTTACATCCTCCACCTTCCTTTTCCTGTGCTTCTCAAGGAACAGCGTCCCTCTTTGAAAAGGAAACAGAACATGTCCTTAAAGTATCTTTCCTCTTTCAAAGTATTTTCATTTTTCCTTTTATTACAGTTAATGTTTTGTTCAAAATTTGTAGCAAAGAAACCATTAACAAGATAATATAAACATATACCATACACAATTTAGAAGGATGAAACAAAATTATAGAAAATGAGAATACTCCCTAAAACCACAGAAAATCTATTTCCAGGGAAGAGATTGATTTGAGCCCCATTTGGATTCTTACCGAAGTCACATTTAAATAGATGGGAAAGAAATCTGGGAAGAAGCTCTTTTAAGGAATAAACAAAATGTTAATTTACATTACTAATATTCTTCTATGCCACGTCTCCTATGAAACAGTATGTTCTAATTCAGGAGATAACTAACCTCACCAGCAGAAATTTTCATAACGTCTTAGAATAGCATAAAGCACACATAACAAGCCCTGTATCTTCCTCCTAAACTCCATCTACCTTGAATTTCTTGGAACTGTTTTGCAAATCCAAGCTGGCTATGAGCCAGCTGTCTGAAGGTTCCTTAGCCGACCAAAGCAAGCGATCAAAGCTTTCGTCTTCAAATCTCATGTAGAGGTTCAGCCGGCTGGGATCTGCTGGAGACCCGGAAGACGTGGTTATCTGGTAGACCAAGCGGAGACAGCTCCACTCCTCGGCCTGTAAGTCAGAACTCAGCAGAACAGCTTTCTCCCCTTGCTTGGCAAAGGAGGTGTCCACGTAAACATAATGGCCTGCAAAGAGACAGGAGCACAGGCAAGGGATCAACCTTTGGTTTGCAACTTGGAAAAATATACAACCGTGGTCCAGTAAATCTGTGGGCAGATAGAAAGTGCAGAGGCATTTTGTCAGCCCACTGAAGCCTGCACACCGGATATCTGGCCTCTTGTGAAAAAATTACAGTCTGGCCACACTGAGGTCACTTTCCCTCATGACAACAAGAGGCTGGAGCTGAGTAGTGCTGCCTCTGCAGAGGGAGGCGTTTGGTCTACACTTTGCCATAATCCCCGTCACTTCCTTCAATTCCTGATGCTGAAGCCCAGTGTCTGTGGCCACAGAACACACTGCCTTCATGTCGCTGGGCCCCATGGCGTGTGAGTTTGGCATTAGAATCTGGAGGATCAGCATGAGCAGGTGCAACACCCAAGCCTGAAGTGAGCATCACTAGTGCACTCACACCCCTCCTTCCATAGCTCCCCTCGTACCTAACGATTCAACCCACATTTAACTTGCATCATTCTGTAGACAGATGTGTAGAGTAGGCTGGATCTTGGGGGCTAGGCAGAAAAATTTCATTGTAAACTATTTGTTTTTTAAGTATAAGACTCCCTTCCCTAGACTCTTCTATGACCACATTCCATAGTTCTGATAACTAAATGAGAAAAACATGTGCAAAACACGTAGCATAGGGCTGGGAAGGCCGTGGACACTCTGGGACTAACAATTATCATTTCCTTCTCCTCCATCCCCTCCTCCCTTTCTCCTCCTCTTCCTTCCCCTCCCCTTTTCTCTTCCCCTCCCCCTATATCCTCCCAATATTGACAAGTGATGTTCTGCTGTCTGCACCAGGATGTGCAACAACATTTCTATAAAGAAAAGGGAGGCACTGAAGCTAAGAGCCCCAACTGGGATCTTCCAGACCCAGCTCTGGCCGCCTGGCATCCTGTCAGTGACCCGGATGCCTGTGGGTGTGTGGGGACCCCTGGCCCTTTCTGGCCTGCAGACTCTAATGCTTGCTCAATGGTCCCCACGTTCATGGCCAGCATCTAACCTGCTGTCTTCCAGCATGGGGCTTTGCACCCCACTGCTTGCACGTTGGGCTCCCCAAAACTAATCTGTTACTAAAAAGGCCCTGAAATGCCTCTTTGTTTTGCTCAATGTTCTTCGGCCACTCCTCCCACACTTGTTGTCCTAAATTCCCATCCCAGCCCGGATCCTTATCTCCGTGGCCAGTAGCGACAGGCCAGTTGCAGCCCAGCCGATGACCATCCTCGCATTTGGAACACAGTTAGGGCATTGTCTCCAGGGAGTCATTCTTGCCGGCTGACGGGTCTCGAGATTGAGATCTATCTCTAGCTGGCAATCTTCTTCACATAGCAACTACCGCTGGGTACAAATAGCAACTGCTTCTCGGTGCCAACCCAGGCACCCTTGTGGAGAAATATGGCCCCTGCGGCAGTTGCCACCACCACCACTACCTCCTGCGTACAGTCAACACTCACTGCTGAGGCCCGGGCACTGTTCTAAGTGCTGCACACACATTCCCAGCCGAGGGGCCTGTTGGATTTTACAGTCCTGAGTCGGGGCCCTCACACCAACCCTTTTTGAGTACAAGTGCTGCTTCACTGTGACATGACGAAATGCATTAGTGCCATCCTCCTTTCCCCACTTTTTGCTACTGGCCCCCAAAAGGGACTCTAAGCAGGCTGGTAGTGGGGTGGGGTGAAGATGGGATTGGGGGAGATCCCGTGAGCATGTCAAACCTTTTCTGAGTAAGTAGAGAGTTGGAACATGGGGGATAAAGGAGGAAAGAAACCAAGAAAGTCTGCACTGTGACCTATCAACATTCACACCAAACACCAACTTAGCTGCCACATAGGGAGATCCAGTTCTCCCTGGGCACTTCCTCAGTTTCCCCCATTCTTCCCCTCCCTCCTTCCTTTCCCATTCTAGAAGGGAACAACCCAAAGCAGTGCTCTCAAGACTGAGCCCAGAGTCACCTGTAGGGCTTGTTCGGATCTCTGGGCCCACCCCTGTGTCCGACCCAGTAGGTCTGGGGTGACGCCACATTTCTAACCGATTGCATTCCTGGAAAGTTCCAGGTGATGCTGACGCTGCCGGTGTGGGCTGTGCTTTGATCATTGTGACATACCAGAGGAACTAGGGCTCATTCTCTAGGCACTTCTCATCTACCGAAGAAAGAGCAGCTCCTGTAGCATGGAAATGAGGCAGGAGACAGTTCTACTTGAAGGTACAACTCAAACTGAAGTAAATGTGTGTTACAGCAGGCTCACAGCATCCATATGCTAGTGATTATTTTGACTTTTTAGTAAATGCCATAAAAAAACTCTCTTGACATTCTGTCTCACTAGATCAGATTTTACTATAAGCATTTTATATAAGCATATGCTAATGTTCTCTTGTCAAGAACCTTTGACAGCACACACTATATAAAATGTATTACTTAAAATACCTTCATATTATACTGTATGATGAAAGTTGGTGCTATTTATTGAGTGACTTTGACATCCCAGCCATAAATGTCAGCTATTTCAAAATATTGGTATTTTGCATTTAAATTACAGAGCTCAAATTCGTGTTTAGGTTATGCATGTGAATGTGCCTACTAGCTGCATTTCAGTTCATCCAAAGATTTATCTACCCAACTGATTTTGCATCCACTTAGAAGAGTAATGCATTTTCCTAGATCCAATAATTAGCCCAAGTGCTGCCCACCTCCATTACCACTGCCAAGTCCAAGATAAATTTTCTAAATTAATCACTACATTTTTCATGCCTCATCTGAATATAGCTTCAGAATCCTTCTAAACACAGTGTTGCATGTAGCCACTACCAGTCAATCTGAGTTGGCTCTTGAGTTGAAACTATTTGTTCTCCTTGCCTGTGGCTTCAGTGTAAAAGTATATTTTGTGGTCATATTGTAGCTAAATTGAACTAGAAGAAACATAGTATATTTTGAAGAACTTTAAGAAAATAAATATAGAATGAGGAAGATATATATCAAGGATGGTGACTTTCCTTGCTCTGTTGATAATAAAATTGCTATTCTAAAACAAATTTGTGAGTTGTTTCTTCTTACTTTATTAAAAAGAATCATTTTACCACTGAG
>CM052443.1:72541900-72622812 GCA_028533085.1 Varecia variegata
CTTTTTTCCATAGAGGTTGTACTAATTTACATTCCCACCAAAAGTGTATAATGTTCCCTTTTTACCACATCCATGCTAGTATCTACTGTTTTTTGACTTTTTAATGATGGCCATTCTGACAGGGGAAAGGTAGTATCTCACTGTGGTTTTAATTTACATTTTCCCTGATGATTAGTGATGTTGAGCATCTTTCATACATTTGTTGGTCATTTGTTTCTCTTCTTTTGAAAAATGTTCATGTCTTTTGTCCATTTTTTAATGGGACTATTTGGTTTCTTTCTTGCTAATTTGCTCATATTAGCCCCTGTTGGATGTATAACTTGTGAATATTTTCTCCCATTGTCTATTTACTATGTTGAACCATCTTTATATCCTTGGGCTGGAACCCACTTGATTGTGATGAATTATCTTTTTGATGTGCTTTTGGACCTGATTTGCTAGTATTTTGTTGAGGATATTTCCATCTATGTTCATCAAGGATACAGGTCTGTAGGTTTTTTTGTTGTGTCCTCTCCTGGCTTTGGTATCAGGGTGATACTGGCTTTGTAGCATGAGTTAGGGAGGATTCCCTTCTTCTTGATCTTTTGGAATAGTTTCAGTATGATTGGTACCAGTTCTTTGTCAATCTGGTAGAATTCAGATGTGAATCCATGTGGTCTTGGGCTTTGTTTAGTTGGGATATTTTTTATTACTGATTTAATTTCTCTACTCATTATTAGTTGGTTCAGGACTTCTATTTCTTCCTGATCAAGCTTGAGAGGTTTTATGTTTCCAGGAATTTATCCATTTCCTCTAGATTTTCTAGCGTGCATGCACAGGGGTGTTACAAGTAGTCTCAGATGATTTTTGTACTCTATGGTATCAGTTGTAATATCTCCTTTTTCATTTCTGATTGAGCTTATTTAAATCCTTCCTCTTCTCTTCTTGGTTAATCTAGCTAGTAGTCTATCGATTTTGTTTATTTCCTCAAAGAACCAACTCTTTATTTCATTGAACCTTTGTATTTTTTTTGATCTCAATTTCATTTAGTTCTTCTCTGATCTTTGACATTTCTTGTCTTCTGCTAGCTTTGGGTTTGCTTTGTTCTTGTTTTTCTTGTTCCTTGAGGTGTGACATTAGGTTGTTAATTTGTGATCATTTTGTCTTTTTGATGTAGGCATTTAGTGTTATAAACACCCTCTCTCTGAGCACCTTGCTATATCCCAGAGATGTGGATATAATAGCTTGTGTTATTATTATTCATTTTGAAAGTTTAAAAATTTCCATCTTAATTTCATCATTGACCCAAATACCATTCAGCAGCAAGTTCTTTAATTTCCATGTCTTGAGAGTTCCTCTTGAATTTCAGAACGTTTTCATCAACACCCCAAAAGGAACCTCATATCCATTAGCAGTCATTCCTCATTCTTCCCTCCCCCAACCTCTGGAGATCACTAATCTACTATCTCTCTATATGAACTTGCCTGTTCTGGATATTTATATAAATGGAATTATATAATATGTGCCCTTTTGTGGTTGACTTCTTTCACTTAGCTAATGTTTTCAAGGTTCATCCATGTTGCAGCATGTACCAGTACTTCATTCCTTTTGAAGCTGAATAATATTCCATTTTATGGATATACTACATTTTATTTCTCCATTCATCAGTTGACGGACATTTGAGTTGTTTCCACTTTTTGGCTATTATAAATAATGCTGCTATGAGCACTTGTATGCAAGTTTTTATGTAGATATAAGTTTCAACTGTCTTAGGCATATGCCTAGGAGTGGAATTGTCAGGTCATATGATAACTCTGTGTTTAACTTTCTGGGGAACTGCCAAACTCTTTTCCAAAGTGCTGCATCATTTATATTTCTACCAAAAATGTATGAGTTCTAATTTCTCTCCATCCTCACCAACACTTGTTATTGCCCATATTTTTTATTATAGCCTTCCTAGTAGACATGAAATGGTATCTAATTATGCTTTTGATTTTGTATTTCTCTAATAACTAATGATGTAGAGCATCTTTCATAAGCTTACTGGCCATTTGTACATTCCCTTTGGAAAAATGTCTATCCAGATTCCTTGTCCATTTTAAAAATTGGGTTATTTGCCTTTTTATTATTGAGTTATAAGAGGCTTTATGTATTCTGGATACTAGATCTTATCAGCTATAGGATTTGCAAATATTTTTTCTCCCATTCTTGTGGTTTGTCTTTTCACTTTCTGTATGGTATCCTTTGAAGTGTAAAATTTTTAAATTTTGATCAAGTCCAATTTTCTGTTTTTTCTTCTTTTTTATATGTTTTTGATGTCATAGCTAAGAAACCATTCTCTAATTTAAGGTCATGATGATTTATACCTATGTTTTTCTCTAAGAGTTTTTTAGTTTTAGCTCTTACATTTAGGTCTTTGATCTATTTCAAATTAATTTTTGTGCATTGAATTTTCTTGCCACCATTGTTGAAAATCAATTGAGTACAGATGCAGGGTTTCTTTCTGGACTCTCAATTCTATTCCATTGACCTATGTTTATCCTTATGCCAGTACCACACAGTCTTGCCTACTGTAGCTTTCTAGTAAGTTTTGAAATTGGGAAGTATGAGCCCTCCAATCTCATTTTTCTTTTTCAAGATTGTTTTGACTATTTTGGGTCCCTTCTATTTCCAGATGAATTTAAAGAGCAGGATGAGGATAAGATAGGTTAAAACACCACAAAGCTGTTCTTACCAATATTCAGTCATTTTTCTTAAATATTAATACATGCTTCTGAATGTTTCAAATGCTTGGTTAATTTCCAGGTTTCTTAAAAAGTTGATTTTTTTTTTTATCACTTTTCCAGTGTTCTCATTGCTTTTATGGAGAGAGATCTTTTGAGGCCCTTACTTCACCATCCCTGCTGACGTATCCTCTTTCCCTATCTTTCTCAACCAATAATAATAAAAAACAATGCTTCAGAGATATTAAGATAAACGCAAACAAATAGGAGAAAAGCAAAGAAAGGCAGAAATCACATGAGGATTGTGATCTTCAGGCCAAGGATCTGGGGGAGACTTACTAACCACTGTGTTGAAGACATGATGTCAGGAGGAGAGGAAGGATCCACTTCAAATACTGCTGTTTGGGCAATTTGAACTGATTTACGAGCCATTTATTGTAAATAATAAAATCTTTGTAAGGGGTCAGAAAAGGGTCGTAAACTTTCAAACAGAGTCTCTTAAAAAGTAAGTCAGCAATCAGAAATAATCATTAAACCATCTTGCCAAAAAGAACAGACTCCACATGCCCACATGCCCCAGGGTCTGACTGTCTCCTTGTCACATGCAGGCACCAGAAAACAACAACAGAAAAAGCTTTTCTGTTTCAGTGAAGGCAAGTCATACAGAGCTGAGTCCTGAGGTCATGCTCACTTGCTGGGCACATCTGCACAGACGGAACTCAATGCATTGATGATTTCTGATAGGCAAGGCACAGCATGATAGGATAAATCCCAGGCCACCACAGGGCATTGATCACAGGAGACTACTGGCATCCATGGAATTCTATTGGCTAACAATGAATGCACTGTCCTTCAGGTGTGGTGAGCATGCTGGATAACTCTGTGGTACAGTGGACCCCACTCAGGTTTGCAAAGTATAACCTAAGTTTAAAACTCTATCATGCACATACTAACTGCATCATCAGTTTTTTTTTTATTTGCAAAATGGAAATAATAAAAGAGTGGAGTCCCCGCATATACATTCAATATTTAGAAAATCACTCAACGTTCTCAGAAAAACACCAATTAAAAACAACCCAGCCACTGCTCTACAGACATACACACGTGAAATAAATTTTTCATGTGAATATCCACCGAATTTCATTAATGTTCAAAGTATAGATTTCCACAACGAAAGAAAAATTGGCTGTGTTGTACATAGAAATGCCATAATATGTAGGAAGTCATGTACATCATACTCTGTGTGTAATTTAAGGAAATTTCAAAGGCAATTTTGATAGTATACAATTTTCATCTTTTGTGCTGACTTTAAAATGTAAAACTCAAGTGAGATATGACTTCATATCTATAGGGCTGCTGTGAGAACCTGATGAAATGATGTACAGTCCTGGGTTGCTTTACGACAGGGATACATTCTGAGCAATGGGTCCGTAGGCGATTTCCTTGCTGTGTGAGCATCATGGAGTGTACTGACACAAACCTAGATGGTACAGGCTACTACACACCTAAGCTATATGGCATAGCCTATTGCTCCTAGGCTACAAATCTGCACGACATGCTACTGTACTGAATACTGTAGGCAACTGGAACACAATCGTAAATGTCTTTATATCTAAACATGCAAAAGGTACAATAAAAAAAGTAGGAAAGATTAAAAATGGCACACCTTTGCAGGGCACTGACCATGAATGGAGCCTGCAGGACTGGAAGTTGCTCTGGGTGAGTGAGTGGTGAGTGAAAGTGAAGGCCTATGGCATTGCTGTACACTGTAGTAGGCGTTATGAACACTGTCCACGTAGGGTACACTAAATTCATAAAAAATAGTTTTCTCTCTTCAATAATAAATTAACCTTAGCTTACTGTAACATTTTTACTTTATACACCTTTAAATTTTCCAAAACTTTTTGACTCTTTGGTAATAACACTTAGCTTAAAACACAAACTCGTACAGCATTCTATAAAAATATTTTCTTTCTTTATACCCTTATTATATGAGCTTTAGTCTAGTTTTAAAATTTTAATTTTTTTTTACTTTTTGAACTTTTTTGTTAAAAACGGAAACATAAACATACATTAGCCTAGGCCTGCACAGGGTCAGGATCATCAAGACACTAATAAGCTATTGGAATTTTTTAGCTTCCTTATAATCTTATGGGACCACTGTCATATAGGCAGTCCACTGTTGACCTAAATCTGGTTATGCAGTGCGTGACTGTATAGAAAAATGCTTTGTAAACGGTAATGTTAATTGTTAATTATTTCTGTTTTCGTTATCAGTTCCAGAGATAGTGAGAAATTTATATTTTCTTACTTTTTTTCCAGTGTGGATCAGAGCAGATATTCGTTCAGGTAACAGACCAGCACACATTTTCAGTGCTGATATGAGAACAGTCTTCATGCATTTCACCTTGATTGGCCCTTTGAGGTTGACATCTGCAACTCTGTCCTCTTTAGGGCCAGGCCCCTCCTGGCTGCCCACCCGCGGCACTTCCCCTGCTCACAGCTGAGCCTCTCTGGCTCTTCCCCAGGATTAATCATCATCTAAAGTGGGACCCAGCATGTTTACTCCTGGTATGATGCTGGCTGAAATCTTGTGACCCAGGTCTGACCGCAATGCCTATGTCTCCCTTTTGTCTAGCTCTTAGCACCTTGCGTAGCTAAGACAAGGACACTGCTTCTTTTTGGCAGCTTCCTTCTCAGGGCCAAAGTTCAGTCCCTGAACCCAGGCTAGGATCTTCTCACCTGGTTTTCTGAATGTCTTACTGTCGCCTCCCTGGGTCAGGTCCTGCCTGTGAAAACGGGGCTGTGGAGTGGTCCAGTGCGATTATCACACCAGCCCAATGTTGGTTCAAATCCCAGCCACGTCATTTAGAAATGATGTCACTTTGGACAAGTCAATTATGCTACCTGAAACCCACTTTCTTCATTGGTAAGATGGGGATGCTAAAATATCAACTTTGTAGCATTTTATTTCCTTTAGAGATGGGGTCTCCCTCTGTTGCCAAGGCTGGAGTGCAGTGGTGTGATCATAGCTCATTGTAGCCTCAAACTCCTGGGCCCAAACAATCCTCCTGCCCTAGCCTCCCTGGTAGCTGGGCTACAGGTGTGCATCACAACACCTGGCTAAGTTTTTAAACATTTTTTTGGTGGAAATGGGGTCTCACTGTGTTGCCCAGGCTGGTCTCAAACTCCTGGCCTAAAGTGATCCTCCCATCTCAGCCTCCCGAAGTGCTGGATTACAGGCATGAGCTACCTCTCCTGGCCATTTATAGTGTTTTAAAGAAGATTAAGTCAAATAATGGAAGTAAAACACTTAGCACAGTGCCAAGCTCTTAATAAATGTTAGCTCTTCTATTTCTAGTTATCCGATCAGCATGCTCTTCTGATAGTTAGCCCACCTGGTACCGCATATTGGACCTCTCTGATACCAACTGCTATTGTTCTACCTGCTGTCTCTTGCCCTATCCTTCTGACACGAACTTCTGCCCACTGCGTAGATCTTCCATCCATCTGCGGCTGGATCCATTCTGCCTAGTGCCTGCTCTACTGTGTGGGCACATCTTTTTCTAGGTCCCAGCCTTTTCCATTCTGTCCCATCCCATTTCCCAGCTGGGTTCTATACTAGACGATTGTCAAATGATCTCTGGGCTCTATCAGCTGATCAAAGCAGTCTGGACAATAATACATGCAAAGCATCTAGCAAACATTCAAAAAGTTTCTGCAAAGAACCAGATTCCTATCATAGAGAGAGGATGCCTCTGTGGAACTGCATTCTCAATTATATATAAGCCATCAGCTTACATTTTGAAGGAGTCTTGCTTTCTTTGCACATCAAAGACTTCAAAATTAAAAAGTCAAATTTCTGAATATGTATAGAAAATGCAACAGGCACAGAGGTTCTCAAAAACAACTGATTGTGTTATTAGAAAATAAATGAAACGGCACTCTTCAAATGTAAAAAAACCTATTAAATCTTTGGGATTGTGAATATTTGATTTTTTCTCAATAAATCAGGTTCATAATTATTTGTAAATCTGATTACTTCTGGCAGAAAATGTTCTGATCTGAAAATATCTAAGAAAAATCACAACTATCTCTGACTTGCATAAATTATTCTCACTTTCTGTTTGAAGTTTTCAATTTTACTATTATCTTGTGTTGTTTATTCAACAAGTCACTAACTATACAAATCATAATTTTAATAAAATGAAAATGAACACACCTTTCAAGACTTCAGCCCAAATCATCTGTTAAGAAGCAGAGATTCAAAGGAAACTAACTTTTGTTGTGCTCTGGGCACTAGATTCTTGCTATTTGTTCTCTCTTAATCCTGTCCAATGACCCTATGAGGTAGGAATTGCCACTTTACCAATAAGGAAGCAGAGATTCACAAAAATTAATTTATCAGTTTAAGGTCGCAGCTAGTATGCCAAAGTCTGGCGCTAGGTCCACGCTTTTTCCCCTGTACCAGGCTGCCTCCAAATATTTCCTTGTCTGTCTTCTTTATTAATTTACCTTTTCATAATATTATCTTCCTCTAGCAGGAAAACAACCTTTTCTTCCTTTTCCTTTTACTGGGATTCTGAAGGGATGGGTGGAGCTATATGGAAGCTCACTCTGGCTTCTCCACAAATACTATCCCTACTAACAACACAACCAGATTAACTTTTCCACCACATTGCCTCAAATCTAGAAGGTTTTTAAACATGTCAAGTTTTCTAAAATTAGGGTATGTCTTACAATTGATCTATAGTAGTGCACCTCCCCATCCCCCCAAAAGGATGATAACAAATCAATGATGCAACTTAGAATCTATGGATACAAAACAAGATATTTGCACCTGCACTTTGGTTAGTGACTGTTGTCAGAGAGACCCCGCAGTGTTGGGCTCGGAGAACCCTAGAAAATATCCCCGGTAAAGCCTGCTGAGGAGTGGAGCGTGGAGCAACCCAGAGACAAAGGGGTGCGCAACCACTCTGCACAAGGGCAACACTAGCAGTGCAGAGACCCCTAGTTATCAGCTAATGCACAAAGCACGGTCCAGGGTTTCAGTCCAGGTCTTAATAAGTACTTACTAACTTGCAGCGAACAGAAGGCACTATGTGCACATCTCATGGGTAATCCATTTCCATAAAGGATTAGGACCCCTAGCTGCCAGACAGCAGGGTGCTTTGTACCATCCAACATAAACAAGTCCAGCAGGCTCCCAGTCTTCCTGCTGGATTAGAAAGGGTCTCTCCATGGATTTTTGCAAGGCACATCTCTTTTCAGTAACTGTTTTTGTTGGAAATGGCTTCTCTTCCCCCTTCTCCTTGCCATGTGAGGCCCCTAATAATGACACTGATTCAAGAAACTTCTCATTCTCATTCGATAAAAGTGCATGAAACCCCTGGCTTTTGGCTAGTTTCCAAGGATGAGAAGATGAATGAGATTGAAGAGGTACAAGCTTCATCTAAATCTCGCCAGAAGTCAATGCATTGAGCATGGTTGGTTTGCAGCGTAACTTTATAGGCAGGTCCCACTTCTGAAGTGTGATGGGCAAAATGATCTGTAATTGAGAAAGAGTCACTGGCCATTTCCATGCTATTTTGGTCCCAAGCGGTAAGAAACCCCACCCAGAATGAAACCTTCCCTAGTACAGCAAAGAGGCCCTCGCACTGGGGAACGTTTAAAATACAGCTTTGCATAAGGCAAGAGGAAAGCCGGCATTTAAAGAGCAGCCTAAAATTGCTACGTACGAGCTTCCGAGCTATCCCAACACACAGGGCCGAGGCGGGGTGAGCCCTCCCTCCTGATGTGGAAATTGACTCTTCAGTGTTCCGGTGTTCCTGGGCAATGTCAATCGGCTCAGGAAATTCATTCCTCATCTGTCATTATGATACAATGCTTATCTCCAAAATGAAAAAGGAAAACTTTCTTCCTTTCCAAATTCATTTATAAATAAGAATTTGCTCCTCTCACAAAGGAAGCCAGAGCTCTGCCTGCGACTGCCGAACCTCTGGAGAACCTTAACGTGTTGAAGCTGGAAGGAACCTTGATGTCCAGTAGTGCCAGGGAAGGTTTTTTCTCTAGTGCCACTTAGGATTGAAGTTGAAGGAAAGAGTGAGGCCCAGTGCAGATGCACTGAGTAGGGTGTCTCTATCAGTTACAATGTCTGGCCTGGGGGGGCAGATCATGTCCAACTTCTTCCTTCCTAGGTGACTCAGCAACTTCTCCCACATCTGCAGTGTTTGGCTTTTTGGCAATGAGGGAAATTTCCACAGAAAAATTGTGGCACTTTTCACTTCGGAGGTGGCTTTATAAAGGCACATGGGAGCAGCATTAACCTCTTGATCTTGAAATGTTCTTCTCCTCTGGATTCCTTGAGGTCCCCTCTGATATTTTGCTCCTACCTTCCACCTGCTACTCCTCAGTCTTCTCCGTGGTATCCGCTACCTTTGTTTGTCTCTTAAGTGTTTGTATTTCGCTGGGTCTGGGTCTAGTTTCTATTCTGATGAGCCTTCCTCCCCATGGCAGTAACTGGTAACTGTCTCCCTGATATCCATTCTCTCCTGCTTCTTCACTACAGAACCCCAGTTTGATCGGGGCTGCCAACGTACCTAGCCACACTGCTGTGCCACCTTGGCGTTTGGGGTCACCAGTGACTAAGTTCTAAATGCAGAAAGTCATTGGATGGGGCTTTCAAGAAAGCTCAAGGATGGGAGTTGACTCAACTGGCAGGTCCCTTTTGTCCTCTCCTCCCCACCTTCTTCCCCCCTGAAGTGTGCACGCAATGGGCTGGAGTTGCAGTGGCCATCTTAAGACCAGGAGGTGACAAGGGTACCAACCCATCCTAACTATCCTGGTTATCTTGGTTTTAAAATTTAAAGTTCCATGTCCTCGGAACCCCCATAGTCCTGGGCAAACTGATCCAGCTGGTTATCCTAGCAGGCAACCCTGAAGAGGGAAGCCATTGCCGTGGGCAGGGTGGAAAAATAGAAGGAGCTGGATTCCTGATCATATTGTACAGTCTTCTAACCAGTCTAGACTTCATGCCTCTGTAATTCGCATTATGAAAGAAAAGAAGAAATCCTAATTTAAACCATTATTGTTTAGATTATTCCTGCTATAGGTATCCGAATTACCTGAGTGACTCTCTATCCCTATGCCTTCCAACTTGATTTATACAGAGGTGATTCTCAAGTCTCTGTCTCTGGCCCAATCATTTATTCAGTTGTGGACTCATATTTCTCTAAGCTAAGGTGCCAGACTCTTTGTTGCTTTAAGCCTTCCCACATGCTGTTCTTTTACCTGGGATACTATTTCATCTCCCTTCCCTCATACATTCTACTCCACTACCTCTTGCTTCCTTCTTAGCTCACTCTACACATCATTAAAGACTTAGTTTAACAGAGCCATCATGTATAATTGTGCAATGCACAACCCAAACAACTGTACACAGTGGTCCTGGTTTAGATACAGCTTTTTCCAGGCAACCTTTGCTAATCTCCACCTCCAAATATGGTTAGATGTCTCTTCTAAGTGCTCTTTTAATATCAGCATTATAATTTTAATTTTTATTTGTCTGTATTCATCACTAGGATTTTAAGCATATAAGGATACATAACATATCTGCCTGCCTCCTAGCAGGTGCTCTCTATATTTTTAAATAAATGAGTAAACTCTTTCCTGATGACATGCTTGTTTTATTATGTTTATATATAAAGCCACATTAAAACTCTTCTTTTATTATGGAGATATCTCATTAAGTTTGAATTTCATATTAATTACTCAATTTACTGTTATTGTAGGAAATATGATATTTAATGAGAGCTGTAAATTCCTTGGCAACTCACACCACCCTTATTATTTTCACATATGCTCCCACTGTTAATATTTTCTGAAACATAAATTCTTACCATGTCAAGATACACAGGGGATTGTTGAAATGCACAATTCTTTGCCTTTCTGGAATGCAGAGTTTGTGGGAAGCATTCAGAAAATGTTTCATTGTGTGACATTTCTAGATTAAAGGGAGCTATAGTTTTATCAGCCTCAAATTTCAAGGAGTTCCAAAGTGCAGAAATCAGCAATACATTGAGAAGTGATGAGGTCAGCATTGCTTAGCTGTCTCCAACGCCATTTTGGTTCTCCCTGACAACGGGAAATTATTCTTATATCAAAGCTAACACTGCAAAAGTAGTCTTAAAAGATTACAAAGCGTTAAGCCTGGCACAAGCAAAGCAAATGCCCGGAGGCAATCTCCAGTGTAAACAATCTGCCAACATTTGCAACCACAACCACAGATGTTTGTTCCACCCTTTGTCATAGGGTCTGGGAAGGGTGTAGTTTGAAACCCTGCTGGCCCAAGTGGCAGTTTTAGAAGAGAAGTTTACCTTAGCAACTACCAACAGAAAACCAAGTGATGAACCCACAATGAAAGGTCATGGCATATTTGGAAAAGGAGTTTCACTTTACACACTACTTAACAAAGTATGAAAATATAAGAAAAGGCTGCGTTACCTGATAGTGTTTGTTCTATCAGAGATCAGTCCTCAGAACACATTCAACATTACATTACTTGTCAGGTAGAAAAGATATTCCTTGGAAACATAGAAATGTCCCCCTATTAAAAATAAAAGAAATGTGGCTGGTGGTTACATCAGAGGACAATGGGTGACTGAATTTATTCCGTGAGTTCCCCAAGTGTACCTGGTGGGGAAAAAAGTATTTTTCTTCTATGGAATATGTGTTCATTCATAAGACAAGAGATTCTAACTCTCTACCTTGCCAGAGCACAGTTGAATATTTTTTCTCATGCATTATGCAAGGCAATTCTGTCAAACAAAAGGAGTTAGATGCATTTCAGCTTCATTCAAACCAGAAGAAAATAGGAGTGCCTATGAAAATTTCATCATGGTATAGGTAAATAAATAACTCTGAATATATATATATATATACACACACACACGTGTGTTGATATACATATATTTAATATTATTTGCACTTTCTCACTTCAAGGTCTGCATTTTATGCCTATTATAAAAGATAAAAGCAAGTAGGAATAAGAATATTCCATTTTACAAGAAAATATAGCTGCAGAGGTAAACACATTTCATTTTGTTACATTACAGAGAAGATGTGACTTACATGGTGGGAACATAATAACAGAAAGAAGAGTTTAAATGACAGTAAACCCCATGATATCTGTAAAATGAGCCACCTGATCAAGATTAGGAAGTGACTTTAAAACTTTTTTTTACTCAAACATAATTGAACACAGAAGTCCATCTATTAACAAAAACAAATAAGAGTGGCTGTGATCGCCAGGTGGGCTGAGTAGCTCTACATAGTCATTTGTTGCCCAGGGTAATTTTGCCTACAAAGTCTGTTCCCTCCCAGCCAGCCTCCTTTACAGGGGCCCCCAAAGCTTGTTGTCTGAGCCCAGGGAGGGCTTGGAACCCCTGACTTAGACTCTCTGGAGTCTTCTCAAACATGGCCGTCGAATACCACGTCCTGCCTGCTCCAAACCCGACTCCTGCTCCTTCCATCTGTTTTGCCCAGTTTGCCGGGTGTTTAGTCTATTACACCAATTCCCTCTGTACATGTCTATGTAAGTAACCACATTCATGTTGGCTGAGAAGTCCTCACTTGCAAAATAGTCTTTATTGAAGTTAAGAGCCAACACGCTCTATGCTCCATCCAATCCAGCAGTTCTCAACCTTGGCTGCACGCTGGAATCACCGAGGGAGGCCTTGGTTTGCCAGACAGCCTAGACATCTCCCCAGGTGATTCTAAAGTCAAGCCAGACTGGAGAAGCACTCTTCTTATCTGTTTACTTTCCTCCTTTGGTTCTAACACAGCTGGACCTCCGCCAGACCATACATTCAGTGATGAAAGGGTTTGGGTCTATTGGTCTATTTCACTCAGCCCTTTACTGTCAATGCCTGGCACATAACAGGTGTTCAATAAAGATATGCTGAATGAATTAAGCAGTATATCCTGCCAGTCATTCATCTAAGGTAAAGACGGTTTAAAATAAGGGCAATAAGTCTAAGTCCAAGAACAAAAGACACTGAAAATGAAGTCCTTGTTGATGTGTTTTAGGAACACGCCTTAAATATGAAAAATAGATGTGTGACAATGTGCCTAAGGCTTACAAGAAATCACAGTGAAGTTGGAAGAAAACAAGGCAGTAGTTCAATGCGTTGTTTGTCATGGAGACCAGGGCTTGGATAACAATAACACTGATAGCAACTGTCCTTATTCCCGACAATTTTAGAACATGTAACTATTCAGAGGGCACTGGGCGTGTTTAAGCCTCATAGCGACCCCATGATAAAGTCAGATAGTTATCATCCTTCATTTCACAGATCAGGACACCTGGCTCAGAGAATGTGTGCTGTCTAATGAGCAGCTGGGTTCCGGATCCTGCTCAGACTGCTAGATTAAGCAATTAAAAATACCTAAGTCTTTTCCAAATTTTGCCTGGGACATACTCATACTAAAAAAAAATTATTTGTTTTTTGTCTGAAATTCAAATTTGACAGGACATCCTGCAACCCTAGGTTCCAGGCCAATTCTTTTTCTATGAAAAGAGCATTTTGGATTCGAGGGTCACAGTGGACCCTCCTGGATTAAATGAGCTGAGCCTGTGGTGCCTTTCTCTTCTCCTTTCTAAGTGTCTGTGATTGGCCTTTCTGAAGGTTCCACACATGCCCGGCTCTTGCAGATCTGTGCCTTGCTCCAGCAGAGCAGTGGGCCCAGCTGAGGAAGGGAAAGCGTGGCATACAACCACAGGTGACGTCTCTCTGGGCTCCAGGTCCACACTCTCCATATGTACTCAATAGTTTATTATTATCTTAAATAAGTAATACAGAATGGCATATAATTCAAAGATACAAGAGAATGAAGGTAAGCCTCTTACCTTTGCTTCTGGGATAGCCTTTGAGAGATGTTTTAATCCATATACAAACATATATTTACATAGAGCCTTTTAATTTTTATACAAGTGGTTGACATACTATATGCTATTCTGTGTCACGCTTTTTTCCCCTTAATATATCTTGGAGATTTTCTATCTATCTAAAGCTGCATGACATTTTTAACTGCTGCATAGCTTTCCACTGTATAGATGTACCACCATTTAATTAATTGGTGCCCTAGTGGTGAACATTTCCTCCAGTCTTTAGCTATCACAAGCAATGTGGTGATAAGTCTCCTTATACCTAAGTACACATTGCTGAGTATAGTCATGGGAAAACATCCGAGAAAGGGAACTGCTGGGTTAAAGGGAATGTGCATTTATACTTTTGTTAAATGTTGCCGAATTTTCCTCCCTGAAGTTCTACCCATTTATGTTTCTAGCAGCAATGTATGAAAGCATCTTCCCCATCCTTGTCAATCCAGTGTGTGTTACTGAACTTTTCGATGTTTGTCCGTTCGATAGATAAAAAATGGTATCTCATTGCAGTTGTAATTTGAATTTCTCTCATTATGAATAAAGCTGAACATCTATTACGTGTTTAAAAGACATTGATAATTCTTTTGTGTGATGTCTTTGGCCCATCTTTTTTCTACTGAGTTGTTGGTCTTTCACTATTGATTTACAGAAATTCTTTCTGTATTAAGGAAATAAACCTGCTATCTGTCATACGCGTTGTAATGTTCCTCCAGTTCATTCTTTGTCCTTTGATGTACAATCTTTTTAATGCACAACTTAATGAGTTTTGAAAACATCTTATATTTCCATGAACATAAGACATATCCAACTTAGGAAAAGAAAGGATCATGTTCAACAGCACACATGATTATCCGCAGAACTAAAATAGCTACCATTTACAGGAGGGCTTTTTATGGGCCAAGTCATGTGCTAATCACTAAATGCTTATAAGTCATCCCTGTAGTCCTATAAGAAAAGTACAATTGAGTCATTGTACCAACAGTTCCTAAGATTTATTTGGACCTAGAGGTAGCCTGAAATAAAATTATCAAATCATATGGAGTTTGTCTTTGGTATTTTCTCAACTTTTTAGTCAACCTTCTTTCCTCAACACTGCATTTTTTTCACTTTTTCCTCTTCCCCTCTTCCCCCATGGCCCCTATCTTCCTTCCCACATATCCTGTATACGCTCTGAGCCTATTTATAATTTCCTAGGTTTTCCTGCCAGCTCTCAGCTATTCCCTACTAGGGTGCAAACGGAACAGCAACTCCAACTTATAAAGCACAAAAGCAAATTTGAAGATGCAAAAAATTCAAATACGTATAAAATCAGAGCTATAATAATTGATATGATAAGGGGTAGGGAGTATTTGCCGAATCAGACAAAGCAGGGAGCTTCGAATTCTGCCTGTCCGTGTGTCCAGCTCTATCTAGACTGAGAAGAGCATCAGAAGGCGCCTCTGGAATTTGAAGCCCTGTGAATTTTACAGAAAAAACACCCAGGATGTGGAGTCAGAAGCTCCTGTCCTGATTTTACCTGTTAGCCGTGAGTCCTGGGGTTATAGTGCGGCCGGTGGAAAGAGCATGGGTTTTAGAACAAAGTAATTCTTACTTTGAATAACAACTCAGCCAATCAGTGTGTGATTTCAGGAAACTTAATAATGAACCTCCCGCAAACCTTAGCTCCTCAGGCATAAGATGGGAATAATATTAACAACATATACCTCACAGGGATAGTTGAGAAAATTCAACAATATCAAGCATAAGAACTATGCACTATGCGTAGTGTAGGTTCACAATAAAGCATGGTCTCAAATTTCACATCTGTCAAATCATTATAACACCATTTTATCCAAAAATTTAGATTGAAGTCATGTATATCAGAGTTTCCTCAAATTCTACCATTCATATATCACCTCTGTGGTTTTGCCATATCTGTGCATCCATGGTACTAATATTACTTAATGTTTTCCTTTAACTGTACTCATCTTTGAAAAATATAGCATTTAATTTAGGTGGTTCTTTAGCATATTATCCACAAAATTTTGTAGTTGTTGTGCTGGTTAATCTAGTATGTTAAAAAATACATACATAATTATTAAAATAGAAAAATATGGCCAGGTGCCACCTGAAATAATCTCATGAGCCACCATGGTCTGCATGCTACACTTTACTAATGTATGTGAAAGTTAGTTATTATATTTTCAACCTTTCCTTTTCAAGACTTAGAAACTCAGGCCGAGAGGGTGAGAAACTTGATTAAAGTCAACTAGACAATGCAGAATTGAGACAAGAATCTAGACTTCCAGGTCCATGTTTCCATCAGCCAGCCTCCTAAAATACCTCTAGTTGAAGGCAAAGTTAGAATCTTGCTGCAAAACTACAGGATTAACACCACGAAATCTTGAAGCAACCTTGCCTTTCTACCACTGTTGTTATTATTTCTTCACCAAGGAAACCTAAAAGGCAGCCCTTTCCTCCCAGAACATGCCTGATAGTGCACACCTGAGAACACCCAGCTAAGAGCCCTGCTTGGCCTGGCTGGAGGAGCCCAGGGGCAAATGAAACAGAACAAAGTAGAGCAGGGAGATTTAGGGTTGTCAACACTATATCTTGTTTGGAAACTTTTCTGGAAGTTGTCTGATCTTGTTTTATTCTCTCTCAACCATATATTCTCAAATGTATCAAGCCTTCTGGACATTTCTACCAATTGCCTCCAAAAATTTAGGCTATATTTGAATTCTATGCATTAAAAAAAAATCAAGAAATCTCTAAATAATCCCTAAGTGAGCAATAATAAAATTGAAGAGTCTATAATAGAGAGGAGTTTGGGGTACTACAGAAGGAGCAACGGTCAGGCAGCTCTGCAGTGAGTCGTCTCACCTGTTTCTAAGTAACTAGGAGTTAAGGATGTTGCAGTAGATGAATGTTGTTTTTGCCTTCCCAGCATCCATCCTCCCACAATTCTGGTTAACATTACCCTGGTTTTTCTTTGGGAAACCTGCCCTCCCTTATTTTTAGTCCAGATGATTTGAGTGGGGTTGACCCCAACTCCCCACCTGCAGTCCAGGGATGGTTAGATGACCCAGGCTTGACCAATCAGATCACTCAAACCTTTTGCCATGGGGATTGGTCCAGGGATAAGTGCATGAACCAGCTCAGGTAAATGGGGGTCAATTATGAGAATTTTCTTAGCACTATTAGGAAAGAGAAGTTTTTTTTTTTGTAAGGACTATCAGCTGTAAGAATGCTGGATGCCTCCATCTGCTGGTGTCCACAAGGAAGGTCCCTTGAAAATGATGCCTGCACAGCAGAAGCAGAGCTGAGGGATATGAAGGGAGGGAGACTGAATTGGATGTCACCTTTAAGATGCATCTGATGCCAGATATCCCTGAACTTTTACATTAGTTGTAAAGTCCTTCTTTAGTTTAAGCCAATTTGAATTAAAGCATTTTTTTTTTTACTTGAGGACAACAAGAACCCTGTCAATACAGAAGTCTGAGTAAGTGCGTGATGTGCTGGTTTCCACCACGAGGAAACAGGGAAAGGAAAGAGAGAGGCGGAGGTGGTGAATGGAACAGAAAGGTGGTCAGGCCAGTCTCTTGACTCAACTTTGTGTCTATTCAGCTGTGTGGCCTGCAACAGTGAGTTAGCCACTCCAAGCCTCAGTCTCCCTCTAAAGTAAAGGAAACAGACAATCAGTAGTTCTCAGACAGAACACTGAAGCCCTGCAGTGGCCCATGCAATGGATGGAGGTCCCCAGCCCAGACTTCCATTCCAGGGCACTAGCTCTCCTCTTATCCATATCATATGCCAGGCTTTCTTATGAGATTTTGTTGGAAGAATGGGTTCCACTGTTAAAACAGATATTATTTTGACTTTTCCAGTTCTGTTTATATTGACGTCTAAATTGAATCAAAGCTCAGCTGGGGCCCAATAAGAATGTGGTGCCTGGTTCATATTTTCTGCTCTACGTTAGGAGTTGGTCAGAAACCAAGGTCAAGAACTCAATCCCTGGAGGGTTTATTATTAATAGCTTTCTGCAGACATAAAAAATTGTTAATGGCTATTCTCTGCATCCCCAGTCCTGAGAACTGTCTTAGAGATGCGGGTCACTGGTCACACAAGAGGCTGGGAAAAGGAGTGTGAATGATTCCAGCTCATCATTAGCTCTGCCTTAAATGCCAATACAAACACCACTGGCAATGTTCAACGTAGGCGAACTCTTCATAGCTAGCAAACAGAGGATAGTGTGCTTGAAGGTTTTGTTTTTCTTTCTCAAGACAGTGTAGAAGAAGCTGAGAAAACAAAGGGCACTTGTTGCACAATCAAATGCACAACACCTGATGTGTCTCCACAGTATTCTAAAGTAACATGGATTTGCTTTTCCTTATAGAGGCAACACACATATTGTAGTGGAAATCAGATGCAGGAATAATTATTATGAGAGCATATAGAGGGATTTTTATGGAAACATAAATTATGATTATATTAAAAATATATTAACTTCAAGGCAAGTTCTGACACTTATGCAAATTTAAAATAGTCCATTTCTTTTAAAAATGTCTTCAAAATAGATTTTAGCACCAATTTCTTGAATGTGTTGTCCAACACTATAGTGAAAACAATTTTCTTTGCTTTATTTCAGGTAAAAATTATGAATGGAACTAAAGCCTGTGTAACAAATGTATGTTCCAAGAATAATATTGATCTTGCCGACAGTAGCTGAATACTTAATTTGCTTTAAAAAACATCTGGAAAGATAAACTGAAAATGAAAACTATTTTTCCTTCTAGTCTCTGTATCACTGGAAGTTTTCTCATTAGAAAACCATTTTTTCAATAGTACATAACTTAGGCAATTTATGTTAATACAAAAATTAAGAGTCATTTATATCTTGAGGCTTAATTTCTCTTTTTTATTAACTTCTGATTTCTATCATTTTGCTTACATGTGCTACAGATACACAAGAACCATATGGGGAATGGGGTGATCAATCTTAGGACAGGGCAATAGTTAAGTCAGACAAGGCAGAGTCAAGGCAAGAGGCAGGCAAAGGGTTAGCTGAGGGCAAGTTATGAACGTATCAGAACACATCTCAGGATTTGGAAGCAAGTAGAGGTTTGGTAGGATCCAAATTGGGAAACACAGATGGTTTCAGAATTAGACACAGTCAGGAGGGTTAGGCTCAATATAGGCAGAAATACATGTCAACACTGGGACAAAAGATTCAGATCTACCGGATAACAGGGAGTTTCAGACAGCACCTTGGATAGCTCCCTGGGCAAGAGGTGTTTTGACAAAGCTAAGACCCCAAGAAATGAAGAATTTCTTCCTCTAAGCCCCAGACTTCCCAACTGGCACCACCCCTAGATGGAATGAACTTGGTCCTGGAAGCATAGGGGAACCAGTTACAATATTCCACAAAAGGGTCTGTCTTAAAGCCTTAGGGATGATGTCTATGTCCCTTGGTAAAAGGATCTTTAGTGATCATGGTATTTGGATAATGTTTTCCAATTCAGATAATGTTTTCCAAAAGCCTTTATCCCACATAATTTGGGAACAGAAGTTTATCCCAAGACTAACATTACAGGAGCCCTGCAGTAGAGTTTTAATGTATTAATGTTCACCTTTGATTTCTTATTATCCATTAGGGGTACTTATATTTGTAAATTAAAGGAAGTGTGATATAGCAAATTATGTATTTATTAAATGTAATAAAATTCTATATTAAAGCAAGTTTAATTTTCCCTATTACTATAACTTCAGATATAGTAAAGTCTATGATAAAAAAAAATCCCTGGGTTTGATATTTATGCAGACAGACATCTGTTGCCAGACATTTTCCCCCCTGACCAACTACTATTACCAGTGGAGAAAAGTTGCCTTCAGCTGACTCCTCACTGTAGAGCCTAAAGTCTTTTGAGTTCAAAGACAAAGTTCTCTGGCCATATTTGCCTTATGATGCCAGTGAATCATAACAATAATTGAAAAACCAAACTCATTCCAAATGGTATATTCACAGAATTAAAAACATGACATTTAGATTATTAATCAAATGGCTAGCAGATTTATATAGAATTAACCTAGGAAAGGAATCAGGCAGAAGGAAGAAAAGAAACATGTTATAAGTAAAGGTTGGGCAAGGGGTGGGGTAGGAGAAGAGATATCCACTAGGAATATCTAGGGATTTCTAGGGATACCCAGTAGGGACACCCACCTGCCCAATGTGTAATTGTAACTGTGTAGAGTCCAAGACATGAGGATGTGGTGTCGGCTCCGACTCATCCAACAATATTTTTTGAGCATTTACTCAGTATAGGTATTGTTCTAGGCCCTGGAGGTTCTTTTGCAAACAAAACAGACGTTCAGGGCATTATTTACTCTTTTCTGTCAATCTTAAGTCAGGTTACCTTGAGTGAGAGCTGTGTGGGTGGCAACTCTTCAAGTGAAAGACTATGGTCAAGACACAACATCAGTAAGTCACTAACTAGTGGGTGGGGATGTCATTCCTGGAACTGGGGGACACGGAAGACCTGGGTGAGAGATTTAGAGGTGACAAGTCCCCCACCTCATAAAAACCAGCCTCCCAGTGCATAAACTGAGAAGTGCCAGAAAATTAGAAGTGGGTTCCAATGGTATTTTGAAGCCAAAGAGTTAATAGTTTAAGGGAGACATAGGTGATACTGAGCTGGGTTTCTTTGTATGATCTCTTTGACACGACAACATATTAACATTAGAAAAGACTTGAGAAGTCACTGAGTCCAGCCCCCTCTCTCAACTGTTCTTAAGTCTCTCAGCTAATCGGTGGTAAGGCCAGAACATGCTCATCTTTACCGAGATGGAAGCAAGATGCTTCTGTGTGTGACTTTCACATTTTAATTGTGCCTGGCTAAAGAGTCTCCTTGATGACAACAGCCAATCAAACCCACATTAATAAATATAAACTTGAGGTACCATAGGGCAGTCATTTTGCTTTTCTCCTTGGGCCCCTGATAGGCCGTGATTTGGCTTGTGATAAGGGGTATAAGAAAGAGAAAACCCTGGATAAGCGTGGAAAGAGGAAAGTAGCCAAGGGAATGGAATGCCAAGCCTGACCCAGAGCTCTCTGGCTTCTTCCAGTGCGAAGTACCATCCTCGTCGTCAGTTACAACTCCCTTCTGGCATGTGATTGTTACAGCTCTTGAATAGCATAGACTGTCTCGAGTGGTTGATCAGACAGGACTTGCTTTGGCTTAGGAGACATATATCCATGCAAAAGAATTTTCACTGAACTATGGAGCCCTTTATTGCTTTGGTCATAGAACAAGCAATACTTTAAAAAACCAACTGAACTGTGAACTATTTTCCAAAAATTCAGTCCAAAACAAATATAATTTTGTAAAACTAAAATGAGAATCCCATAGATAGACACTTTAAAATGAAAATATTGCACTATTATACTACTGATAAACCACCAATGGTACTACATAAATACAAAGAGAGAGGGGAGGGCAACAGTGGACAAACCAGCCATTCTTTAGTGAAAATTGTTCCTATTCCTGGGAAAAGATAATAGTGGCCATGCTCACTTCCATGGCTTTCAAAAGTTGGCTATTCTGTATTCTGATTTTACTTATAAAATATTCTATACAGATTGGCTATTCTGTATTCTGATTTTACTTATAAAATAAGATGTCCTATGTTTCATTTATGTTAATTCAATCTTTAGCAGGAGATGCTAGGAGCTAAGGCTTTGAAATTGCACTGATAGTGTCTTATAGAAGAATATTCCTATTATATCTTAAAATTTAATTTTTACATTTTTAACATTCCTTTTGGGTGGGGAGAGAGGCATTTATTAGAAAGTTCTGCTTTGCAGGTGGCATTGCAGCGTGTGCCAAGAGTGAACCAGGTAGAGGAAATTGCTTCTTAAGCCTGCAGGTCAGAAAGAACAGGGAATTGCTTTTCTGCAAAGAAAAGTAACTTCCATGATTGGCACTGTTTTCTAACCAGCCCTCCAACAGTAATTCTGCCAGAAACAGACCCAAACCTGGGCTAAATTGCTTGTAGCAGGCTCTCCAGACACAAGGCTGCAAGAGCTCTTGACTTTCCTTTCAGATAAAAAGAAGCCCAGCCACTCCTTTGAATTCTTGGATTAAAAGACAGGGGATGTATGTAAAGAAAAAAATATATACTCCCGTATCCTTGCAGAAGTTAGAAGACACACTCCAAATCAGAAACAATTGAGGTAAAAACATAGAAAAAACCAGTGACATTAGATGAGATCTCATACTTTTCACCACTGTTCTAATATCTGAATTACAGACTCACTTCCATGGGAAAATTACAGCAGACTGAAGCTTGGCTTTTGAAGACAGCTTTTTTCAAAGAAATTTTTACCTAGTGAATCTTACATTCCAGAACAACTAACAACTATAGTTCATAGAACTTTCTGCAGTTTATATAGAGCTGCTACCCACACTATTTTATTTGAGCTTTCCAACAATCATTTGAAGCAGCTATTATTATCCCATGTTCTTTATATCTTATATCTTTATATCTTATATCTTCATGGTCTGTATCAAGAGGCAAGATGGAAAGTCTGGTAAGCATGTGCTCTTTCTCTTTGCATTTTCCTTGTCCCATAGGTTTAAGCCACATCCATCTCACGGTCCTCACCAGAGCTGTGAAAATCTGGTATGTCCAGGTCAGATATCTTTTATTTATTTATTTATTTATTTGAGGCAGAGTCTCACTCTTGCCTGGGCTAGAGTGCCGTGGCGTCAGCCTAGCTCACAGCAACCTCAAACTCCTGGGTTCAAGTGATCCTCCTGCCTCAGCCTCCCACGTAGCTGGGACTACAGGCATACACCACCACACATGGCTAATTTTTTCTATTTTTAGTAGAGATGGGGTCTCACTCTTGCTCAGGTTGGTCTAGAACACCTGAGCTCAAGAGATCCTCCCTCCTCGGCCTCCCGGAGTGCTAGGATTACAGGCGTGAGCCACCGTGCCTGGCCAAGATATCTTTTATTTTGACTGGAAATGAGATTATCACACATAAGAACATCTGGCACAGGCATAGTAGGTGATACGTGAAAGTATCAGGTGAATCAATTTTAATTGGTTAGCCTCCTTGGATATTCCTGGGAGGAAGTATTGGCCTCAAGGAGCCTCCAAAAAAAGATGATCTCTTGCAACTTCTTCCTCTTGGTGGATCGGGGCTGGGGCTAGCTCATACGATGAATGCGGGGCCCCTCAATTTGCTGAATCTATCCATAGGCTTTTATTGTCTTTGGGACACTGGCTAAAATGTTGGAGCCAGCAAGAGACTCAGGAGAACTGAGGACTAGTAAGGAACTTTCATGGTTTTTAAAGGGTTTTTAAATTATCTCCCAATTTTATTTTTGTTGGTTGATCTGTGGAAATAATGTGTGGTGTGTATACACACATAAAAACCTGTACTACAGAAAAACTCACAATATGAAACATTGGAGATTTATGGCTATTATCCTGAATATGCTTTGGTGCATGGAAACCTAGTGGAACAAGCTATAAAAAATAAGGTATAACAAACTCATCCTACGCAAGGGGCAGGAGAGGACAGTCCCTCCCCGGTCATCAATCACAATGACACATGAAAAGCCCACTTCTGCTCCCAACTCACTGATTTGGTCGTTCCCTACCCCTCCAGAAAGGTTCTGTGGCTTTCCATTGCTCTCAAGTCCAAGATAAACATCCTCAAGATCTTAGTATCTATCACTAGACCAAACCACATGACCTCATTTTCCGGGTCTCCTCCTACTCCCAAATTAGATCTTACTCCTGGCCTGCCTGTCCCCTTCTCTGTGTCACCAAACTTTCTCCTTTGCATCAAACAAACATCTAAGAGTCCCTCTTTGGCCAGACTCTCAAAGAAAATAAAAGGTATTTTTTTGTCTCAGTGTAAATCCATTTGGTTCAACAAACATTTATTGAGTGCCTACTTTATGCCAGGCATAGAACAAAGACACATCGAGGCCTATTTCATTGAGCTAACAGTCTACTGTGGAAGTAAGTGTTATGTTCGAAGGACGCTTGAGTGAGGGCCCCTGATGAGACCAGGAACCCCAAATCTCTCTTCATTTAACACCAAGTAAAAAACAGTTTCCTTCCGTGTATGCAATGTAAATATTTATGAGGATTTTTAAAAATTAAATGTTTCCACGCTATTTTTCACAAAATAGGAACTAGACCTGTTTTGGAATTAAAACCTCCCTGACCATTTAGAAACCTTGCAATATTTTCCATTCCTCGATGTTCAGTTTGCATCTGGCCACAAGACACGGTTTAGGAAGAGCTGTTGGCCGCCAGCTCACACAGATTGGCAATGACATACGGAAACCTAGGAAACCGCCTGAGAAAACAAACAATACTCCCAAATACTCATGCAACCCAACCAGCTACCCCTGAAAGCTCCGTCACTGCAGACCAAGGCACTATTTTCTTCCTTGTTTCTTAATAAAGAGTCTTAAGGTTAAAAAAAAAAAAAAGAAAATACCCAGCAGTAGAAAAATGATTAACTAGATTATATGGCCCATATCATGAACTGTTAGGCAACTATTAAAAAGAATAAGGTAATTCCTGTCCAGCCTGGGCAACATAGCAAGACTTCATCTCTTAAAAAAAAAAAAAAGAATGTGGTGGCTCTATATTGACTTGTAAATGTGTCACATGTATGAGTGTATGTATATATACATATGTGTGCACATATATTGCTACAGCATATAAAAAGCATAGCTACATTTACATAAACTTTAAAAACAAAAATTTCTGTTTCTATACACAGAACAATTGTGGAAAGATGTATGCAGTGCACTACATTGGTTACCTCACAGGATGGGATAAGATGAGGAAGACTATTAATTAGTAATTTATACCTCATATTCTGTATTACTTGAATTGTCACAAAATCATGAATGTTTTGGTCATTTAAAATAGTCAATAGCGTATTAAAGCAAAAACAGAAGACTGGGAAAATACTCTCCGCCCCACAAAATGAATGATGAGTTTAAGCTGTTTCAACATATACAAAGTAAGGAAGAATAATATTTGGCAATAACACTCGTAATTACATAACATCTAGCCACCAAGAAGCTGTGTTTGCACACAAACTTTCATTCAGTTTTAATCGACTGCAGCTGCACACGCTCCCACTTAGCCAGATAAAGGGCAGGTGTGTTTTGCTTGTGCTGGGGACAGGCACACCTGCTGAATAACTGCTGCAAGTTTGCACAGTGAGCTGTGGATCCCGGGGAGGTCCTCTAAAACTCATCCATTCACCTGGCTGTGCTGGGTCTCTGGTTTGTAAAGGGTAGATTTATTATGACATCTGAGAGTAAACAGTAGCCATTTTCCTGTCAAAAACCCAGAAGTAGCCATTAAATGTGCAGTTTAGAAGCAATTAGTGAAGTGCTCACAAATACCACGCAAAGCCTGACCAGAGAACAAATCCCTTCGGCTTTGATTCATCACCCCCGGCAGACCACCCACACTTTACGCTCAAGGACCACGTGTGCTCATCAACAAGACAATAACATCTGCCCTTCTGGGGCTGTTTATATTCATGGCACTCTGTTGGGTGGCTTGCACAGTAGGAGAGGAGAATAGTTAATGTCAGTCTTAGAGCAGCTTGTAATGTCATGAGTTTGTTCCTTGGATAAGCCCTTTGAGAGCTTAGGTGTCCCAGCATTACAAAATTATCTCAGATCCACGTGTCCTACACAACAGCCTATGCCAGTGGGATTCACCCTTTTAGGAGTTCTGCTAACAGTGGAGGGTGCGTGAGCCCACTGTCACCCGTCTATGGCATCTCAGGGCTGGGGGAGGATGTGTCAAGTAAAGCATGGTTTATTACCAGTGGGTGTACATACATCAGAGTCCAAGAGACGGCAACCCAGCTCCACGCCTTGACCACAAAGCACACCGGCTAAGTGGAGGCTGGGGTTAAGACTGACTCTGGAAGACGGCCCCTCTGGTACTGGAATTTCCAGATGGCCACTGCAGGAGAAATGACCAACTGGCGCTGGGTATCTGAAGTGGGCTGGATTTGCTCTGGGCCATCCAACCGCCCCACTTCCTAAAAAGGTAGAATTCCTAAGGAAAGGAGGGCTAGACATCTCTCTTAAAAATTCTGGATCTGCTCTAGGCCTACAGATGTGAGTGTGTGAGGCCTGGGATGAGGATTTTTTTGAGGGGGGGGGAGTTCACATTAATTGTGACATTTTAAAACTGTACAAGTATTTTGACATCTCTCACCACCATATTTAGTCTCTTCAAATGAAGGAAAATACCAACTAGTCACAGGGTTAATGGCTTTAACAAGTTTACCCCTTCGGTTCCTGTTTGCAACACCCAATAGTCCTTTGAAATACCAGACAGACCCGGCAGTGGCCAACAGTAACTCCCCACCCCCTCAGGGTTGAAAAGTTCAGGTTCTCTGAGCATTGTGTCGCAGTGGCACTTGTCCAGCATTGGACCCTCACCATAGTTGGGGGACTTTAAATGTACCAGTGAAAAAGCTTTCTCTCCTTCAAGGGGAAGAAAGAAACGCAGCAGATCTGGCTGGGAGGAGGTCTTTCGTTCTGCCCCGTCTCCTCAGCTCTCCATCAGGCTCTGTTGTGCCTTTTTGCAGCAGAGCAAGAGGGACCAAAACCTAGCCTGAGTTACAAGAAACAAGACAGTGACGGGAGTGACCGGGAGCCACTGAGACACTCCTCGACCTCCCACATCCAATGCATGTGCTTCCCAGAAAAACAACAAAAATAACAAGTCCACAAAATACAACAGCCAGAATGACAAAATCTCTTCCTCAGAGGGTGGTGGAAGGAAGGAAGGAGAGGTGGGAGGGTAAATGGCTCAGGGAGAAAAACAAAGTACCCAAATCAGTCTGGGCACATGCTAGAAACCAACCACAGAGAGACCTGTGGTCCTTTCAGACTCGCAGTGCTGCTAAAAATCCACACGCTGGTGTCAGGAAGACTCTGCCTTACGTGCACCGGAGACAACTTCCAATTCCTCAGAGAAAAGGGAATATGCAGAGGGCTTTGGCAGCGTGGGCCCTGCCTTCCCTGGCAGGGGGAGGCGAGCAGGGAACAGAGAGGCCGCAGCCTCCCTCCAGTCCCACCCGTGCCCTCTGGGTGACAGGTGACTCAGTGGCCTGCAGCAACCTTCGGTTTGGCGGGAGACAGACTCAATGAAGGGAACTTCTCTGCAGAGGGCTGGCGGCCCAGGGCAGACTACCCTACACGGTCTTGTGGAAGAGCCTGTTGCTTACGAATGCCGCCAGGAGAAGAGGCAGCCGAAAAGGTACACTTCGCCAGGGGTCTTTGCTGCATGGGCATGGATAATGAATGAAGGAAAGAGGATGGAGAAGAGGCAGCCACTGATGATGTACGAGGACTGCACTGCTCTGAGAGAAGCCAAGGGCAAACCAGACCCAAAGCAGTAAGGGCAGTTCCTGTCTGTGCCTGACAACCGCGGGTGCATTTCCATCTCCTTATTGAACCAATGCTACTGGAAGTGGTGTAGTGAGCAGAGAAGGGACATACACAGGAGACTGACCAGCTGACCCACAAGATGGATGGGAAACAGACTCACAAACATTCCCTGGACGTGGAAAAGAGCCTGCAACCAAAGGTTGAAGAGCATGTCAGCAATTATTTTGCTGAGACCAGGGAATGGGTGAGGCTTCCTCCCTGCTACCTCAAATGCCAGGTCAGCTATATTTTGAGAGCAAATGGCATTCGCAACTTTGCTAAGCACAAACAGGGGATCACCCAAAAAGCACCGGAAACTGATGTGAGTAAGAGTTCCAGCCACGACTAGACATCTCCACGTAGAGAGGGATCACTAATAATTCGGGTTGTTACTGAAGCACAGGAATAAACACTCCATGAAATAATAGGAGACTGAACCAGGATACTCCACCATTCCAGGCTGCAACACTGGAAAATTCTACTAGCAATATGTGATTCACTCTCTTGCTTCCACTCTATACTCTGGGTTCTTTCTCTCTTGCTCCAGGGCACTCCTTACGCTTCAACGCTGCTCCTCTCTCTTTTGCAGGATTCAAGCATCTAGCTTCGAGATGGTACAAATACTCCAGGTGGAATCTTCCATTCCCCTGACAAGGTCCTGGAGAGAGGGTTTGACGCTGTCAGCCCTGTCTTCACCACCCACATTCTCAACTACACAGAGGAGAAGGAAGGGCCCCCAAATCTCTCACCATGAAGGACGTTTACCGGTTTGTTATACAGGATATTGCAAAGGATATAGATGAAGAGATGCACAGGGTGAGGTACAGGGGAAGGGGCGGAGCTTCCATCCCCTCCCTGGTCCACCCTCCAGGACCCTCCATGTGTTCGGCTACCTGGAGGTTCTGGGATGAGGATTTTGTTGGCATGACATGGTAGGTTGCATGACAGGAGGCTTGACTACCCATTTTTTCTTTTTTTTTTTTAATTTTTGCCCCGCCAAAAATTGTTTCTTAATCAGCAGCATAAAATAGTGTATGAGCACTTTGGAAAATGCCACTGAAGGAGCCTAAGGTAAAACAGGAGTACTCCAAAGGGGAGAAACAGGGTAGGAGAGCGTTATCAGACTGATTTAGGGTTAGTAAGATACACAGATTAAATGGTGTTTGCTCTGACAAGTCACCTTGGACGTCTGTCCTGTACACAAGACAGTTCTGTAACAGCAAATGAGGCTTTAAGTGTCATGATGCCCCAAACTGTGCACTATAGCGCAGTTCTTTTCTATTTCTTGATAAAAAAAATATAAGCAGGAATGAGTAGAGTTGGGTTTTATGTGAGTAAAGTGAAGTCTCTGAAATTAATGGGCTTGTTCTGAGCTTCAAGGAACACACACACAAAGGAAGTTTTTTTACTTGTAACTATCAGGTGCAGTGCTGTGATTTCACAGTTTTTACTGCTTGGCTGTGCTTTTGTGCCAGCCTGCCTCTCCAAAACTGGTTTGTTTCTTGCAAATGGACCAATCATAGTCAAAGAACGGCTTGGCATCTCCGGTTTATGGACCCCAATAAGGAGGTCTGGATGACCTGCACCTCTCAGAACACCCAAAGGAGAAGCCAGTGTCACTTAAATTTATTCTATAAGATGGATATGTAATGCATACAGCACTAATGTAACATTACCATCATCTTAATTTGACATAAAGACAGAGTTCAGAAATCATAATTCCTGGTGCCCGTTCCCGAGCATCAGGAAGCTATGCTGTCCAAATGATAACCATTTAAATGTGGCTATTTACATTTAAACTAATTGAAATGAAATACAATTAAACATTTACTTCCTCAGTCAAACACAGCCACATTTCAACTGCTCAATAGCCACATTGGACCAGCAGCTACCATATTGGACAGCCCAGGCACACAACATTTCCATCACCCCAGAAAGTGCTATTGGACGTCACTGGTCTGGATTAACCTTGGACATAACCTTGGGCCTCTGTGTTGAGAATCATCCACCAAGTTAGAGCAGTTAAAGTGCCAAGATGAGGGGATGAAGGAGGGTTCCACCTCTATTACACATCAGCTACTCCTTCATTCTTTGACATGATCAATTTAAAATCCTTTGATCTTACAAAAGGGCCATGAAAATACAGTGTCAAGCCCTCCCACCTCATATTCTGGAGCCACTACTAACCAAGAGAGAACCCACGATGAATTAATCCAGGCCCAAAACACAGGAAGATGACAGAATTTTTATAGTGCTAACAGATCATCTACTAACCTATAGTGCTTCCTGATGCCAGAGTATTTTTTAAGTAAAGAGAAAAAATTGTCCTGGCACTTGGGTTTCTCTCCTTTAACTCGTGAAGAATTTTAAGGATTCAGCCTTCCTAGGATTTCACAGCCATATATGACAATCTCCAAGGGAACGCTCCATGGTGCTTTTGCTCTAACAAACTGCTCTGCTAACTCTGAGCCTTGACACCTAGTTTAATGGGAAAAGCTGAAGGGACTATTTTTAGATAACAATTTATTATTGAAACTCGCTCGTGTTTCCACTCAAGAGCATAAGCATTCTCTAAGGCCCAAAAGAAAACACCCTACCATGAGCGAGTGATCCAAATTCAAGAGGCAAGAGGCACCATACAGAGCTGGAAGAAGAGCACCAATCATCCAAAAGCACTTACAAAAAAACTTTGTCCCCAAACAATCTAGTCCAGGCCTGAGGCAGCTGCAGCTTTTCCAATTGGAAAGGATGAAAAGTTAATGCAATCTCAGAATCGTTCTACACTCCAAAGCTAGGTTCACCATCTCCAAAGAGATGTAATAAAATGTTTTCCTTTGCCACAGAATTGGTGAACAGGATCCACAGCCTAGGGAAGAGAGGCCCTAAGTACCTCCATCAATTTTAAAGACAGCTGTTGGGAGCCTTCAACAACCCAGGCTTATGAAGAGGGGCCAGGGCTGACTGCCTTCAGCCTCATCCCAGCCCTGACACTCAGTTTGTAAAGTCACAGGGCATTTTGGGGAGCACATTGTTCCTGGTGAAAGAGGATTATTTTGCTTGCCTGTCCTATGCACCCTGCTCTACTCCTCGTATTTTTCAATTCCCAACATGTCCTGGAGATTTCCCTATTTCAATCCTTGGTGATCTCCCTCTTCCTTCTGGACAGCAGCACAATGTGCCACTGTGAGGATGGACTGAACCGGGTCTCCTCTGCTGGACGCCTGGGTTGCTGAGGGTATTTTGCTGATATCAATACCGCCACCATGAATAACCTTGTGTGTGCGTCACTTTACTCATGTGTGGGTCTATTTGTGGGATAGCTTTCTGGCAACAGGACTGCTGCATCACAGGGCCAATGCATCTATAATCTTGGTAGATTGTGCCAAATCCCCCTTCATTGGGTTATAATCTTTTGTGCTCTTGCCACCAATGTATTAATATGAATGTCTATTTCCTCACAGCTTCCCACACAATACTCATCCCAGGAAGTTTATTATACCCTAAAAGTTTTGAGGTAACATTTCTTAAACTTTGTAAGCATCACTAGAGGGAATTTGTTTAAAATGAAGATGCTTGTGCTCCATCCTTAGATATTCCAATACAGTGGTCTGGCTTAAAGCCTAGAAAGCTGCATTTTAAACAAATATTGTAGTGATTCTGGGACAGGTGATCCTATGACCAGTGTTTTTATAAGACATTTAGAGGGTTAGAACATCCCTGCCGAGCCGCAGATGGTGGTTTTTGCAGGCTGAGCTGCAGAGGTGGTGCTGTGCAGCGTTAGGGTCCTGAACTTTGAAACCCAGTGCCGTGGCTTCCTCGCTTGCTAGATGTGTGTTCTTAAGCAAGTTACTTCACCTGGGTGTGCTGCTGTTTTAGTTGTAAACTGGGTCTAATAATACTATTGCTTCTAGGATTAAATGAGCTAAAAGTTGTAAACACTTTCAATAATGCTTGGTCCTTGGTGATTATTTTAAAAATATTTTCTTATACGGTAGAAACTGCTAGTTATCTACCCCAATGTCCATTGTCCCCATCTTCCATGGTAACGGAACTCCTGATTTGGGCTGGGCACAGCCACCAGAATGAATACTGTAGTTCTCAGCCTCCTCTGCGGCCCTCTGTGGCTGGCCGGTGAGACACAGGAGGACAGGCTGCATGATTTGTGGGGTGCAGTGCAAAAAGTGCAGCTAAAAGTATTAAATATGAAGCTTTTTCATTTCTTCCAGGATCTCTCTCTCAACCTGTCATCATGATTTTTATTTGCTATTTTATGTTGCTCCCTCAAGCTCACAGACACTAGTCAGACAAATGAAGTCCTTCACTCTGGTGACTCAGTGAAACACAGCCCCTGGGCTGCTGGGTTTGCCTTCTAGCCAAATGCCAGCCCTGCATTTGGTGGCCCAGTGGCAGGGAGGTCGAATCAGACATCTCCTCTTCCTACTGTCTTGCTGCCCCAGCACACCATGGACAGTGGCCCCCGAGGGTATTGCAACCTCCATGCGCTGGGACATGCTAGGTGTCCAGGTGAGGGAGCTGCTCACTCCCACTGAGTTGCCTACTTCGCTAGCTACGGCACCAGCAGCTCAGGGCAGGGACCACTGTCACCATGCCCTGCCACAAAATGCCATGAGCCATGCTCCACTTGCCTGACACCGGCCTCCTGGGGCCCATGTGCATAGGACAGTGGGCTGCTGCAATCGCTAGGTGGGGATGGAGAGGGGAGACTGGGAAGGCCCAGGGTGTCAAGGGGAGAGGGTCCAGCAGTGAAGGACTGGTCCTGAGGAGGTGACAGGAGGCAGGAGGTGGGACCCTGCATAAGCTGAGGTTCCAAACCCCTGGCATGTGCCCCACTATCCCATTGGACTTCACTTAATAAAACACAGATTCAAACATAAATTTATTAAGAATTTCAAGATGGTTTAACTACCTATTTAACTGCGGTGGTCCCATGCCCATGGAGCCACTCTTGCGTGTAAGCATAAGTTTTATGTGCAACTTTTGGGAAATGCCCTTAATAGCATGGAGAATTTGCCACTATCTGAGACCATGAGGATAAGGGCCACAACTAGGCATGGCAAAGTGTGAGTGAGAAAGAGCCTGGATGCCAAACAACATCCTTTCATTTAAAGCTAATAAGGTCAGGGCCCTTAGCCTGGGGTACAGGGGTTGGTTCCAGAGGTTCGTGACACTATAGACAAACTATTATGTATCTGAGTAATTTTCTGGGGACAGCATGCATGGCTCTCATCAGATTCCAAAGGGCCCACATTCTAAGAGTTAAAGAAACATAGCCATGGGGACTGAGCTTTGAGCAGCTGCAGACAGAGCTCCCTTTGGCTGTTTACATGTTGAAGTAATAACAGTCACTAGCCAGATCAATGTAAGATGTAGAAGAGGGCAACATGGGAAAGACACCACCAGGACTGGAATGATGAAAGGAGGGGCTTGTGGCCAGGCTAGGAGAGAAATTCTAAATTCTTTATTCCCAGTACCATCTTGGTGAGATGAGATTCATGGCTTATACCAGAACCATAAACGATTTGCACTTGATCACTATTTGAAAGTTGCTAGGATCCTGCATATAATTCACATTATTTGAAAGCTGCGAGCACACTGTCTATAATAAATCACTACAGAATAGTGGGTTTTTTTTTTCCAATTAGTCTTTTCAGTGTCTTTGGCCAAAGGCCAGAGTTCATGAATCTTTCAGTAGTTTAAGCGGGGGTGTCTGAGCTGCAGAGATCATATTGACATTTGAAACAGCCACCCTGGAACCTGGAAAAGATAAAGTCGGTCCCCTCCCACAAGAATTATCTGTTGCCTAGATGGAGAATCTTCCCTTGGGGCTGAATCGGCCCCTACTCCAGCTCTTGGTTTTGTTTTCATTTTAAAACAACTGGGACGCTTTATTACAAATATTCCGTGCTCCTCAGGTACAAGATGTACAAGTACCACAAAGTAAAACAAACTTGGCTTCTCAGAGTGAAAGCCTTCTCCCTTTGAAAGCACATACTTGCAGATACTTAAGCTTGGAAATGAGAGCTTGACTCTCTCGCAGCCTATTTGTCATTCCCTTACACAAATCTCTGCTGCATCTCAAACAGAAGTCATAAAAATACATTTTCAACTTTCTTCTTAGAATGTGCCCTTCTTGACTTTAATTTTTGGTGCACTCTTCTATCTCAGCCTTTTCTGTTTTAATTTGGCAGCGACAGAGACAAATATATATATTAATCTGGTAATGATTCAAAAGTGTGGGAAAGTATTTAGCTTAGAGAGGTAATAGAGTCTAGTGGTTAAGAACCTACACTGCCTAGATTCAAATCCAACTCAATATAACCTAGGCAAGTTACTTAACTTTTTCACCATGCTTCAATTTGCTCATCTAAAAGTGGGGATAATAATACCAATATCCAGCTCATAGATTTGTTGTGAGGATTAAACAAGTTAGGGCTGAGATGTAGAAAATGTTTGCTAAGTATGAAGCTACCAGTATTATTCTAGTATATGCAGTATCATAATTCTAAAATTAAGAGAAGTTATAATCTACTTTGGAAGAGACTAGAATTCAGGGTGACTTCCTGGAAAGGGGGCCTCAGCTAGAACCAAAAATTCACTCCTTGGGAACTTGAGCTTCAGGGAGACAAGTCACACAGTGGTGGGACCAGTGATCACTTCGAACCAAATTTCTTTGAGAGGGGTTTCATGTTGAGATGGTGCCACTGGGCAGGAAAACTTGACATATTGTTCTTTATAAAAGAGTTGAAAACAAGGCAAACTAGATGAGGGTTAGCATCTTCCACCCTCCCCAAATTACCAAAGCACTGAAAATTTCTTAACCATAAATACATCTGAGATTAGTAGTAATCAGTCATAATATTGACAGCATCTGCTTAATGGACAGCCAACCTTTAATAAACTCTATGAGGTTTTAATCCTGAGTGGTTCCTGAAATAGTGGAAGTGAGGGCTCTTTTAAACATTTTACATTTGTATTTTTAAATTTAAACTCCCAGTGTACCTCCTTCCTATTGTACAAGCTCACTTTGTAATGAACTCCCAGGAACTTTGTGGTAAATTAAAGGGAAACGTCAATTTCATTTTCGGTCCCTTCCTTCAGCCTCTGTGTTCATCTATTCGTTACTAATCTTCTCCAAGCCCAGGTGCTCTCCCTCTGCCCAACTTATTCTTTTCTTTAAGATTGTCACTTTGCTTTCTCTCTAGAATTGCTGACTCCTGATACCATCTCCCATCAACTACCTCCCGAATGAAAATGCTTCCACCCACTGCTTAAGAGAAAAGTCACCCAAAGGCTGTACAAGGCAAATTCTTTGGCTTTATCTTATTAATAAGTAAGAGTAAAAATAATACCTCATGTATGTATAGAACATTAAGGTTCACAAAACACTTTTTATCTTGACTGTCTCCATTAATGTCACAATAGTTTTGGGAGGTAAGCAAAGAATATGGCAATTCAGCTCATACGTCAGAGAAGTTAGGCAAGGAGGCATTCTGATCTTACGAAATTCGAGGATCAAAGAAAGAACATTTTCACCAAAAACCCTAGATTTATGACTCATGCTTGGTTCCTAAGTTAATTATTTCTGCTTGAATGGAAAAAATAGAGTAACTTCTTAATTCTGGAACCCCTGGGCTGTAACATGGCCTCCTCAATTGGTGAATTTTCTGGCTCCTGAAAGGAAACTATGACATCTTACTTAGGTAAAGCAAATACTGCTCTCAAGTTTTCCTTCATCTCACGGTTGGTCTCCTTTACAAGGAGGAGACAGTCAATGTGTATGGTAAAGCACACACCATTAACCCAATACAACCCAAGTTAATTTTATCAAAACCAGGACCAAGAAGGCCTCTCATTCTGATGGACCAGTAACCTCCTTCTGACCTTTTAAAAATTACTCTTTATTAAGGAATTCCATTAGGTCCTTTTTTAATTTCTTGTTTACAGAGTTCCAGATATTGCATGTTTGGTGTTAAAAGGTTAATATAAATGACCACTGATATTCAAATATTTATTTGGTCAGGATTTTTTGAAAGCTTTGCAAATAGCAACTCTATTTATTGAAATATTTTTTAGCAACATTATGTAATATATTTAAATCTTAGAATATTTACCTTAAAAAGGAGGGAGAAGACAACTGAGTATAGACATAGCAGACGAATATATTCTGCTGTAAGAATATATATAGAAAAAGAAGAAATGGGATAAGACAGTGAGTATATTAGCCAAGGATCTATGACAAATAAATACCTATAAAGAAGGTTCAGGAATAGTCTAAGGTTTGAATATAATTCACTACTCAAGTTGCAGACCAAAAGACCACATCATAGATGAAATATATTATTATAAGATCTTCTTGTCTCTCAAGTCAATCAAACATCCAATCGCTAGGAAGTTACTGAACACCTACTATGTGCTCAGCTATGTACTTTCAGTGACTCTAGTCTCTGGATGTTGCTAAACGCTTATATTAATATTATAGATATTTGTACTACATGGGAATGTGTGGGGTTTTTGTTGTTGTTGTTGTTTTAGTTTTCTTTTCTTAGAGCTGATGGCTCAACTTCCCTATCTCTTACTTCTTCCAAAGTATGAGTCAAGATTAAGATAAAGAAACTCTGCTCTCCAAAAAAGAGGGCAAATCCTTAAATTGACTGGGATATATATATATATATATATATACATATATATACATATATATACATATATATATACACATATATATATACACACACACACATGTGTATATATATATATTTATACACATTTTTTTTAGCAGTGGAGCTTTTTGAAGACTATAAGCCCATATGGGTTTAGTTTTTCTTCCCTTTCTCTTTCCATATGCCTGGAGTGGTAAGGGCCCAGGCCCACTCTTCCACAGGATAAAACCAGATCTTGCTTTTTCTCCTGCCAAGAAGCAGCTAGGTTCATGCTCATTTTGTGCATGATTGTTTCTCAGGAAACTCAAGAAATTGAGGGGTAACTGGCCAAGGAAGGATTTAGATATTGGTGGATCTCCCAAATAGCATGCCAGTTTCTAACAATGCACAATGAAAATATGATCAACCAGCCAGCCCTCACTCACCCTACACTGTTTCCAAAGTTTGGCTCAGCCCTTTTGCAACCACCTTCCCCCCGCCCCCCAGAGGGTGATCAGAGAAGTCTCAGACAGGGTTGCGAAAAGGCACGTCAAGACTGTTTTTCCTAGCTGAGGAAAACGTCAAGAGGAATAAATTCTTCTTCAGTCAAGGCCATGCTGACACGAGAATGATGTCCTAGGAAACAAGGGGAGAGCAACCAAAACAGCAAAGGTTTCTGGCTGAAATTCTCCAACTTTTCCTGTGAACTCTTCGGGAGCAAGAAGTTCCAGAAAGCAAAGCAGTTCCCTCCTGGGTGCTACCATGGATCAGGGCCAACACAAAATATTCACGATCATCTTCAAGAAGTTCCCCATTTCAGGAATTGGAAACCTCAATTTTCTTCCTTGAAACAAAACTTTGGATTATTTATAGCCTCTGCTAGCCACTACGGAACAAAGTAGCTTTTGATTTTAAAACTTGTCAGGAACCCTATCCTAAACAAATTATCCGGAGACTGTATATGTTCACAGTTTCCTTCTGACCCTATCATCCATAAAATGTTTCCAATGACGAGCCCTGGCTATTTGATCCATAGGAATATTAAGGATCCTGAGACTTACGTTCACATACATTAGCCAAGAAAGCAGGCAGGTGTAATAGTTGCACAAGAAAGTTGTGCTATGATTGGTAAAATGCTTAACATACTCTTGGCCATAATAAATATAATTACTAATAATAATTGTGTGGCTCTGTAACATGACCAGTGAAGTGACAACTATGGTAACAGAAAAACAAAACAAAACAGGAACAGGAAGAATGCAAACACTGCTGGTGTGCATGCAACCGAAATGCCATGTGAGACGGAAAATCTGTGAATAAAAGAGAAGGTACTCTTCAGGGAACTCATAACCGAAGGCTGAATCTGGGCTTTTCTTCAGCTTATTTCTCTTTTTCTCACATACACACAAATCCTCCCACCATGTTCTACTCCTTCCGAGCAATAGCAAATCCCATCCTTTGTGTCTGTCAATGTCTCTAGAATGCATCTTCTGCATCTCGGTTCCACTGGCCCATCCATAATTACTTCTAAGTAGGTGAGGGCTAGAGCCTCAGTGCTGGCACCCTCATCTCCTGCTCTTTACTGCAGTGGGTTGTGTTTCCTAGCTAGGGCTCAGCCAATGAGAGGTACTGGAGGGAGGAGTTTGGTGAGTTGCATGGAGGGAGAAGTGTGGGTATTTTCCCCTGTCCCTCTCTGCCTTAGGTAATGTCATCTGACCTGTGGCTGCATCTCCTTCCATGGCTGCAGTATGGTTCCATGGCTCCAGTGTGATTCCAGCTTTTGCCAGTGACTACTCACTAGCTGGGTGACTTTGGGCAATTTACTTAACCTCTCTGTGCCCCAATTTGCTCATCCATGCGATGGGGCGATAGTATCTATCCCATAAGGTCACTATGATAATTACCTAAAGAAATATCCTTAATGTTCTTAGGCCAGTGCTTAGTGTGCAGTAAGCAATCAATAAGTGTTAGCTAGAATTCTTCACCTTTGACCTTTGCTCCAATCACATTGAATCATTCTTTCACTGGAATAAACTTTGTTACCTATCTTTGAGCCTTTGCCTTACACCTATCTTACCTCACCTAAATTTCAGAATCCTACCCATTCATCACAGCATATTGTAAATTCTACCACTTTAAGATATCTTTTCTGCTGTCCTCCATCCCTAACAGAACTCCTTCCTCTTTGGACGTTGAGACACCCTTGTATCTCTCCCATTGCACACATCAGATTCTGTCCTGGGGTTTAGATGTTTGCCTCCTGTTCTCTCTAGGTTTTTACTCTTTTGAGGGAAGGATCCTGCCTCCATCGTCACTGAACCCCGCCCAGCCCCGTGCTCCCTGCTCCCACAGAAGAGGTGCTCCATAAAGGCTCTTGTACTTGATCCCCAGCTCCAGGCTGTGCCTCTACACACAGGCTGCCCTAGAGTCATCATCGTGCCTTTTAAGAAGTAATACCTATGCCCAGAATAATCATAAAAGAGCCCTTTGCCTATTTCACAAGTTAACTAAAATAAATATTTTCCCTATTTTTATAGTCTCTCATACTTTTAAGGCATCAAAACTGTTAAGCTTAACTCGGTTCTGAATTCTCTTTGTAAGTCTTACAACAGCTCACGGTTGTAGCTTGCTTCATCATTTGCACCCGCTCAAATCAGTTCATTGGAGCCACACAGCATTCTTTATGAGATACAGAGCAGGGATTCTCCTCATTTTACACATGTTGAGAATAAGACTTAGGCTCAGCACATTCAGATCCGGCTTGAGCTGCACAAGGTGGTACATTGAGGTCTGGTTCTCTGATCTAGCATCTCAGTCAGGCGCTGTTGCCATGGCAACACCACACTGGTGGGCCACAGAGAAGGTCTAAGAGATGCTTTCCTCATAAACAAAGTGATTTTTGTAAATTATCCAAAAGAGCTGCATCTCCCACTTCACTTTTCCACTGGCATCACCAAACTGAAAGATTCTATCCTTAGAGAGTAAACACATATAAACACCACATCAGCCAGAATCTGGCCCATAGAATCACCTGAGTTCTTTGACAGATTAAAGAGCTCTGAATCTATTACTTTTTGCTCTATGTACAGTTTTTGCCCTTGTGCACGCTAAGCTTTCTGAGGGTCAGGGCATGGGCAACTTTTTTCTAAAATGTATAAGGCACATAGGTTTCACTGCACAGCTGTTTGAAAGGATTGTTGGTAGATAAGTAGATACCTGGAAATCTACTGGATTGATATATCTACGTATCAGGGCAAGCAGAAAAGAGTAGCCTGATGATGGTATCTGTGCCATAGGCAAGGGACACTGACATGCTGTGCTGCTGATCCTCCTTCAGGACTGAAGTACTTACTGCACCAGACGCCGGGACTGCCGCTGGAAGGCAGCCCTCAGCTGGTCAGCCCTCTTTGGAAAATGCCGCCGGTGAAGAGCCCTGGCACATCCAAGGTCACATCCTTTTTCCTGGATACTAGTCATAGGGATATAAAGGCGTGCCCCCTTGCCCCAACTTGGAACAACACAAAGGGCCAGTCCAGCTCCAGAGCATCCATGAAGTAGGCTGAGGCCTTTGTTGAGGTTGCATCTCAGCCCGGTTTCTCCCTCTACCCAACACTGCTTCCTCCCTTTCCCTTCCTCAGGTGTTGATTCCAGGAGCACTCCCTCATAAGCTTGCTAATCTCCTTGGGGACTGCTTCCAAGGAACCCACCTGCAACAGGGAGCAATGAAGAGTCGCCATATATTGACTGACTGAATTGCTCAATTCATTAACTGAGCCATTCATTTATGCATTAAGTTATTGGCAAATCCTATTGGCTTTATTCTTCAAATATATCCCTAGTAAGACCACTTCTCACTTATCTTTCTGCTACCCACCAGCATGCAATTTAGAAAAAGACAAATGAATTGCAGAAAAGCCCCCACCTAGAATGCCAATTAGAAAAAGGCATCTTTCCTCCTGACTGATACAGCCCCCGGCTTGATGAGAAAAGCCAGATGCCCTCGAGCAGTGAACAACCTGTACCATCGTACACTATGGCCTTGCAGCCAGCTCTTCCTAAGCCACCATGACCTCTTGTCTGAACTGTAACCTCTAGCTGCCCTGCTTGCCCCTTGCCCACTCACAGTGTACTCCCCACACCAACCTGCATGTCCTTTAAAAAGGAAATGAGACCATGGCCCCTCTCTTCTCAAAATCATCCAACTCCCAGCCCGGCAGCCTCTCACCTCATTTTCTACAACTCTCCCCAGCTCCCACTCACTCTGTTCCAGACACACTGACTCCTCAGCTGATCTTCATGTTGACGAGCGCACTCGTTCCTCAGGGGTGTTGCCCTTGCTTTACCCTCAGAGGCCAGAGAGCCATGCAGCTGTCCTCTCATCTCCCTTGGGTCTCTGTGCAGCTGTGACAGAGGTCTTCCCAGACCGCCCCTACCCTCTTCTTACCATCCTCCTACCTGCACTGACTTCCTCATAACACGTGATCTCTCATGTATCTATTTACCTGTTTGTTTTCTGCTTCCCCTTACCAGAATATAAGTTCCACGAGAGTAGGAACTTTGTTTTGTTCACTATTATATCTCAGTCCCTACATTACTGCCTGAAATATCATAGGTATCCAATAGATTCTGTTGAGAAAAATCACTGAATAAACAAACTTGCTCACAATCAACGTTCAGCTCCTACCAAACCTTCTGCAAGCGCACAAGGAATAGGAGGGTGAAAAACTGATGGGAACGTGCTCGTTAGGGCTATGTAATGTAAGACTCCTGAGCTCTGGTAATTCTTACAAAAATAATGGATGAGATTGTGAAATAATTTTGGTAGAAACATAGTGTACTTCATCCGATAGCTCAGCCCAATGGCCAGGCTGGGGATTGGAGTAAAGTGCACATGTTTTCTACCAAAATGTGATTTCATAATTTTACATGGCTTTCCTGCCTTATTCTGACTTCTGACTCCTGCTTGGATGAGACACAGTCTATTCTCTTAGATAAAAATTACAACATTTTTCCAATGAGCATAGAAATGTGCTTTTTGTACGGTCCACCTCCTAAACCAAAGCCATTTAAAGTAGACTCTAATACTACTTTTAAGCACCCAAATATTTACATATGGATAGATTAGTAGTCACCAAAAATCTTTATTTTCTAGACAGAAGTTAGGATTCTTAAAGAGAACTCATTTGATTTTAATCCCTGATATTTTGTGCAACATACATAGGAAATCTCATCAGTCTAGATAAATCTAATGTATTGGAATGTTCGCCATAAAGCACCTTTCAAAGACAAAGATGAGTTTTTAGTAATAAGACTTTATTTCACACTTGCCTCCAAGATTTGGAAAGCTGATACACGTGGTTTTTGGTTAAGTAGGTTGTAATCATTGTTAGTCATTTCTCCAGTATGTTTCCTGGGTGATTTTGAGAGGAGGAGGTTTTATTCATTTATTCTTCTCATTATATTTCATATAGACAGATGGAAACACGATTAAGTATTTGCCTAAATATTAATTTACATGGCAGTTAAGCTCTTGGAATGTTGTTTCCAATTGAGTTACAGGAGCTCAGCATTCTCTTGATTTCATTTTGTTTTATTTTGCAGCATGAGGTTACACAGACAAAGTACCAAACCAGGTTTCTCACTGGCTGGGTTCTGGCCTCCCTCTGTACCGACTGTGTGACCTTACACAAGTCATTTGACTTGCCTGGACTTCAGTTTCCTCCTTAGTCAATTCTCCAATTTAGATGTGTTATGCAGTAAAATTTTTGCTATTTAGGAAGTTGAAGGATTTATCTGCATAATTGGCAGATGGAAACAGAAAATTATTTTTAAAAGCTATGTCCCAAAGATGGATTATACACACACACATGAACGCACACACCTCTTTGCCTCTGAATGCAAACACGATTGCAGATATTACACAAGAAATTGGTTGTAGTGGTTACTTATAGGGAGTGGGATTGAGGCTTGGGGAGAAAGAAAGGCGTCTTTTAATTTTAATTTATATATCCTTATATTGTTTTTAAATTGTTATCATTTTTTATAAATAAAAGCTTCAATAGTGATGTGAGAAGCACATTTGATTTGTCTTTCAGACACTTCTGTTTTTTTAAAATAAAGAATGTTTATTCCCTTGTAATTCACCAAAAATCAATGAAGATCTTTTTCAGTAAAATTCTGTGTTTTCAGGTGGTTTCTGGTTAATCATTGGCACATTGAAAATAGAACAGGCTTTGGAATGAAGCCAACTTGGGTGTAAATCCCAGATGTAATATTTAAAAGCATGTACTTCAGGTAGATTATTTGAGCCTCAATTTTATTATCTACAAAATGGTACTAATAATAACAATACTTAATTTCACGTTGATAATCTGTTAGGAAGATTTTAAATAATTAAAATAAAATACCTAATAAGTGTGTGGCACAAAGTAGGTTCCAGTGATAACTATTAATAATACTATTACCATCTTCTTGTTTTCTCTTTTAAGGTCTAGTGATGAATGAAAAGACATTAAGTTACAAGACAAATTAACACTATTTTCAAAAGATCTACTTTAAATACTTAGTTCTGAAGTATAGTAGTAAAAAAAACTTTCTTATATTTTTTCTTTTATTCACTTATTCAGTAACATTGAAATTCATTTAGCTTTGATACTTTGGGAATAGGGTCAAGATCTATTCCACGAAAACCTGGGGCTCTGATCACAAAAGGCACCCACTCCCATCCCAACCAGCCCCTAGACCCAGTTAGAAAAACATGGCAGAGGGGAAAAGGCACACCTCAAATCATGGTTTGGGTGTGGCAAAGTCATAACATGTAACCAAAATGTTTGTACCCCCATAATATCCTGAAATAAATAAAATAAATATAAAAACTTGTTCTTGGGGAAGCTCTAAGACAGCACACATTTTCTGTCTAAACTCTGGTACCAGGTTTGACCTGGTGTCCCTCTTTGTCCTATACTTTGTCACACTGAGTTCAACCTTTTTGCCCCCCAAGTACTCATCCAATCTCAACAGGATCCCATGCTAGTATTAAACTGGAGTTTAAACCCACTCCTTTTGTGAGCCACAACAGATATGTGCTGTTTGAGTCAGGGAACCAGGCCCTGTATGAACTTCTAGACAAAAATACTGAAATAAGTAAATCCAGACTCTAGTCTTTTTGGCCAAGGCCTGTGTCCTTGTTCTTGGCATGAACCAGTTACAGTCAGTACCTTCTGCCATTTGGCCCATGGAAGTCAAGTTTTGCATGAGGCTCAACCTTTTCATGGGAGGGAGGTAATATAATTCCACCCATATCATTAGAATCAGACAAGAGGATGAACAGAAACCCCATGTGATGTGCATGCAGCTAGGCCATTCTGACTACACAGTCATTTCTCTCTGTTTTTCAGACCTTCATAAATAGCACTATCTGTGGTTTCTCACATAATTACCTAACCAATAGAGGTGATTCTGTTTTACAGAGTAGAGTCTCAGATCACAATTAATTAGGGAGGTGGAATGCCTTTAATGCAAGCCACCTAGGGACACATGCTTCTAATCCCTATTTAATTTGGTGCATTTTGAGGGTGAAGGGAAGAGTTATATGGATCATAAAACCCAAGTATGATGCAGTTGAAAGAATCCTGGATTCTAGCCTCCCTCTATAATTCTACCTTTCCAGGCTTCTGTTTCCTCATCCATAAAATAAAGGGATTATACACATGATCGCCAAGGTCATCTGGCCATTCTACGATTCCAAACACTTCAAAAATAATAGGCACAAGTGAAAAAACTGGACTGTTTGGATTATTGTTGCACAAAACAGAGGATACCAAAAACTTTTCTTACTTCTATGCCACAGAATGCAACCGTCTTCAGTCTGTTCAACAGCAGCAGGTGACAGGTATATCTCTCTGTGCTACAGGGAAAGAAATTCACAAATGGCTTCATGGAGGAGTCATAAAACTTGGCTTCCTCAGCCAAAGGAAAGCTGCTCAAAACTGCTATTCTCTGTTCACCTCAAACTGCTCTTGCCCAAGATCACCAAACGCCCTCATGTTGCTGAATCGAATGGTTTCTCTTTGTCCTCATTTTACTAATCAGCTGCAATAACAGCTGGACAATCTCCCGGAAACACTCTTCTTCTGGCTTTTAAGGCATCCCTCTGTCCTAGCTTGCCTTCCTCCTGCCTGGCCACCCCTCTCAGCCAGGGTTTTCCAGAGAGACAGACCTCCTGGCTGGCACCTTCCCTCCATCTCCACTCTAAATCTAGGAGCACCCCAGGGCTTGGTCCTGTACCGTCTTTCTCTTCCTTATCTGCACCATCTCTCTAACTGATTTCATCCAGCCCTGGGCATCCAATACAATCTGCAGGCTGATAATTTCCAACTTGATGTCTTCCCCTCAGACTTCATCTCTGAACTCCAGATGCCCATGTTGAATTATCTATGAAACATTTGCATTTGAATCTTTAACAAATGCTTCAAAAGTAATGTGTCCAAATCAGAGCTCTCGGATTTTCCTGTGTTCACTAAGGCCCTCCTCCACCTGACCTGACCCCATTCCTCTTTGTCTCCATAAATGGTCCCACCACCCACCCAGTTGCTCAAGCCAATGACCTAAATAGCATTCTGGATTCTCCTTACCTCCCACAACCATGGCATGAATAAATCCTGTTGCTTTACCTCCAAAATATTGAATATATCCCAAAGCCATTCTTTGACTCCAAAACCTCTACCAGAATACAAATTGCTCTCCTCTCTTGCCTACACGATTGCAAAGGCTGGTTTCCTGGCTTCCATTTCACTCCACCATTGATTCTCCACCAAGCAGCCAGAGTGGTCCTTTTGAAATAGAATCCAGACTTAATCCCTCCAATGGCTACCCATTTCAATCAGATTAAAATCCAAAATTCTCACCACGACCTAAACATCCCTCCAAGTTCTGGCCCTCACTGTGCTCTGGCCACACTAGCCTTCTTGCCATCCTTCTGTCACACACGGCTCACCCCTACCTCAAGGCCTCTGCACTGCTAACTGTCCACCTGGCATGGTCCCCCCTCCCTCACTGGTGCATGGCTGGCTCTTCTTCCTTTTTCTGCTCTCAGCTCAGTGCCACCTCTCCAGAGCTCTCCTAACCATGAACTGAAGCAGGCAGTCCCATCCCCTCTGCTTTCCTACCGTGCTCTTTAATTTTACTCCTAATGTACCTGAACTGACTTTGTATCTTTCTTTATGTGCCCATTGCCAAAATTCCCCATGCAACTGTAAGCTCCACAAGGGCAAGGTTATGCCTGTCTTCTGAGTTCCCAGGGCTAAAGCACCCTTCTTTCTCCATCCAGAAGTGAGAGTGATCTTTACAAAACAAAAATCACATCAGCTCATTACTTGCTCAACACCCCCTCCCCCCGGCCAAGGTTTCTCATTTCTCTCAGAATAAAGGCCACTCTTTCCCGGGCCCGTCACCAGGCCAACACGATCTGGCACCCAGGCACCTGTGTGACCTGCTCTCATTCTCACTTGTCCTCACTGCAACCACACTGACCTCCTTGCTGGTCCTCAAACACATCATGTGCTACGCTCACTCCCTCTCTCATTCAGGCCTCTGGCCAACTGTTTCCTCTCTAGAGAGTCTTTTCCTGCTTACATAAGCCCAAAGAGCTACTCCACACTGTCCTATTTCTCTGCATGAAACCTATACCACCCAGCACATCATACCATTGTTTGTTCAGTCATTTATCTTATGTTTCCCCACCAGAACACACGCTCCATGTGAAATGGATTGTTGTTTTGTTCACCATTGAATCCCCAGCACCTGGCATCCAGAGATCCTCAGTAGATATTTGTTGAATGAATGAATAATCTGGTCTTGCTGAAAATGGGTAACTTTTTCTAGATTGTGCCCGTCTGGGTAGATCATACTTAAGCAGTAGAAAGACTTATTCCAATAGAAATTGCTCCTTCTTTTCAACAGTTTAGGTCCAGAGCTGCAACCCCTGTGCTCCGGTTAAGACAGCCACATCTATGGGTGAGAAGAAAGATCTTCCTGCCCAGTCCCTGCTTGTACAGCACTCAGGGCTCCTCTGTTCCCTTTCAGTTTCTAGTCGGGCTGACCACTTGTGCACTTGAAACTTGTTTTCTACATTTTAATTCTGTTGACTTTGAGGAGACATATCTTTAGAGAGAGACTAAAGTTCCCCTGAAAGTGGTGATTTGTTCTGTAATCGAGTCTATTTTTGTTTTATTAAATGTTATTGTGAACAACAAGCAACTACATTCCACTTACGGATTCCCTCACTTGGCTAAGTAGTGTTCCAAACACAAACACTGCGAACAGCTAGGGAAAACGGGCTTAACACAAATGAAAGCAAATTGAACCTGCTGATCTTTTTGTTTGGTTTAAAGCTTTTTGTTGGCTATAAAACATAATGGTGACTTTGGATATAAATTTAATATGCTCAAAATTAAACTATTCTTTTTCCTACAGTCCATCTTCTACTAATCCTTCAATTGACAAACTCACAAATATTTACTGAGTTCCTATTGTCCACCCAGCCCTGGTGGAGGGGTAGGAACGGTGGGGGAGGCATGGATAGGTATATAAGTATGTGTGTGTGTACATATATATGTGTGTATATATTAATATATATATCACTGTCCTTCCAAAACAACTACTCTGATTTTTCGAAATAAAAATATCAGAAAAGGGGGAAAAATAACAAAATGAAAAAGCCATTGTAGAAACATCAAAATCCTAGACAACCAATGACAGTTTCTTATTTAGAGTTAAACTTCTGCTAAGAAAACTACTCCCACTGGGCAGACTGCTGCCAAGGCTAGTAGGGAAGCTGGACTCCGGCGGTTCTTCCAGGCTTGGGAGTGACCACGACAGCTGAATCAACATCTCTGTGGACAGACCGACAGCAGGAAAGTCCAAGGGCTTTTGCCCACCGGATTCATCAATGAGTTCTGAATGGTAACATTTCACTGGGTAGTTAGCCATACATTTAGCTCACGTGTGCCAAACACCAGTTCTACGATTCATTCCTTCAACAAGTCCTAAGTGCTTCTTACAGGACTGGGACCAGGGTAATTCAAAGGAAGCCAAGTGCGGGTTTGGAGCCTGTCTTCATTTAAAATTTTGTCATTTTGCTCATCATGAAATTTTTGCATTAATTTTGAATTTTTAAAACAGTGCATTAAAATATTAGTTACCTTGATTATTGAGATTTTTGGCACCACCTTAAATTTTGCAGCCATGGTGAGTGCCTGACTCGCCCCTAGTCTAGGCCCTGCTTTATCACGTGCTGGGCATTTCACTAAGTCCCAGGATTAAGGCAAGGAAGAGACGTGGATGCCAACTTCTAGAATCATAGCTTAATAGGAGGGAACAGGTATGTGCTGAAGGAGAGCCAATAAATGAAGGAGTGGTGAGCACTTTAAGAGAGGTTCAAAAATCATGACAGTGCTTCAGGACTGACAAGGCAGGACAGAAACCACGACAACCCTTCCTGCCCCAGCCCTGCCCCTTCTAGCTGTGTAATGTCAGGCAGACCACTCAACCACCAGGGACTTCTGTTTCCTTATCTGTGACCTAGAGGGAATGTCACCCACCTCAGAGCATGGTTGTAAGGTGAAACGAGGTTAAATGCACGAAGCATGCAGGGGCCCACGATAAATGGCAGCAATTAGTAGCTGTGATTCTATTTAAGTGGGTCTGGAGAATAGCCAATAACTCTGGGTTATGATACTGGGTCCCCCAGGCCTCCCTGGAGAGAAGGACATAGAAATGCAACACACTGTGTGCATTTGCATAAGGATGCATGAGAAAGGGGGCCAGACACTCCCACCCAGTAACTGGCACTTTCTTTTCAAACTGCTTCCAGAGCTCCACACTGAGTTCTGTGTCATTTCGGATCCTAAAAGAAAAATCTGTGATAAGGGAGTGTTTTCCATGTGATCTGTAGTTTTATTACCATGATGGATTTCGGGTATCAGTTTGCTTTATCATAGGGGAAGAGAAGAGCATTAAGACAATTGTTTGAATAATTCATACACAACTGGTAGTGGGAGGACCTACCCAGTTTTCTGAAAAATCACTCTCAAACCACAGACTAGCTAAGGATTTACCCTTTACACACACACACACACACACACACACACACACTCCTTATTCACGGCTGGGCAGTGTCTTAGAATTTAGTTTCTACATGTTATATATCTTTCTTTGCTGCAGGAATTACTTTCAAGATTTGTCAAAAGGAGAAAATACTACCTTGTTTCTGGGAAATCAGTCTGTTCCCACAGTGGAACACTCACTCAAACCAGCAGACAGAGGGAGAGTTGGTGGCACCACAATGGCAGGACTAACGCATAACTGAAAAATCCATCTTTTCTATCCACTTCTTCTGCCTAGATACACCCCTGAGGGAAATGCGTCACTTTGCAGAAAGTCTCTATGATGCTTAAGCTCATCTGGGATTTCATTTCATTGAACAGATCCTGACAACACGTTGGCCTTTGTAGATTGCTAAGGCTGCATCGCCACGGGGACTAAGATTCATTCATCCATTTGTCAAACATCTACCGAGCACCTCTTCAGTGCCAGACACTGTGTTAGGCATGGGAGAATCTCTGGTGACACGAGTGAGATGGGTTCTTCGCTCTCACAAAGCTTAGGGTTTAACAGGGTTGGGAGACAGTAAACAAATAATTAAATCCACAAGAAAAATATCAGGGAGCTAATGTATAGAGAGAGAAATAAAATTAGGCAATGTGATAGTAATTGGGAGGAAGGTCAGCCTTGAGATGGGGTGCTGGGTGGGGAGGTGACATTTCAGCCTAGGCTTGAATGATGAGAAAGAGAATGCCTTGTGACGATCTGGGGAAGGGTTCTGGGCATGCCCAGGAAATGGCACTACTGCACACCCTTACCGTGTCATTCACAGGTGAATGAAGCGTGTGCTGAGCTCCAGTTCATGGAGCACATGGACCGGGTTTTGGGGTGTGGTAGTGCAGGTTTCACAAGAAAATAACCTTTGATCTTGACCCCTTAGCTTCTAACAGATGCTAATGGAGCCATCAGCCATTGCAGAGTCTCTGGAAATGATGAAAAAATCTATTTTTCAAGGATTGAGGCCAAGGAGAATGGAATGTAGTGGTAGAAGCTTTCTTTTCACTTGTGGGAGATTGAAACTGGCTTTGGGAAGTGGAACATGAAGTCAGTTTTGTGATAACGGCACTAGGTTCCCTGAATGAATGAGAAAGGAACTTGTTCCAGGCTTGGAAAAACAAGTCCTAAAGGACCAAGAGCCAGTGGGAAGAGGAGAGAGAGGAGGGGATCATGTGAGATGAGCTTACCAGGAAGGGGTAATAGACCACAGGCCCTTAGGATCCTGTCACTTCCTAAAATACATGCCATATGCCATGGAATGAAATGTTAAAACAATCTATCTACACCCTAGTTTCTTCATCCATAGAGAGTACCTTCCTCACTGGGTCATTATAAGAATTAAATGAGAGATGCATGTTCCTATCCCACGGGTCAAAAGACATTGCCCACTACTGCATGAAAAGACAGAAAAACCAATCTCATTCCTCTGACTTTATCCAAGGTTGAAGGATATTTCTTGTTTTGGGGCTGACATGTTGTTTCCTGCTTACGTCCCTCCTCATTTGAGTTCTAATGTCTTTTTGCATAACTCAAGCAGACAAATACTACATTTTTCATTTTTCCTTGCATAGGGATACTTGACTCATTTTCAAAACAAGACCATCAAGATCATCGAGGAACACAGTTGGACTGGAATTTGTCCAGAGAATGCAGGGCAGTCGTGGGGACCCTTTGAGAGTGAGACTCTCACAGGAGTTCCCAAGTTAATCCCATTTAGAACTTGGAACCAAGCAGAAAATTCTTCTGTTGTCCCAGGGCCCTGTGCCATTTCTAAAGGAAAAGATTGATTTAAAATTTCCTCAAGTTAGAATTCACTTCCTCGAATTAGAATTCATTTCTCTCTGTCTATGGGAAAATCTAGGAGAAGGATACTTTTACATGGTTCTCTTAGTCATTCACATCAGAACTCAAGTAGAAGAGTTTCTTGCCTCAAAGTGCAGTGAAAAAAAAAAAAATATGACAGTTGCTATATCCATCACAGAACATGGTCTGGAGCAAGAAAACCTGTTATAAAATATAGCCCTGCTACCTAGGGTCTCGATGATCTTCAGGTTTCTCTATGCCTCACTTTCCTCAACTCTAAAATGGGAATAAAAATAGGACCCAGCCTCACTGGGCTCTTGGGAGGGTTAAATTAGTTAATATTATAAAACACTAGAACAACATATGCATAAGAGAAATCACTCTATAAGGGTTAGCTATAGTATAACTACTATTATTATTTCTATCACAAAGATCCCCTGAGACCTCATGTCAAGGGAGAATGGGAACAGAGGAAATATAGCAGAGTGGTGATGTCCTTAGTGTTTGAACAAACCTAGGTTAAAATCCAGGTCCCATCAATTACTTGCTGAATTAACTTGGGAATGTTTAGAAAAAAACCCTCTAAACCCCAATTTCTTCATCTGTAAAAAGTATCTTCCTCATTGGATTATTATAAGAATTCAATGAGATAACACACGTAGGGCACTTAGCATAGTATTTGGCATATAATAATTACCCAATAAATATTCAATAAAATAACATCATTATTTGTTTTCCTATTGAATCTTCAGGTTCAACGTCAACACGCTCACCCACTGCTCAGTAAATGCTTGCCAGTGCCACTTTGGTCTCTGGGCTTGTTTTTAGCTACTCTGAAATGATATCTAAGGATAAAAGTAAAAAACAATCATCTATGTATCCACTTTCAAAATATTGAAATAAAATATGCCAGGCTTCATTCTCAAATCCCAGCTGAGGGTACCCTGACGGCAAGCCATTCTGCAGCACACCTGGGGGCTGGAGACAGAGACCAGAAGGAGATTGAAACTCTGAATCCCTGTTGTTCACTCTCCAGGCTTTTTCCTTTGTCACCATCTCCAAGGCAAAGTTCTTACATCATCTGAGTCTAAAACCCAGCGTCTTTTGTGCATGACTGTGATTCACTGCGCATTTGGATAGAGTGATGGTGACTATTATCTATTTTTCCAAGACCCATTAATTTTCTAAGAATTCTTAGGCTACTAGGCTAATATTATGCCCAGCAAGAGATCACTCATAAATGTGTCCAAACTTATTTTATGACAGGAATATAGTCACAAAAGTACGAATGGCTTCCTAATAACCAAAATGAAAAATGAAAGAGGTTAATTAAAAATATAAACCATTTTGTACCCTTTTCATCTACCAGCAATTTTTATTGTGAGTAGCTGATTTTGTGGAGAGACAAGAGGCTCAAGGAATATTCTGAGGGGTGGGTAAACTTTCTTAGCAACTGAGCTGTCCACTTCCAGCTGTTACACAAGTAGGTCACCCTCATCCTCTCTCCAAAGTTGGTTAATAGCATACTTGACAGGCAAGATGGCCACTGGGACCAAACTTGAACACGGCAGAAATGAAGACATAGCTAGTAATTATTGATGGATTCTTTAAATGAGGATGGTCTAAAAACCTGGGATTACAGATGAATCGTGCCTCATGCACGTTTCGATGCACTTTCAGATGTATTATTCCCAACACCACTTCTGTTGTGTTCTACAATATTCAGCACAGAACCATGTGTAGGTAGTTTGTTCAGTATTTTATGTTGACAACAAAGATGGAAATCTGAATCACTAATATATAACCTGGGATATATTCATTTTTTTTCAGTTTTTCCCATACGTTTTTCCAAATGTGAGTTCTAAGGGAACTAATATTCAGTGTTGATTGTTTTTTTTCTTTTAAGGTACTAACGTTTTTTCAGAATCTGTGAAAAAAGAAAAATGTTTTCAGGAATAACAGTGCAATTTTAGACATGCATCACTCATTTTCAGGATTTGTAATGGAACACCAAAGGGTTTCTTTCTATACAGCTCATACTTTAAAGTTGGCTAGTGCAGTATCAATACATACTTCAAAAGAAACTTCTCCAATCTACCCAATTATCCATTTTTAATAAAGTCACAGACATAGAAGAAACCTGTAAACACTTAAAAAGAAAACTTCCTAAGTTATACTTTCAGACGAGATGGTCTTAATCATAAAATATTGTTAAGCAAAGGAGGCAGCTTTCCAGTGAAGTGAAAGCATATTAAAGTCACGTTCATTACAAGCACAGCCCCAAATAACACTTCAGCTCTCCTTGGCAGTGAGGCAAAAGTTTTTCAAATAAGGAATGGAAATTTCGCTAAGCATCTAGCTAAGTTATATATCACCTAGCTGTATAGAAACATTGCCATTCTGTTAAGAGTAATAGAATGAATAAGTACCAACATGCTTGTCTAGAGGGGCAACCAGCTTGCAAAAACACATTTATCCGTGTACTCTTTTAATTCTTCCACAGTAGGAATAGATGAATTTGAAGGTTAGGAATACTCCTTAAGACTGCCAAAGTATTTTAGGTCGAGCTGTAAATTTTTCCTGAAGTTCTCTTCCAAGATTATGCTGAGGAATGAGAAGAGAATCCTTCAAATGGTTCCCAGAGTAAACTATAATCTGTTATGGAAAAAAGAAGTAAAAATTACATCTCCCTGTCTCTTGATGCCTTCCAAAGGCCGAAGGCTTGCCAATGCATGGCGGACACTCTAGGTGTAGCTGGGGGCTAGAACTCAGGGAAGGAGTTCTAACGTTGGGACATCATCAAAATTGATGATGTGGGCAGAGGCTTCCCACTTTGTCTAGAGAAACATAAACCTTGTAAGTCTGTCTTCCTTGGTGTTGACATTTGGAAGAACAAAGGCATCATTCTACTCACTTGTGGGAGGCAGCCTAGGACCATGGGAAGCTGAATCCAGGTGGGCTTAGGTTGATGTGTCCACTCTCCTGCTCTCTAACTGCAGTGCTTTAGGCATGTCATCCTAATCTCACGGTGCCTCACCCTTTCTCATCTATAAAATGTTGATAATGACCACCTTCAAGATTGTTGTAAAGGCCAGAGAAGATGACAATAAATGTGCTTGGCAGACACTGCTTAATGCTATCTGCAGATCACAGACCGTGGCTGCCTAGGAAAATATTGTGTGACTATTCCATTAAGTTTCACTTCACGCTTCTCCCTGGGAGCTACTTCTATAACAGAAATAGGATATGCTATGCATTCAAGTTCCCTTAGACCTAAAACATTCTCCTGCAGCTTATGAAAGATTTGTTTGTGTTTTTTAATGTGTAAATTCCAGGACACATCATAATTACCGCACATTCAGCCCAATCTCCTACCTCCTCTGCATTTACAGCAGAAATACAATCACGCATATTTCAAAGCGGACATTCCAGTGCCCTCAGTCACTCAGTGCAGGGCTCTTGGGTTACACGGGCCAAGGAAATTAATATGTTTCTGAATTGTCAAAGTGGAAATTGGGTCTAATCCAGAGCTAGTGAGGAAGCCTCCCCCAACCCCACCACCACCTTTTCAATCTTCTTTCTTTGCTGGTACCTTCCTCTCACACCATAAACAAATTAAAATCTCCCCTTCTTAAAACAAAACAAAACATAACAAAAACAAAAACTCTCACCTCAAGTTTCTTTGTAGGTATGGTTGACCCTCTTTCTTCTCACATCCACACATGTTTGCTGAGAAATCTCTACCAACCGTCTACATTTTCCATTCATTCTTCCACCCAGGGCAGCCTGGTTCTGCCCTCATCGTTCCACCAAAACTGCATACATTCAAGCACCAATGGCCTCCTAATTGTCAATTCCAATGGCCAAGTCCACTGTGTCCACCCTCTCTAATGCGTGGGACTCTGCTGATCACATCCTCCTTTGGAGACTCCTAACTCCTTTGGCTTCTGTGACCCTTCACTTTCCTAATTCTCCTCAAGCATGCATGCCTGGTTCCTTCTGTTTCTCTTGTGTCCCTGCCCCCTTGCTAAGCCGAAGCCTTAATTGTGAGTTTAAGGCTTCATACTTGGCCTCTTACTGTTAGTACTTTCTACCTTCTCCTTGGGTGACACCATCTCTGCTCAAGATTATAACCACGATTTTGATGCTGAAGGTTCCCATGGCCACAGTCCTCCCCAGATTATACCTAGCCTTCAGATTCTTGCATCAAAGACCTGCTGGAAACCTCCACTTAGGTGTTTCCCAGGCAGCTCAGAACCTGCCATATATCTTCTTCTACCCTAAACATCAAGGTCCTCTTGAAATGCTCTCACCTGTTGGCACCATCAACCAAGCAGCTGCCCAAACCAGAAATCCCAGAGTCACTCTCCTTTGACTCTTCACTCCTACTCATGAATCCTCAAACCCTGCCAATTTAATCCCCGTTATGGTGCCTTATTTACCCCTTCCCTTTTAAACTTAATACCCCACCCCTGCCCTAATTCAGGCCCTTGTCGTCACTCACTTAGGCCCCTGGGAGCCTCCTAATCAGCCTCCCATGGCCAATCTTACCTCCCCCACAGCTACTGAACAGGCAGGTCCAGCCATGGAGTAACAAACACTCAGTGGCAGAGTCACACAAATGGTTCTTCCAGAAGGATCTTGCCTTCACCTTGCATTTCTTTATTATTCTTGCCCAGATATAGCTCTCGTGACTTTCTGCTGATTCTGAGAGCTGACACCCTTCCAATAAACTCCTTTTCTGTTTGATTTAAACAGCCCACTTATGCTGTTTGCAATGAAAATCCCTGACTAGCACACAACTCCTTTTACTCTCTACCATAATTACAGATTTTTGTCTCCTGGAGTGGCCTATGGCTGCCACCAAGGGCAGGGACAGAGGCTATGTACTCCATGTACTGTGCACTCACGTGTATGTCCTCCAGCTACTGACTTAGTGTCTGATGGATAGTAGGCACTTAAGTGCTTGCTCATAGTATGAATATTCTTTAGCAGCTTTTCATGATGCTATGAAGGTACAGTAGGACACCACTTGTTTTGTTTTATTATCTTATTTTTAGCCTTAGAATCCCCAAAACACACACAAATTTCTCACAAAGTAGAGAAAGCAAATATTCTGGCAGATCTCACTGAATCACAAACCTGATCCTTTGGTTTCTCCATCTGTTATATCTGTATGCAAGAACTTCCTCCCAGAGCACACAGATATCTTTACCAGCTTTTAACCATCAAGGCAGGTACTATTGATAGCTCACACCTGAGTGCTTTAGAAACACCCGCTCTCAATAGCTAGTTCAAAGTCTGACAATCTTTCGCCAAAAAATACTTCTCAGACCCAGCAGCTCCACTCTCAAGGTTGCACTGTGATTGTTTGTGATGGCAGAGGATCAAGGGACTCAGGCAGCGTGATGGGTAAATAATCCAAGAGCTATTTCCCCATTGGCATGTCAGGGATGAAACAGGCCATGTATTGGTGAGGCCAGCTGTAATACCGCTTCACTGTTCTATTTGGAAATTACAACATAAGCCTCTAAAGTCTTTGAAGTCCTATGGTAGGAAGGATTATTAAACACAACCTCTTTCACTACAGAAAAAAATGTTAAAGGTTTTCTTTTCTTTTTTTTTTTTTTTTAATCAATCTCAACAAGGGCTTTAGAGATTGATTAAATTCAAAGTGTTTGTTTATACCATATTCTGTTTGTCAGGGATTGTAGAAAGGATGTGATCCCTGATCTCCAAGATGTAACAGTCTGATGAGGTGATGGGATGGAGATTCCACAAGGGAGATGCTAATCAGATTTACAGAGTGGGAAGTGAAAGCCATGGGCAGGGGGGGAAAGGAGAGGTTCATTTCACCTGGGAAAATCATGGAATATGTTAAGAAAGAGCCAGACCTCAAAGCATGGATAGCATTTAAATAGGCCAGGATGGGACAGGGGAATAAAAAGTCAGGATTCTACAGGTGTAGAGACAGTGTACACAGACCAAGAGGCAATAAAGTAAAGGGTATGTTGAGTGACCAGCCCATTAGGGATTAATGGGAAGGCAGAGTAGAACAGTGACCAGTACATTAGGGATTAATGGGAGGGAGGAGAGAATTACAGTTTGGGACAAATCATGAAGGGCCTTGAATGCCAAGCTAGGCAGTTTGCACTTTACCCTGTGGGCAACTGCTAATCATCAAAGGATGCTTAACAACAGGGCATTTCTTCTTTCTTACATCTGGAGGGGCCAGGGAGTTGGTAGCCATCCCAATGCATAGTCCTCAGCTATGGACACACATTAGAATCACCTAGGGAGTAGGTTACTTTGTTAATGTGTTTGAGTTTTTATCAATGCCAAGTCTGGCCCCTTTTCAGGTCAAAGAAATCACTATCTCTTGGGGTAGTAGCTGGACATGGCTATTTTAAAAAAACTTTTTGGGTGGTTGTTAATGTCCAGCCAGGACCCACTGTATAGGTGAAACAGTAGGTTGTTCATATGATAGAAACTTCTGATATACTGTGAAAGTTCCTTACTTCTAAATAACTTCCTCCTAGCAATCTATTCTGTGTTAAGCACTACCTTCTTTTAAGATAGACAGATAGAGAGGTAAATAGCTGAATATGTAATGAAACACTCCAAGAGCTGAATTGAACACAACCTAGACCTGAATGCATAAATACATTTATATGATTTAGTTGATTAAGACAAGCATAAAAAAATTGAGGGAGATTGCTGGGATAGTAGTCAGCCGTGAAAAGCAGGGTTGACCAGCAAGGCTGTCCAAGACATGTTCAACTGCCTGCTGGCTCTACTTATTGAGATTCCCATCACCTCTATTAACATAAATGGATTTCACTCTTACAAACCAAATATTGTTTAATAAGAGAGAGAAATGGGGATTGCTGCTCGGGTGACCTACCAAAAGAGCTTCTGCTGTTTTAAGAACCAGAACTTTTTATGAATACTATATCCCAAGATGCAAGTCACAAAACATGGTAACTGTAGGCTAAAAGGTTTGAAGATGGCAACAAAAGCATAAAGTCCTATGACAAGAAATTATTTTTTTTCTCCCAACATATTGTGACCTTATCTGACTTCTGCAATTATGAGAAGGGAAACATCCTAAAAATCGCCAGGTGTCTTGTTGGGGATCAGGCTGGAAGCTGGGTAGCAACTTTCCATTCAGCAAGTCTAATGTGACTAGGGAGGGACCCAGACTGGGTGTTGGCCTTGATAAAAGGAGGTTATCCAGGCAGAGTCTACATCCAGAAAAGTCAGTCAAGGAGGGAGGAGCAGGCAAATATCACTAACCCAGGAGGTTAAGTCCCAAGTGGAGGGCTCACACCAGGGAACTCGAGGACCCAGACTGGTTGACAAGGAGGCCAAGGGTTAAGGGCATGCCCAAGAGTTTAAGGGATGAGAGATCAGTTTGGCTGGGGGTCTCATAGAAGGCACCAGTACCACCAATAATGGACCTAATTGATGCTGAGGTACCAACTATAGGGGACAGAGAAGTGGGGAACCGCCAGCTGGGGTGGGAGACTGATGAGGCAGAAAGCAAAGCACTACTGGCAAAACCCAGTAATTTATAAAGAAAAAAGTGTACTCCATTGGGAGTGCATATGCTAAGCGTGAAACTCAGTCTTATTACTTTACATCCACACCTCGTTCAGGCACACAAAAGTGAGAGGACGCTCACTTATGCTTACACTAGAGCCAAATGATGAGAAAAAGAAAGTTCTTTCTCTGGTTGGAATAAAGAGCAAATGGCAAAACTATAAGCAAAAGGAAATTACATTCTCCTTAATCTCCCCAGAAGCTGTGTTGGAAAGCTGTTTGAATTAGAAGAATTAATGTTTATCTCGTCTGATCTCGGAAGCTAAGCAGGGTCGGGCCTGGTTAGTACTTGGATGGGAGAAGAATTAATGTTTATAATGTTGATAAAATACAAATCTAGTAACACTAAGAGTAAGAATAACATCAGGTTATATGTATAATGTGCTCACCATGTGTTAAATGTATTATAATCTTCACAACAATCTTATGAGATAGGTACTTCTATTATCTCCATTTAATAGGCAAAGAAACTGAGACACAGAGAGGATAAATAACTTGCCCAAGTCCGCACAGCTTGAAAAGGCAGAGCCTGGGGTCTAATCCAAGCTGTCCAGTTCCAGAGTTTGTATTAGCCCCTAGGCTTAAGTTGTTGCTCATGATAAGGAACTACCTTTGAAGGAATAGAATGAACCAGGAGCATGTAGGAAAATGCATAAGAACATTTTCATGATCTAATACTGGATTCATTCATGGAATTCATTCATTCAACAAATATTTAGTGAGCATCCATTACGTGCCACGCCCTTTTCTATATGCTGAAGATCGCAGCCAGGTAGGATCCATACACATCTGAAAGAGTGAATACATGCTACTCTGTATGGTGTAATAAGTAGTGTTTTGTGGGTTTGGTAGGCCCAAAGCACTGCATCTTTGGAATCTGAGTTCTTCCACATGTCTGGAATATAATTAGCTCTCTGATGAAGAGTTTCCAACACAACAAAGCTAGCTGCAGAGTGCAGGTCTCAGGGGAGACAGGGATGTTCGCAGAGAGGCAGCACTGCTGGAGGAAAGAACCCGTGGAGAGCCAAGGAGATGAGGCCCCGCCCCAGGGCTGCCCCGATATGTTCTGTGCATAAGGAGGTTGCACTGGATGACCCCCAAGACTCGGCTCTAGGATCTGGGGTTCCAGGCAGAGCCAGGGAGAAGCCAGGCTGTTCTTGGGCACAGCATGTGACAGCCATGCTAAACAGGACAGTAGTAGTAGCCAGGGCAGCACCAGGGAAGGGTACATGATACTGTAGGACAACTTGGCCAAATTTTTGGTGTAGACTATCTCTCCCAGAGGCATCCAAGGAACCCCCAGACTTGTGCTGGTTTCCAGTCTCTACACAACAGGGGATTGCACTTCTGCTTAGAGAGCTCCAAAGAGAACAACCAGCAGAGACGATGCAGGATCAAGCAGCCCCTGAAGACAAGAATTGCCTTATGAACTTTGTGATGTGAGGGTGGGATGCTGAATAAGCCCCCCAAAAGTCAGGACAGGAGCTATAATCTACAGGAAGGAGAGGACTGACCCTTCTCTCCCAGGAATTCCCCTTGGGATCCTGGCCAGACTTGTGGCTCCAGCTGGGCCTCAAGAAGTACCAGGCAGGATTTATCACTGTTAATAATAACTGGCACATGACTGAGTGCAGAACCGAAACGCAGATGGCCAAGTAGCCAAGAGTGTCCTTAAAAGAGAAGGGACGAGTTTGGGTGAAGGAAGGGGATATCAGAAAGAGACACACACGTGCACTTACAACGTGATTTCAGTACACTCTGCCACACCCCACCCACCCCTTGGTCACGCCCAACCCCGAAGCCTGCCTGCCTCAGATGCTATCACTTGCTCCAAAATACAAAAACCATCCAGACTTTTCCTGCATTAGGCAATTTCTCACACCCCAGCCCCTATTGTGGAAAAGCAATGTTGGGCTTCCCTACAACAAGTGCTTTCAATTTCTCTCTTAACCTGACACCTTTCCGCAGCTCCCTTCCCCTCCCAGGTGGCTTAGCATTTCAAACTCCTCATTAAGGAGCAGTATCTGAATTTGGTTTTACCTCCCCTCCTTCCTTCCTAAGTTCCTCCAGTGGCTTCCTCATAGGGTCAGGTAAAAGGTGCTAAGCCACAATGCCCCAAAATGAGAGTGAAGCCAAACTCCACTCAATGAATGGCTCTTTTAAATTGTAACTGTTCGGATGCGTGCCCAACCGCATGGTCTCCAAGAATCCTCAGCCGAAGGGCTCCTGCCCCCACAGCTGGCATTAGGAAAACGGAAGGAACAGTCTCAATTCAGTGGAGCGCCATCACTCAAAGGGGTTCCAAGATTCTCTGAACTGTGAATAAATCAATCACAGTTGAATTTTTTATAGGATAAATGAATGAATGAAGATGATTTTTATAGGATAAAATAGATCCCTTCTTTCCTCAATTTAATTCAAATCTAAGATATAGAAGTGAGTTCAAATTTGAGTCTGATGTAATCTCACTTCCCTTGATGTCAGGAAAATAAAAATATTCTACAAAAAACATAGAGGGAAATCAAGAAAGCAGGGCAACCGCTGGCAACACTAGAAAGACAAAACTGGACTGCAGTGTGTGGTCACCTGCACTGGTGCAACCGCCTTTGCCTGGGGGAACCCTCCGTTGCGTTCCATAACTCAACACGCTGTCCGGCTGAAATTTACCTGATCCTGTGTCCAAGGGAGACAAAGCATATTTCAAAATGGCCATGAACGAGGGACACTGGAACTGTAATCAGAGATGCTTAGGGACTTAATACTCTAAATAAACCAAAAGAGTGAATCTCAAATAGAATTTCAGGCAGGAGGGGACATATATAGAGACAAGGTGACTTTTCCACCTACCCCATGTTTGATCCTCCTGTGATAAAATTCTAATTTGCAGATTGTTTTCCAACTTAATTTCCTTCACTGGGCTTTAGCACCTTTCTCTCCATTGTGAATTAACAGATTGGCCAAGGACAAATAGGAAGTGCCATTTGTGTTCCTAGTACTTGTGGGCAAAATTCTCTGAAACTCACAACTTTCTGTGGTGGGTCCAACCCATGGAGGTGGATGGGACTAGTTTCAAAGGGTTTCTGCAGCAAGATGACATAAATTTGCAGAGAGGCTCGTGAATAGTTTGCCAGATTTCAGCCTGGAATAATTTTATTATCTTTAATTTACCAACCTAGAAATGGGTTTATAGAGGAAATTCTTGGTGATGGCTTCACAGCAGGCAACCATAGCAACCGGCACACTGCCCTGGAGTCTGGAGTGGACCGTTATGTCCAAGTTCTGGCCTTTGAAAAACCAGATCTGTGACAACTGAAGCCTAACCTGCCTGCTCCACCCTGGAGAGCTCAGAGGAGAATGAATCAACTTCCCCCAGCCAAGCCAGTAGTGCCAATCCTGAGCCAGAAAGCAGTGGCTGTTAGAAAGAAAGCAAAAAGCAAAGCCACAGTGCCTTCATTATACTATTAAACTGTAATCACCTTTTCCTATAAGCATCTTCCTGTTTTCCCTGAAGGAGGACTGTTTAACTGCCATGCTGGGCAGAGGTGCCAACTCAGCAGAGAGCATTTCCTGTGGGCCTGGGAGGCGGTTGCATTCAGCAGGCTGCGGCATGCCCACTGACCCAGAGGCCCCCATCCTGACAGAGGGCTGGGGGTGGGGGCTCAGGGACTGCTTTGAGCTTCCTTTTCTCAGGGCCAGCACTGCAGTGAGGCAAGCCAGGAGCTGTTCACGCTCAGGGTCATGAGAGTGGCTCCTCCGCCCCAGCTCTGGCTCTGCTGAGGACCCACAGTACAGAACGGTGTATGTGGGTGTGTTTGTGTGTGTGCATGTGTGTAAACATACGCTGTGGAAGTCATTGGCTCTCAAAGTGTGACCCCCAGACTCGTAGCAGCAGCAGTAGCCTCTAGGAACTTGCTAGAAATTCTCAGGCCTCACTTCAGACACCCTGAATCAGACACTTAGTGAGTGGGGCCCGGCAACCTGTATCTTAACACACTCGCCAGGTGATTCCGATGCAGCTAACATTTGAGAAGCACTGTGCTAGAGAATAATGCTCCCCAAAGCCAGTCTCGCAGCATACGCAAGGCCATCTCCCAAAATGCTTCCCCCACAACCAGAACAGGGAAAGGTGGGGTGGTGACATTAAAGAGACTTTCCTAAAGCCATCAGCAAGGTAGGAATCCCTCTGATAATAAATCAGGGATTGCCCCTTCCCAGCTACCCCTAAGTACACTGTAGTGGGCAAGACTTGGCAAGTATTGGAGATAAATGAAGATTATCATTGAACTAGTTCCTTTCTGTTTCTTCTCCTAACTAGACAGCTCAGAGTTGGCCACTCAGTGACACTGTGTGACATGAACCAGCCATTTGAATATTCTAAGACTGAGATTTCTTCCTCTGTAAAATGGGGCTAACATTACCCACTTGTAAGGGTAAGAGAAGCTAATGTATGCAAAGCCCTGGGCAGAAGTCTGGGGCAGAGTGAGCTGTGGTGACAAATTCATACATCTAACCAGAGGTTCTGGGCTCCATCCTCCAGATCAATTGAGTGGGGAAGGAGGTTTAGCTGGTTTCATTTATGGTGCAGTGTTTTTTAAAGGAGGCTATTTTCCAGTCCACATGGTCTGGGGCATCGGGTTTCTAAATGGTGGTGACACAAGGGAGAGAGAAAGGGAAGGAGAAGACACTCAGTCTCTGCTCTTGGGTACTGAGAACCACTTTCTCTTTATATAAATGAAGTTAAGAAGACACTTCTGAAGACCTCACACTTAAGCTTTCTCCCTGGGACTCAAACATTATGGTGTAGTGAGGCAGTGACCAATGCCCACCTGCTGAGTGACCTCAGGCATTCCATAGTGGACTCAGTTTCCTCTTTTGTCCAGTGCTGGATTATAAACAGGAGTGAGGATGAACTCATGCAGCAAAAACACTATCAGTCACAAGGTAAATGTGAGGTCTTAGCACTGAGGTCCCGTTGCAGAATTATGGAACCACTTCTGCAAAGCTGGACTAGTGCCATCCAACTCTCCCAGCTCACACATGTATACTGAGGACCAGAAAGGCTGATGACCTGCAGGGGCCACACAGCTGGTGGGTGACAATCACTAGCTGTTCTCTTTCTCTTTCTTCCACTACGGAGCACTGGGGTGGGGAGCAAATTCTCAGAGGTTCTATCCACAGGCCAGGTAAACAAAGACCGCCTCGGGTCTCTTCCTTGGCCATCCCTTGCAGCATGGCTGAGGGTTAGGAGGAGGATCCATGACTCACGTTTTTCCTGCCGAGGGGAATTAACTCCAAGATAACATTACCCATGTGGGGAAAAAAAAAAAAAAGCCCAACCAGCGAGGACAAAAGTTCACCTAGGGCTCTTCTCCACGGAGCCACCTTACCTTCCTCATTTAAAATCCACGGCAAAAACTCAAACACCGAGTCAAAGCCACAAGTGTCCTCTTCAAAGGCACAGGACCCAGAGGGCAGGTCCAGGGCACCAGCGAGCTGCAGGGCTGCGGGCACAAAGCGAGTTTCAGTTCAGCTGGGCTCCCATCCGCGAGCGTTTGCACCAACTGGGGCCCCCAGGGAGACGACCCGGTGAAAGCGTGGGGAAGGCGTGCAGCAGGGGCGGGAGGGGAATGCGCTACTACAAACCCCGACACGCACTCCCGGCGCCTACTCTGCGCGACCCCACGCCCACCCCACTCGCCTTGGCTAGGAGAGGGAGGTTAGCGGCTGCGGAGGAGGACCGCGAGGCGCCCCCGGATGGCCCAGCCCAGCACAGCCAGCCCGGCCACCCGGGGCAGCAGGAGCCGGAGCGAGTCGCCAGAGCGCCCCCCGGGGGTGTCCCCAGGTCCAGGCCTTACCTTGCACCGCCAGGAGGACGACCCTTAACAGCATGGTCGCGCTTCAGGGAGAAAGGCTGGGAAGGGGTGCAAGCTGCCAGCCCGCTGGGACAGGCTGCTCCTGGTGAAAGGATGCGTGGGGGGCGGGGGCGCCGGAGACCCGGGGACCCAGGGAGGGAGGCAAAGCGTGCGCTTGGAGCTGCCCAACTTTGCAGAGCGGCTCCCGGAGCCGAGCCGCGCGCTGGAGGCGCCCGAAGGCAGAGCGCCGCGGATCTGAGCTGCAGCCGCGGGTCAGACCGCCGCCAGCTGGTCCCGGGCGACGACGGGGCCGGGCAGGGAGGAGACAACTGCACACTTTGGAAAGGCCGGACACGACTGGCTGGGAGAGGAGAGGCCGGCACGCAGTGCCTTCTCAGGATTTTAAAGCTTGGGACCAGACCCCTTGCAGACACTTGGAAGGGGCAGGCCTTCCAGGAGCCTCTCCGCTGGGTTGGGACAGGAGGCGCCCGCCCCGCCCATCCGCGGTGGGAACCAGCTTATTTCTGGGGACAGCCTCCCGGCATCTGGCATGTCAGCTCCGCAGGGCTGGCCCTAATTTTAACTTCTCCCCAGAATGGAAGAGGGTGCAATTCTCCTAGGACAGCCTAGAGGAAAATTTGGAAACAGCTGGGTGGAATGAGCTTTTATATCTCAGGAGTTTCAGCCCAGTAACGCTAACCCTGGAATACCACCCCTCTTTTTAGCCGTTGGAATGTCTGGCATGCCTGGTGCTCACCATTCCCTCTGTCCGGTGAAATGGGGGCATTCCTCCTCTCCAAAGAGCCATGGTAGATTGATTAGCAGAGGGTTCTAAACTGGGATGTGGAGGGTGTGGGGGGTGTTGGGCAGGGGGTTACTTCTGAGGAACCTGTTTGCTTTGAGCACTAGGTGAGTATCCAACAATATTCTCTTCCAGTAAAGAGTTCTTCCTCCTCTCCTCCTCCTTTTATTCTCTTTATAATTTTGTGTAGGCAATTTTGTGAAGAGGGCACTGGTTCTAAAACTTTAGGGTGCATCAGAATCCCCTGGGGGACTTCAAGGTCAGAGTTTCTGTTCCAGTGGATCTGTACGGGGACCTGAGATTCTACACACTCCTAACAAGTTTCTGGATGCTGCTGTGGACGCAGCTGGTCCGGGACAACACTCTGAGAATCACTGGCCTACCAAACTCCTGTTCAGCCATCAAAGCCCTACTTGCAGGTCTTCACCTGGCTTCCAGACTCCTGGCTTTCCTTTTCACTGGCAGCTCCTCCTTGGTCTCCTTTGCTATTTGTTCTCTATGACCCCTTAACACTGGAGTGTCTCCAAGTTCAACCCTTTAATCTCCTGCTTCTGTCTCTACCCACTTGCTCAGTGATTTCATCCAGTGTCTTCATTTTAAATACCAAATATAGGCTGATAACCCCCAAATTTATATTTCTAGACCAGACTGCTCACTAATGCTAGACTCTTGGAACTCAATGCCACCTCAATAATTGGCCATCAATTGGATGCTTCAAAGCTATGTCATACTTCATGGGTCCCAACATGAAAGCCTCATATTGCTTCCCAAAACTGCCCTCCCTGCAGCCTCCCCGTCTCAGTTAAAAGAACTATTTTCCTCCAGTGGCGCAGGACAGAAAACACAGGCATCCTGAGCCCTTCTCTCCCTCTCAAGACATTACCAATTCCTGTCAGTTCAGGATTCAAAAAATGGCAGGTGCTGACCATACTCCATGTCCGTGGTGACGCCTGATCCAAGCTGCCATCACTGTTAGCTTGAGATACCACAGTGGCCTCCTAAGTGTGGTCTCCTTCTTCTGCCTTGCCTGTCCCACATCCATTCTTAACACGGTAGTCAGGGGCATCCTTTGAATATGGAACATGGCCCCTGTCACTCTTTGGCTCAAGACCCAACAACTTCCCAAATCATTTAGCAAAATCCCAAGTCTTCTCAATGACTTACCAGGTCCTACAAGACCTACTCTCCCCCGACCCCCTGCCAGTTTCTCTGACCTCAACTGCCCTGCTTACTCCTCTCGTCTCATCCTCAAACATGGTCCAGCTGTCCTCTCAGAACTTTGCACTCACTATTTCCTTCCCTCTGCCTGAAATGTTCTTCCCCAGAGAGCCACGGGCCTCGCTGCCTAGTGAGGTCTTCAATCAGATATCACCTTTAGTAACAGAAATTTACTAGCTTTCTCTCTAATAAGGAAAAAATGTCTGGGACACTTCTTTAAAAGTTTGTACAAATTTTCATGAGTTTTCTGTAAGCAGTGACTCAAATAATCTAAAATGTATTTAGTGTATGCTATTTGGTGTATGTGTGTGTTTATATGTTTTGCCTTGGGTAGTAGCTAATAATAATGAGCATTTTTTATGTTTACTATTATAAATGTTTTATGTAGATAATGTCATTTAACTTTCCCAAAGACTCTGTGGGGTAGATATGTTTATTATCCCCATTCAATAGATTTGGAAACTGAGGTGCAGAGCCCAAAAACAGCAAGTACTAGAGACAAGATTCAAACCCAGATCTGCTTTATTCCAAAAGCCTATTTTATCAACCCCGCAAGCTTGTCTCCCCTTGTCTTACATTCCTTGTTGTCTTCTTGCTCACAGACAGTGCTAAATATCTAGTGGACTTCATCAAATTAGTTAATTAAAAATTCAAATACAAATATGAATTCAGTTGAAACCTCGAAACACCAAGCAAGTTTTCAGCAACTATCAAACTGGTGCTCCTTTCTCCAGGTTCCTATGGAGTATTTCAAAGTTTTAGAATTCCCTTAGATTCATGTTTTATGTTACAAGTCATAGGAAAATGAGAAACTGCAAAGCCCTGAAGAGATCTCCAAAATATTTTAAATATGATTTAAAACTTCAAGATGACATGGTTTATTGCCACCTCTGGGAAACAGAATCATTATACATAAACTAGGAGTAAGTTTTCTATTTTGCACATAATTGTGTGATCCCAAGAACATATGATCCTTAGACATTGGCACAGGTTGGGGTGTCTGGGAAGCAGACTCTGTTTGGAGTTTAGTGTCAGGGTGTCTAGCGGGGGGTGCCCTTGGAATCAGCACTCATGGAAGGGAGGGAGAGGAAGCAGAGTGGGCCGAGGGAGAAGTGATGTTGCAATGCAAGTCCCGTGAAGTCTCTTCCAACCCCACAGGGGACTCTGGAGTTAAAATGGCCCACCTGACTTGTCCCACATTCAGCCAAAATGACTGGACCTTTGTACTGCTGCCTCCATCTGTCACTGGACGTTGCCCACTTTGGGATGGAAGTCAACTCCAGGAGGCAGCTCTCTCTACTGAGGAGGATCCATAAAGGCCACCAGCTGAAGGCTGATGACAGTACTCCCAGCAGCTGGGACAACAGGTCTTTCCTTGAAAGGGGATCTGGACTGCACATCAGTGTCCATCACAGGCATTTTGCAGAGAAAGGACTAAATGCTGTGGACTAAATCGGGGCCAGGGAGAGGGCCAAGGAGGGAATCCAGAGAATCTAGAAATTATGTGTGTCCACTCACTTCTATGGTCACGAATCATGGAGCCCACATGGTTATGGCACTCCCTTATCACTTGGGAAAACAGGATCAGGCCCCAAGGAACCTGGAATGCTATCCTCCAAGATTTAGCTTCATCAAATGATCAAATAATGCATGTAAAATTCTGGCTTATGCAAAGCACTCAGTACTTAGGTATTATGATAGGTTGAAAGGTGGCCTCCCCAAAAGATACGTCTACATCCTGGAACCTGTGAACATGATCTTATTTGGAAAAAGGGTCTATGCTGATGTAACTAAATTAGGTATCTTGAGATAATATCATCCTGGATTACCAGGTGGGTCCTAAATCAATGGCAAGTGTCCTTATAAGAGACAGAAGTGACAGACTCATGTAGGAAAAGGCATGTGAAGATGGAGGCAGAGACTGGAGTGACGCAGCTCCAAGCCAAGGAACGCCTGAAGCAACCGGCAGCTGGCAGAGGCAAATACTTCTCCCCTAGAGGCCCAGAGCACTGTAGCTCTGCAGACACCGTGATTTTGGACTTCTGGCTCCAGAACCGTGAGAGAATAACTTTCTGTTGTGTTAAGCCACCAGTTTGTGGCAATTTGTTCTGGCAGCTGTAGGAAACTATGACAATACAGATAGTGTTACGCATTAAGCAAACATGTGCCAGGCACTTAACATGCGTCATCTCATTTCATCCCTGCAACATCCCTATAAGGAGAATATCCTTATTGTTCCCATTTTACAGAGGAGGAAACAGGCCCAGAGAGAGTCAGTTAACCTGCTCAAGGTTGCACGTCCAGCCAGCATGTAGCCAGGGTTTGATCCCAGATGCCCAACTCTTCTGGCTACACGCGACACTGCCTCCCTGAACACAGCCTCTTTATGCAGGCCTGTCTCTCCCGACGGGAGCTGCCTCCACCACACACAGGCGCAGTGCCCGGCTCTGTCAGTGCCCGAACAACGCCCGCCTCCCACAGAGCCCGGACATCCTCTCTGCTCTTTGTCACCCCTGCTCTGATCTCGTCAGGTACCCTTCACTAGGGGCTCTGATGCTTGTTGCGCCACTTGAAGCCTGGAGATCTCCAAATTCTTGCTTGTAAGAGGAAGGTGAAACTGCCACTCCTCACAGGTGTCCACGTCCCATCCCTGTCTATCCAGTGTCTCCCCTCAGAGCCGGGAGAGGCGTTAGAAGCAGCAAGCTCAGCCGTGGGAAGACAGCAAGCCAGCCAGTGCGTATGATCGCATCCTCGAACGCAGCTGTGGGGCTGGCCACAGTGGCGGCTGTCTCAATCGCCCACTGTCCCTCACGTTTGTTCTCTCTCCTTTCTTGTCATTCTCAGGTAGTGTCATCTCATGGTAAGTTCAGCAAACATCTCCTGAGCACCTACTATGAGCCAGGGGTGAGCAAGACACATCCTCTGCCTCTGTGACAGGAGACTGGCCCGAAAGCAATGACGTATGTGGATGAGACAGAACAAGGGCTGCAAACATAAAAAGCCCAGGGGCCAGGGAAGTCACATAAATGAATGAAGTGATCTGGTGTGGGGCAGGCATTAGGGAGTGATGGGGACTGTGGTGAACCGGAGCGAGCAAGCCCAACTAAAGGGCATCACAGGGACCAGCTCTGCTCCATCTGCCCATTTTGCAAAAGAAGCCCAACATCCAGATATTTGTGTAGCAGCTCCTGGTTTTCAGATGCTGGCAAGAAATTAAAACATTATATTTAAATCCCTGCGGGGGTAGAACAAAACCTGTTGGGAGGTTAAATTCAATTCTTGAGCTGCAGTTTGCAGCACTGAGAAAGAACCCTGGAGGCAGAGAGTGGGGGGCCCCACTGCACCCCCCTCAAGAGGAGGCAGCTAGGCACACAGGAGCAGTCCCATTCTATAGAAGAGAAAACTGCATGAAAAGTCTAAGTGACTTTTAACCAAGGTCGCATGTCCCTAAGTGGCAGGGACAAGATGAGAAGCCTCCAAATTGGCCAATATTTGGGCACATGGAAAGGACTTCATATACTCTAAGACCTGTAAGGCTATTAATAATAATATTGCTAATATTCCTTATATCATTATACTTTGTTTCATTCTTTTATATATCTTTTTCAATAAAATGAATAGATATCTTTTTTTCTTCTCTTAATACCTGGGTCTTCTCTAATCTGTGCCAAAGCATTATCTTTGCATTTTTGTCTTTGCCTGTCTCTCTCGCTCTGATGCACTCTGACTGGGCTCACTTCTGCCTCTAACTGTCACTCTACATTCAGTGGTTGTAGTTTTTTTAATATTTGATTTATTTATTGGAATCACATTACATATGTACATTGACTTATAAGGATTACTATATTTATTTTGGTCCACTGTTATAAATTTTTGTGTTTTTCTGGTAACTTTTTAAACATATCTTTATATGAATTTTACCGACCTCTTTAGGATTTTATTCAAAAGTAAGACCGAATCTGCAACACTGCACTCAGTGTTTTGCTCTGTCTTGCTTTCGTGTTGTCTCCTTCTCTCTCTCTACACATACACGATGTGCCCCCATTCATTTCCCGCTATCAGGTGGAAACGAGCTGCTAAAATAATTCCAGGCTCTGTGGTTTGTCCTGCCAGTGACCTCCGTTGTTGCATTCCAGCAGGAGGTGTCTGCGGGCTCTGCCCCGCGGCCGGTGGTGTCCCTTGGTTACTGCCCAGCACTGGCTGCCTCTCATCCCCAAGGGGCATCATGTGCCCACCACAGATCTGAATCATCTGCCGTGAGGGACCGTGGCCCAAGGGTAGCCAGTTCTTACAAATCCCTTTTATTACAAAATATATAGCCCACTGTTCAAATTGCCACACTCAAATGACCTGAACCCATAAAGAAGGTAGTTCTTTTAGAGCAAGCATTTAAAAGGAAATGGATACTTAAATGGATGTTTTCTTTCTGTAATTAATCTTTTCTCCATCGGCTCACTCCGGATCCTAGCTGGGAGTCAAACAACCTTCACTACAGTTTGAATGCTACCTTTTGATTTTTTTTTTTAAATCAAAGTTTTCTGGGCTGACTTGTCACAGGGATGACACTACCATGTTTTGTTGAGTGTCTGTGATGTGCTAGGCAGTTTCATGGTCAATGCATGGAGGAAGAAACTAGGCTTGGAGAGTTGGAGTGACGTGCCCAAGGGTACAGAGCTGGGATGGGAGCCGAACTCTAGCTCCCGCCAAGGCCCTCTCGACCTCTGTGCCGTCATCTGACACGGGGAGGATTTGAGTGGACACTCTGAAATGTCCTGTTCTCTGATACCCTGCCTCCTTACTCTACCTTTAGGCAGAGCTGACGCCAGGAAGGCCAGAAGCTAGGGGAGAAGCATAAAGCAGATCCTCCCTCACAGCCTTCAAAAGGGACCAAAGCTGCTGACACTGTGATCTCAGACTTCTGGCTTCCAGAATTGTGAGACAATAGGCTTCTGCTGTTTAAGCCACCCAGTTTGTGCTACCTAGTTATGGCAGCCCCAGCAAATATACTTCTGCTCATGTCTCAAGATCAGTTCAAATGTCCCCTCTTCTATATCTGACTTCTTATGCAGCAGCACGTGTTATGCTGTGTCTTAGGCCATTCAAGCTGCCATAACAACAAACCAGAGACTGGGTGGCTTATAAACAGCAGAAATGTATAGTTCACGGTTCTGGAGGCTGGGTGTCTGTGAGGGCCTGCTTCCTCCCAGGTAGCCGTTTTCTCACTCTATCTTCACATGGCAGAAGTGGCAAGGGGTCTCTTTCAGACCTCTTTTATAAGGGCACTAATCCCATTTAAGAGGGCTCCACCCCCATGACCTAATCACTGTCCAAAGACCCCCAACTCTTAATCCCATCACTTTGAGGGTGAGAATTTCAACAAATGAATTTGGGGGAGACATAAACATTCATGCCTTGGCATGCTGTATGACTTTGTAATAGACTTTGTCTATGTCTCTGTTATCTTTTTTTTTTTTTTTTTTTTGAGACAGAGTCTCGCTCTGTTGCCTGGGCTAGAGTGCTGTGGTGTCAGCCTAGCTCACAGCAACCTCAAACTCCTGGGCTCAAGCGATCCTCCTGCCTCAGCCTCCCGAGTAGTTGGGACTACAGGCATGTGCCACCATGCCCAGCTAATTTTTTCTATATATTTTTCATTGTTCAGCTAATTTCTTTCTATTTTTAGTGGAGACGCGCTCTTGCTCTTGCTCAGGCTGGTCTCAAACTCCTGAGCTCAAATGATCTGCCTGCCATGCATGGCCTTCTATGTCTCTTTTATCTGCAATAGAAGCTGAGATTTCAAGGGAAGAGAGGAGAGCAAATCCGTTTTATCTTTGTGTCTGCTCCTGTGCTATCTCTGAGCATGGCTAATTGTAGTTACTCAATAAACGCTTGCTGAAGGAAAGGCTACAGAATGGTATATCCTCATTGGTACACACAGCCCAAGCAAGGGCCTGCCTAAGCTGCAACCTATGATTAGAAGAAAAGAACTAAATCTAAATTATAGGTCACCCAGGGGGATATTTATGGGAATGAACTTCACAGATGTGCTTTGGGAGCACAGAGCCAAGCTGAAGAGGAGCAAGAGTCGGAACAGGAAGCAAAAGCAGGCTGTCGTGGGTCAGAACGGTACATTTGGCAAACTGGAGAAGAGAGGCAAACTCTTAGAAGTCTACTTTCACGAGAGGCAGACAAGGCTGCAGAGAAAGAACTTGACCACTGGAAGGAGGCACTAGGCCTTGGAGATCGGAGGGAAATAGAGATTATGAAACAGGTTGCATCCTGCCGCCTGAGTCTGTCCTGGCCCAGCTCTGTGGACAGCTGGGTTCAGGAGAAAGGCTGGGCTATTGGAAAAGACAGAAAAATCTAGTCCCCTAAATCTCTGCAAAACAGTGAGCCACAAATAGGTCTATGGCCTGCATTAATACCGCCTGTGACAGTATTAAAAAGAGAGCAGTTGAGCAGCACCATGGCCCGCTTTGCTATAGACCACGACCCCTTTGGCATTTCAGGGTTCATTGCAGTGAGAATGGGCAGCACAGTGGCAGTGCCAGGATGTGCAGGCTGGTTCATGTGCACACATGTTCACCCCAGGACATCCCCCCCCAAATTCCAGGAGCCGAGGCTCTGTGTCATCTGTTGTGGTTAAGAATGAGGCAGAGGACACTGGAATGTGACTTATTATAGCTAACGGTCGCTCCAGAGCCTGGGAGGCACATGGACAACTTAGGCTAAACCTAGGTGGCATGCTTTCTCCTCTACAGGTTTTGATTGAGTGCGTTGGCATGGAAATAGGAAGAATAAAGCATTCTGTAGGCAAAAACATTTCCAGGGAGATCAGTCAAACTCCAGCTTAGCTTCTGATTCATAATCTCTGACATTAATCTGTTAGACTGGAGATCTACAGATTGTGTGATTTGATCTAAACTGAACAGGGATGGAGTGATATTCCTCACAGGCCTGGGCACTGAGAGACAGACTAGACACCAGCTGGGAGGATGACAGATAGAGAATGTCAGCTCTGAACAGGTGTGTGGGGTGTGTGCAAGGAGACACTAGCCCCGAGAAGCTGAGTCGTAGTGTCACAACTAATCCGGAGGCTGGGATGCAAAGGGCTAAAGCACTGGGGGTTTAAAGATGTTAAATGTCACTGATTCTTTCAGATTTTCCAAGTACCTAAGGCCCAGATAATTGGTGATAATGATGAAACTCTATCACCAGACATTGCAAGATGGCTCGATGACCTAATCCCATAAATCACAACTCAACCATCTGTGGAGTTGTTTCTTTGTAATACAAAGGTTGGGCCTCACTAGATGATAATTTCTGGGGCAGAACCAAAGCATCGGTATTTCCTTAAGGCTCTGGAAGGTGATTCTCCTGAACTGGGGTTAAGAACACACTGGCTTAATCCATTCGTCATCTACAAAATTAAGTCTATTACTGTTAACAGAAGGAAAAAAAGGCTGTATAAAGAGAGTAAGAAAGTGTTATATTAGGAGTGGGAGTGTAATTTTGTCATTGAGACCACAGACTCTGCAGCCAGATTACCTGGGTTCAACTTGCAGCTCTGCCACTGACTATCTATGAACCTATAGCACATTATTCCATCTGTCTGTGTCAAAGTTTTCTCATCCATAAAATGGAAATAATAGTAGTACCTACCTCACAGGGTGGCCATGAATGCTAAATGAGTTTATATGGTTAGAGTGCTGCAAAGAGTGCCTGGCATGCTGTTAAGTACTATATAAATATTTACTATTAATTTTCTAACAATTCAAGTTTTTCACAGGTCCAGGCCAATAGTTGAAATTGACAACATAGTTTATCCATCCAAATGGCCTTTCATATAGTGTCCTGCCTTTGCGGGTGGGAGGCACAGAAACTTGGAATGCAAATTGGACCATTAGTAAACTGTAGTTTCTATCAGAATAGAAGAAAAGTTTAAACTATTGAGTGGATACCACTATAAGGACCAACAACTATGGCATAAAAATAGTAATGTGGAAAATGTGGTCTCAGGATTAAAATAGAAATCTTTATTTGATGACACTTAAGGTGGAGCAAACAACATGGAATGGAATATATGAAGAGGCATCGTACAAGATTATATTTCTAGGGACTAAAGGAAATTATCTTGGGTCCTAGTTATAGCCTGAGGGGCAAGTCTGTCTGTGGCTGATAAAAGTGGCTTCTGAGAAAAAGAATCAGAGAGGAAACTCGTAAGTGGGACATCTTGTATTATGAACATCTGGAAGCCCCCATAAATCCTCCCCAAACTGAAAAGGTTGCTTTTACATTACCCATTTGGCAACATTACATACACATCTATTTTTTATTTAGTTAATTATGTGGAAGCTTTATTGATTCAGTCACCCATAGCAGGTCCAAATTAGACTTCTGAAGATTTAACTCACTGGACTCAGAATTTCTCCCATGGTGGTGGGGGATGGGTGTGCTCGGTTCCCTCACCTGTAGGCTCCACTCCAAAACGAGGCAATAGGACTGGAACAGCTTCTCTTACTCTCCCTGTGGCAATGCCTTGCAGGAGGGGGCGGCCTTCTGCATCTCTGGTAAGTTTCCATACTGGACCAATGACGTCACTAAGTCATTGGGTCTCCACCAGGTTCCTGAGTCTATTAATTCTTGCATCCTACTGTATTCCACTCTTTCCTTCAAGGTTTAATTTCCTTATTTTTGAAATACATAACTTTTTTCAGCAAAGACCTATGAGGGGTCAATTTTTTTTAGGCTTTGAAAACGTTAATCACAAAGGATACTTCAATTGGATGTAGACTTCTAGATTAAAATCCTGGGTAAAGATGGTGGATTGAACACACTAATCCAAATTTTGCTTCTCCAGAAACCATATAAAAACTACAATGCATAGACATTATTTAGAAATGTATGAACCTTTAAGGATATGGAGAATAGAGAGGAGACAAAAACAAACTTTTAGAAGCTAGAAAGAAGATGGATAAATAAAAATTGACCAAGCAGATCAAAGACAGTCAGATATGAAGCTGGTTCAGTTTTGTTTTGTTTTGTTTGTTTATTTGTTTGCGATATCATCAGGAGTCCAGGAAATGGTGACATCAGGTAATACTGGAAATGGGAGAGAAGAGGGAGGCTTAAAATAAGGAGGATTAGAAAAGCTGTTTGAGAAGCACCAGCTTTCTAGATTCCCTCTACACTCTACGCTGCTGGACGACATCACCCCACCCCAGCCAAAGAATGGATGTTTACTCTCTGGAAAGGGTAACATAGAGGTCACCTGGACTTGGAGGGCGCAGGCTGAGTTAAGATCAACAGTACAACACTGAGCTGGGTGCAGTAGCTCAGGAGGCCGAGGCGGGAGGATTGTGCAAGCCCAGGAGTTTAAGTCCAGCCTGGGCAACATAGTGAGACCCTCTTCCCTAAAAATAAATAATGATAATAAAGAGGAATACCGCATTGACACTAGGGAGAATAAATGAATATATAGACACCGAAGGCTTTAAGCCCTGTTCACCTACTCAGCTTCCAGAATGGTGATGACAAGACCTTTTCTCTCAAGGTAGAAGAATTAGAAGAATGGAAGAGTCACCTCTGGGGGATCTGACCAGCCTAATAGGAAAAACTCACACATACTGATATCAGAGTTTCCCCCAACAAATGACCCAGCCAGATCACCCTCCAATAAAACTCACTAGATCTTCACATCAGCTTTTCATTCAGCCACAATTAAACATGAGCAGACATCCAATGTTATTATACCACACAGATGAAGAATGCCTCTAACACACAAGATAAGGATCAAGCACACAAGCCACAAACAGAGAAGAACAACTTGGAGGAAAGTTAAACTATGATGGGAAGAGAAAACTCCAAAATAAAACTATTATTAATATCTTCAAAGAGATAAGCAATGATACTGAATCCCAGGAACAAGGTCAGAATGCTATTTAAAAAGGAACATTCAGAGAACATAAAAGAGCTCTTAGAAATTTAAAACCTGATAGTAGAACTGGAACATGCAATAGAAAGGTTGGAAGTTCATATTGAATCAAACTCCCAGAAAGTAGAGCAAAAAGCAAAGAGAAGAAAAATAGGAGAAAAAATTATATTATATTGTATTATACTATATAAATTTATATTTATATATTTATGTTTTTATATATGAAATATAAAACATTTTATAAAACTATCTAGAAAGGCCAATATCTGAATATTGGGGATTTAAGAAGGCGAGAACAAAGAAAATAATTATAGAAATAATTTAAGGACATTTCCTGAATTCAAATATGTGAGTTTCCAAACTAAAAGTTTCAGAACTCGCAAGCTCATACCAAGGCATATCATTGTGAAATAACAGAAGAATAGGGACAAGAAGATCTTAAAAGCTTTCAGAGGGCAAAGGGGTCACATATACTCTAAAGCAAATAATACTTATAATAATGTAAACATTGATGATTGATCTAAGCAAAATTACACTATTACTATGTTAAAAGCATGAGGGTCTGGGAAGTATGCAAGTGTATGGCAGATGCAAAACGAAGGAAAGAAACAAACAAATCCCTAGCTTCCAATGTGGAAATAATTATTCTATTACCCACTGGCCTTTGTTGATGCTGTTGAGAAGTTTGTTGACACTCTAATAGTTATTCCTTTGCATATAATCAATCTTTGTCTTTGGTTTCCTGTAGTCTCTTTAGGGTTTCCAGCAATCCCAGGGAAGATTTGATGGGGCTCATCTAGGATTCATTAAGAATCAATGTATAGCTCTATAGTTGTATGCTGAGCTAGTTAATTCCTCTGGAGCGATAAAATAAATCATTGGAGACGCAAGAATAGCTTTTGGATGATGTTCAAAGATATGCAATTCTGAAAGGGGACTATAAAAAATGGGCTTTTACCACCCTCTCCCCCAATACCCAGGGAGTAGATGTGTTATAACAGAATGCTGAATGGAATATGACCTATTGCCCAGAGATAAAAGAGGTATGAAATGTCCCAGATTTGGAAGAGAAGTGAAACCAACTGGGGCCAGGCAATTCTTCTAGGGATTATTAAGAAGTGGCCAAATGGGCTTGGTAACTCCCAATCATCACTCCAGCCTCTGCCCGACCCTTTCTTCCATCTCCACGGTATGTAAGACAAGATTAGAGAGAGAAAGGAGAATCCTGTGAGTTGAGTGTTGCTGGTGAAAGATGAGAGTACTGTGGCTTTTCCCTGCTTTCCCCCTTGGGAGAGAAAAAGGAGGCTGACATTTTCCAAATTCCCCCAGTGTAAAAAGGGCTCTACATATTCTCAGAGATCCCGAGTGTCTTATTGATATCTTATTACTTAGTTCAGGTTCTGTTCAGACAGTGTAGTTGCTGATCTGTGACCTATATGCTCAGGGGACAAAGAAATGAGTAGAAAAATGATAGGACAGAAAGAATGCAAATGAGTAGCAGTCTGTGCTCTCGCTATTTGGTGGGGCAAAGGTGCATAAGTTTCCTGTGAATCCATGGTAGCCAGGCTTGAGCTGTCTTGCTAGCACCCCACCCAAGAGGATGACCCATCAAATAAGGAAATCCTGTAGCTGGAAGCAGTGGGGTATTCCATCACAGACCAAAGCTGGGTGAGGGCAGTGGCAAAGGTCAAGGTGGAGTGGACCTCCCAGAGCAGAAGATGGGTTGACGGGCTGTGAAGAGCTGGAACCAAGACCCCCTTATAAGAATAGGGCCCTCAAAAGGCTGTACCTTTAGTAATCAGCATGTTAGACAACCTGAACTCAGAGGGACATGAATGTAAACTGGTTTGATTTTTGTCCACTTACTGCCTTCAACCATGCTTTATTGAATCTCCCTTTGTTCTTTAATGACATCTTTTGCAGATTCCAGTTTTCTGACCACTTCCATATATTAAAAAGTCTACCACTGGGAGTATTAGTATTTAGACATGTGCCTAAATACAGAGAGGGAAATGACATCTGAAAGGGGACTACAATGGCACCACTTAGGTGAACATTCTTTCTTTTTTCCATCCATCCCTCTGCCCCTGCACTGCAGAAACTGAGACTAGAGGAAAAAGAGAGAAGGAAGAGTGAGCATGAAGACAATGCCCTTTCCCCACCTGAAGGCCTCAAGCAGACGCCTAGCTGCTGGCATGGGGCAGTTTAAACGAGACTGGATTGAAATTTTTGGGTTGGAGAAACAGGCTTGAAGCTGAGCTTCCAGGAGCAATATCCAAAATCATGCTGCAGAAATGGCTTGAAGAAAAAATATCAATGTCACCCTGGATACCAGGAACTTGACTACACTGAACCTATTGCAATGATTTATGCCCCCAAAAGTCACACTCCATTGCCACCATGCAATCCAACAAAATGGAAATGTTGAAAAGGACTTATATGTTTTGTTCATCACTTAGAAATTTAAATCTACATGGGTGCATCTGATTAGTGGAGTCTAGGTCACGTGATTTTATTCTAACTGAAAGGGAGCTGGAGATTTGAACTCTGAGCTCTATATTGCAAAGGCAGAATTTATAACATGGAAGTTCTCCCATGCTTAGAAAAACCATTCAGAAGATGATGGGTCACTACAAAAGTGACACATGTCCACCAAGGGTGATGTTCAACATAGAGTTGATTATCATTTCACATCCATTAGGATGGCTGCTATAAAACAACAAACAAACAAAATAATGAGCGTTTGTGAGACTGTGGAGAAATTGGAAAACTTGTGTATTGCTAGCATGAACGTAAAAGGGTGTAACCACTGTGGAAAACAGTATGGCAGTTCGTCAAAATTTAAACATAGAATTACCATATGCACCAGAAATTCCACTTCTAGGTATACACTCAAAAGAATTGAAAGCAGAGACTCAAACAGATACTCATACATCAATTTTCATAGCAGCATTACTCATGATGGCCAAAAATGGAAACAACCCAAACACCCATTAATAGATGAACGGATACGTAGAATGTGTAGTGATGGTTAATATTGTGTCAACTTGACTGGATCACAAGGCACCCAGATATTTGGCTAAACATTATTTCTGGGTGTATCTGCAGGGTGTTCCCAGAGGAAAATAACATTTGAATTAGTAAACTCAGTAGAGCAGTTTTCCCTCCCCAATATGGACAGACATTATCCAACTCATTGAAGGCCTGACAGGACAAAAAAGGTGGAAGAAGGAAGAATTTGGCCCACACTGCATTAGTGCTGGTGCTAGAACATCCATCTTCTCCTGCCCACAGTGCTTCTGGTTCTCAGGCCTTCAGACCGAGACTGAAATCTATACCATTGGCTTCCCTGGTTCTCAGGCCTTCAAACTTGGGCTGCATTACACCAGCAGCTTTCTTGGGTCTCCAGTTTGCAGACTGTGGGATTTCTCAGTCTCCTTAATTGTGTGAGCCAATTCCTTATAATAAATCTTTTTTTCTCTCTCTCTTTCTATATATCCTATTGGTTCTGTTTCTCTGCAGAACCCTGACAAATACACGTGGTATATGCATAAAATAAAATATTTTGCAGCCTCAAAAAGGAATAAAATTCCGATACATGCTACAAAATGGGTGAACCTTGAAAAAATTATGCTAAATGAAATGACAGATGCAAAAGAACAGATATGGCATGATTCCACTTAAATGAAGTACCTATGGTCAGATTCATAGAGACAAAAGTAGAATAGTAGTTACTAGGGGCTGAGGGCTGGAGGAAACAGGGAATTACTGTTTAGCAGGTACAAAATTGCAGTTTGGGAAGAAGAAAAGTTTGTGGAGGTGCATAGTGGTGATGGCTGCACACAATGTGAATGTACTTAATGTCACTTTATTGTATACTTAAAAACGGTCAAAATGGTAAATTGTGTTATATATATTTTACCACAATAAAAAATATAGAATTGATTAGTAGTTTCGGAAATCAAAACGAAATGGAAATTGACTAGATAGTTAATTTTATTACCCCCATACTTTGGTATTTACCCAGATGGTAAGACAGAAGAAAAAAAAGGCAATAAGGAATGATTTCTATTATATCTTTGTGTGAGACCCACTTTGCAGCAACAGGCAGGTTATGCTGGTGTTATGAGAATTGAATGTTGGGACTTGAACCCCAGAGAATTTAGATAACATGGCAACACTCTTGCAGCCCCTGGTCAGTGCAGTATATTGAAAAACTGAGCCTCAGAATAACACTCATCTATTTTCAAGTCTCCCTGTTTTGGTGAGCAATGAAAAAAGATTTAAAAGACCTGGAATGAAAACTAGCAGAATGGGCTTACTGATGACAAAAATATCAAAAGCTAGTTTTCTTTTGAAAAGGTCTTTCGGACTCATTTTCTTCAACTTTAAAGAAAAACCAGTTATTAACGGAGGCATAAATCAAGGAGAGAGCAACTGAATAATAATTAGCACAGGAAGTCTGGAGCCAAGTATTCCCTGATCTCCAATTGACCTTGAGCAAATCGCTTAAGCTCTCTGCTCCTTATCTTCCCTAGCTCTGCAATGAAAAAATAGCTTCCACACCAAGGTGTTGGAAATTCACTGAATTCACTGTTGTCAAGTAAATCCACGGCATGGAGAAAGCCAGGGCAGACATCTTGTTTCTTTCAAACTTATAGAAAAATCTATAAAACAGTATGTTGAGCAAGAATCATCAAATGTTGGTTTTGTGCACACAAAATGATTCAAATAATAACATAGAAACTTTATATACAACTGTTGGAGTTTTCTGTGTTATGGCTTTCAAAAGTCTAAACATGTTGGTTCCCAGTTGCAATGCAACTCCACCCTATGTCTCCTGCCTGTGTTGTCCTGTTGACTTGATGTTCAATGCTAAGGAGAGGAAGTAACTGCTCAGCAAATGGGCAAGAGGGCCAACCTTTCCTTTTCTTGCCAGAACTTCTGTTTTCTGTTTCCTAATCTTGCTCATCCTCATGCAATTAAATTGCAACCCTGAATCCAAGCATACGTTCCAAGAACCTCTCAAATGCATGATTTATAGACTGCTTTGGAGTTGAAGCAAGTTAATTCGATCCTTTAAATACAAGTGACATTGTTACTTTAAAAGGAAAATAATAAATCTACCAGAAGGATTTTTAGGCTTAAATTCCTTTTCAAGGATCTTAAGTTAATTAAAAGAGGACAATATACAAAAGAAGATGACCTTTTCCATATCAGCTATAAATACACCATCATTGACGAATTTCATTACAGGCACGAGAAGACAATGAGCAATTCTAGTTTAGTTCAGCATTTCACTTAAGATGATAGAATGGCAGACTGTGTGGTTAATGTTTTAAGTAGTTAAAATATTTTTACAAAGTCATTCTTTAAAAACTGACATGAGCATTAAAAATAAATGAATATACTTTAAAGCAGTAAGTTTTGTTTAGACTTTGGGGTCATATTAAAGATTTATCTTTCTAGTTTCAGCTACAGATAATTTAAAAATATTAATTAGAAAGAAAGAATTACAGTGCTGACTAGGTCTAACTTAACTACATCCCCTCTTGTAGTTATGTGGCTTTTTATTATATTACCCTGTTGAAGGGAAATTTGTTTTACACTGATGACAAACCAAAACAAATTCAGCCTTTGTGGTGGTGGTGGGGAAATGCTATATTTCTTAAGCAAAATTGCATTATAACATACTGATGAATTCAAAGTAACTGTTCTGCGTTATGAATGTAAAAGGAAACTCCAGACCAAAGGGACTGGAATGGC
>CM052443.1:72622912-72649884 GCA_028533085.1 Varecia variegata
TTTATTTATTTATTTATTTATTTATTTTTTATTTCAGCTTATTATGGGGGTACAAAAGTTCTGGTTAGATATATTGCCCATGCCCCTCCCATCCCCTCGAGTCTGAGCTTCAAGCGTGTCCATTCCCCAACAAGTCTTTTTTCATTAAGCACAACTGGCTCCAGGCCAGTCTGGTGACAGGATGTTGATTAGGTGTCATGAGCAGCAGTAGTAAAGTTTATTCTACTATAGTTTCAGAAGTGTGGAGTTTGGTGTCAGGCTGGGTTCAAATCTCAGCTGCACCACTTAGCAGCTCTGTGACTTCAGACAAGTTCCTTAACTCCTCTGAACCTCCGTTTCTTCTATAAATGAGAGATGGTAACAGTCACTATCTCCTAGGATTAAAGGAGATCATGCATGCAAAGCAGTTAGCACAGGCCTAATGTATAATAAACATCCAATAAATGTTAGGCATTTTTATTTTTGCTATAAGCTTGGATGATTTAACAACTCCCAAGTGCATAGCCCAACTTACTATTCAAAAATTATTTCCCCCCTCAAGCATGTCTGGAGATTCAAAAATTATTAAGGCAGGGGATGCTCTTATAAGCAAATGAAAAATTTAGTAAAATTCAGTGATTTGGTACCCTAGCTACATTCTGGTATAAATTAGAAGCACAGGGAACCATATAAATCCAGAACAAGAAGAAACCATGACATAGTCCTTAACACTGGCAAAGCGGTTTCACAGAGGGAGAGAGCGTGGTGGAGTCCAGGGCGCACTGGACTTGGAATCAGAAAGAACTTGGATTCAGTTCTCAGCTTGGTCACTATAGAGGGTTAAATAGTGACCCCCAAAAGATATGTCCAATTCCTAAGCCCCATGTACCTGTGAATGTGGTCTTATTTAGAAATAGTCTTTTCAGATATAATTAAATTAAGAATCTCAAGATAAGATTATCTTGGATTTAGCGTGGGCCTATCCTTATGAGAGACAGTAAAGAAGACACAGACATAATACCCAGAAGGGAAGGCCACACAAAGATGCAGGCAAAGATTGGAGTGATGTATCTACACCCCAAGGAGTGTCAAGAATTGCAGGCAGCCTCCAGAATTAGGAGAGAGGCATGGATGGGGCTCCCTCAGAGCCTCCAGAAGGAACCAACCCTGCCAGCATCTTGATGTCAGACTTCTGGCCTCCAGAACTGTGGGAGAATAAACTTCTGTTGTTTGAAGCCACCTATAACTTGTTACAGCAGTTCTAAGACTCTAATACTGTCACTAAGTTGGAAAGTTAGTGAAGCTCTCTGAGGACTAATGAGATCAAGTATATCAAGGCACCTGGACATAGCAGGTGCCCAATAAATGCTAGTTGAGTATATTCTTTCTCTTCATCTTCACCACAACCTAGTTTTGTAAGTACATATTTTTCTCATTTTCACATGATAAAATCGAATCTCTGAAAGTCGACTAACTAGCCCGTGCCCAGGTGAGTAAACGGAAGGCTTTCTGGTTCCGGTACTGGTGCCTTTCAGCCACAGCAGTTTGTCCTCTCTCTTGCCTACAGAATTTTGCTGCAATTCTCTGTTACTTACTACACCACATCACTGTACAACACTAAACTTCCATGTATCCCACAAATCTACAAAATAAAACATTATCTGGGGAGTGGGAGCAGACAGCAAGGTGGAATGTAAGAAAGAAATCTGAGGAAAGTGCACAAAATCCAAAGGACTGATTATTCATCTCAAATCTGGATGTTAGAGAAAGCTTTACAGAAATAATGAAGGTTTTATATTAAACTTTAGGGGACTGTGAGGAAACCTTTCTTAAATTAAGAATTTTTCTGATAAAGAGTAGATATCACTACAGAAGTAGACATCTAATTAATTATACTATCTCAGAGCAATTTCTGTCCACCTGAGAATCTCAGGATGGGTTTGAGAGACATCATAACTCCAGGGTCACAAAGGCTCCAGATGCTTACAGCTTACTTTTTCCACAGGATTCAGGGAAAGTGGTGTTTTTGGATTATTAAAAGATCTTTAGGTTTATTTAAAAATGTGGTGTATCTCACATTTTCACTCATCTCAAACATTTGTTTATATTAAAATGACCTCCAAAACTTTTATAGAAATTGAAAAAACACAAGTGGTTCCTAAACACAAAAAAACAAATGCTCAAACTCATGCATAAAAAAGAATGCACATTAAAAACACAGAGACTTAAAATTATATTTTTACTTAGCACTAATCAGAACATTTGAGAACTTTCTGTTTTGTGACAGTGTGAGGCAGTGGGTCCTCTCATGCATGGCTGGAGTGAAAATGTCTGCATCCTCTGTGGAGATCAATGTGGCAATATCTATCAAATTTTAAAATGCTCATATCATTTTAGTCCAGTAATTCTACATCCAGGAATTTGTAACACAAATATACTTATACACATCCAAAATGATGTATGTTCAAAGAGGTTCATACTAGCATTGTTTGTACCAATGACATTTTTCACAGAATTAGAAAACACTACCCTAAACTTCATAAGGAATTAAAAAAAGAGCCTGAATAGCCAAAGCAATCCTAAACAAAAAGAACAAATCTGGAGGCATCACATTACCCAACTTTGAATTATACTACAAGGTTATAGTAACCAAAACAGCACGGTACTGTCATAAAGGTAGACACACAGATCAATGGAATAGAATATAGAACCCAGAAATAAAACCATCCACCTATAACCAGCTGATCTTTGACAAAGCAGACAAAAACATACACTGGGGAAAGGACACTCTCTTCAATAAATGGTGCTGGGAAAATTAGTTAGCCAAATGCAGAAATATGATACTGGATTCCTATCTCTCACTATATACAAAAATTAACTCAAGATGGATCAAAGACTTAAATGTAAGACCTGAAGCCATAAAAATTCCAGAAGAAAACTTAGGAAAAAGTCTTCTGGACATTGGCCCAAGCAAATAATTTATGACTAAGAGCCCTAAAGTAAATACAACAATAAATAAATGGGAATAATGAAACTAAAATTTTCTGCACAGCAAAATAAATAATCAGCAGAGTAAACAGACAAGCAACAGAACATGAGAAAATATTCACAAACTATACATCTAACAAAGGACTAATGTTCAGAATCTACAAGGAACTCAAACAAATCAGTAAGAAAGAAACAAATAATCCCATTAAAAAATAGGCAAAAGACATGAACATTTTTCAAAAGAAGATATGAAAAAATGCTCAATCTTCATATCACAATGAGATATCATCTTACCCCTGTCAGAATGGCCATTATTAAAAAATCAAAAAACAATAGATGTTGGTGCAGATACAGTGAAAAAGGAACACTTACACACAGTTGGTGGGAACGTAACTTAGTGCAACCACTATGGAAAACAGTATGGAGATTTCTCAAAGAACTGAAAGGAGAGCTACCATTTGATCCAGCAATTCCACTACTGGGGATCGATAAAGAAATCATTATATCAAAAAGACTTGTATATTTATTGCAGTACAATTCACAATTGCAAAGATATGGAATCCACCTAAGTGCCCATCAACTGATGAGCAGATAAAGGAAACATAGTGTACACACACACACACACACACACACACAAACACACAACATGGAATACTACTCAGACATAAAAAAGAATGAAATAATGTCTTTTGCAGCAACTTGGATGGAACCGGAAGTCCTTATCCTAAGTGAAATGTATCAGGAACAGAAAAACAAATACTGCATGTACTCACTTATAAGTGGGAGCTGAACGATGGGTATACATGGTCACACACAGTGGTCTAATGGACTTTGGAGACTCAGAAGGGGGAATGGTGGGAGGAGGGTGATGGATCAACAATTACCTATTGGGTACAATGTGCATTATTCAGGTGACACATACACTAAAAGTCCTGACTTCACCACTATACAATTCATTCATGTATCAAAAAACCACGTGTACCACGTGGTTTCTCTACTGGTGGCCCCTTGGTGGCTGGGCTTTTTACATGACAGCTGATAGCTCCTGTAGTGATTGTCCAGGGGAACCTGCAGACACTGCATGCCATTTTCAAACACAGACTCAGAATTCTTGCAGCAGGACTCCTGAGCAAGAGTGAGACCCTGTCTCTACTAAAAATAGAAAAATTAGCTGGGTGTGGTGGTGCACACCCATAGTCCCCGCTACTCAGGAGGCTGAGGCAGTAGGATCGCTTGAGCCCAGGAGTTTGAGGTTACTGTGAGCTAGGCTGATGCCACGGCACTCTAGCCTGAGCAACAGAGTGAGACTCTGTCTCAAAACAACAACAACAACAAAAACTGCATGTACTCCCTAAATCTATTGAAATAAAAAATAAACAAGTAAAAGATTGAAAATAACCATGAACAAAGGAATGTTAAACATTATGTTATATCTATATAATGCAGTACTACAAAGGCAATAAAAAAATGAAAGTTCATTTTACAGATTGATTTGAATAATCTCCATGAAATATTGTTAAGAAAAAAATCAAGGTACAGGACACTGCCTACACTAGGCTAAGTGGGAAAAATATGTATGTTTATCCCATATACAGAGGGTCTCTTTAATGCCTCACAAGAAACCGGCATTGGTTGCATTGGGAAAGGTAAACTGGGCAGCTGGGGAAAAGGGAAAAGGGGGGGAACGTGATGCTTTTGAAGCCCAGCAGCAGATTCTTTGGCACCCCCTCATCAGGAGGTGGAGTCTCTGACCCTTTCCTTGGACCCTGGTGGGCCTTTCCCCCCACCCTAATGAACGGAATGGAGTAGGAGTCATGCTGCAAGAAGTCTGAGGCTGTGTTTGAAAAGGGAACGCAGTGCCTGCAGGTTCCCCTGGGACAATCACTCCAGGAGATATCAGCTGCCATGTAAAAACCCCGGTCACTAAGGGGCCACCAGTAGAGAAACCACACAGTGAGAGACAGAGGGAAAAGAGAGAAGAGGGATGCCCAAGGTGCCCCAGCCACTCCAGCCCCCAGCTGTTCTGAGTCTTCCCAGCTCAAGCGCCAGACATATAAGTGACGACACTTTTGAGATGGCTCCAGCTCCAGCTGCTGTCTGACAGCAACTGCATGAGATGCTGAACAAGAACTGACCATCTGGGCCCATGCACCCCCAGCTTCGTTACTAAATAATGATACCATTACTATTTCAAGCCACTGTTTTGGGGTGGTTCATTACATAGCAATAGATAACTGAAAGAGAGACTCTATTTTTTGCCCTTTATATACTTTAAATTTTGAATCACATGAATGTATTACTTATTTAAAAAGTAAACAAAACTAAAATTAGCTCCAAAATTCCCTGGCTTAAGCTTTTGGCTATACTTAACCCTTTAAAATGATTTAAGCAACAGAACTGTCCCAGGTGCCCTTGGTGTGAATATCCTCTGCGACTTCCTGCTAAGTGGGAGTCTGCCTGGTGTGCACTGGGGAGTGCCAGGTGCCCCCAGCGCTGCTCCAAACAAACACAAATAAAAACCTTGCTTCCTCAACAGAGGAAATTAATTCCTTGGCCAATAACATATGCAAATATGTGCCATCACTAAAATTAAATAAATGCATCCCATAAACTATTTTCTAATTATAAAGTGAGAAAAGTGCCTTCCAAAGGAGGGTCTGACTTTCAGCACCATGACCAGGCTGCATGACTGGAGGGACAGTGTGACATGATGTGACCCCAGGTGCAATGCAACATGACGTGTACAGCATGACCTGTGGAGTACTAGCTCCCAGAACAATGAACCTCAATCTACTCAGGTCTTTAGATCTAACTTTGAGTTTACAGGAAATGCAGGTGATGGAGAAACAAGTTAAACTCCACCGTGAGGACACAGTCACACAAATTCAGAATATGAAACATTCTAGAAGACAAATGGCCTGTTCTCTTCAAAACAACCTTGGTGAAGAGGTGAGGAAACTGGCATTCTTATGTACTATTGGTATAACTGTACGTGTATCTCCAAGGCCATGTGTATTCCTAGCTTAGAAAAACCCCTTTATCCACCCCCAATGCCAACACACATTCACAAATAAAACTTATGAGTTCATCAGGACATACACCAAAATGAATAATCATCCGAGAACTGTCAAAGCCCAATAATATCATTTAGGACAAAATATTAAGGGTTTGATTCAATTAAATTTATTGTGAGTATGCTATGTGATATTACCTTAGGTACCAGGTATTGTAGCCTAGATTATAATCAAATGACAGTGAATATTAGTGAAGTATCATAAGAATGGAAAAACAAGCACCATATGTACTCACCATCAAATTGGTATTAACTGACTTAACTGACCAACACTTAAGTGCACATAAAACAGTAACATTCATCGGGTGTCAGGCAGGTGGGAGGGGGAGGAGGGGATGGGTATATTCACACCTAATGGGTGCAGTGTGCACCATCTGGGGGATGGACACGCTTGAAGCTCTGACTTGGGTGGGGTAAAGGCGATATATGTAACCTAAACATTTGCACCCCCATAATATGCTGAAATAATAAAAAAAAAATTTCATATATCTATCAAACTAGAAAGTTGTGGAGTTTTGTTTTCTTTTAACTTACTAATTCTTTGGGCTCATGAAGAATCCCTATAACAGTTCTAAATTGTTTTATGTATTTAAAGTAGCCCGAGATTGGGTTAGAATTGCAATGTTAAGATAGCTAGTAGGTGTATTAGAATAAGTTAATTATATGCAAAACGTTTTCATCTATTTACCACGCACGGTTGTTCTGAGATTTACTACGTTATCAAAAATGGACTCAAGCAACCTAATGAAATTCACTATTTATGCCCATAATCACAGCAGTGATATTTCAAGGCCATCTTGTTAGTAGAAATATTTGTAGTCAACCTATTTGAGAAGCACTTGGAAAAGAAATATGTGAAGTATAGCTAGAGAACATAATTCCCTTTCAAAACTGAGGTTTATTTGTCTAAATGTTAGAGCAAATACCACCATTAGATTAGTGCAACTGTTTCATTCTTTCCCCTAGAAAACTATAAAAAGATGTCAGGCCACTTAAGAATCTGCTGAGTTAAGAGTGAATTAACGGAGAGTTGTAAACAGTACTTTGCTTTGAGAGAGAGTAAACATTTAGGAGAAATCAGAAGCAAAGATTATTGCCTCTATTTTTCTATCTGGTAGCTTCCAATAAGTTAATGCAGTACCATTCGCAAACCTGTTTAGCTTTATTACTAAATTTTAACATGATGTCATGCTTTAAGAAATGAAGACCTATAAAGCTGCTCCGTCTGCCCTGCCATGCCTGGCCCTAGGAATGCCCATGGCTTCTGAAGATAATGTTTATTGGCTGTAAGTCAAAGAGGGGCCTCGTTCCTGGGGCTGTGGTAATAAAAGGGAATTCAAACTCAAGTATCTTAGTAAACACAATATTTTACTCTCTTCCTGTGACACAACCTACTGACATGTTTAGCACCTCCCACGCCCAAGACTGGCCTACCTCCTGAAAACATGCAGACTTGGTCTTCGTTCTAGTGTGTTGGTTGAAAGAACTTGAGAGAACGGGTTGAAATTCTCTCTTCTAACATTTCCTTCCAGTAAAGAGGCCAACTACTCTTTGGGCCATGGTTTCTTCATCTGTAAAATGGGGATAATAATAGTAACTACCTCATGTGGCTGTTAAAAGGACTAAATGAGAAAAACCATGTACAGCCCTTAGAGAACTCTACCTAGAATATCATATTTACTCTTCTTATGCTCAAAGTTCATGGTAGAAGACACAGAGAAAGCACCCACATTCAATGATGGATAAGGCAACCTCGCCTCGGGAATCTCACAGTCTAGCTGAGCAGCAGACATGAAAGGTAGTCATTGTGCTGTTTTAATTAAGACATATCAATGCAGAGGACGTAGAAGGTCCTCGCTACTCTGGTAGGGGTTAGCTAGGGACTCCTGAAATGCCTGCGAACTTCATAGACTAGAGATACTTCGGCAGGCCCATGAAGGATAAATACAACTTTCCCTTCAGCTGAATGATCTAAAATCACACACATTCAGGAATTTAGTATTGTGTTCAATTACACCACATTGCATAACACTGCTACTTGGAAGAGCCAGGGTCATGCTCACATTACTCTTACTCCCATGCTTAGGAGATGAGTGATTATAGTTTTATTCTGTCTGTGCATACATAAACACAGTTATACCTTTATCCTAGGCCCAAGTCAATGGACAAAATGTCCCTAGGGTTTTGAGTTGTCCAGAAATTCAGGTCGAACTAGCACTTTGGGAGTTATTGCAATGGCTTTTCTTGGGGAAGTGTCACACAGAATTCCTGCTTGTCTTGAGAAAAATTAGTTCGCATTTATATCATGACACTACAGCTCTTGAAACTGAGAGAGCTTCCCTCTCTGTCTTGGCCACTGGCTATCGGACAATAGCAACTATACAGAACAATGTGCTACTCTTTCCTCTTGTTTTGAGTTCTTACCTATATCTGACACCTTCGATATTTGTTTAATTTGTATGGCACACATTTTTGAAAGAAGTTCAAATTCTCCCTGGATGAGAGGAAAATAATGTTTTCAGAACTCTCGAGTGATGATGAAGTAATAAAGTCGTACTACCAGGGCTTTGTTTACTTACAGAGAATTTACTCATTGACAGATAAAGCATAATGTTCCCAACCATCAGACACCAGGGGGATGTTTTTGTGTGTGTGAGTGACAGAGGGAAGCACCTTAATAAGACTTTTCTTGCAAAAGAAATCATGTAGATGTATTTGCTAGAGCAAGCAGTCCATCTAGTACTGGACTAGCCAAGGACATATTGGAAGGAGAGTGGTTGAGAGGCCAATGGAAATTCTGAGGCCAGTGAGTTGGAACAGCTCCACCAGCCAGCCCAACCGGACAGCCACCAGACCACTTCTCAGAGGCCTGCAGGAGACAAATGGTGGCAATGGAAAGAACTGGAAGATTAGGAGACACACACACAAACACACACACACAATCAAAACAAACCCAATAACCCTATAGTGTCTGAACAAGAGGCTACTTTTAGGAATTTTTTTCAGCTCAACAGCTCCAGTTTTACTGCTGGGATCAGGATAAAATTACAAATAGTCCCTGTGATCAGAGAAAGATATTTATAAGAAATGGCTCACCAAAATGAGGAGGACTGAAGTGACAGTATTATGTAGACCGATATACACAGGGATACTGTCAAGGAGGAAAGTATTTCTCATCCAATACTAGGCTCATGGCTGAGGCCCCTATAACAAAAGGCAGACTAACAAGAGAAAAACATACACATTTATTTAATATAAGTTTTATGTGACATAGGAAATGAAGACCCAAATAAACAGGGAAACCTGCATATTTTTATGCTTAACTTGATGAAGAAATGGATAGTTGTAGAGAATTATGACTGGTCAAAGGCATATTACCTAATGGTAATAAACTGGGGGGAACTTAGCAAGGCCTGTTTGTTCAGATTCTTCTCTGAGTCCCTGCATCTTCAGAGATAAGGAAATTCCTTTCCTGTGGGTATAGGGAGGGCACCTCTGCAATGAAAGTTTTACGACCTGCTTCAGAAGGAAGGCAAGAGTGACCTTCCTGCTTCTGCTGTTTTCTCAAATGCAAAAGGTACCACATTTTGGGGTAGCGTGTCCCGAACCCCATCCATGCATACCATTCACATAGCTACACAAACATAACACCGACATATACTTCTACTTTGTGCATGGATGTATTTTAACTCTCTCAATTGGCAAGTTTTAGATCTTATCACCTCCATTGTCAGGAGCTGTAGAAGTTAACTACCTTGCTGAGCACACACGCGTGTCAGTGGTGGAGCGAGGTTTCCATCCCAGGTCTGGGTAACTCTTCTGTAGATTCCACAATTTCCACTTGGCCATAAGAGTTGGGAGGTGTAGGTAGAAGGAAGACTTGCAGATATCTTGGAAGCCACTGAGGAAAAAGCTATTTGAAAAAGCATGCTTTGCTGGCGTGAAAGAGATGAATCCCACACCTTCTTTTTCCTATTACTACAACCTAATTCCCATATTGGAGAAAACCTTGCACAGTCCAGTTTTGACACTAGCCTGAAAAGACCTTTGGCTGCTTAGTTAGAAAAGGTATATTTGCATCAGAGACAATTCCAATGTCTGTGCTCCGAGAGATCCTGCTCTTAGCTTGCGTGAGTCATAGGCTGTGGCTGCATGATGCCACATCATGAGGAAAAGTTAACAATTCACTCAAGTGGACAGGAATTTAGCTGCATGATTAAAACTTCTGGGTTTCTGGAAACATCTAGAGGTCTAACATTGAGAGACACAGTCTGAGCCTCAATTGCTATTTTGCTTGGTAAATGCCCCTGTGTGAATCATGAGAGAGCTAAAAACAGCGTGTAGCAGAAGGCACAGCAACACAAGCCGGGTGAAGCCCAAGCTCTCTCCACCATCAATTACAGCAGGGCGGGGCCTCCAGGGGCCGGAGACCAAAGTAACTGTGGAAACCGGAAGTGCTGTGGATGAAGGAGCCCTGGGGCCCAGTGATGAGAGGATGAGGATGGACGCCCACCCACAGGAGTGCAGGTGGGAGAGGAGTTGACACTTCAGGGCCCAGAAACAGACAAGAAGCAAAAGAAAGCTGGGATGAAAGGGGATTCCCAAGAACCCTTGTGGAAGGCTGGCAGGGCTAGACATGCTGGAGAAGGCTCTATTATTTACTGAAGTACTGGGGGTTGGATTTATTTATTCAGGTTGAGGAACAGAGAGCCTTAAGGACATTTGTTACTCATACTAAAAAATGTTCTTGTTAAAAATTGATGTGAGTAATCAGCTTTGCTTCTGGCTTTTGCATTTAAATGGGAATAGAAAGTGAAGGAAAGATGGCATGTGTAAGATGCACAAAAGCCTGTGAACAAACCTTTTTTCTCTAATTAATAATCAGTCCCTTAGAGTCATCCTCCTAACAGCAGCAGAAGCAGCAGCTAACTCTTAGGTGGAACTAGGTGCCAGCCCGTGCACTAAAGGCTTTATAAGCACAGTTTTATTTCATTCTCACAGTAACCCCAGGAGGTGGGTACTGGGACCATCTCCATTTTACAGACAAGGAAAATGAGGCTGGCAGAGGGTGAATAACTTGCTCACCACCCACAGCCACCTCTGTGACTATAAGATCGGGTGCTGTTAAGTCACTCATGCTTGCGATCTCTAGATTATAGTTTTCCAAACCCTCCCGCAGGCAACATAATATTTGGTCTGTTCAACAACTCTGCAAGCGGGCCTCATTCCAAACCTCAGCCCTGCCCCTTCCTGGCTGTGCTACTTTAGTCAGTTCCCTTAAACACTCTGAGCTGGGGTTTGCCCATCTCTAAGGTGAGGTTAATCACAGAATCTAATTACACACAGGGCTGTCGTGAGGAATGAACATACTAATGGATTCTCAAGTGTGCCCAGCATAGAGGGGGGCCTAAAGGAATGGCGGCTGTAATTTAGAGGCAGAGAAGGAATTGGAGTCTGTCTTTACAGAAAACAAGAGTAAAGTTCAGGGAGGTTGAGGGACTTACCCAAGACCACCTGCTAGGAAAGAGCAGAGCCAGAAACTAAACTCAGATCATCTGCTGTGAAGTCCAGCATCCTTTTCCCCGAGACTTCTTAACTCCAAGTTGTCCATGACACCACTTCATGGCGCTAAGCATGGCTTGATTTCTCCAGGGATCCTGGCAGCTGCTATCCCAGGCAACCTCTTACGCAGGTGCACTTCAGCTCAGTGAAGACAGCTGGAGGCTCTTCCTGGCAGCTTTGAAAGGAAATTTTCCCCATTCTGTTGGCACGAGTGCACAACAGGTTTTGAAAAGTGCAATTCAGAGCACTTCTGCTCCCAATTTCCCCTAACCAAAGCCATGTGTGGGGCAGGTTGCCTGGAGCCCCGACGGTGTGTGATGAACTGCAGGCTGTGTTGTGCTTGAGTCGATGGTGATGTAACTGGAGATACCTGGCCCCATATAAATGAGGAACTATATTTCTAGCCCATATAATTGTTGGGTGGGGGGAGATTGAGATTCCAGAAGGGAAAAGATTCTCAGATAAAGGAACAGAATACAGGCCCTAATTTCTTGCAAAGAATTGATAATGAGCTTGCTGATGAGTCATCTACATCTGAAAGTTTTCTTCATTTCCTTCACATTGGAATCAGGCATTGCCAGCCTTGAACCAAATGGTGCAATAGGCACTGTTTGCTTCTCTTCCCTACCCCTTTGCTTCTCGTTCTGCCTTCTGACGCCCCTTCTTTCTCCCTGCCGTCCATTTGTGCAATAAGGCCAACGTCCCCAATCCCCACCCCCTGGCACACGACTCTTCTTTTCCTCTACCTCATCCTCCCCAATGCAACTGATCTCAACTCAGGGTGAGGAGGAAAGAAAAGCGAGTGGGATTAATTCATACTAAGTTGTGAGTGACTGATGGCCTTCCCAAGGTACTCACAGTTTAAAAATGGGCACATTCTACATGGTAAATTTTAGAAAGATTTTCCTCCAGATCTGAACTAGTTTATCTTCACAAAAGCAGCTGATTACACTGAATTCAGACTCCCAGTGTTGATACATATTTAAACACTGGCCCACGAAAAAAAGTCTTTATTGGCTACCCATGATACGACAGGTTCTGTGCTGGGGATTAACCAGTGAACAAGAAGGAATCCTTGCTTATATGTACTACAGTAGAAGAACCGGCAGTTTCCACTAGGGGGAGTAAATTGGTCACCTAGGAGCTATATTGTTTCTTTGGTTCAGTGCTTTGTATGTATGTGTCAGAGAAGGAGGAAGGGGGTCAGGGAGACCCAGGACTACAGGCAAGGCTTATATTGTAGCTCCAGTGTGCCAGAGGCATCCATTCCCATTGGGTTTGTCCGCCATAGCCTGCCTGACCCCTGAAGCATTTGAGTTTACTGCCCTGGTCTGAGAAGATATTCTTGCAATACATAATGGTATCAAGATTATTTTATAATGTTGGAAATTTTTGTTAAAATGTCAAACTTAATAACAAAACTTTAAAATATAAGAATGTAAAATCGCCAAAAAGGTAACTATGGTTTGTTCCATTTACTCTACCTTACCTCCTCCTAAAATGTATGTGCTAAAAATTAGGAGACCTAGATTCTTATTCCTCCCTCTGTGTTTCTCACAAGCTGTGTGACCTCAGACAAGTTACTTCACCTTTCTGGGTCTGTTTCCTTATCTGTAGAGACAGGATTGGATTCTGTAATTTTGAAGGTCTTTTAGGTCAAATAATGTTCTAATGCTATAATTCTTTGCTGTCTCGCAGACTCCAGTGAGATTTTAATAAAAGAACTTGGCACTTTTCACTGGCTACATGACTCAGGAATCTATTCCAAAGAAACACAAAATAAAGGTTGTCAGAGAAAACAACAGACTTTCATTTCCTGGGCAAAATGTTTCCTCTAGGACCAAAGAATGTTCATGTATGAATTTCTGTTACAAAGAAAGCACAAGGAACTATAGAAGGGTAAAGATCAACAGAAAGCATAGCAGATCCTATGTAGCATACATCTAAGAATATACGTTCATATGTGGTAGACGCTTTTTGGAAACAGAAATGAAATCTAAGGGGTCAAAAGCATTTTTAAAGTTAATTTTTGTGCTTTGGATCTCAAAATCACCAAATAAAAATAAAGCTTGTCTCATGAGGCTATACGAACAGATCTCCAAATGGACTGTTTTCCCTATATGGCTTAAGACTGAGGTCTAGTCTTAGGTGCTTCGCACAGAAAGGGGGAGTCTTTGTACCAGACTCTGCCTTGCTAGAAGGTGGAGAGGTTATGGCTCAGGAGAAAGAATTTGAGGTCTCTTAGAAGCGAGGGGCTTTTCCAAGGGAAAAAGGAGTGATGAGCATGATCAATGAGGTTTGTAGGTGACAAGTCCCAGAGAGGAGGCAGCCGGGTGAAGGACGCTGCAGCTGGTGAACTAGTTGTAAATAGACCAGTGCTTAGTCCCCAAGCACTGGCCAGTTCACAAGTCTCCTTCTCCACCTACTGCTGTCAGGGAACCATGTACGTGGGGAAAAGGAGTAAGAGAAATAATTAGGATCGTAAGATACTTGCTAGAATGTTAGAACTAAAAGAAAAGCTAGAGGCTTGCTAGTCTCACTATCATCTCATTACGCAAATGAGGAAATGAGACCCAAAGAGGGAAGGTGACTTGGGCAAGGTAAAGCATCTCCCTACTGGCATAACTAGCTCCAGAGCCCAGGTCTTCAGATGCCCCAGTCAAATTCACTTTTGAGTACATTTCAAGGAACTCTTCTTTGAGAAGCAAATCGTAGGTTGAAAACACTTAATGAGTGACTTAACCTCCCTGAGCTTATCTGCATGTAGACAAGGCAACAGAAACCCATTCAAGTCCATCTAAGTAATATTTCGATTGGTTTGGAATAATTCACTCAGCAGACTCCATAAAATATGATTGCTGAGGGATGCTATGTTCGCTCATCACTGTGATATCAATGTTTAATCTGTCATGTTTACTCTTATTTTTTACCTAAAATGCCTGGACTAAGAGTTGAGTCCTAGAGACAGTTAAAAAACTAAATCAATGCAAGTGGAACCCTGCAGTGGGAACCGCGTGCACTCAAGGTCGTGGGAGCTACTACCAGGGCAAGAAGGGTGGTGGTGTTATGCTGAGGGGTCAATTGGTCAAAAGGACAGAACTGAGGCAGCCTGAGCCAGTTCACGACTGATAAGATGGAGCTATCACCTTCATTCAGAACTCAATCCATTCCCAGAAGCCTTGAGCACTAGTCTATGGAAACCCTGACAGTGCCAACAACTAGTGGAATGATATTACCTACAGCTGGGGGAAGCTGGCTCCTAACCAAGACAATATACCCTCCCTTTCTCCGCCTCCTTATTCCTACCCATGCCGCCTCCCAAATTTCTTAGCCTTGACAAATAGATTTTCTCTATTCCTAGTAGAAAAAAGGGGACTCTCTCAACTCAGTCACTTGATGAGGGGCCCCCTTGAGGTTTCGCTTCCTGATCAAGTTTGACTAGTTATGTCCCCTCTGGGTCCTTGTGCTGTGTGTGCTGTTGCATGGTCTAAGACAAACCAATCTTTCTGGGCCTCAGTTTCCTCATCTACAAAATGAACTAGATAACTCCAGTTCCCTAACTCTAAAATTCCCAAGACATAGTAATATTTTTCTGATCTTACAAGTGGCAGCAAGCTTCTAAAGAAAGTTGTCGTCGTTTATTAGATGTTAGAAGGCAATAAATAATACAATGAAAGATAAATTTATATATTTTTGAAAAGTCATTTCTGGTCTTGTGATATACATTTCATTTCATTTTAGTCTACCCTCACCGTTCATTACAGATACAAGGAAACAAGAAACAGCTGAAATCATGGGCTGATGACCAGAACAGAGAAAATTCCCTACGTAGAGTGAAATCAATGTTGGGCTCACTATCAATGGCTAGACAACAGCTCCTTCTACATAGACAAAACCTGAATGAAACTGTGACTACGATGGGCCAGTTTTGTATCACAGCACATATCATGGAGCAGCCACAGGTATCAAAGGTTGCTATTGCTCTGTCATTCATCCATCTATCCATCTATTCATTTTTCTACTTTTTAATTTTTTGATAACTTACTGTATCTTATCTATTAGGCAACCCCCAAAAAGTTCAAGCATGTCTTTTTTTTGTAAGACAAGTTATTAGAGAGTACAAAGTAACAATGAAATATATTGCAACACTAGGTATAATATTCTTTCCTTTGGGTCATCAAAACTCAGCCCACTCTTGGTACTCAGCCAGACACAGCCAATAATCAAGATTAGGAATCCCCACAAAGAACCAGTTGTAATTTAAAATACTACCTAAAGTAGTCATCTGTGCATGGGTATACACTAACTCCCCCACCAATGGAAGAAGGGAAAGGAAAAAGAGCAAGCCATTAAGTTTTACTCTCAATATGTTCATTAATGCCTTCATTAGAAATGTTAATTCACTGCTTTAATATTTATCTTGTCTGCAAACTCATACATTGTTCTTTGGCCTTGAACAACTCAAAAATATATGAGGTAAGGACCGCCTTAAACCCAGTCCCACATTTTGTCACAAATGCAAGGCTCCCAGAACTGAGTGATCTGGCGTTATGCATTTTTTATACACAGAGAATGGCCATTCTTGTCCCTTTGCCAGGGCCCATGGGCCACACTTTCCCACAGGCAACAGAGGAAGCTGCATCTATCTTGGACAAATGTGCAAAGTGGCAAATCTGAACAGAGGTTATTCATTCTACAAAAGGCAGCAATGTGGTACAACTTGAAAATTCTGATGCTTTCACCATAGCCCTTGGACTTCTGGCCAGAGAGACAGTCCCAGGCTGCCACCTTGCCACTGCCCAAAACAACCTAAGATCACCACCATCCCCTACTCCACACACCTGTGTAGTAGCCATGAAACTATACTTCTAGAAAAAATGCCCTAGTGCTGCAGTTTGCCAGGACGCATCCCTTTCCTCATCCTTTTCTTTCTCTAAATTAAAGTGGCATCTGCAAAAGTGACTCGCTCCAAGTTCAGTTTATGGAATGTTTATTAAGCAATTATTAATACTATGTAATGGATAGCTTGACAGCTAGCTTAGCAAACACCAGCTCTGACTGCACATTACAATCATCTGGGAAGCTTCACAAAAGAAGGTGCCAGCGCCCAGTGGCTAAGAGATTCTGATTTGATTTTTGGTTTGGAGCAATATTTTTAGAGCTTCCCTGGTGTTTGTAACGTGCAGCCAGGGCTGAGAACCAGCGAACTAGGTACCGGAGGCACAGAAATGAATATCCAAGTGGTTTCTGGCTAATTTGTAACTGGCACTAATGTTTCACCTTGGGAAAGGCAATCATCAGTTTGGGCTTTGCTGACACTGTTTCTCAGGACGGAGATCACTTGGGTAAGAAAGATGCGCTATCTGCTAGCCAAATGAATGGCCCCACACGGTTATTTTTAAATTTCTCTGATTTGTTTCAGTGGCTGTTTCTCACAGGCACAGTTTCCTCTCACAGCTGACGCAGTCCATTAAACTCTGATAGCTGGTCTCTCCCGACCGAAGTTCCCCAGTGCCCAGCATGACCATTGGCACAAAGACAACAAACACACCATCAATCTTCTTTCAGCCAAAGTAACCCAGCAAAGCTGATCACAGACAGAACATAAATTTTGTCATAGGAGACATGCCTAGAGAGGTGCTTATGGCCAAACTGTTTATAAAGCATTGCTGCAAATGCTATTCTTACTCCTATGGGATAGATAAAAAATATCCCCCATTATTTTTTTGTCTCCTACCCCATTGAGCAAGAGTCAGTGGTGTGTTCCACCAGCTCAGAGATTGGGCCAGTGAAGGAAGCATCCCAGGAGTCAGGTACATGGCCACTGGGAGCTTGTATCCAAGGCTGCTGCCATGCCACTGGGACCTCCAGAGGGGAGGTAGGGCCGGCATTTCCTGTCTATTCCTCCCACCACAACCACCACCTTCACCATCTTTCTGTATGAACAGATCAGATGTTTGTCTCAGTGACCCTGCTTGCAGTTAAGTTCCTTGTTGGCTAAAATCCTGCCCCATAGCTGAGCCAACTTGCTCTCAACCCCTACCACAGGACCCCTGGCTGGGGGAAGCCGACCTCTACACCAGAGATGTAACCAGCAATTCTAGGGACAAACATTGTCAAATCAGTCTTTCTATACTCCCCACCTCAGCAGCCCAGTCTGAGCGCAACACACTCCCTGAGGCTCTCTCAACTAGTAAGATTTTGCCTCCATCCCTGTCATCTGGGCTCACCCATAGTATTCATGAGGTCCAGAGCAAAAGTACCAGTGATGCCTCTCACATTGTATGTGTCAATATTTAAAAGTTACAAATCAAGTTAATTAAATAAAATACATTCTATCCCCCTCCTTGACAAATATATACCTTCGGAATGATGCTTATTTTTCCTTTTCAGCTATTTAACTGAACTATGTGTTTGTATTTCCTACATTTATCATGATTTCAACCTGTACTCCTTCCCAATGATATAAAATATTAAAATATAATTTATCGAAATGATAATATATCTTATCAAAAATTTAAGATAAATGTTAAAAATTAAAATTATTTTCATGTTTTTGAAATTTTGCTTCTACTGAAATATTCAAAATTATCTATAAAAATTAAAAACAAAACAAATTATACTTTATGAATATCAAAATCTTAAATTAAAATTGTTTAAATAATGCAGAAATTATAAAATTTGCTCTTTTGCAAATTTAATTAAATCAATAAGTATTTTAATAAAACTTAGCCTATTCAAAATTCTAGGCATCAATATCTATCTAGTTGGTGAGATAAAGCATCAGTATTATATTTCACACATGCTATGTCGACATCTACACTGATGCAAATTTAACAGAAATATTAATTTTTAAAACATTTTCAAGCATCCCTCAGCTGCCATGTGAAGCTGTTGTAAATACTACAATAACTTGTGAGTGTCTCTAGTACGGCAAATTGTAACACAAGAAGCAAGAAAATAAACATTTGGCATTATTGGCAAATAATAAATGATCAATAAGAATTTATTGTATTCAGGCTGAGTGGAAGGATTTAGCAAGTCAATTTGTCTTTTCTCTCACTATGTGTTTCTGTCATTCAAATGCTCCCAGCACCGTAAAGCAGTGTCTGTCTCTGAAATCATTAGTGGCACAACCCAGAAACCTTTGTGGCATTCAGATGAAGTCACATTCTGTAATTTCGATTCAGGGACATAGGGCAAGAGATGTAAAAAAGTAATCCCTGAGGCCTGATCAGAATGTTTTGGGTTCCAAGTCCTGCTGAGTCAGTGCTGAGCACCAGATCTCAACTGACAGAGACACTGCTGCCCACGTGCTCCTAATAAATTCACGTGTGTGCATGTTGGCGTGTTCTTCTAAAGTGTGGGGCCCAGAGGAGAGACCCTTCTTGCCTAGGTCTCTCTTCAGTTATCAAAGGGGCTGACTCAGAGCTAGAATAAGCTCTCAACCACAGCTGGGGAAAGATTACATAATTTTTAAATATTTAATATTGGAAATTCTGCTTCCAACCATGATGAAGTAATTGGAACTAGACTTACACTCCCACCATCACTTGTAAACTTAACAAAATATACTAAATAACTGGTTTTAGACACTGAACAACAGGCAGTATGGGACTGTGCTCTTGGAGAAAAAGGAAACAAATGAGGTGAGTTTTATGGTTGCCCTGGCTTTCTGTCTGGGAAACTTTCTGGAAAGGAGTGTAGAGAGGGGAATCCCAAGCAGAGCACAATAGAATCACTGAGTTGAAGAGACAAAGATTGAAGTTCAAGGAGGCAAAGGTAGCTGGAATCTATGAGGCAGAGGAAAAGCTCTAGAAATTTGCTCAGGTTTCCTCTTGAGCCCATTGCTAATACTGAGCCATGAGTTCTCAGGGTGAAATTCCTGTACATCAGGCAAAGAATGACAGGGGAACCGTAAACTGAACAATTTCCAGAGCTCACACAGGTCTGGGAGATGCTGAAGTTCTGATCAGCCAAAGTGGAGAGTACTCAGGGCATTCAGCAGAAATTTAGAAGGGTCACATCTTAATAATGAAATGAACTAGCCCCAGATTAAAGTTTACTCCAGATCTTCTCTAACAGCTTTCATGTAAACCTTGGAAGGATAAAGTTGATCAGCAAGGATTGCTATCTACCAGAGCAAAGCCTAAGACTCTTTAAAGAAGGAAAACAAAATCCAGTATTCAATATCCTAAAATTCAAAATGTCCAGCATTCAAAAAAAAATTACTAGGCATGAGAAGCAGCAGTAAAATGTGACCCATAAATTAGGAAGAAATCAGTCATTACAAATGGATCCAGAAATGGCAGATATAATGGAATTAGCAGAGAAAGACATTAAAATAGCTGTTGTAAATACGTTCAAATATGTGATGGAATACATATAACTAATGGGAAGAGAAATTGAAAACATAAAAAAACAGAAATATAGAAATTCTATTGATAAAAATATTCAGTGTATGGGGAAAAATTCACTGGATGAAATTAACAGCAAACTGGATAGTGCAGAAGAAAAGATTTGTAAACTTCAAGGTGGACCAATTGAAACTATCTAAACTGAAGCACAGAGAGAAAAAAGACTGAAAAAAAATGAACAGAGCTCAAGTAATCTGTGGATAATATCAAGGAGTTCAATATACATGTAATTGGCTTCCCAGAAAGATGGTGGAATATAAAAATATTTCAAGACCAAGAGAATAAAAACACAAGCCATGGACTGGCTTTGAAAAACACACATCTGTTTTTTGTGGGTTTTTTGTGGGTTTTTTTTGTTTTGTTTTGCAAAACACATATCTGGTATATTTGTAAACACATATATGATAAATGACTTGTACCTAAAATATAAAAAGAACTCATAAAATCAACAATAAGAAAGCAAACAACCCAATTAAAAAATGGGGGAAATAGCTGAACAGACACCTCACCAAAGAAAATATATACATGGTAAGTAAGCAGGTGAAAATATACCCAACATCATGTCATTAGGGAATTCAAAATTCAAACACCAATGTGATACCACTATATACATATTAGATTGGCTAAAGTCCAGAAAACTGACAATACCAAATGCCGACAAGAATGTGAAGGAAGAGGAACTTTTATTCAATATTGGTGGGAACATACAATGGTACAGTCACTTTGGAAGGCAGTCCAGCAGTTTCTTACAACACTAAACATACTCTTACCATATGACCCAGTGGTCATTCTCCTTGGTATTTTCCCACCTGAAATGAAAACTTCTGTCCACATGAAAATCTGCATGTGAATGTTCATAGCAGCTTTATTCATAATTATCAAAAATTGGAAGCAAACAAGGTGTCTTTCCAAAGGTAAATGAGTAAAAAAACAGTGTTGCATCCATACAATAGAATATTATTCAGCAATAAAAAGAAATGAGCTCTCAGCCACAAAAAGATATGGAGAAACCTTAAATGCATATTGCTCTGTGAAAGACACCAATCAGAAAAGGCTATATACTGTATGATTCAACCATATGACATTCTGGAAAAGCTGAAACTACAGAGACAGCCAAAAGATCAGTAGTTGCCAGGGACTGGGGGGAGAGAGGTGAATGAGTGGAGCACAGAGAGTTGTTAGAGCAGCGAAACTATTCTGTATGATGATACAATAGTGGGTACATGATGTTATTTATTTGTCAAAACCCATAGAATGCACAACACAAAGACTGAATCCTAATGTAAGCTATAGACTTTAGTTAATAATACTGGATCCATATTGGTTCGTGAATTATAAAAAATGTACCATACTAACGCAAGATCTTATTAACAACTTAGGGGAAACTGTGAGTGAGGGAGAGAAGGGGTATGTGGGAACTATCTGTACTATCTGCTCAATTTGTGTAAACCTAAAACTTCTCTAAAAAAAGTCTAGTAATTAAAATTTTTAACAACTCATTGTTTAAAAGGCTCATTGAGAGTTGTTCAGTACCACACCGCTGTAGGATTGTAGACCATGACACCAGTTTGGGACAATTAATTATATGACACCCCACTGAAGCAGATATTTTTTTGGAAGCATAGTCTATGTATCAAACACTGTACTAAGACAATTATATGCATTATCTTAATAACCTTATAAAAGACCACTATCATTCTCTTATCTGATAGATGAAGACACCGAGACACTAAAAATATTTGAAGATATAATGGCAAAAAATGTTGAAACTTGATGAAAATCATAAATCCACAGATTCCAAGAAGCTCGATGAATTCCAAGCTATATAAATACATATATAAACACACCCACACAAGTTGATGAAAACCATTGAGAGAGAGAGAGAGAAGATCTTAAAAGAAGGCAGAGGAAAAAAGACACATTACATAAAGAAAAACAAAGATAAGAACTATCACAGAAATTACCAGAAACTGTGCAAGTGAGACAACAGTGGAACATCTTTAAAGTGCTTAAAGAAAAAACTATCTCCAAGAATTTTATATCTAGTGAAGATATCCTCCAAATACAGAGCATGTTCTACATGGTTCCATTTGTACAAAATTCTAGAAATGTCTCTGCTGATCTTTTGTGACAGAAAATAGTTCAATGATCACCTTGCAGCAGGTATGGTGGGTAGAGGTTGACCACAAATGGGGCACTGAAGAATTTGCGGGATGATGGAAACTGTCTTTATCTTAACTAGTTGCACGGCAGTGTATTTGTTGAAAAGTCATTGAACTGTACATTTAAAAGAGGAGTGTTTAATTAAATTTAATTAATTTATACCTCAATTAAGTTGACTTTTTTAAACAAATTATTATCAACAATGGCAGCAATCACTAACTTCAGTGCCCATTGGCAAATCCTTGGTTGTGGCACTCTAGTTAAAACTCAGTCCTTTGACTTCTTAGTAATGGCCATTCTGGTGCACTATTCAGGTGACAGGTATATGAAAAGCCTTGACACTTCTCCACTGTGCAATTCATCCATGTAACAAAAAACCACTTGTATCCCCTAAACCTTCTTAAATAAAAAATGAAAGAAAAAAAAATAGCTCACTTATATATACCTGCTCCCTCCCTTATTCCAGCCGAACAGAAACCGGGAACTAATCTTTTGAAAACTGCATGACAGGCACCCACCTCTTTTTACCAGCCAGCTGCCATGTTTTTTCTGATAAATGATCCCCCAACACCTCACCCTAGATCCAAACAACATCCAGAACCTCCCCAGATGTGGTCAGAGTTGTCTGATTTCTGAAGCCTGGTTAGATTTAGACAGCCTCTATTCTACCCACTGAGAGCAAGCTTAAGTTAGAGTATCATCACAGCAAGGATAAAGGAATGTCTACACTGTTTTTGTCACTGAATTATAGAGCTCTCTAAATTACATATAACAATCAATTCAATGGGCAATTCAGAAACACCATGGTTTCTCTTTGCTATCTTCCCCAGAAAATCCTAAGAAGGATTCCTAGGAAAAGGATTCCTAGGAATCCTAGGAAAAGATTCTAGGTCTAAAACTTTAGTGGGCATGAGGACCTCCTGAGGAGCTTGCTTATAAGGCAGACATCAGCCCCCCAGCCCCTGCCCTGGCTTCTCCCCTGGATCAGTAGGACTGGAGTACAGTCTGTTATTTGAATTTGAATCAAGCATCTGATTCAGGCTTTCTGAGGACCATGCTTTAAGAAATAGTGATCAGAACATTTGAAGTGGGCTAGAGGAATCATCTGGAGGACCCCCAGGAATAGAACTGGTCTGGAGGCTCACAGAAAAGTCATCTGGAGGCTGGAGCCCGAGAAACTCCTAAAAGCCCCTGCAGGTAGGGATGGCAGAATGGGTTTGGAGGTTGCCTGAAAGAAGACCAAAAAGGGCAAAAGTTGTTCTAAATGGAAAGTGCTAGAAAGAAGGGTTCAGATGGGATGGCCATAAATTGGTGATGAATCTTAGCTTCTCCAACCATCTTACCACCCTGTGGTGAGTATGAGACTTGTGGGCTCTTGCTTATTGACATGTGATATTTTACATACTTATTCATCTTATACTATTCGGTTATCCCCGTGTCTAGGGAGAAGACTCTGGGATGGAGATTGGCATGCAGGATCAATGGTCATGGAGAGAAAGCTATGGGAGCAGGCCTGGGCAGAGGGAGAAGTTGGGCTGCAATGCAGATGGCCTCAGCTGATCCCTCTGGGAGCCAGAAAACAGGAATGAGCCCTTCAGCACTGTCTCAAGTTGGGACACCTCCACTTTGACCAGTCATTGGATGTGCCCCAGAAAGAGGGTGAGACCTTAGCCGGGGAGACTCTTGTGAGATGAGTTCCTGGAGAAGTCTGGTAGCCAAGGACTGTCTCAGCAGCTAGAGGAATAAGTCCTTAAGGCTCAACAGGGGATCTGGGTGGTCTAGCACTTATCTTTACAACCACTACCCTGATCCAATTTTTTTTAAGGAATAATATTAATGTTTTAGCTTTATATTTTCACCAGGGAAAGTTTCCTAATCATCTAGGCTATTGTTGCATATGCTGATGTTCTAAAATGACCTCTTGGTTTTCCTTTCCTGCCCTATTCCACCTGAAAACTCCTATTCATCCTGCAATTATCAGTTCAAATGTCACCTTCTCTGGGAGGCCTTGTGCTTTCCACCAGCAATCACAAGCTTTCCATCTTTTGTGTCCCCAAGGACCTCCAGCTTTCTCAGGAAAGATCTAGTCTAGTTAATATCTGCACGTCTTTTTCACAATTAGAATGTCAGATCCCAGGGGAAGGGACTGGGTCACTATTTTATTTGTGTAGCTCCAGCATTCCAGCACTGGCACAGCATTCATAATTGCTGAATTAAATCCATCGATACGAACATATCAATGGCTCACGATCTTGGTAAAGTTAGCCCCTCCTCGTGGGCTTAGGGCCTGGCTAAGATGTGCGGGTATTTGAGGCAAGCTAATGATTTTGCCTTCTGTCAACCACTATTTCTTTGACTTTTGTCATTTTGTAGAAATAGAGTGAATTTGAATTTTAAAATGTTTCCTTTCAGAAAGAAATTTGATTACCAATATATTTTCTACTGGCAAAGTAGGATCAGTATTTTTTTAAAAATCTAAGAAAATGTCACCTATTCTTCTGGACTTTTTGTTCTCTTTTCTTTTATAAACTTAAAAATTAGTGTGCTTGGATGCATACTAAAGAAATTACAATGCAGATAATAAAATAAATCACTTACTCCTGATCAACATACTACGTCATGCATTTTTTAGTTCCAGATAATTTAGCAGACTAGGGGACAGTCAACTTTCAGTTGACTTTACAAAAAGTCATAAGGAGCTGTGAATGGAAACCTGAGTTATCTGACTCTGATTTCCCATTTATCACAGTGATATTTTAGTGCCCTTCAGAGATTGGCAACTGGGGTAGTGCCTGCTAGCCCTCCTCCTAATCTGCCTGTTTTCAGCTTCAGTTTTCTCATCTATAAAATAAGAAAACTTCCCCCAGAACTCGAAGATCTCTTTCAGCTCTAGCATTCTTTGATTCTATGGCTTTGTCAAAATTGCAGCAAAGGATGGCTATTTAAATGCTTTCTCTGATATCTTACATGCAATTTAAAATGTAGATAATGTTGTCATCATAGAGCATGACTTTTATTTTAAAGGTAATTTAGTTTAGGATCTCTCTTTTAGAACAGTCATATCTATTCTTCTTTGGGTGACCCAACTAAAAATTCTGCTACATTAAAGACTTCATATGAATGCATATGATCCAAAGCATTATTATTAGCAAGAAATCTGTATGCCAGATAAGTGTGGGGGGGTGGGAGGCGGGAAGGGGGATGCATGCAGTTACTTACCTGTGGGTAGCACTACGGTATTTTGCAGAGAATTAAAAAGTGGTGCTTGAGAATTATATTTAATCCTTCTCTCTTTCAATTCTTACATAATGCATTTTCTGCAGTTTACAAATAAAGGGCTCATTTCTGGGGAACTAGAGCTACATGTGGGATCTCTGAGAAGAAATGAATGACAAGAAGCTAAGTTAAATGGAGTGCAAAGAAGAGAAAGCTGGAACAAAACAATGTGTTTTTGGAGATGTATGGCATCCTCCAAAACATCACACTTGTGGTTTCCTGGTATTCGTGAAACTTGGACCAATTCAAGGTGCCATATTTGATAGATTCTGGAAGAACTGAAGAGAAATTGGGTTGCTGTTTTTTTCTTTCTCTACACTCAGTTTTAAAGCTTTATTGCTTTCTGGGAGATAAATTTCTTCTTTTAACATTATCTGTCTCCCTCTATAAGATATATTACTATACTCCCTGGCCATTTGGGAGCCAATAACAGTTCTTTCTTCTTTTGGCTGCCTCCTGATCTTACAATGAATCCTTTTTAGGCAGCAGTCTTAAAAAGAGGAGATTCAGTGATGATAGAGAGTCACAAAATTTTGAAGCTAGAAAGGGCCCTACAGAACGGAAGTGTGCAGCTGCACTGTGGCTTTCTTTCTCTATATATACACAGTAAACCATCAGCCTCAGTGACATGCAGAGAATGAGCCTTGGGTGGGAAGGGGGGCTGCTGGGTTCTAGCTCTCATTTTTCAGCCAGCCAGCTGAGCACCATGAACAAATCACTCAACCCTTGATTAACTCTCCGTGACCCACTGCTTAACCTTGAGCTTCACATTTAACCTTCAGTTTTCTCATCTGGAGAATGAGGAGTTGAATTAGATAATCGCAAGGGCCTCTTTCAGTTGGGAACACGCTGTCCTTTCCTGATACCACACCCAAAACTAAAACAACTTGTATTTCTCTCTCGGCTGCCTGATTCAATTGTCCATGGATTTAGGAAAACTCAACCTAGACAAAAATCTTGAATTTTAAAAGAAATGAATTAGGGGATTGGTATTCATGTTACAAAAGTATCCCTTCCCTTACAGCCATAAATTTCCTTTAAATAACTACCTATTTAGACTTCCAAACAACTTTTCAGGAATGCATGTTTGACAGCAGGTCAAATGTACCCCCCAATAATTACCACCCTCAAGTTTACTATGTCCCTTCTACTCCAGCCTTATGGTTATGCCTTGGCAATCTCTCACCATAACTTTCATATTATTCACAATTCCTCATATACCCTCCATCTCATTCTTTCCTCTGACCCACGTAGCTCAGCACCACTTTCTTCTGCACTCACTGCATCATTTTCTCATTGCTCATCGTCTTTTTCCCTTACTTTATCATGTTTCATCTGGCTGTTGTGGCTCATGCTGGAGTTCCATGGAGTTTATTATATAACACCTGGTTCACTCTGAACATCTGGTTCAAGCTTGTCTTATCTGTTCAGGCTGCTATAAGAAAATACTATAGACTGGGTGGCTTATAAACAATAGAAATTTATTTTTCACAGTTCTGGAGGTTAGGAAGTCC
>CM052443.1:72650384-72725210 GCA_028533085.1 Varecia variegata
AAGCTCACCCCATTCCTTGTTTCCTTCTGAGTTTAACAGATGAAATAAATACTCTCTCTGGTCCATAGGTGATGCATGTTTTTACATTGTCACTGAGACAAATCAAATTAGCAATTTTATGAACAAGAAAAATAGGATTTCTCACTTGAGTATATTAAGTTCTTTGGAGAAAGATGCTATAAAACTCTAGAATGTTATGATTGATTTTTTGTCAACAAAGAAACAATGCAGTTCTTAATTAACTTCTCAGAAAATGTGCAGCATTCCTAAAAAAGAAAATAGATTTATTTTCCATGAGATGTCTCAATACTTCAAAAGCCCTGCTAGAAATATATCTCTTGATTAAAGGAGTACGTTCTACATTTTGCCACGCAGGTTAAGGTCCTCGAGAATTTCTGCATCCATGTTCCCTCAGGGTTTGGTCTTCTTGTACCCACACCACAGTGGTAATGATCAAGCCATTTTCATAGCAAAAATCTCTTTTTAATACAGGAAGTTGATCCAATATGGAAACAAAATGCATCATTTTTTCCATGAAAAGTGGACATCTACTTCTAGAATTTATTTAACTTGGAATATGGCTGCACTCTGTAGTGTCATTCCTGGTAGGACATTTCCAGCATTTTCCTAAAGTTACTAAGGTTTAACTCTTTTAATAAAATATTAATTCCATGAACAGCAAAATTTCTCTCCAGAGACCTGATGTGATTTGCCTAAATTGACACAGTTAGCTGGTGACAGGAAAAACTGAATTTCCTGAATTTTGATGTAGTTTCAAATTCACATGAAGAGAGAAAACAGGAAAAAATAAATATCCTCATTTTCTATCTCACTTTTTATCATTTTGAGATGGCTACTGTTTTAACCCAGATTAATCCTCAAGTACACACATCTTGTTAATTTTAATTTCTTTTTTGTTTCCTTTTCTACAACTTCAATTTATAAAGGGAGATTTAAGGTACTCACTGATACACATTCTATGATAAAGTTAAGATTTTAAAGTTACATATATTTTATAATTTACTCTGTAGTATCCCTTGTTTTCACCTACATTAAAGCCAAAATTGGATCATGCTCATTGGCACGCTCTCTCTCTCTCTCTTTCTCTTTTATTCAAATCGACAGTTTTCCCATTCTTTTACTAAGTTCACATGTGGGTAATATAATTATTATGTTTACTTTAGCACCTCTAAAAGTCATTACAAATATGGTAAGTTTTAATTGTTTATGAAAATCAATTTATATGCAAACAACTTAAAATCTATTTTCATTCCCTACAATTTGCATTTCCACATTTCAGATTTGCTTGTGCAGCAATAAGATGCGAAATTGCTTAAGTACATAAGGTAGTTTCAAGAGAGGCAGAGCTACCAACAATTTTCACAGAACAAGTGTCAATTAGGAGTCTGTTCTATGATTATCGGAAGGTGTGCAGAAAAGGACCAACTTTCCCTGGGGCTTATTCAAAGACCAATAATGACAGCAGATGAAAAGGTGGCATATTGCCAGTGATTCATTCTTTTCATTCAATTCCCCTCCTGACTCATGGTTGTTATTTTGTTACCTGTGTATGCACAAAAAATTAAATAAGAGGGTGATATGAAATTGTGTTTATTCTCTTCACTTCTTACCTTCAGAATGCAATTTTAGAATAGCCCGTGAGAGGTGAAATCTCTCAGGTAGACTTAGTGATATCCTGAGCAATAATCATTGTGCAATTCTGATGCCTTATACTGGCTTATAAGGATCATTGAATTTAAAGCTGGAGAGCCCCTAAACAAATTATCCAATCATTCCCACTCATTGTATAGATGAGCAAGCTAAGGACCAGAGAGACGAAGTGACTTGCCCAGTGTCACACAGGAAAGACAAAAACCCAGGAAAGACGGATTCCCAGACCAGAGCTTCCTCCCCCGCTTCCCCTCGAGAACTCTATTTCAATTTTTTTCTCAGTTGTACCTTATATGCAGGCAATTCAAGGGTTCCTATGTTCTAATAGGATAGCCTAGAGGATGGTTGTGGCAACAGAGCGTGGTAACAGTCAAACGTTTAAAGAGGCAACACCCTGATAGAGCAATGAGTTAGGTCTTCGAAACTCAGTGTTCTTGCTATTTATGGGTCGCCATGATCAAGTTGTTCAGCCTCACTGAGCCTGAGTGTTCTCAGCTGTAAAATAGAAAGATAAGGAAAAGATCAAATGAAATAGTGTAGGTGGAAGCAGCTGGCACATACCAATGTTCAATAATATTTGTTCAGTCTGAATTGATGGGATAATTCGGGCTCCCAAGTCAATGGCAGCATGGGACCCATAAAATCACTTGAATCATGATTCCTTATCTCAACAAATTATTCCATTGTACCCATCCAGTTAAGAAATATTTATTGAGCACCTACTATATGCCAGCTAGGCACTGTGCAAGGTTCAAGGGATGAAATGATAACAGAAAGACATGGTCCCTAGTGTTTTGAGCAATTTTACAGACTAGGGGAGGAGACAGAGGTGAGCAGTCAATAACCTGCTGTGATGACACAACACAGAAGAGGAGCCCTTAACCTAGACTAAGCAGATCTGGGAAGGCTCCTCAGAGGAAGCCACTTGTGAGCTGAGACCTAACAAAGAAGTAGGAGTTACTCAGACCAAGAGGAGTGGGCAGAGTATTCCAGGAAGAAAATACAATGTGAAGATCCAGAGATCAAAGAGTATAGGAAAGGAAAGAAATTGATTATGTTGTGGTTAGAATATGAGGGTTGTAGCTGCAGAACAGGTAGGGGCCAGGTCTTGTAGGACAGTTTAATGCACTTGAACCTCATTCTAAGAGCAATAGAAAACTTCAGAGAATTTTAAGTAACAAAGTGAAACAATCATATAAATGCCTTTCTTGATGAGGAATCAGATTTTTTTAACTTTGAGAGTTTTTTTATTGGCATGATCATATCTATGCATATTCATTTCAATATTTAAATAACTCCTTCTCTTTTGCTCTAAATCCATGTAAATCATTTCTTAAATTATATCCACCACCACCGGACCTTCATCTTAAAAACAATTACATAGGCAAATTGCTTAGTTTTTACTCAAAGTGAGCAAGGTCCATAATCACAAGTAAGAAGTCAGGATGAAAACATACTTACGAAATCAATGCATGATGAAGAAGAAAAGACAGAAATGATTGGGATAGGAAACCAAAGAGTAAATAAGTGAACAGAAATGTGAAAATGTCATATTCTAAACTGTGAGCCTATTAAAATCACCACACCCAGCCTCTTTGGAGAGGCAGGCAGCTCTGGAAAGCTGGAGCACCGTGCACTAGCTTTGCCAGACAAACCAGGTCATGCCAAGCAAACTGGGACCTCGGTGGAAAAAAGATGTATTTGTGTTTGCCAGAAGTGATGCCATGACCAACAAACTTTTCCTGAACCTGAGCCTAGAATGTGGCTTTGCCAGCAGACCCAACAGCTGAGGCTCTGGGCTGAGGGCTGGTGAGTCAGGGCCCACCCCTGCATTTGGGTGCCAGGAGAGAGCACAGCACTTTGATATCAGAAACACTCTTGCAAGTGGGAGACCCTTGCCACCAAGTGGAGGCTAACTTCTGTTGGGTTTTGTTTTTCATCATAAAATCCATGAGCTATTATACTGTCTGGAGAGCTTTATTTGAACATCCCTTAAACACTAAACAACCTATAAAACAAATAGGAATAGTAGTCATTTGCATTTAGAGAGTATGTTTCCCTCTAAAAGCCCAAAGCTTCAGACTTTGAGCAGTGTTCTTTGGGGAAAGCACTCCCCTCAAGCTGGAGATTTTGTTTTATCAAATAAAAGGATTTATGGACCACAAACAATGGGGATGGTAGCAGACATGGGAGAAAGAGTTGAACATCAAGAGGCCTTCAGGGTTAGAGATGTGACTGCTGTTTTAGGAGATGGGAATAAGGAAAGTAGGGCTTTTTGCAATTTCTGTTAAGTTCTAACTGGTAGCACTTAGTTGCTTAATTGCATACATTATACACAACTTTTTGTTAATAACATTATGCACAAAGCACAAGTTTATTGCCCCCAAATTTAGAAAATACAGGTAAGTGAAAAAGAGAAAATATAATTCCACCACTGAAATATGATCACTGTTAATACTTTTGTATCTATCTCTCCAAATTTCTGTTGCTCTAGCTCTCCTTATACGTAACTATACATACACGATCTCAGTTTTATATGTATGTTTATATATCCATACATGTTAAAAATAGGATCAGACTGCACATACTATTTATGAATATTTTTATTCTTAATATTTGTGAACATCACTCCCTGGAATATAAGCTTGATGAAGGTCTGGACTTTGCTTGTGCATTGCTGTTTTTTTAGCATCTGGAACAGTAACCTTCCTATGGCGGGCACCCAATAAATATCTACTGAATGAATAAATAATGAATGCATATCGTTCCAGGTCATTCAAGTATAGATATTTATGTATGTGGCATATTAATATATGATACAGCATACATAATTAAATATACAAATACAATTAGCAACTTAGTTCTGCCACCTGCATGTCTGCCCTAGGGCAATCGCTACCCCTCTATGAAACCCCACTCAGGCTCCCCTCTCACTCTCTCCTCCCTCCTCCCATCTCCTCCTCTCGCTCCTGTGGAATGCTCTTTACTTCTTGGCACTTGGCACTTTCCATTTTGCTTCATACATATTTTAGTCCGTGTCTCTCTATCTTGATAGAATAAAGCTTCAGTGTGGCATCTCTGTCTAGTTTATCTTTATAATAGCAAAAAATAATTCTACGTGTGTCTTCATCATTTAATGTGTGTCAGGGACTTTCCTAAGTGTTATATGTGCATTGTATCCTTTAAGAGTCACAACACCACCATGAAGTTGGTGTTACAATTATCCTCATCTATATATATGAGTTATCTGAGCCTTGAAAAGGCAGAGAAGACAGACACTACTGGGCTTTAGGAACAACTGGAACTAAGTGCCCTGGAGACCCTCCAACCCTGCATTTCCATCCTCTCCTTCCTACAGCCCTGCTCCATTTTCCTCTTACCACACACTGGCTCCACTTGGAAGAAAAATGGCCTGTAACTGCCCTCACTTTCACAGCTGTGGCTCCAGCCTCTATTAAAAGACTAGCCCAAGGTTCTGCTCTCTCAGTCCAAAATCCACAATGTCAAGGAAAAGACTCATTGCCCCTACTTTTTAAGTGTTCTCATCCCACCAAGGAAGTGTGGCTAGAAAGACATAGTCAAACTGTCAAAATGGCTGCTCCCAGCACAAGGCCATGGGTGTGTGTGTCGGGGAACGGAAGACAGTTATCAACGTGCCATAGGTCCAGATACGGCCACTAACATCTCAGTAGAAGGGCTGTGGGTAAAAGGCAATGGGATAAGAAAATCTCCAACCACCCCCATCCCTGACGAACACTCTCAGGGGGTTAAGGGGATGGGACTGTGTAGGGAGCAGTGAGCTCTGGAGTAGAAAAATACATTAATCAAAGTCCTGTCTCACCAACCAAATGAATCCACAGATAATGAGGCAGGGAAAAGGCCTACTGGCCTTGAGTTCTCTTTAGACGAGCTTTTGTGCCATACGGCAAGTCCAGCAAGAGACTTGAGAGACAGAAAAGAAAAATTAGGCTTCCCACAGTATCAAGCAAGTCCAGAGGCCAAGATTAAAAGGAAATAATGACACCCAGGGAGATCCCGGACAATAACATTTTCAGGAGAGAACACCCAGGCTCAGGTACCTCCAAGGCATCTTATTTGGTAATTAGGTGGAGAAATGCAGTTGGTCACAGAAAGCAGAAGGAAGAGCATAAAACTATTGCTCATAATCAAAGCTAAACCCCACACCACTTGAGGCCTGTCTCTGGTAAAAGGTTTCTCCTGTTTGTTCATTGATTCTGAATGTTAAGTAAGTCTTTCCAGCCGTGGTTCCAGGGTGCTGGAGCAATGAATCTCAGACAGCAAATGAAAAATGAGGGCTGCAAAGTTCAGGCAATAATAGAGAATTAAATCTTAACTGAGCTGCTGTAAATATCACAAGCAGAAAACAGAGTGCATCAGCAAGCTGTGCTGGCAGTAAGGGTAATGAATTTCTCCTCTCTGGACAAAATTACCAGTGGTGCATAATAGAATATTCCTAGGTCTGGGGGGTGAGGAAGGGGTTGATGAGGAAAGAGAGAGAAAAGAAAACAAGCGTTTGTAAATTAAAGTGTCTCTTCAGTAAAGTACACTTTTTCTCTTTTTTTTGCAGCCAAAGCCAATAGCCCAGCTCAAATGACCCTCTCATAATAACTCATCAAATGCAAACTTCACAGCCCATTAGTTGTCACTCTCTCATGGCACTCACCATTTTAGCTTATCAATAGTTATTCGTGGACATATCTTACTGCCACGTCTAGATTATAAACCCAAAGAAGGCAGGGGATAGAACTTGTTTCCTTTGTTCATCTCCATATGCCCCACAACATCCAGAACAACTAATATTTATTGACTGCTTCCAACATGCCATGCATTGTGTGAGATGTTGTACTGTCTTATTTCTATGAGGTTTTCCCAAATGCCCTGCAAGGCGAAGAGGACTATCACATATTACCAAAGAAGAGACTACAGCTCAGAACAGTAACTAACTTGCCCAAATTCACACCATGACAGAGCTGAAATTTGAACTTAAGTATGCTTCCAAAGCCTATGCTCTTTCCTCCTTGCTACACTACCCAGTTGGCAAATAGCCATCTTATTTTCCAATATGCATGCAAATAAACAACAACTAGTTAATTTTATCAAGGGCTTTCTCCAAACCATGTCCTGTGGTAGATGTTTTATATGTATTTATTCCAATTCGTCCTCACCACAGCTGAGGAGTTTGGTAGTATTATTATCCCTCTCTAGCCGACGAGAAAACTGAGGCACAGAAAGGTTAATAAAATTGCCTCAAATCTTATGGCTTGTGGTAAGAGGAGGCATCAAGATGCTAACCCAGCCTGTCAGATTCCAGAATAGTATGCTCTTAATCATTATGCTATATTGATTTCAAACTAAAAACTAAACACACACATACACACACACCCAGCTAACATGTTTTGAGCAAAAACTCTGTGCCAGGTTGTGTGGATTTTGTAATTTAATCCTTACTACAACCCTCAGAGCAAAGAAAGCATTCAATAAACTGTGGAATGGACGAACAATTGAAAACAAAAATAGAGCCACAACTGTCATCACTTGCTAAAGTAAGAAAAATCCAGACTCCCCTGTGTTAGCATTGGCAACACCATGGGTCCCAAGCTAAAAATAAAATGAGTATTAGAAAAACAAATGAGTATTAGAAACAAAGACACATAAGAATAATCCATACAAAAGAAAGAAAAGATTTTGGTTTGAAAAATGAGTGTTACATAAAATCAATAATGACCGCCCCCCCATGAGAAAGGCCTCCTTTGCTGCAATAGCATCTTAAATGAACTGTGCCAGAAAATCAGCATTTACAAATAAAACAAACAGGAGCCTCCAACCCAGGCTCAACTTTATATCAGAAACATAGCCCTCCTAAGTGGAGGACAAATCTGTGGGTTACATCCAGATGAATTAGATTGTGATATGGTAGCCTTGGAAGAGTAGAGGGATTTGGAAAAAATATAAAAGTGTCTTGGTTCTACCCTGGCTTTTCCAGGGTAGAAATTAGTCATTTGTGCTAATCTGCCAATTGTTTCGCTGCCACCCTAGAGGCTAGGCACAGCCATATGAGTTGCTTTGGCCAATGAAGTAGGACCGGCAGTGATGTGTCACTTTCAGGCAGAAGCTTTAAGAATCAGTGCATGGTTTGCAATGCTTTCTCGTCTTCTGTCATGATGATAGATGATATTCTAGAAGGCATTTTTCTTTCACCTTGTATCACTGAGTAAAAATGACATGGAGCAGAGCCCTGAGCTAACCCACAGTGGAAACCACATGAATGAGAAAAAGACAAAAACTGTTGTTTTAAGCTATTGAGGTTATTGTTGTTTGCTACTGCAGCAGAACTTAGCCCAACCTGACTGAGGTACCAACAGCCACTTAGTGATCCTGGGCAAGATCCCTGTGTGATTCTGGAAAAGAAGGCATTTTACCTAATGGGGTGTCAGCTTCCTCATCTGCAAGCCAAAGGGATTAGCCTAGAACAGGGGGCATTAATCTGGGGGCCCATGAGTGGTCTTCAGGATGACAATAAATCAAAGAATATTATAGGTAAGTGTGTGTGTGTGTGTGTGTGTGTAAAAGAGAGACACAAGCAAGCAAGACAGACTACACATTTTTCTTACGAGAGGGTTCACTGCGTTTTCAAATTTGAAGAGGGTATGTGTTACTCAAAATGAGGTTAAGAGCCTGAATAATCTCTAAGGCCATTTGCAGCACTAATGTGCTTTGTGGCTTCTAGAGTGAAGAAAAAAGAAATAGATAATTTTGTTCTTCTCTGATCTGGTATTTCAGAACTTGCCTTGAGTCAGATTTTATTAAGGTTCTTTTCCAATAATTACGTTTAAGAGTTCTACTTAATAGAATTACAAATATCAAAGTCTCAGGAGATATTTTTGAGGGAAAATAGGGGATTCAGAGCAATTTTTTTTTAAGCACAGAAGGAAAGATTTTTCAAAAATTGAAAACGAGGACCCAAATCACATTTGGCAATAGGACAGAATTGTATCTACTCTTTGTGGGAAGAAGAAGGGGTCACTCCTCTAAACATGAGTTATTGCTGAAAGGCTGAAGGTTATGAGCTCTCTTTAACATGAAGATAATCGGGTAGATGAAGTTAATAGACAGAGCCTGCGATTTATAGATGGACAATCTGGGTTCAAGCCCAGAGCTACCAGTGAATTTCAACACACTGTTGGGCCAATTTTCTTATTTATAAAATAGAGACAATAATACTCAGCTCTAGCAGGAAGAGTCCCCACAGCAAACACGTACTACATTCAAACAAGGTGATTGAGGAGGGTTTAAGGAGGGATTTTACGAATGTGTACACAGGATTATGAGAAACTAACAAGACATGCTGAAGCACTCTGGGACGGGTTAAGTAGAGAGCCTTACATCCCTCCTAGATCTGAAGGAACAAGGAGAAAGAAGGGTCATTATGAAAAGGAGAGAGCTGGAACTAGAGCTATAGGAAAGGGCCACACAACAGGAACTGTGGCCTTCCTGCTGGTGCCACCCACCTGCTGGTGCCTCCCACTGGCCAGACCCAAGCAAAAACCAGTGGGCCAGGGAGCCTGTTGGAATGGTCCATAGAAGTCAGTCTCCTGCAGCAGAGAGGAGGACGGAGAAGGGTGAAGAGAGGATATGGACAGAAAAGGAGCATTCTAGTTCTTGGTATCATTGCAAAGATTCAAAGAGAGAACATTGGAAGCATATGTAGTGTTACACAAATATTAGCTATTGTTTATTGTTTGTGTGAATGAATATCTCACATCCTTTCCTAAGAAGAGATTCTGATAGGGTTGTATAGGGAGAGAGTCCTTGGTCCCTCAGAGAGTGGGGAGAAGGCAAATGGACAGAGATCCAGACCTCTACTGGATGAGGTACTTTGCCTAGGGAGGTGGTTTGGGGGTTGGAGAGCTGCTTCTGAATGCTTTGACTCAGGGTAACACAGAATATCATACTGCAGGGACATGGCATCTGAGTCCCCTCCGCTAAGTCCAGAAAGATATTCAAGGCTGCCATGCTCAGCGCTAGAGTGCCAAGACGTCAGCCCTACCGTGACTCTTCCTGCTGCAATCCCAGCAGCTCCTGCCTTCTGGCTGCTCAGGATAGATGTTATTTTATGCATCAAGACCTAGAATTATGTTAGCTTCTTATGCACATATCTAGGAGGCGTATTTCCTTCTAGGTGCCAAAATACAGACTTTCTGTTCAAAATGCAGCCCTGCAATGTTTGCACAGTGTGGTTTTATATTAAATCATCCTGAAGCTTGTTCACTTACTAATAGGCATAGATAGACTTAGCTCAGGAATGAGGTACAACATATAGACAGGTTTTGGTTAATCATTTTTACACTGTCCTCTGCAAAGACAGCTTACCTTCAGAGGAAGATTTGAGGCCACAATATCAGATTATAACTCTTCTACTGAGAGTCCTAACTAGAAAAGAGAAAGCCAGTGTTTTGATGGGCCCACATTCCCTTCTTCCTTTTCCTTGAAGAAAACATCCCTCTTTTATTAGGAAGAGTTTGGGTGGGACCGCAGACATGTGATCAGAGCTCTGCCAATTGGATTCTCTCCCTTGGGAATTTGGATCTTCATAGGAATGAAGCCAGTTTGGGAAAATGATTGAAACCAATCAATTACATTGATGGTGCTTCCAAAAGAATGCTTATTAATTTCTGCCTCCTGTAGGAATAAACCAAATAAAGCCAGACTCCTGTCTCTTAGGGTCTGGTTGTTCAGCATTTCCTTGCATTCTCTGAACTATCCCATATCCTTTTATTAATAATTCAGAATTGTTTGGCTTAAGTTGGTTAGCTATGCCAGACCTCAAAGGAATGGTCCAAGTTTGAGAATTGACAAGAATGATGACTTGGAGGAGGTTTTCGAATGATTTCACTTTGGTTTACCCCCATGCCAGCCAACAAGCAGTGCAAATGGCATGTGCCAGAAAAGGGTACACATGAGCAGGTGGACCCTAGAGCTTCCCAGATACAGGGCTAAGTTCAGAGGTTGGAACATCTCATGTAAAGTGAGAGTCCCGCCTTTTATACCTTTAGGCTGGAGTAAGAACATGCGAGCATTCAAAGGTCTAATTAACAGTGGCCCTATGAGGAAAGCCTTGCTTCTCCAGTGTGGTGTGTTTGCTATAGACTCCTATTGAACCTACAATGGGCTTGGCCATGCCATATCACTATTGGCCAAACCCCATCTCTGTCCATTGTGACCAAACATCTTGACAGGCACCGCTGATGAATTCTAGTTCCTCCATAACCTGAGTCCAACTTCCTTCCCTTCATACTATCCATTGTTCTCTTTCATATTCTCTATAGGATTATTAATGGGGAAAACACATTATCACACCTTTCCACAAGATTATTGGGACAAAATGAATGGGGAATACACGAGAATGTTAGGTTAAGTGACAGAGTGGTTTCTGATACCTGTTTCTATTCTTTTTGCATTTGCAATGGTTACTTTTTAAAAAAAAAAAATGAGACCGAAACATTCTCTTTGGCTTGGAATTGGAAACTCTCCTACCCACTCCAAGCTAGTGAAAAGCCCCAGAGGGAGGACTGTCTATCTATCTATCAACTGCCTTATCTCTCAGTGCATTTATAGATTTCTTTCTACTTTTGGTCTCCAAGGTCTCAGCGGCAGCTTCTCTTTTCAAATCACTACCAAAATGGCTCCTACATTGCTAGTAAGCTCTTGGAATCACCATCATCATTAGCCTAGGAAATTTAATGCCAGTTTACTACTTTAACCACACAGTCTAAGCCCTAAAGTAGCCAGAAATCTAGAAGAAGTTCTGTCCTATTTCCCGCATCCCAAGCATGCTCAGGTGGCCAACAAGAAGCAGGAGAAAGGCGAGCTTTTGTGACCCAGGAGCCAAGCTGCATCAGAGAACATGTCCTTTCTAAAACAAAATCTTCAATCAAGCAGCCCTGCAGCAGAGGCCCTTCCCCCACCCCCAAAGTATAGGTTTTCATTTCAGACAAAGGAAATAATTGGATTTCTGTACTGAGCTCTGTGATCTACTGCTGCCAGCTGCATGGCTGTAAAACCATTAACTCCTTGCAGAGCATTTTATCTCTGCAGGGGGAAGAGGTAAAAAGGAGAATCACATTGCTCAGAGCCAAGTGAAGGGGAAATATTTTTTAAGCCATGCAATGTAAATCCCAATAACATGGCATCCATTTCAACTGGCCTGAAATTATGGCCAACATTTAAGGAGAAAAGCCAGAGAACTTGGAAGAGAGCAGGTTTCCGCCTTCAAGAGCAACCCGTACATCACCCAGAGGTTGCAGGGAGTCTGGAATTCCAGCACAAGCTGCGTCTTTCCCTCCTTTTGACTCTTGGCTTTCACATTCTTCTCCAAGAGGTCATAGCCCTCCAAGTGAGAGATGAACTCAGTCACTCCATTTCCTCTGCTTACATTTGCTCCTCTACACACTGGGGTTTTAAATGTTCGTGAGATCCTCTCCCAGGTCAACGTGAATTGAACACCTACAGCAGAAATGATAGGGGCTGGAAAAATGCCAAGGCAGATGCAACAGAGACTCTGTCCCAAGAAACCTTCAATAGAGCATTTTTGAACTAATTAATAAAAAGGGTTATAGGTAAATAAAAAATACTGATTGATAAATAAGGGTAAATTGAATGTATCTCTGTCCTGGGAACCACAGAACAAAAAAAATCTCACCAGGCATCTCTTTGGGGTTATTTGTAATTGTTCTACATATGGAATCAAGGCTCAACAAAAATTAACTCTTCCCTTCGGTTTGATGATTTAAGGCTCTGTCAGATTTCAGGCTGATGAGAAGACTCTGAGGGTATGGCTAACCATGGGTACCACTCCAAACTCTCTTAGATGCTCCTCCAGTATTACCCATGCAGCACACACTTGAGCTCATGGAAGTCAGGGCTACCTTCTCAAATGGAATATCCCATACAGACAATAGACCAAGCAAAAGTCAAAGTTTGAGCTAAATAGCTAAAGTTTGTAGAGTATCATTGAAATTCTCCCATTTTTCTAATCTCACATTTGCTGCATAATGTTTCAAATACAGAGATATCAGCCTGTCACTTCTTTTAAACATTATTTTTTCAATCACTTTTGGTTAAGACAATTGAGGTTAGCACGTCTGTTTGAACAGCTGCTAACCATTAGTAGAAGAACGATTCCTCTCTGCTCCTGGGGGGACCCTGCAAAACAGACTTAAGCCCCCTTTTCCCTTCAGTCAGAGTTAGTCGACCTTGGCCTTGAATGCTTTTGCTCAATTCTTCCCTCTGACCTTCTAAAAAATTACCAAAACAGATTTCATTTTGGGAGGTTTTCACAAGGAACATGGGTTTGCGTGGCCACCCTCTTGGAGTTTTAACATTTGAATGTAAGGAATTTGGGGAGAAGAGTTTCAGTTGAAGAAGAACTTGGAAGCCAGCCTCCAAATGACTGTTCCAAGTTACATTAGTGAGCACCAGTCACCATTAGGGATTTTTCATAATCACTTTGAAAAGAAAGAGCCACAACAGTTGCATGTCAGCCAGGAAATAAGCAGGTTACGTTTGGGCAGATGGTTAATATTAAGAGGGAGAATATCCAGATTCATGATTTTCTTTTTCCTTAACAGCAATATCAACAAAACAAGGCAACCCTTCCCGGGCATTTAAGGTGAAAACGCCGTGGTATTCATGTGTAGGCTTTGCTCATGGCTAATGTCTGTCAGCCAGCTCTCGTCTGTTGACTGTCACCGCACGGCTGGATTGCTCCTATGATGAGACACATTTTCTGCCTAATGGGTTGTTTTATTCAATTGCTGGCTTCTACATTCATCAGGGTCATTAAAGTTGCTTCTTGAGTCTAGTGAAATGAAACATTGTATTTTGGTTTTCGTTTCCCACCCCTAAGCTAATTAATGTTTTTTAAACGTCGACTCTGATTTATAACCATGACTAGTTGCACACAAACAGTGTCAGGCTGATAGTAGTCTTTTTATCCCAGTCTACAAATCTGTTGGTTGACACAATAATCCACATCTGCTGAAGGAATGAAGAGCATTTCCAGAATATTCTTTGCTCCCTCTCCCTGTGTGGGTTTCAGGGATAGTGTAGAAAGTGGAAGCATCACTATGGGGAAGAAGGGGGAAATTAGAAAGAGCAGAGGAAACTCATCCTCCCCTACACCTCTGTGCCCACTTCCAAGCCCAACTCTGTCACAAAGGGCATCTTCCAGGACACGTGTTTATTTAGATTCACCAGAGAGTAGCCAATTTCCCCCCACAGATTTCATCAAAAGAAGGAAAATCTCTATGAAAGAAAAAAAAGGAAGAAAGAAAAGAAAGAAAATCTCAGGGAGCCACGAAGCATTAAATCTCTTACTGAAATTCATTAGGCATCTCTACATGGATGCTACAAAATTACACTGGAGTCCAATTATACACAATGTGACTGTGTGTCATGTCACAATACCCACTTTGGGAAAATACAGATGGCACCACACCCAAGAAAAGCGTGTTTTTGGTGCAGCATATCCCCCAAACACAAACCAACAATTTCATCTGTGCTTAAGAGAAACACATTAGGCCCAATGCAACTGAAATTACTTATTGAGAAACACTGAGATTTAAGCAACTTAAAGGTAATTATGTCAAAATGAAACTTCTGACTTTGCGCTTTTGGAACCTACCCCCATGTGCTCTACAACCTCACTATACCTCAAAACTGCACCCATTAACTTCTGAAGCTAACTGACACCCCCACCCCCGACTTGTGCTTTACTCTGTCATCACAGGTGCTACCGTTTTCCCCAACAACACAGGCTCGGAAACCAGGAATCGTCATTAACTTAGCCCACTCTTTTATTAATAATATTTAGTTTTGGAACATGTACTACATGCAAGAGACTGTGCTAGATATCATAGGGGACAAAAACATATGTAAAACAATGCCTGCCCTTGATAAGCCTGAAATTGAGTAGAGTGACACATATGTGCACAATGAAAAGGCAGTTAAGGAAATGTAACCTAAGAGCCAAGTGGCTATGGAAATCCCTCTAGGTGTGGGTGAAGGGGAAGACCTCAGGCACCAAGGCCACCATGCAGAGTACCACGCAGACACCCCCCTCCGCCCTCCAACCATGATGGGAGACAAGGTTGGAACTCATGAGCGAGACCAGGTGAGAACCAGTTGGGGCCCAGGTAAGCAAGCAGCAAGGCCTCTGGATTGTGCTTTCATCATGCTCTGTGCAGCTGTTCCTTCCTTCCTGTAGTTCTTACCGCCCACACATTCCAGGTTTGAACTGTAATAGCAGCTACTTGCTAGTATTTGTTTAGCACTACTGAGAGGAGAGTCAGATATCCTGTAGGCACTTAGGGCAAGTGTCAGCGGAGAAGGCCTACAGGACAAGAATGTCACAAGAATGTGAATCTGCTTAGCTAAGACAATGGTAATCAATAGGGACCTTTAGGTATTTCACTTTAGCTGTAGTATCTCTTGAGGCATGAACATAGTTGAGGCAACAGTGTCCCTAAATGAACTACCTTCATTAACATAATAAAAATCACATCCAACAGCACAAAGACAATTTGCAAATGCCTTGGCAACTCCAGGAAGTTACCCTATGAGGTTGAGAAAGGGGAGGGTTCCCGGATCTAGGAACTCCCCACGAATACCATGAATTTTCTGCCCCAGCTTAGCATACTATTAGGGATTAGCATAAAAGGACTGACCCTAACCCTGTTCCTTTCTGGATCAGTCTACTCTTTCATTTACTTCTAAAAAAAGTGTACTTTGCTTTCGATAAATCTATCTGCTTCTGCCTATACTTCCTGTCTGAATTCTTCTCTCTCGCTTGTGATCCTGCACCTGAATTCCTTCCTTCGTGGAGGTCAAGAACCCTCTCAGTCGTTGTGGGTGGTGGTATGCGCCAGTATCACTACTATGTGCCAGGAACTATTCTAAGCACTTTATATATTTCAATTATTTAACCTTCATGACAACTTTATAAGGTAGATACTATTATTATCCAAGTTACAGATGAGAAAACAGAGGCACAAAGAGGTAAAGAGTCATGCCCAAAGTCCAAGAAATTGAAGACCATCATCCCACCAGCTCTACTGCTTTCCATCACATTGCCTCCATGTCATTTAAAATCTCAGATCTAACCTCAAAAACACAACTCTCATTGGCTCTTTCATCCCACTTAAGAATGCTTACAACCTCCATGTTTTAAAAAATAAGACTCACACTCTTTAGAGCAGGCATTTAAGAGCCTCACCTCTACAATCTGCCCTCACTGATCCTCCCAATATGGTTCTTCTCACATCTTCTCCAATGGAAGCCTTCCATTCTAACCAACTGGCCTGTTCACCACCCCAGGGGACACCCTGCACATTTACATCTTCAGGACCCACAATCACAGATACAGCTTCCAGCACCATTCAGGTTACACACCGTGCAGTGAACAAAACTGGGCACCTACTCCAGCAGCAGTTGGACCAGGGCAGATCTGAAGGCCAGGCTTCCAAAAACGCAATTTAATTCCAAGATTAAATTGTAGTTAGACCACGTTCTCCTTAATTCAAATACCATTCATCATCAACTAAAATCATTGAATACTGTTTTATTCTGAAATAAGAATTTCTGCCTTTCCAGGTTTCTCCTATAATTCTATGCTGTACTTTTGCAAAATTGTTTTAACCTAATTCCAGACTTTACATACATCCCTTTACACCTTTACCTTACCAGTTTCTGTCCATTTTTTCCAATCTGGAAAGATCTTTTAAATGCTAATTCTTTCCATTTACTTATTAACATTGCCTTATACATAAATCTAATAAGGATATTATTTACATATCCATCCATGTTGTTGATTTTAAAATCTGGAAAGATCTTTTAAATACTAATTCTTTCCACTTACCTATTAACATTGCCTTATCCACAAATCTAATAAGGATATTATTTACATACCTATCCATGTTGTTGATTGTAAAATAATGTCTTAAGAAGATTTGGCCCAAAATAGCAAAGAAGACTGTTTTTTCCAAAATGGCAAAACAATCTATTAAATCAACATTTGTTTAGTCAACTATGAATCCATCTAAATTGTCTGTAATCCAGTCTACGTTTGTTTATCTTGTCTCCATAATAATCATAGGGCATTTTACCAAAAGCTTTGCTGAATTTTTTATTTGCTTAATACAGACATATCCCTGATAATAATTTGAATATCTTTAAAACCTAAGTCACTTTATTTGGAGATAATTGATTCTTAGTTTATTTACACTTGCTTCTGGTGATTACCTCCTTTGCAAAGTGCCTACAAATCACTTGTTTAGTAATCTAACCCAAAATTTCACCAGTAATTAACACTAAGTCTGTGCTTACTATAACACCCCTTATAAAATTAGAATGTGCCTACCTCCATCCTTTGGTGCCTTTCCTCTTCTCAATGGTTTTCCAAGTCTGCAGCAGTGATCCTGTATTAGTTTCCTATTGGTGTTATGACACATTACCACAGACTTACTGGCTTATAACAACACAGATTTGTCATATTACAGCTCTAAGGGTCAGAAGTCTAAAATCAGTTTTTTCAGGCTAAAATCAAGTTATCAGCAGGGCTGCATTCCTTCTGGGGGCTCTGAGTGGAGGACCAATTCCCTTGCCTTTTCCAGCTTCCAGAGGCCACCCACACTCCTCGGCTGAGGACCCCCAACCAGCAATGGTGTCACTCCAACCTCTGTTTCCATCATCACATCATTTTTTCCTTCTCTGACTCTCCTGGCTCCTTTTTATAAGAACCCTGCAAACATTGGGTCCATCCAGATAACTGAATAATTCCTCCATTTCAAGATCCTTAATTAAATTATACCTGCAAAGTCCCTTTTGTCACATAAGGTAGCACATTCACAAGTTTCAGGGGTTAGGATGTGGATGTCTTTGAAGGAAGTCATTATTCTGCCTACCACAGATCCCAAGACTATCACAGCAGCAAGTTGCTTCAGTATCTTTGGATATAATTCATTTGGCTTAATTACTGAAATGCATTTTAATGGGCTAATACTCTTACTATCATCTTTATTCTCTTGGAATACAGTTCTCTCTGATACATTATCCTTTTCATGTTGAAAATCTCTTTCCTTGAGAGGGAAGAGGCAAACAAAAAATAGTTGTTTTCTCTGTCATCTAACTTGATACCTCCTACCCCAAATAATGATCTCTCCCTTCTTTGTTTATCTTTTTGCTTTAAACTATATTATACAGTTTAAAGGGTTAGATGGAGGACATTGAACACTCCTAACACAAAGAAATGGTAAATGTTTGAGATGACAGATACACTGATTACCCGGATCTCATCACTATCCATTAGACATACCAAAACATCACAATGTACTCCATTAATATGTACAATTATTGTTTGTCAATTAAAAACACAAAATAAATAATAACAGTAAGGGGGAAAATAGACTTTTTGGTCTTAACATTTTCTCAAGTCTCTACTTATTCACAGGTAGCCTTCAGGATGTTTCATTTGCACAGATTTGTGCACGTCCATGTTCTTATATTCAACCTTAACTATGTGCTCTTCCTCCCAGATTCTGTTTTTGTTCATTCTAAATATGGGCTTGGTTAGCTCTGAGCACACTCAGTTTCTTTAACATCTTCTCAGTGTCCTTCTCATTAGGATAACCCAAGATTACAGAGTAAGCATTCCTTTTTTAAAGCTACTTATTCTTCTTAAGTAATATTCCCTTTTAGAAGTGGACCATGAACTCATTTCACTTTTCTCTGATTAAAAAAAAAAAATTCAATGGCTGTGTCTGGACATGCCCATTTGTTCCCTTTCTCTGCCGTTTTGAATTCCAAGGTGACTCAGTCACTTCCTCCCATGTTTCCCATACCTTCTCTTTCACCAACTGGCTTTTCCTTTTTGGTCAGAATTAAGTGGAGGCTCGATTCTTTTTGTCCTCTAATCAGCTGTTCCACTTTTAGCAGCAGGAGCCTCCCAGCAGATGTCTGGAGAGTTGAAGTCCTGACATCACCACATCACTATTACAGGGCCAAGCAGTCCTTACCCCTACCCACTTCTCTGTGTCCTTTCATCTCTGCCCACATGCTTCCACGCACAGTTCTGGAATTTTCCACTTGGTACTTTGTCAACTTCCAGGGCTCTGACTTGAGTGGGAGGGCTGGGGCAGACAAAGGTTAGAGCACCAGCTAGCCAAGGTTTAGAGACACGTCAATGAGTGGAGTCCGAACCAATCTGCAGGTCCTGGAAGTACATGAGTAAAGGGTAAACCCTCTAATTTAGTTCAGGAGGGTCACGTGGTTTCAGGAACCAAAACTCCACTCCACGTATAGTTGTAGAGTGTTTAACTGAGACTTTGGCAACCCTTACACGCACTCCATAACCCTAGTGATTGGTTCAGAAGTGAGCATGCGACCTAAGTTGGACCACTCAGAGTAGACCTCAGGACTCCTGCCGGGGAGGTTGGGATGAAGTTTCTCCTGCCTCTAGAGGTGAAAAGGAAGCCAGTGGGTCAGGGAGCTGTCGCAGCCGTCTTGGGACCACAAGAAGCTTTCATTTTAGATAAAGCTGACACCATGGAAAGAAACAAAAAAATGAAAGAAATCAGGTTCTTGATGACATCATTGAGCTATAAAACCAAGCCTTCCCTGTGGCCAGCCTTCCTTAGGATTTTCAGTTCCTTTGATGTGAACCCCATATAGAGTTGGGGTCTCTATCCAAAATGTGTCCTTCCATTCCATATGAGATCTGAAGTTCTGTGCCACCAACTTTCAACAACAATCATAGACTGGGTTAAAACATTAAGTATACTTTGTTTATGTGTGTTAATTACCATTACTTCTGTCTATTAAACTTGGATGAAAAAGAAGCAGTTTTTTGTTTGTTTTGTTTTGTTTTTAATGAAAAGAGATTTGGGCAAATTTATCATTAGGAAAATGTCAATGGAGAGAGAGAAAATAAAGTTGCAAACTATATAGGATTATTAAAGGAACAGGTGTCGAAAGCTGCCTTGGCTAGGGGGAGTGATAGAATTTGGGCTGAGATGAAAAGGAGGTTTGACAAAGAAGGGAGTTCAGTGTACGGAAAAGATATCTGCAGTCCTGTGTTTATTGTGGCACTATTCACAATAGCCAATATTTGGAATCAACCTAAGTATCCATCAGTGGGTGAATGGATAAAGAAATTGTGGTACATACACAGAATGGAATATTATACAGCCATAAAAAAGAATGAAATCCTGCCCTTTGCAACAACATGGATGGAACTGGAGAACATTATGGTAAGTGAAATAACATATTAAGTGAGATAAGCCAAGCACAGAAAGACAAATCTTGCATGCTCTCATTCATATGTGGGAGCTAAATGTTAAAATGATTGATCTCATGGAGACAGACAATAGAATAATGTTTACCAGAAGATGGGAAGGGTAGCAGGAACGGGGAGATAAAGTGGGGATGGTTAATGGGTGCAAAAATGTAGTTAGATAGAATGAACAATATTTGGTAGCACAACAAAGTGACTAGAACCAACAATAAGTTAGGGCAGCAGTCCCCAACTTTTTTGGCACCAGGGACCGGTTTCATAGAAGACAATTTTTCCACGGACCAGGGAGGGGTGTGGCAGAGCAGGGCTGTGGGGAGGCTGGTTTTGAGATGATTCAAGTGCATTACATTTATTGTGTAGTCAAACCTCTCTACTAATGATAATCTGTATTTGCAGCCGCTCCCCAGTGCTAGCATCACTGCCTCAGCTCCACTTCAGATCTTCAAGCATTAGATTCTCATAAGGAGCCCTCAACCTAGATCCCTCCCATGGGAAGCTTACAGTAGGGTTCCTGCTCCTATTAGAATCTAATGCCATTGCTGATCTGACAAGAGGCGGAGCTCATGCAGTGATGTGAGAGATAAAGAGCAGCTGTAAATACAGATGCAGCTTCACTCACTTGCCTGCCACTCACCTCCTGCTCTGCAGCCTGGTTCCTAACAGGCCATGGACTGGTACCAGTCTGCAGCCCAAGGACTGGGGACTGCAGAGTTAGGGTATACTGTAAAATAGCCAAAAGAGTGGAATTGGAATGCTCCTAACACAAAGAACTGATAAATGCTTGAGGAGTTCAGAGTTTCTAGGGAGTCAGGTGGAGTCAGAGAGGACTGAAAAGACTAAGAGAATAAAGACTGACAGAGGAATGAGAGGGGGTGACGGGAGAGAAGGTGAGTGTGGCAGGCACGGAGGAGTGGAGAGCTGGAGGGAACAGCGTGTGATCAGAGTCAGCTCTGAGTTCCAGCCACTTGACGGCACCTTCATCTTCCACTCCCTGGCTTGCCTCTATGCATGCTACAGTAAGAACGATGAATTATTATCCTGTATTTCTGTATCTCTCCTGTATGATCCCCCACTCCCTTGTCCCCGCGGCCTCAGTCTCAGTCTTAGTCACAAGCCTGTCATCCCCGAGCAGTTGGTAGCAGCAGCTGGATCACTTAGTCACATGCTGATGGTATATGTGCAGTTCCATTCCCTTCGCCCCCCCCTCCCCGCCCCAGGCACGTAACACACGCATGTCTCCAGTCCCACAAACCCCCGTAAGGACAAGCCTGTAAAACAGCCCTTTTCAGATGCCAACAGTGGCTCCCAGTGAAAGGGAAACTTTGCCAATAAGCTTTATAGTTCTCTCCACGAGACTTTCCTCCCCTATTTAAACCAATTCTGTCTTCTACTATGGCAGGAAAAGCAACTTGTAAAAACTCTAAATGGCCATAGAGATGATCTAAACTACCTCCCTCCCTTTGAAATCAGGAAAACTGAGGCCTAGAAAAATAGGTATGCATACAGTCAGCTAGCAGCCAAGCCGGCCAGCACTGCCGTGCCCTGAGCCCTGGCCCAGGGCCTGTCCCTCCACATACTAAGGGCCTCTTCATCTCTGGAATTCACAGCCTTCTTTTTCCATCAAACCAAACTTTGCTAAGATCCATTGTTTATACCAAAATCCATCCTGTTTCAACCCAAATCCTGGTTATGCGAAAACAAGTGACTGGTTATGTTTTCGTGTGTGTGTGTGTGTGTGTGCACGTGCATTTTTGTCTCTTTCCCCACTAGAGCACAAGCCCCTCCAGGCATAGCCCACCTCTCTGCTGCTCACGCTGTTCTCTGCCTGTGTAACCCAGCCCAGCTCCCCGCCTACCCCTGGACTGCAAGCCCCTAAGTGACGGGAACTGTCTTACTGACCTTGGTGTCCTGGTCCCTGGGAGAGTACCTGGCACACAGTAAACCCTCTGTAAAAGTTTGATAAAAATGTCTCTGTGAACCTGCATAGTGCATGGCCATAAATATTAACGGCTGATTTCGTGTTCCTTATCATCAGGTACCTCCAGCAGTGGGAGAAGCAGGCAAAAATTAATCTCTGGAGACAGGTTAGCACTTCCTCAAAAAGTTGAACATAGAATACCACATGACCTAACAATTTCACTCCTAGGTATATACCCAAAAGAATTGTATGGATACATCCCAGAAGGATTGTATAGATACACCACACTCTGTTTATCCATTCATCAATTGATGGACATTTGAGTTGTTAACACTATCTTTTGGCAATGCTGCTGGGAACATTCTTATACAAGTTTTTGTGTGAACATGTATTTTCAACTGTCTTGGGTATATACCCAGGAGTGGAATTGCTACGTCATGTTTGGTAACGCTATGTTTAACTTTTTATGGACCTGCCAAACTGTTTTATACAGTGGCTGCAGCATTTTATGTTCCAGTGAAGGAGGGCAGGGAACTTCACCCCAAAATATGGCAATTTGTATTAATACATGCTGGACTGAAAAAGGAGCTTCAGGTTCTCTCTGACCTCCCCACAACCCCACTGTCTCCCCAAAGCATAGGATAAAATTGTTCTCTGAAGTTCTCTTATCTGCCTAAACCTACCAAAGAAGAAGACAAACTGCCTCTGGTCTCTTCTTTTATTAACTGAACCCATATTGCAGGAAGGAAGGCTAAAGTCTGTCAACAAACCTGGACAGACTTTTATTACGAACCATCATTTGCTTTCTGGTCCCAGTAGACTTTGCCCCAGACCACTGCATGTTCTCCAAGGCCATCAAATTCCCCCTAGTGATCATCTACTGCCCCTCGGCAGAACTCCTGTTCTCCCCCCTCCCATAACCCGTTCCACCAGGGTCCAAGCCTTCATTCTTTCTGTAACCTCAAGATGGTTTATCAGCTTCTGCACCCCGTTAGGGGGTTGGGTCTTCATTCTGAAGGCTCTCGTGTGTACATGTGAAATAAATTTTTATTCCTTTCTTCCAAATAATCTGCCTTTTGCAAGTTGACTTTTCAGTGAAACTTCAGAGGGCCAAGGGAAACCCCTTAACTCCCACACCAGCAATATATGAGAATTCCACTTCTCCACATCCTTACTAACAATTATTTTCCTTTTTTTAAATTATAGACATCTTAGTGGGAATAAAGGAGTATCTTACTGTGGCTTTGATTTTCCTAGTGCTAATGATGTTGAGCACCTTTCCATGGGCTTGTTGGTCATTTGTGCTTCTTCTCTGGATAAATGTCTATTCACATCCTTTGCCCATAGTTAAAATTGGGTTATTTGTCTTTTTGTTATTGAGTTGTAAGAAGTCTTTATATACTCTGGATACTAAACACTTATCAGATATATTAATATTATTCGCAAATATTTAATCTCATTCTGTGTGTCATTTTTTTACTCTTGATAGTCCTTTGACACATAAAAGTTTTGAATTTTGGTGAAGTCCAATTTATTTGTTTATTTTTCCTTCGATTGCTTGTGGTTTTTGATCCATTACATCTTTGAACTCCAGCTGTCACTACCAACTAGATAATCTCTCTCTTGCTGTCCTTTCTGCAGAACAACTCTGGTGGCTCCCTGGCTAGTCAATGACTGGCTTCTCCCTGGGGCAGATCAAGGGATCTGAGGACCAGGAGTGATGGAGGGAGAAGAGATCCTATGGTAAAACGTGACCACCGGGGGTGCACTACCAGCAAGAGGGATGAGTGAGGGATCATTCCAAAAAAAGGCACATGGAATGGCCACACTCCCCGCCCGCCAAGAAAATTGTCAACTGTAGTGGATCTGACACCTGGCACCTGGCTGCCACCCAGTGGTGAAAATGGAAAAGGCTCAGGGGGTACTAGTTCACAGTTGCTAGTTAAGTAGCTACGAAAACATTTTGCAAGAAATTTCAGATAGGCCACTAGTTGGGAAAGGGTGTGTTTGGCTTTTGGATTTTTTCGTGACTCAGTTGGATTTGAGTGAAAGGCAGGCTTATCTTTATAAGTTTGTAACTGCCGAACCTGGGGTGCTGCTTCCCCATGGCAGAGAGCTAGCTACACTCCAATAGGCAGGCATCACTGGTCGGGCGGAGCAGTTTACTGTGCAGCCATATGTGCTCCATTTATATGTTACCTCTACTTTCTTTAAAAAATAGATTTCTAACCTGCCAACAGCAGTCACCTTGATTTGAGGTGATTTTCCAGCAGTGGAAGATGCGTTAGGAAGAAGCTGTAACTGCATGTCAGACAAGATACAACCCCTCCGCCTTAAGTTTGACCTTCGTACCTCAAACTCTATACAATCAAAATAAGTAACCATAAATTGGACAGGGAAGAGAGGAATACACGCGCTTAACAGATGAATTATTTTGAAGTTATAACCTAGTAATAACATCTCCAGGGTCCTCTTTACCCCAATTCAATTCAACTTTTGGTTTGCTAGTGACAGAAATCCATCTTGCATGAGCTTAGCAAACGAAGGAATTCATAGTAAGGATTTTGGGGTATCTCAATATTAAAGGCAGGTTGGATAACCAAAGCACAAAAGAGTAACGTGTGTTACAGGACCTCACGGATAATGGAACTCTAAACTCTGTCTTACTTCAACTGTCTGCCTATATCTCTATCTATGCTTCAGTCTGTGTTGACTTTAGTCTCTCTCTCTCTCTCTCTCTCTCTCTCTCTCTGCAATGAGTATTCCCACATAGTAGAAAACAGAACCACTGAAAACTCCCACATTTCATGTTGCAGCTCTTACCAGAAAGGGTGTCAACCAGTTGCAGCTAACAGAAACCTCTCCTGCAAGTTCGAGCACAAAGCATACACCCGGTTGTCATGTTTGCCACTTGATTCCTGCTCCATTCATCACTCCTGGAATTTGGTGTTTACAAAATCACTGGAAGGGCTGGAGATGCAGGCACTAGACTGAGTTTCCTAGACCAACTGCTAGGACAATACTGCAGTTTCCTGCCCCAATCGGAAGGCTGTGCCTGCCTCTGCTACTCTCTGTGCAAGTGAAAAGGATGCTCTGTGTTCTACTTCCTGACCCCCACAAAGCTAGGAACCAGCCATTGGGACCTCGGCTACAACTGTTACAGAAAAAGCAAAAGTCTGCACACCATGCTTGCCCCCAAACAGCCCCACAATGGAAACTTTTGCCTTCCAGATCTCTCAGGGGCATGTGGCTGGTGTCAGTTAAATTACCAGAAAAAGCAAGCTGTGAAAGAATCTGGGTGATGTGTTCTATTACGGGCTGAAGGTTGGTGTTTCCCTCAGATCCATATGTTGACACCTAACCCCCAATGTGATGGTGTTAGGAGGTGGGGCCTTTGGGAAGTGGTAAGCTCATGAGGGTGGAGCCCTCATGAATGGGATTAGTGCCCTTATGAGAAGAGGCCAGAGAGCTAGCTAGCCCTCTTCCCACCAGGTGAGGATACAAGGGGAAGTCAGCAGTCTGCAACCCAGAAGAGGGCCCTCATCAGAACCCAGCCATGATCTCTGACTTCTAGCTTCCAGAACTGTGATAAATAAACATTTGTCAATTAGGGTCCCCAGTATGTGATAATTTGTTACAGCAGCCTGAGCTGACTAAGACTTTTTCTTTAAGTTTCCTTCCTCTAGAAGGCAGAAAACTTCCTTCTTGCTGCAAGAAATTGGAATGGAGTTGAGAGAGCCCAACTGCAATATTTAGAACATATCCTGACTCTTCCCACCCATTTTCAGGTGTAAAATTTCATAGAAGAACTTCACTCGAGCTAGATTGGGTCCTATATCCACCCCCAGACTAAATAATGTTGGCTAGTGGAAGCCACATGATAGGATGAGAGTTGGAGGACCAGTTAGGACTGGGAGACTCCTTGGAAATCATCTGATTGGATAGGAGTTAGTGGAAGTCCTTGTGATGGCCTTCAAATTCCTGGGCGATTGTGGCCCCCAGGTACTTGTTGACCTCATCTCCTGCTGCTCTCTCACTTGCTCACCCTGCTACACCTTAAATGTACCTGTTTTTACTTCGGCCTTTGCACAAACTGTTCTCTGTGCCTAGAGCATCCCTCCCTGAGATGGCCACAGGATTCTCTTCCTTATCTCATTCAAGTCCTTGCTCAGATATCATTTTCTCAGCAAGGCCTTCTGGATCCTTTTGACTGAATCTAACTTTTGCAGAACAAATCTTTTTAACAAAGGGGTTTGTTCTGTAAAATTTGGATTCCATCGGGGGCCGCACTCGGGAATCTGGAGGTCCACATGTGGCCTTGAGGCCGCAGGTTCCCCACCCCTCCATCTGCTCCAGGCTTAGCTACATCCCTGCCCTGTGGTATTCTAGACTATCCCTTTGCCCTTTTAATGGACTCTTTTAAACCTGTGGGGGGCCAGGATGTACCACCCCAAAGTATGAAGGATGGTTGAGCTGCAGGTGACTCAGAAGCAACAAAGGCAGGAGAGCTCTCTGTCCTCCCTCTACTTGCCTAAAAGCAGGACAGATTTCCAGAGGCAGAAGGGCCCCTTCCCCTCCATGCCTCCACCAGGGAAAACAACAGTGAAACACTGAAGAGAACTTTGGATTCTTATTGGCCTACAGATGGTACCAGAAGAATCTACATTAACAAATTTTACAAACTAAACTTTATCTGCCATTTATTTGCCTTCCCCCAATTTGCTGCCCCTAGAAACTGAAAGTCCTTTTCCTTTGTCTTGTCACTTCTCTAAAAATTTATGTTCTTTGTTGAAGATGCTATATAAACTGGGATTGAAAGCCCCCTCTTTGAGAATGACTCATACCCCGGGTGTCTCCCATGTACATATGAAATATACATGTTAAGAAACTTATGTTTGTTTTTCTCTCATTAATTTCTTTTTTAACCAGGAGCCAGTCTAAGAACTTATGAGGGTTAAGAAAAAATTATTTTCCTTCCCCTGTAGACCCTTGTGCTTAAGCTACTCTGAGTGGTGCCTTAGTCAGCTGCTGTAACAAAAATATCATAGCCTGCATGCCTTGAACAATAGAAATTTATTCCTCACACTTATGGGGGCCGGGAAGGCTGAAATCAGGGTTCAGCAGGGTCAGGCTCTGGTGAGGGTCCCCTTCCTGGCTTGCAGACTGCTGTATCCTCACGTGGCAGAGAGAGAAAGCTCAGGACCCTCCATCTCCTCACAAGGGCACTGGTCCATCATGGCAACTCCATCCTCATCATTTGAACAAACCCGAATTGCCCCCTACTGGCCCTGCCTCCAAATATATTGGAGATTAGAATTTCAATATAGGAATTTTGGAGAGACACAAACCTTCAGCCCATAGCGAGTAGGTGTCATTTACCAAAACCAGTGAGTCCTGGAGAACAAAACCCGGTACTGAGGTACCATTTGGAGATGTGAGGACGTAGCTTTTGGGGGAAAACAGCCTTGGCAGCTCACTGTCTCACCTACCACCATTAGCGGTTCACTTCTGTTGGCAAATATGCAAGAACTAACCAGAAAAGGAGGCTGCTTTTAAATTTTTCTTTTAAAATGTAAAGAGGGAGCTCAGAGATTCCCTCCTTCCAGCTGTTTCACTCTGCTTTCTTCAACATACACCTCGAGAACAGAAACAAATCAAGGAGCTGATTGCTTTAGTCATTTACTAAAATGGCAAGAATTGGAACAAATGAAAGCAAAAACTCTTAGCAGTGGGCTAAATACCACAAAGAGCCAAGACCAGAATTTACAAGATGATGAATTAGTGCATTGTCTCTGAAAATTGAAGTATGCATATTCTCCCTGCCCCCCAGTCTCTTGTTCTCTCTCTCATACACACGCACACACACACATGCATGCAAGCACACACACAAATTCCTTACTCAGTCCTGATGCCCCATGTCCCACTCTGTTAATTCAGGGGTGGGAAAACAGACTGTTTTGAGATCACAAAAATGATCCCATGGCAGAGAAATGACTGTCAGACCCAATATGATGAAAAACCTGACCAGGGCTATTACAAGGCAAAAAGCCAAGGTAGGCCTTATCAGTTGTTGATTCCTGGCACTATCCCAAGTGGAAAACACTCCCTGGGCACATGCAGCTTCTCTACCATCTGACTTAAGGTTGCTTCTGTTAATCAACAAAAGTGAATCTGAAATATATTTGCCTTGCCCATTCTAATGGATTCATGCTACACAAAGCAAACCTATTCTCTTACACAATTTCAACAACATGCTGTATTTTTAACGAGAAATCAAAGGAATCTGATTGTTTTTAATGCATCAGGAATATTTATTCTCTAGAAAAAACTGAAGATTACAGATCGCAAATCTAAAATCTGCATGTGTTTCTTCCTACCTAATCAGGACAAGAATGTGCATAGGATGGAGACTATCACAGCAGAATCTACGTTATATACAAAAATATTCAAAATTCATATATTTTGAATGCAAAAATCATTACTTGGAACAGGTTAAACCATATGAAAATGGTGATGCATATTTACCATGTGTCTTACAAGTATGAGGCTTGGAGTCAGCTAGAACTTGCTTTCGGTCCTAGCTGCATTATTTACCACTATGCACAAGTTCCTTAAGCCTGAGGTCCCCAACCCCCAGGGGAGGCCCGGTACCTGTCTGTGACCTGTTAGGAAATAGGCCGCACATCACCACCCCCCACCTACCCTCCTGGACTGTGGAAAAACTGTCTTCCATGAAACCGGTCCCTGGCACCAAAAAGGTTGGGGACTGCTGCCTTAAACTCTCTGCCTCCACAGTTTCAACATCTGTACGACGCAGGAGACGAAATCAGCTTCCTAGGGTTGTTGCTACGCCAGGCCATCTACCAGATGTAGGGTATCTCAACTGACGTCCTACCAGTAAAGGGCAAGGGAACCTTCAGACATTTTGGGAAACCAAAGCTTCTTTCTTCTCTCTTCCCACAGTTTGTCTAGGCCAGGTTTTTCTTTCCTTTAATTAAGCCTGAAGAACTGCCCCAAGCAAGAGGGATCGAAAGACAATACTCCTTCAAAAGCAAAAATCAAAAAATCTATCTGTGAGATAATTTCTTCAATCCAGACTTATCTGCAATGTAGAGCATTTTGTTTCTTTTCCTATTCTTTTCTTTTCTTTCTCTTTTCTTTTCCATCTTTCTTTCATTTTCTTCCTTTCTTTTTTTCTGGCTTTTGCAAGAATAACAGGATTATTTTACATTTGTCTACTACTAAAACGAGACAAAACAAAAGAAAAACCCTGTTCAACTGTTCCTTAATCTGGACCGTTCCTTACTCAACCTTGCAAACAAGTCTTGCACTCTTGCCAGGGCTCATAAAACATGTGTTTCAATTCTTATTCTCACCTCCACTCCTGTTCCCTACCTAGCCTAGTTCTACCACCCTGACCTCTCTCCCCACTCAGAAGACCTTGATGCTTTCAGTGGCCATGTCGGCCCAGCCTGGCTTCGTGAGGACACCCTGGTCTCAGTGAGCAGTGATTACAACAAGAAAGAGGAGGCAGGCAGGTTTCTAGTCTCACTTCATCTTCACAACAATCTTGTACTGTAGTTACTATTTTATTCACTTTACAGATAAGGAATCTGTAGCTAAGAGAGATGGAATAGCTTTCCCCAAGCTCCATGTCTGTCTCCCTTCAGAATGCCCTACAGCCAGAATGGTCTCTGTAGAGGATGACTTACATCATGCCACTCCTGTGCTTGAAACTCCCCAGTGGTTTCACATTATGCTTTCTGGGAAGTCCAGACTCCTTCCCAGAGCCTGCAAGACCCATCATGGTCTGGTCCCTGACTTCTCCAAGACAGCCCGGCTTGTTCCCATCTTGAGACCTTTGCCCTTGCCACCCCCTCTGCCTGGAATGCTTTTCCCCACACCCTCCCATGGATGACTCTTTCTTGACATTCCATGCCACTCTTTCACAAGGGCTTCCCTGACCACCCAATCTATAACAGCTCCTCACCTCATTCCAACCCTGTTTTATCTTCTTCATTGCACTTAACACTTTTTTGGAATTTAATTATTTGTTCTATTAGGTTACTGATTTGTGGTCTAAGCTTCCTAAGGATAGGGATCTTTTGGTCTTGTCATTACTATATCTCCAGTCTCTAGCATAATGTCCTACAATACTAAGTGCTTAATGATTATTTATTAAATGAATAAATGAATGGGAACTGTCTTAGTCCATTTTGTGTTGCTATAAAAACCACAGACTAGGTAACTTTTAATGAGCAGAAATGTATTGGTTCATAGTTCTTAAGGTTAGAAAGTCCAATATCAAGGTAGCAGGATCTTCTGAGGGCCTACTGGCTGCATCATTTTGTTAATGGAAAAGAACTTAAACTCTGTAAAATAATTTAAAAAGGCTTATTCTGAGTCAAATATGTGTAACTATGGCTTGAAGAGTCACATACAAGAATCCTTGAGCAATGGTCTAGCCATGGTTGGGTTACAGTTAGGTTTTATGTATTTCAGGGAGACAGACACATAAAGTCATAAATCAATACATGGAAGTTGTACATTGGTTTGGCCCCCAAAAAGCAGGATATCTCAAAGCAGGGCATTACAGGTTATAGGTGAGTTTAAAGATTCTTTGATTTGTAATCGGTTAAAAAAAATGAAGCTTTGTCTAAAGACTTGGAATGTTTTAAGTTGAGATAAAGAAGTCTGTTAATCAGAGACAAACCACCAGACACATACCCAGATTCAAGTGATCTGTTAAGTAAATTGAGGACCTACAGGTGTGATTTAAGCTTTGTCTTGCATAGCCTTAGGCCTGTTAATGAGTTACAAAGGACATCTCCAAGAAAGGGGGGTGGGGGTGGGAAATGACGAGGTATGTCTGACCTCCCTTCTCATGGCCAGCAACTCAGCTTTGGAATATTTCTAGGGTCCCCTTGACCAAAAGGGGGACTATTCAGTCAGCTGGAGGAGGCTTAAGATTTTGTTTTAATTCACAATTTTATGACAGAAGGACAGGGAGAGAGAGACAGAGAGAGAGAGAGCAAGAGGGGGCTGAACTTACCCTTTTATAATAGCATTAATCCATTCATGAGGATGGAACTCTTGTGACCTAAATACTTCACATTAGTCCCCACCTCCCAACATTGTTGTATTGATGATTAAGTTTCCAATACGTGAGTTTTGCAGGGGAAAAACATTCAAACCACAGCAGCAGTATTTAAAAGAGGTCAGTTTAGGTTGCCCCAGAGTTTTAGGTTTGGTTGCTAGTGAGCTTGGCATCCTACTTTAGTAGGAACCACCCAAACAAGAGCCCAAACTCTAAAACCTAATGCTAAAATATAATTCTTTAAAAAGTTAAAAACATCACCCACTCTCAAACAAATGTAAAATAAACACGAGTCAAAGACTTTATTTAACTCATTAATTAGTGAGGAAACCAGTAAGATGTTAAAATCAATTCAAATGAGAATTTGAAGAACAGAGACATGTTGGCAATTGGTAATGCTGACATAAATTTGCTAATAGGAATGAACCTAATTAATATCCTATCAGATTTAAAAATGTAATGTTTGGGATCATTTTTTTCTGGAGAATAGGAATTGTCTGAGGGAGAATTGGAGGGGAGGCACCCTCAGGAGATGACTCTAATATTGAGCAATGTAATTTCATGGTAAGCCTGAGATTCCACTGAGACTTCACTTATATCAAGCTCAGTCAGTAAATTCAGTGTTTTTTCTGGTCATTTAGCTGGAAGATAGATCTATGTCTGATATGCCACTTTTATCACTTTCCTAATTCTTGCTAGAGGTTGACCCTTTTCACAAAGTTATAATCTTAGTCACTAAATACTGGAGGAAGGGTTGCAGGGTCCTCCACAGCTATGCATTTGGTAGTAATCTCAGTCCAGCTCCAGAGTAAGTGAAATATAAATTCAGCTGGAGAGAAGCTAATGATTATTCTAATGCTGTTCCCAAGGAAAGGAAATAGAGACTTGTGTTTGGGAATGGTAGCTGCTTTAGTGGGAGCTAAGAGACTTCAGACCAGAGAAGTAAAATCCTAGGTGGAGTCATACAAGGAGAACTTTTTAGGGAATTGTTGAAGCAGGGGCAGTGAAGAGGGATTGACTCTAAAAGCTGGGTGTATGGAGAAGGGTGGGGAAATTTCATTGTAATCCTGAAGAGTTAGGACTTAGATAGTACAAAAGGCAAATACTTTAAAGGAATTAAAAATAAGAGGCTTAATTCTCCCTGTTGAAAATAAGGGTAGATAACTTCCCCCTCCTCCTGCCTTTTCTTTCCACATTTCTTTCTCTATTCTTTTCAAATGCATGCAAATATTTTTAATGGCTAAATAAGCTTCTTACCAGTCTCACAGCTCAGGAAAGTTTCTTCAAGGACCTGAATGTTGTCTCTTTGAAATGTCCCATCTCTCAGTGTCCTGGGAGAAGATAGGCCTAACTTGTCAGCTGCCTGCAAATTGCAAAATCTACCTAACTTATCCTCCACTTCACTACAGTAAAAGAGTGATATTTCTTTGTGTATTTTAAATCACTTTAGTGGGCAACCTGTGATGCATATCACATTCTTGTTTCATACTTTTTTGATAACAGAATTGCTTTCTTTCTCTCTTACCTTTGTAGAGAGGTTTTCTGGATTTGGAGAGATTTTATTTTGAATTATATTTCTCCTAACAATCGCATAAAACCCAGAGAAAGATATAAACTTGGGATCCAAGAGAAAGGTTAGTGCTTTCCCAAAGGCCAACGAAACTGAAAATTTGCTCAGATTTTGACTGGAAAGTATAACACAGACAAGGATGCTGAAGGAAAAAATAGCCTGGTAATGTTAAATAACATTTATAGGAGGCCATTGGTTTGGACTAAGCCCCTGCTCTAGACCCAACAGAACAAGCTAAAATGGAGTCACTCATGCTAAACTTCCACATCACCAAGCCTAAACTAAATTGTTTACCTGATCTTCCAAGAAATCAAATGAGTGAGAGACAATAGGCAAATAGGCTATTTGGATGAACCAGATTTAGCCAGCATGAGAAGTTAGTTCCCTCTGCTTTAACCTTTGTAAGTGAGAAAGTAAAATTCTAAGCCCCATAACTGACTGAACAGATCCTCTCTTGGCCAAGAGGACACAGAGAAACCTTAAAAAATGAGTTGTTGTCAGACATGCCTCATTATACCCCCTCCCTCCTTGCTAACTACCATTAGGCTTTCTTTCCTAAGAGTTAAACAGAAATCAGCCCTTTTGAAAGATTCACTCCACCACTGATTTACACAACAACTACCAGATTTCCTTCCAGATAAGAGACCACGAACCATGGACTGGTACTGGCCAGTTTACAGAGACTGCACACAGCTTCCATGTGTCCTCTGTTTCACCTTTTGACATATAGAGCCCTAATTACAATGCATTTAAATGTTAAGTCTCTACCTCAAAGTGAACATGGGACATATGTAACATGCATGTTTGCTTACTACGCATGCATGCATCCCTTCTTTGTGACTATTCATAGCTCCTCCTATAACCTGTTGAATATATATTCTTAGCTAACCCATTTGGCATAAATTCCTTTCCACCCTTCCCTTCCTGGAAGTTCCTACTTCCAATTTCTGCTGGAGGCTATACTGCCCAGCCTGAGCCATGTCCAGCCTGCAGGCTAAAACCCTTTATAAAAAATGAAGCTCTCCTCTCCAGATTCATGAACCTTGTGATTCTTCAGTTGACAAAAGGAAAGTCACTAAGAAACAAGCAATCTTCTTTTTGTTTTCTGTTTCTGCTTCCCTCAGCCTTTTTCTCTTTATAAAACTAATCTCCTTTGCTCAGCTCATTGGAACACTAATTCTATTTTAGAGAATGAGGAGTTACCCAATTCTAGAATCACAACTAAAAGCCAATTAAGATCTTTAAACTGAATTTGTTGTAATTTTGTCTTTTGACAGTAGTTAAAATCATGTTTTCTTGGTCTTAGATACCCTTAGGTTCAGGATCAAGTTTTATCACTTATTAGCTAGTTAAATTTCTTTCTCTGGGGCCGGGCTCAGTGGCTCATGCCTATAATTCTAGCACTCTGGGAGGCTGAGGCAGGAGGATTGCTTGAGCTCAGGAGTTTGAGACCAGTCTGAGCAAGAGTGAGACCCTGTCTCTACTAAAAATACAAAAATTAGCCAGTGTCATGGCATGGGCATGTAGTTCCAGCTACTTAGGAGGCTGAGGCAGGAGGATTGCTTGAGCTCAGGAGTTTGAGGTTGCAGTGAGCTATGATGATACCACTGCACTCTACATGGGCAACAGAGTGAGATTCTGTCTTAAAAAAAATTACTTTCTCTGAATCTCTGTTTTCATCTGTAAAATAAGAGTAAATAGCACCTACCACAGAGAGATTTCATAACGATAAGATAATGCAAAGTACTTAGTACATGCTTACTGCGTAGGATGAGTTTAGTAATTCTTACCTATTCAAAATACATAATCCTTCTCTATTTATAACTTCTAAGGGTTATTATAAAAATATAAGTTATGTTTAAATTATTTTGAACTATCTTTAGAAATTAATGGCTGTTGAACTGTAACACAATGATCTGTACATGCTTCTACTAGGGCTTAGGGCACACCACCCCAAAAAAGGAGACCAGGAGATCAGAAAATGGCAGCCCCAAATATGCCTCTTTGGCATATTGATTATTATGACCTGGTTATTTTGAGAAACTGCAGACAAAGGAGTAGTTCTGAAACGTTGTCCTTTGTAAGGGAAATTTACATCTATGAAGGAAATATCTATTTGAAAGGATGTCTCCTCTCTGCACCAAGAAGAGAAAGAGGACTACATCATGAGACTCTTATCGGTGGAGAAGGCATCAAATTAAATCTGCACAAGATTCCAAGCAAGAAATTGGGATGGAAAAGCAAAGAAAAAAAAAATTAATAAATCTGCACAAGAAACTGTACTTTTGCTTAAGGTGCTTTTTCTGGCCATCTCACCTTAAGCAGGACTTCTCCCATACCCTTTTTTCTTTGTTTCCATAAATAATGGTATTTAAGCTTGAAGTTTAAACTTTCTTTGAGATCTACTCTAGAGATTTACTCATGTCCCTAGGTTTTTTCTCATGTATACCTGAGGTGTATGTTAATAAACTCCTGTTTGTTTTTCTCTTGCTAATATGTCTTTTGTTACAGGGAATCCTGGTTAAGAACCATGAAAGGTAGAGAGGAAATTATTTTTCCTCCCCTATAGTTCCAAGATTACCTGGCCCTGCAGTAATGCACACTGAACCATAGTAGACGTAGTGCAAGGTTTAAGGGAGTTGCAGAGGATTATAGACTGGGATTCTGGCAGAATAACTTTTTAAAAAAAAATACCTGATTGATCCCCTGGATAGAGGCAGTAGGAAACTATTCATGCATTGCAAAATCTGCAAAAACAAACGAGCAAACAACAACAAAAAAATGCCAGTTTTTAGTGACACTGGGTTCTTAATTGTCACATCCCTATCTTTCCATGGTTCTCTGACAGATGTCAGGAGCACTTTGATTGTGGACTCTGGTATGGTGAGCATCATTCACCCTCACACCATCAGCATCAGTAAGTATGAACTTTTGACCATGTGGGGCCTCTGGGAGAGTATGTCTGTCTATGGCATGAGACATTTCAGTGAGTTCCCAAATATTACTGACATTTCCTAATAATTTCTGAAATAACAAGTTTTTTTTTCATATAAAACAGACATTATTTCTTGGAGCTCTCTCCAAAGTCAGTATTGGAAAAAGTTGACTACGGAGTCATAGAAACCTCATTAGGGAATCAGAACACCCAGTGAAACTGCTCAGAACATTTGTCAGAGCTCCTAAGAGTCGATGAAAGAAACTTCTTGCTCTGGTGGGTTTCTTCACAGTCAAGGAGCCCTGTGACAAAGCTGGCTTTGTGAGGAGGCCGAAGCTCTGGGGCTGGGCTGCCAGGCTGACTTCCAGACACAGAAGTGAATGACTCCCAAGCCTGACCCCAGCTGGAAAAGCGGAACACATGCTAGAGGAAAAATCTAGTAGGAAGAAAAAGGCAGCTCATTAAATTGCCCACCACATAAAACACAGATAGTTTTAGAGATAGGGAGAAAGTGTAGTTTCTCAGATTCAGAAATAGTGGTTTCAAATATGTTCAACATACGGGGTCTGATTCAAAGTTGGAGGACTGATCCTCCACTCCCAAGAATTCTGCAGGGAACATATGTGCACAGATGCTACACACATCTGTTCTGACTAAATCAACACGTTAAGGGGGGAAATGAAATTTTAAGGCCTCTAAAATAGCACCAGTGGGTAGAAGAACCATTCAAAGGGAAATTTTTAAACGCCTGAGGTTGGAACTCTGAACTTTGAACTAAAAGAAGACCCAGTGCTTGCTACATGGTTCAATCTGTGCTGAACTATGAATTTTAATAGAATTCAATTTGATGATTAATACACTTTATTCTATGTCATTTTAGCTATAGACTAAAAAGTAATAACCATTATTTTAGTCATATATGTTGCAACTGATAAAGAGAAATTCATTTAAGGAAGCATTTGTAGAGCCTAGGCAAGTGCTCTCCATAACACTGAATTTGAAAATATTTTATAATCAATGGCAAAACTTACTCATTACAGCCTAGAGTTATTATACCTGTGGTGTGCTTTTTCTCCAACAGAATATAAATACGCAAATTCTCATGATTGTGAATTGGCTTTTTCTATATTCTGGATGGTACCTTACCACCATGTGAATTACAAAACGTCCAGTGCTAATTACTCTTGCTCATTATCAGATATGTTTTCCAGTTGATATAATGATGTGCTACAGAGCACCTGACTCTATTAAAGGTCCGAGGGGTTTGCAAGCTCTTTTAGAGGGTAACACAAGTCCTCTCACCAAAGCAGGGGTAGTAACAAACCAAGAGTAGTTAGACAGTTAGTGCTGGCATTTAAATTAACTATTCAAGGGCATTATTGTTATTATAAAAATCACACTCACACCCTGCTATAGTTTATTCATATTGCTGTTCTTCTTTTACTTTATGAAAAGAATGTTTCCACTGGTTATTTTTCCATAAATCGTCCCTAAACTTTTAATGTTTCAAAACAATTTTTAAAATTTATGAGTAGTAAGTGTTGCTCTCAAGGCTCTTAAGTAAAGATTAATGAAACTGCAAAGATATGTGCCACTTGTTCTAGTCATTTGGAGACACACAACCTTTGAATTTATAAGTCTTCTGACTATTTTGGTCACACAAGGCATTATCGTTAATTTATAAACATTTGAAACTATTACTCTATATTAATGCATTTGAAATGTCAGAAAGATAGTAGGCACACTTTAGAGGAATCATAAAAGCAATAGTTGTCACTATTTGAATATTATACCAATATTCAAAGTAGTCTAGTGACAAGGATCATGTGCTTTCACACCCATAGCCCAGGTTTGATTCCTAGCCAGGGAACCAGTTCCTGCAGATGTAACATTTATAAAAAAATTGGTTTGATATTTGTGTGATTCTTGATTTAGGGGGGTATTCATTTGTTACTGATCCTTTCCCCTTCCATGGGCAGCTTTTGATCTCCTGTCTCACTGTCTAAAAGTTATGCCTAAATTAAAATAATCTTCCATGTGTGGGCACAGGGGGTGGTCAGCCTTTGTGTCAGGACAGTCAGCTGAGAAGCTGAGACCCCAGAGAATATGGTGGGACATAAGTGGGGGCTGTAACCCATTTGTGGCTAGCAAAACTTTCCTTTCTTTGAGCTACCTTGGGGGTGATTCTGGATCTTGTGAGGGCTGCCTTGCACCTCTTCGGAGATGCCTCGTGTGTCTTTAGTTAAGTCATAACCTTGGTTAAGCCTTGTTGGTATTGGCGACTCACTTTGAGAGGCACCTTTGGTTTAAAAGAAAAGAAAAAAAAGGAAAATAAAAAACCAGAAATATTGGCTGTTTGTCCCAGGTAAAATCTGGTAATAAGAGATTTAAAAATATTTTTTAAAAGAGCTCTATGGTCAGAAGTCAACTTAATTAAAAGCTGATATTCAGGTTATAATTTTTTTAAGGGCTTTCTACTTTTTTTCTCTTTTGGATCCTGTTTCTGGGAAATTTTTTCATTTGACTAAAACCCCTTTTTAGTGACACTGTTTGCTTCCTTTCTTGTTGGTATGATTTTTGCTGGGAAAAAAATGTAAAACTTCATTGGTCTTTTTAGAAAGCTTAAAATCTCTCCAAATTGGCTCCTCGGAGAATTGCTCTCCCATTTACCTCTAATCTTCCTTCCTCTTTGCCATCTTCAGTACTACACGAAGGAATCTAGGAGGAGACTTCTGACAACTCTGAGACCCCTAAAGGAACACAGAAAAAGGGACCACACATCCCCTTTTGGGAGACTTCTGTTTTCCCTGTGGAGTTCTCAGAATCATGGGCACATTTCTCTAAGGTCTAAAGCTCTGCTCTCTCTTGCACTGAGTTCCCTGATCTCTTTGAGGTTAGGGGGTACCAGGGATTACTTTGTACTGTGAGGGAGCGCTTGACCTTTATGTGTGCAATGGCTGGCAAGTAACTGGCAAGGACTGCAGGTTTGGAGCTGGCTGACAGTGATTGCAGTGATTGTCTCTGCAGGGGACTACTCTTTTTTCTTTTTGTGTATAGTTAAGAAAGGCATGGTTTGAACATTTGGAGGCTGTGCAACCACTCATCACTGAAGGATAAGACTCCCACGGGGAATGGGCTGATCACAGAGTAGCTAATTGGCATTGGGTCACCCTCCAGCCTTGGGAGAATATTTTTGCAGCAAGGTGTACTGTGGATGCATTGCAAGCCCCAATCTCATGACATTTCCCTCTTTTGGGAGGATCTAGGATTCAGTTTTAAAATGGGATCCTTGATTACTGGTGATCTGGATGCTCTGCCTTCTAGCTGCACCTACTTTTTACATATATAAGTATTAGGTCCCCCAAACTGCAAAGATTTTCATGGCTCTATTCATTAATGGGCTCTGCCCTGTACTCAGTGGTCCAGTTGGAAAATGGAGACTAAATTAGAAGCTGTCTATCTAAATGAAATTGATTCTTCTAATAAAATCCTGTGAATTCCTATGATTTTGTGCTCCTTGGCAACCATTTTTAATCTTCCTTTAACTAACATGCCCAAATTGTTCTTTAAAAAGCTTAAATTATCTTTCTGTGTTTTTAAATGTAAATTCCCTAACCTGTTTTCTCTAAAACGTGGTAAGGTCTTCAGCCGTGTGGAACAGATAAACTTTAATTTGTTCCATTTACAAAGACACAGTTTGACTCCAACTGTCCTTTTAAACTAGTGAATTTTACTGGTCTCATGACTAAAATTTTAAAATCAAAGCTAAAAGCTTTTTATTTGTGTTTGTTGGTATTTTTATGAATACACGTATACATGTCTGTTTGTATATTGTCCACATGGTAGCAAATTGACTTACAAATATATGAGTATTCATAAATTAAACAACTAGCTCAAAGGCTTTTCAAGTTTATGTTACTTTACTAATCTTTGATAAATAAAACTAGTTTTTAAATTGTTGGTAAAATAAAACAGAAATGTCTTCAGAATTTTAGACATTTTTGCCTGGGTTTACTGGTCAGATAAATTTATACTATCCCTGATAGATATTTTAAGGTCATAAAAGTGTTACTTTTGTGATATTTTTGATGCTTTTGATTTGTCTGTGTGCTTACGTCTTTGGTTTTGAGCCTTTAGATTCTCACCATAGTGGCTATGGTGAGATCTAGGGACATATGTGTGTCCAAAGCAGCGGCAGAGCAGATCCAAGCCTAGTATGGTTCTGTTCTCCCTAGCCCAGCTCTGCCTCTTGGCCATGCTGGGAGGAGTCAGTTTCTCCAAGTATTGTCTTCACCACTCTGTCCTCTGTGCTGGGCTCTGCATCCGATTCATAACAATTTAAATTGCTTACTTCCTAGGTTTTTTACTGGAAATTAGGATAATCAAGAGTTCTCATATTTTGTATGACTCTCATACACATTAATAAATTTATATGCCTTTTCTCCTATTAATCTGCCTTTTGTCAATTGATTTTTCAGCAAACCTTCAAAGAGCAAAGGGAGAGTTTTCCTTTGGCCTCTATCTTGGGTGCCAGTAGTATAACTTGGAAAACAAAAGCCGATAGAGTAGCAGCTAGGTGTCATTCTTTTATGGTGAATTTTTGCAGGGAAGGGTTCATATCTTACTCATTAAAACTATACATAGCATTTCAACAACCACATGTAAAGATTTTTGGTTTGTGGTTTCAGAAATTGACTGAAATAAAGAGAGTCATCTTGTGGGACACTCCCAAGTAGAATGCTCTCTCTTAGCTCATTTTCTCCCCTTGACTCTCTGGGGTTACATTTGGTTGTCACAAACTGGAATGTCAGAGGTGGTAGTGCAAAGGGACAGGAGTGGTGGATTTCTTCTTCAAAGACCTGCCCCAGGCTCCATGGCCTCTTCCCATTTCCAGTTCCAACACTTTTCTCTTTTCCATGTCAATTTCTCTACAGTATAGAACCCTTGGTTCTTTCAAATGTGCAAAGCTTCTATTGCTTTATGTTATTTTAAAAGAATATATGCCCTTGAACAAATTAACATCTGTTTCTCCCCTCCCTTCTCCTGCCACATCTCCAAATCACATCCCCAACTAAACTACGCTTCATAATGTTAAATATATATATATTCTCAGAACAATTTCTGTTGCATATATGCTTCAATTACTAATAACAAATTATCCCAAAATTTAGTGGTTTAAAACAATCACTTTGTTAAGCCCAGGGATTCTATAGTTTTGAGAGCTCTTTAATACGTTGACAGGACTTAGTGACAGGTTGTGTGGGTAGTGAGTGAAATGAGGGAAAGGGAAGTGCAAAGAGAATTCCGAGTTTTCAGTCTTGTGTAGCTGGTGGATGTGGTGCCCTTGTCTGAGTCAGGCATGCAGAGAAGGACTGGGTTGGGGAGTGTAAAGGAAACAATGATTTTGTGTAGAGATATATGAAGAATGTACAGTCCTCCCTCGGTATATGCAGGGGATTTGTTCCAGGACCACCTATGTATCCCCAAATCTGCTCATACTCAAGTCCCACAGTTGGCCCTGCAGAACACCTATATATGAAAAGTCAGCCCTCCATATAGATGGGTTTCTCATCCCTCTCAATACTGTATTTTCTATCCGTATTTGATTGAAAAAAAATTCTGCACATAAGTGGACCCACAGAGTTTCAACCCATGTTGTTCAAGGGCCAATGGTATAAAACACACACACACAAAATCTGAAAGTCTGCATATTATAGGATTTACATGCTCTGGACATACAAAGTCAGATAGCATGCATTTGAATCCTGGCTCTGCCAATTACTAGCTGAGTCGCTTAAAGCTAAAGATTTATCTTTTTATTCCTTATTATGTCCATTTTTTACCTATAAAATGGACATAATAACACCTGCCCCACAGCGTTGCTGTAAGGATTGTTGAGCTGAAAACCACCTAAAGCACTCAGCAAAGTGTCTGGCATTTACTAAAGGAACAATAAATGTTAGCATTCACCAGGATTACTTTTACATACTTACTTTCCATTTGGAGAAAATATCACCAACAATAAAGGTTTTGAAACTATCTGCCTGAATGTGGTCTAATTCTTATTTTCCACTGTAAATTTAAAGTTATTTTCAATGTAGTGCAGGGCAGAAATAGAGTTGCTAGCAGGCTTGTACTTGTAAGATTTTCTCTTTTCTATGTGGTTTTGAACTTAGTAAACTCACTTAAAATAGTTTCTAACCTTGATGCTGGAAATCAACTGGAGATATGGATAAATTTCAAAGCAATGTAGATATTTTAGGATGTCAAGGGGCTTTGGAAAATAATGTAGTCTGACCTCTAATTTTTGGATGATGAAATTAAGACCCAAGAGGTTAAATGACTCATCTGAGGCCACACAACAAAGGCAGAGCTGGGCCTGAAATCCAGGCCTCATGACACATAAGCTGCCTCTTTCTTCTTCAACATAGCAGACTCCAGCACAATAGTCCAAAACAGTATTTCTTATGCAGAATTTTAAATTTATATAATGAACTCAACCCCCTAAATACAAGTTAGAATTAGGAATGAGGAACCAAAGCAGGAGTTCAAATATCACCATGTTCTTATAAATCCCCTAAGATGATTCCTCTAAAAAATAGATGAATGATAATTTAACTAGCATTTTAAACTTTTTAAAATGTATGCTCTTAGGGGAATAGATTTTTCTTACACTCCTAAACTATGAGTTGCTATTTTTTGAGGTTTTTTTTTTTTTTTGAAGACTTGGTGATTTTTTTCCTCTGCAACAATCATTTACTTAATGCTGTGTTCAAAATTATACATCCCGAAGAGATTATATTTTAAAGAAATCTGACTCAATTAATCAATGGAATGCTGAAGAGATAGTTATAGGACTTTTTATAGTCAACCTGGGTTTTGAAGATTGAGTTAAAAAGATCCAGGCATCACATCTGGGCCAATTATGTTGTAACACTTGTAAATAATTGTGTGGAACTAACCAAATCAGTTTTCCTGCTTAGATAAAAGAAAAGCCAGAGATATACTTTATTTTTCCATGTCATGCTTTTTTGGTATAGGAAAGAGGAGATATAAGAAAAAGAAAAACTGCAGGGAAAGATTGGAGGAAAAATTAAAATAACACTTCCTGATATTGAGAGAAAAGGATATAATTTTTTATATTAAGAAAGTATATTGGATAGATGTAACATTCGAGAGAAAAGCCAATCTAACTGAACTGGATTGTGTTAAAAGGATTTTGTTATCTCAAACACTTGGTATCCATAGCAACTGAGACATCTCTATACTTACTCTTTCCATCCACAGCAAGGGAAATAAACAGCCAAAGATCTTGTTATCTCCTGATGTCATTGTATCATGGCTAATAAATTACTATTTGAGATGTCTTAACAAACCCTACTATTGTTTTACTTTTAAAACAGGAACAAAAAAAAAAAAAAGAAGAAAATGATGTAAGAGAATGTAACCAAAACATAGAAATGAACAACCAGCTCACAAGGAGGGTTGCAATAGCACATCCAAGGAAGGAGAGAGTTACTCTCTCAATTTTGCCCCCGGCTGGCTGATGTCCAAGGTAGAGAAGCATGTTCCTGGGCTGCTGCCAAGCTACAGGTCACCTGGTCCTCCTCCATGCAGGCTTTGTTGATCTGAAAGGGAGTCCAGACCCAGGCAGGCCAACCTCAGACAGCCCAGAGATATTCTAAACAGAATGTCCATTCAGTGTAACTGTGTTTTTGCATATATAACTGGTTGTTACTACTGGATAATAACTTTTTATTTATTCATCAAACATTTGCTGTATGTCTATATGTGCCAGTCACTGTGTAAGGTTCTGCGGATGTTAGATGTGAATGAGGCAGTCCCAGCTGACCAAAGAGGTCACATCTTAAATAGAATCTAGATATATTGTTTCCTATTGACAGCAGAAAAGGATCATTAACATCACCTATGATGGACACATCACTATATAATACCCTTAGGACCCAATACTCAATGTCAATTCTTGCAAATAACTGACACATAATAAATGTTGACTGACTATAAGAATTCAAGGGAATTATCAGGCTGAAGTTAATGCACATCAAAATTATCTGTAGCAAGCAAGGTCTCAAAACACAAAGCCTCAAATTGTAATTGAATGAAATGAATGCAACTGAAATATTGTTATTAATAAAGATAAATATAGTTAAAGTTTCCAGAAATAATAAGTGGTAAAGCCGACATTGAATCCATACAGTCTGGCTCCAGAGGTTTTTGTGCTTACGCTTTGCCTCCTCTTAGAGAGCAAAGTCAAATAGGAAGCGGGGCAGATGTTAAATTCTTTCTATAGCTCCAGTGATTCTTTTAAAAAAACAAAAGAAAACCAGTCCAAAAGTGCAAACTGCAAATTTTTGTAAGCCAAACATACAGTTTGAACTACCTCTATTCATTTATTCAATCAATATTCACCATACCTTCGCCAGGCCGGGTATTCTTTGGGGCACTGGGGTTAGCACAGATAAAAACACATGAAGCCCTTGTTCTCATGGTTTTTTCCTTGAAACTTTCCACCTCCAAACACACACTATGGTTTACTTATTTATTAAGTTTATTAATTGGGAGAAAATATTTGCAACCTGTATATCAATAAAGGACCAATAATGAGAATCTACATAGAACTCGAGCAAAGCTGCAAAAAAAAATCAAACAACCCCATTAAAAAGTGGGCAAAAGACATGATCAGAAGCTTCTCAAAAGAAGATAGACAAGCGGCCAATAAACACGAAAAAATGCTCGATGTCACTAAATATCAGGAAAATGCAAATCAAAACCACAATGAGATATCACCTTACCCTAGTCAGAATGGCTTTTATTAAAAAATCCAAAAACCGTGGATGCTGGTGTGCATGCAGAGAGACAGGAACGCTTATATTAATGCATTGTTGGTGGGACTGAAAACTAGTACAACCTCTATGGAAAACAGTTTGGAGATTCCTCAAAGAACTAAAAGTTGACCTGCCATTTGATCCAGCAATCCCATTACTGGGTATTTACCCAAAGGAAAATAAGTCATTTTATCAAAAAGACACCTGTATTCAAATGTTTATTGCAGCGCAATTCACAATTGCAAAGATGTGGAATCAACCCAAATGCCCATCAATTTATGAGTGGATTAACAAAATGTGGTATATGTATACCATGGAGTACTACTCAGACATGAAGAAGGATGACTTATGCCTTTTGCAACAAACTGGATGGAACTGGAGACGATTACCCAAGTCAAGTATCTAAATAATGGAAAAACAAACATCATATGTACTCACTATTAAGTTGGAACTCATTGATGAGCACGCATGTGCACAGAGGAGACTAAAACACAACAGAAAGCAAGCAGTGGGGAGGGCGAGGATGGGATGGGAAAAAATTTACCTAATGAGTACAACGAACACTATCGGGGTGATGGGTACACTTACAACCATGACTCAAGCATTATAAAAGCAACCCATGTAATCAAAAGACTTGTAACCTCGTGATACTTTGAAATAGAAAAAGTTTATTATTATTATCTGTTTTTCTTTAACAGAAGGTAAATTCCACAAGGACATAACGTTTTGTGCTTTGCTCCCCAAGCAAATACCCCAAGCACCTAGAACAGTGCTTGGAATACTGCAGGAATTCAATAAATATTTGTTGAATGAATGGATCATGAAGCTTACCTTTTAGTGGAGGACAGCATGGGTTTTTAAAATAAAATAAAATTAGGAATATGTGCAGGATAAAATCACAAATTTCCTATGCCTCTTTTCTCTAAGTACAACAGTGAAAGTTCTTAATTACCACTGTCCTTAGAAGGACACTATGAGTTTTAAGCAGGTTGTGCTAATATACTACTTTGGAACCCTGGGAAGACAGTGGACCCTTTACATACAAGAAAACTTTATAGTCTCTGTTTCTGAATTTCTTCTAATTCAAAGTATTAGGGAGATAAATCTGCATGTGTATTTATCATTTTTGGCGTGACTTCAGCATGTCCATAAATGTCATAGGTAACTCAATGACCAGGCATCCTTCCCTCACCGCCACTCAAAAACCCACAATGCTCAACATTTTCCTAAGTTTGAGTGCTGCATTATTTTACATATTTTATTCCTATATTCCTCTTCCCTCTTTCATCAACCCTTTTATTTATGTTCAAAACAGCTCTGTTGAGATATAATTCACATACCGTACAAGTCACTCATTTAAAGTCTACATTTCAGTGGTTTTTAATACATTCACAGACATATGCAGTCATCACCACAATTTTGTGACACGTTCATCACATCAAGAAGAAACCCCACACCCTTTAGCTATCACCCTCATATCCACCCAGTCCCTCCCCAGCCTTAATCAAACACTAATCCACTTTCCATTCCCATTGATTTCCCTGTTCTTGACTTTCATAGAAATAGAATCATATAATATGTGGTCTTTTGTGAGTGGCTTCTTTCCCTTAGCACGTTTTCAAGGTTCCTCCAAGTTGTAGCATGTATCAGTCCTTTTTTTTTCTGAATAATATTCCACTGTATAGATACACCACATTTTGTTTATGTAATCATCTGTTGCTAGACATTTGGGTTGTTTCTACCTTTGGACTATTATAAATAATTCTTATATGAATATTCGTGTGTAACTTTTTGTGTGGACATATGTTTTCTTTTCTCTTGGGTACACACCTAGGGATAGAATTGGTGCAGCTTATGATAGTTCTATGTTTAACCATTTCAGAAACTGTGTGACTGTTTTCCAAAGCAACTGCACCATATTATATTCCCACTGGTAGTGTATGAGGGTTCCAATTTCTCTGTACCTTCAGGAACACTTGTCATCATCCACCTTTTGATTTTAGCCATCCTAGTCAGTGTGAAATGGTATCTCATTGTGGTTTTAATTTGTATTTCCCTGATGACTAATGATGTCAATCGTCTTTTTATGTGCTTATTGGCCATTTATATATCTCTCTTGGAGAAATGTCTATTTAGATCCTTTGCTCATTTTCTAATTGGGTTATTTAACTCTTATATTGAGTAATAAGATTCTTTATATATTTTAGATGCAAGTCCCTTATCAGATATATGATTTGCAAATATTTTCTCCCATTCTGTGAGTTGTCTTTTATTTTCCTAATAGTGCCTGTGATGCACAAAAGTTTTTAATTTTGATAAAGTCCAATTTATTTTTCTTTTGTTGTTCATAATTTTGGCATCATGTATAAGAATGTGTTGTCAAATTCCAGGTCATGAAGATTTACTGCTGTGTTTTCTTCTAAAAGTTTCATAGTTTTTAGTTCTTATATGTAGGCCTTTGATCTGTTTTGAGCTGATTTTTTATATAGTACAAGATAAGGGCCCAACTTTATTCTTGCGTATGTGGTTATTTGGTTGTACCAGCACCATTTGCTGAAAAGATTATTTCTTCCCCATTGGATGGTCATGGCATCCTTGTCATAAATCAGATGATCACAGGTGTATGTATTTAGTCCTGGACTGTCAATTCTATTCCATTGATCCGTATGTCTATTGTTATACCAGTCTTCATTACCATTACTTTGTGATAAGTTTCAAAGTTAGGAAGTGTGAGTCGCATTTTATTCTTCTTTTTCAGAGTTTTCTGGGCTATTTTCAGTTCCTTGATTTTCCATATGAATTTTAAAATCAACTTGTCAATTTCTACAAAAAATCTGGGATTCTGATGGGAAGAGTGTTGAATCTGTAGACCAGTTTGGGGAGTATTGCCATGTTAACAACGCTAAGTCTTCTTATGCATCAACATGGATGATTTCCATCTATTTAGAGCTTCTATAATTTCTTTCAACTATGCTCTGTGGTTTCAAGGGCATAAATTCTGCACTTCTTTGGTTAAATTTGACCCTAAACATTTTATTCTTTTTGATGCTACTGTGCATGGAATTGTTTCCTTAATTTCATCTTTGGATTGTTCATTGCATGTGTATAAAATTATAATTGATTTGTATACTGCAAACTTGCTGAACTTGTTCATTGGTTCTAATAATTTTAATGGATTTCTTAAGATTTTCTATATACAAGATCATGTTATCTGTGACTAGAAATAGTTATACTTCTTTCTTTTCAATGTAAATGCCTTTTATTTCATTTTCTTGCCTAAGTGCCCTGATTAGAAACTTCAGTACAATGTTGAATAGAAGTGGTGAGAATGGGCATTCTTGTCTTGTTCCTGACCTTAGAGAGAAAGTATTTACTCTTTTACCATTAAGTATAATGTTATCTGTGAGATTTTTATAGATGCCTTTCATGAGGTTGAGGAAATTCTCTTCCGTTTGTTGAGGGTTTTTATCTTGAAAGGGTATTGTGTTTTGTCAAATGCTTTTTCTGTATTGATTGAGATAACTGTGTGATTTTTTTATTCTGTTATTAAGAGATATTACATTAATTGATTTCAGATGCTGAACTAATCTTGCATTCCTGGGATAAATCTCACATGTTTATGGTGTATAATTCTTGGTTAACAGGATTATTTTCCGTTGAGAACTTGAATATATCATTCCACTGCCTTCTGACCTTTGTTGTTTTGACTGACAAGGTTACTGTTAATCTTATTGGGGTTCCCTTATAAGTAATAAGCTGCTCTTTTGCTGCTTTTAAGATTGTCTCTCTGGCCGGGAGTGGTGGCTCACGTCTGTAATCCTAGCACTCTGGGAGGCCGAGGTGGGTGGATTGCTCAAGGTCAGGAGTTCGAGACCAGCCTGAGCAAGAGCGAGACCCTGTCTCTACTAAAAATAGAAAGAAATGATCTGGCCAACTAAAAATATATAGAAAAAATTAGCCGGGCATGGTGGCGCATGCCTGTGGTCCCAGCTACTCGGGAGGCTGAGGCAGAAGGATTGCTTAAGCCCAGGAGTTTGAGGTTGCTGTGAGCAAGGCTGACGCCACGGCATTCACTCTAGCCTGGGCAACAAAGCAAGACTCTGTCTCAAAAAAAAAAAAAAAAAAGATTGTCTCTCTGTCTTTGACTTTTAGCATTTTTAGTATGATGTATCTGTTTGTGTATTTCTTTGTGTTTACCCTACTTGGAGTTCATTGAACTTCCTGAATATGTAGGTTATTGCTTTTCAATAAATTTGGGAGGCTTCCAGCCATAATTTCTTTTCATTTTTTTCTTCTCCTCTCTTTATGGTATTTCCATTATGCCTATATTGGTGCATTTAATGGTGTTCCATATTTCTCTAAGGCTGTTTCCCTGTGTTAATTTTTCTTTATTTTTTTTCTCTCTGTTCTTCAGCTTGCATGTCAATTCTTCTGCCAGTTCAAATCTACTGTTGACTTTTTTGTTTAAATTCTTGAACTACTTGATTCCAGAATTTTTATCGCTTTATTATTTTCTATCTGATACAACACTGTCATCACACCTTCCGTTACTTCTTTAGTGCTTTTGTTTAGTTCTATGAACTTTTTTATTTCTTTGAGACAGAGTCTTGCTCTGTCACACAGGCTAGAGTGCAGTGGTGTTATCATAACAGACTGCACCCTCAAACTCCTGCCTCAGCCTCCTCCTGAGTAGCTGGGACTACAGGCACACACCACTGCGCGTGACTAATTTTTCTACTTTTTGTAGAGATGGGCGGTGGGGGACGGGGGCGGGGGGCACTCGTCTCATTCTTGCTCAGGCTCAAGAAATCCTCCTGCCGCCCCAGCCTCCCAGAATACTAGGATTACAGGTGAGAGCCACCATGCCCAGTCCTATTTTTAATGACTATTTTAAAGTATTTTTCTTTTAAATCCGACATCTGGTTGCTCTCACTGGCAGTTTATGTTGCTTGCTTTTTTTTTTTTCCTATGTATGGGTCACACTTTCCTGTTTCTTTACATGTCTCATCATACTTTTGTTGGAAATTGGACATTTTAGATGATATATTATAGCAATTCTGAATACTATAGACCCCCCTTCCCTTGGGCTGTTATTGTCATGTGCTTGTTTGTTTATTTATTTATTTATTGGACTGACTGGGTTACTTCAGTGAAGTTTCACCCCTACCTACACACACACACATACACACACACACACATGCACACACACACACACACATGCACATGCACACACACACGCACACACACACACACACACACATACACACATGCACACACACACACATGCACACACACACATACACACACTCACAGTGTTAAGCACCTGATGTTGCTTCCCGGGGAGGCATGGTTTTGGGCTTGCCAAGGTAACCCTGGGATGACAGGATGCCTGGTATTGGTAGGGCTCTCTTTCCTTCTCTGGAGACACTCAGCTGTTGAATTCTACTAATTGCTGGCTGATGACTTTATTGTTTTCAAAAGTAGCCTGGGACATAAATAGCTTTACAGACTAATTTAGTCAAATTGTTGGCTCCTTTGAAGAAATGTCCTTCTCCATGGTTGCAAATGAAGTCAGTTCCCTTGGGAAGAGATTGACAGCTATCTGCTTTATGACCTGCTTATCCCACCGGGCAAAATCTCTGATCCAGGGCTCAAGCTTCTCTCTGAGTGATAGCCCTACTCTAGGATCTGAGTGCTTGGTAGAGGGTGAAAGCAGCTGCCCGATCTTGTCTCTCCTGGCATGGAACCACCACCTCATGATCTGGGGTATGGGTGATGGGGGTCCCAGTGCTCCTAGTGAGCCATGCCCAAGATATAGTCTCCACTCCATGAGTGGGGCATAGGAGGGAGGGAGTCCCCATTTATTGACAGAACTCACCCAGTACTTAACCTCAGCAATAGATAGCTGGGGTCAGAATGAGAAAGGCTGAAGTCCTGCTCCTCCAGGGAAGAAAGCCTTCCTACTGGAGCTGGACAGAGAGGGATCCCCGCCTTCTTGGCTACAGCAGTGTGATGTGAAGTTTCTGCCTCACTGAGCTGCAAAGGGGGAAGGAGAGAGTAGTCTTGGCTCAGATACCATTGAGTCTCACATTTCCTACCAAATTTTTGTAGATTTTCTTGATTAGCTGTTTCTTCACTTGCTGTTTGCCCTTAGGACCATTTCCAAGGGTTTTAAGTTTGTTTGTTTTTAATAATTTTCACCAGATTTTCCGTGGAGAAGGTCACCAGAGTACCCCGCACTGTAATGCAGGAAATCCAGTAACCCCTCATTTTAGTGGATTTATTCATTGCTAACTGGCAGCAGAAAACATATGGAGTATATGTCGTCCACTCATGAATACCAAATGGGTTTGCAGCAACTAGTAGCATGGTGTGGGATCCCAAATTAATAGTGACAAAGTACTTTCGGTGAAATGGTGATTTGCTCTGGTGAGATCACAGGCACTAAGAAAAAACATCTCATAGAAGGTTTGGGTCTGTCAGTAATAGAACAGACACTATATAGTAACAGAAATGATTAAACATCTAAAACTCAACCCATTGTATGGGCTTTGAAGAAGCTGTAAACCAATTAATCTTTTTATCTTTCATAAACATCCTGGAAAAACAGATTTTAATTCAAGCTCAGTTTGATTTCTGAGCCATGCAGAATGCGAGACATTGGTGATATAAAATGAGAAAACAGCTGATTAAGCCTCATCTGAGTTTGAAAAGATAAATGCTCGGAAAAAAATCTCTAGTCATTTACAATAATCACATTTACATCTACCTTGATGAAAATGAGGTACTGCTCAACCTCAGAATGATTCTCACCTCTGGAAGATATTTCAAATTGTATAAAATCTTCAGAGAGGTGCTGAGCAGAGCACCTGCTGGTATATCATGAATACTAAGAACACAGAGTTCTTTTGTTGCAGTTGCATCTTTTCTTTGATGCTAAAACCCAAGAATCACCAATGAGTTTGAAATAGAAAATCCTATAATTTCTAAAGATATTTGAGGAAGAAGAGAGATGCTGTGTGCTCAAATACATATTCTTTGACTTTTGAAACTAGGATTTTTTTCCCTCCATTGATGGACTTAAAAATCATTTCCATAATACTTTTATATCTTTTAAGCAGAAGATATGGGAACAGCAGGGGATTAACATTGAAATCATTGGGTTAGAACTGAGATTTCTCACCCTGGTGCCTGTGGTTACTGAAGAGGCTCACTTCCCCCAGAGAATAATTCCCCCACTTCTGTGTCCAGAGCCAACATGAAATGGTATTTATCTCGTTAGCTCTCATTTTGTAGGTCACCTTTTGCACCCTTTCTTGGAATTTATAAACACTGTATTAGTTTTCCTTGCACACACAAATCAAATAATAATGGCAGTGAACACATACACATCCTTACTATGTACGGGGATCTGTTCTCATGGCTTCATGTTTATTAATTCTTTAATCATCACAACAACCTGTGAGGAATGTGAGGCACAAAGAGGTTAAATAGCTTTCCCCAGGTGACGTTGCCTCTGCCAGTCACTGCAGTGTACTGCCTCCGTATCAATAGTAACCCATTTTGTTTCTTGGGACAGCAGAATAAGTGGTTCAAACAATGAAGTCAGAATGGCTTCAGGGCTCCATCCTCTCTCTGCTTACCAGTTAACTCTTAGGTGAAGGTCTGTATATGTATACAGGTGTGTAAGAATTGTGTTACCATAGTAGGCAGATAAAAGTAACACACTGAATGGATTACAAAAGACTTGCATGGGCATCTTGTTACTGAAAGTTCGGTACTTGTCCTCAAGGCCAAATCAGTGAGAACGAAGAACAAGGACAAGCGATTTGAGGGACAGGAAAGAGAAGTTTATTAATTTACCAGCAAATGAGGAGGGCAGCAGACTAGCGTCTGGAAAAACCACCGTCCCCGCTTTAAGCAGAAATACAGGGCTTTTTAAAGGGAGGCTTTCTTAGGTGGAGCTTGAGTCTATGTGACCAGTGTCACATGTTGTGGCTTTGGGTTTAACTGTAAGTTGGTGGTTTTAGTCAACCTTATCTCCAGTGAAGATGATCTCATGACAATTCTGTTGAACCATCTCCTGTAATTTAAGATACTAGAAAACAAAGAACATTTTTTCTGCCCCTTTAATTACTGGCCTTGGGTAGGAATGCAGGTTTTAATTCCCCAAAAGGGTGGGGGGTTTTAAAGAGACAACTCGTAATACATTTTGCCCTTTTTCAGACCTCTACCTCGGTGACAATCTTAGCATTGCAAGATGGGTTTAAGGCTGAGATGGCTGCACCAATAAATAGAACCAGATACTCAGATGTGTTTTCTAGGGAACAAATGAATTTATGGAGATTCAGGCATTTCCATTCAAAAGCAACTTTGGATCATTCACCAGGGCAATTCAAAGTCATTTTATGCATTAACCACAAAACCCCACAATTTTGAAACCCTACCCCAACACACATATCACTCTCCTCTCATTCAAAGTCACCAATTTCCAGTTCAGAGAGGCATTCAAACCCCAAAGCCAGCTGCATAGGCCAACACCTAAACAAGAAGATTGGCTGTACAGAGAAATGATCAATCATCTGTCAGGAATTAGTACTTATTAACGTGAAAACATCATTTAATTGACCAGTTGGAGTTGCAGACCTGGCCGCTGTGTCTAACCTGGAATCATCATTTATAGTAGTATACTATTTAATTAACAATAAGCTCTTTGAGGAGCAAAGATCACATTTTACACATCTTGGCATATCTCTTGGTGTCTGACACATAGTAGGCAATCAAGAAATATTTATTAACTTTCACTAATCGCTGTAAAATATTACAAAAATCTATCATATATAATTTGTGATTATATTCATATTGAAGACCTCATAATTGCTTTATTGAGGAAATCACTTCTGCTCTCTGCACCTAGGCTCTCACACCAGGAAAATGAACAATTGGATTGGAGGATCTCTATGGATTCCTTCCAGCTCTGAATGCCTAAATTTAGACCAGCAGGCTACGCCCCATCAGGCGGACGATTGAATGTCAAGGTCATGTTCTTATTTGCCTTAGGGGCTGAATTAAATGTTAGCTCTATTTGAAATGGAGGGTGGCAGGTAGGTGGTTGCTGATTTGTAACTAGTGAGATTTACAAGTTATTCTGTTATAAAACGCAAGTTGGACAGTGAGGCAATGTCCATACATGAGTAAGGAATGGAAAACCCTGAGCCGTGAACCCCTGTCCTGTACAGTATAAGCTTTTTGAACCTTCAGTTAAAAGAAAAGAAAAACGATCAAATCCTCCAGTAGAGGGAGCCAGATTTAAACGTTTGTCAGATCAGCGTTCATTCCTGGCAATGTTTGCTGGATTTAGAAAGAAAAAATACGTATCTTGATACAGAATCCTCATTTCTGGGTCTTACATAATAAGTGAAAACTGTTCATGAGACCAACACTAATTCTTCAAAAGTTAAGGTTTTCCCAGTAATAAATAATTGCTTTTTATTTTTAAACCTGTCTCTATTAATTTTATCACAAGTGGTAGGACTTTTTTACAGACATTTATTTGGCCTGTGAGTATCTGGGTTCACATTCAAATAAAACATACTGATTATGAAGGTGTCATTACAGCTTAGTCATTTTTTAAAGTGGGGATACTTTTATTTGTCTTCATTGTGCACTGTTTACAGTTCAAGAGAAAAGTCTCAGTTAAGAATAGCATTTTGGGTTTACTATGAGAGAGAAAACAGTTTGTGGATTGTAACTTTCATTCCCTTATGTAGGAAAGTTTACACAATTGTAAATAATGAGGAATCTTCTCTTGGGGAGTTATGGGTTAAATTGTGCCCTACCCAAGTCATATGTTAAAGTCCTGATCTAACCCCAAGTGCCTCAGAATGTGACCTTATTTGGAAATAGGGTCGCTGCAGATGTGATTAGTTAAGATGAGGTCATGCTCAAGTAGGGTGGATCCCTAATCTAATGTGACTGGTGCCCTTATAAAAAGGGGAACTTGGACACAGACATGCACACAGGGAGAATGCCATGTGAAGATGAAGGCAGAGGTCACGCTGACGCCAGTAAACCACCAGAAGCTAGGAGAGAGGGACAGAACAGATTCTACTTCACAGCCCTCAGAAGGAACAAACCCTGCTGACACCTTGGTCTCAAACTTCAAGCCTCCAGAACTGAGACAATAAATTTCTGTTGTTTAAGCCACTTGGCGTGTGGTACTTTGTTACAGCAGCCAAACTAACACAGGAAGTTATTTCATTCTCTTATAGTGTTTAAATAAAAGTATTCTTTCTAAACTTAGTCTTCAGTTTCCCTTCATTTTAATTTTTAAAACAAAAAACCTTTTTAATATTCCAAAGAAATATAAATGCATTGTAGAAATTAGAAAATACAGATAAGCAAAAATAAGAAAATAAAAATATCATATTCCCATAAACCAGACAGTAGCTCTGTTAAGAGCTTATTATATGCCCTTTCATATCTTTTTTATATATTTCTAAGCATAGATGAAATTTTTATCAAAATTAGGTTATATTGGGCTGGGTATGGTAGCTCATGCCTATAATTCTAGCACTTTGGGAGGCCAAGGTAGGAGGATTGTTTGAGGCCAGGAGTTCCAGACCAAACTGAGCAACATAACAAGATCCCATCTCTACAAAAAAATGGAATAATTAGCCAGGCATGGTGGCACACACCTCTAGTTCCAGCTACTCAGGAGGCAGGAAGATTGCTTGAGCCCAGGAGTTTGAGGTTGCAGTGAGCTATAATGACACCACTGCACTCTAGCCTGGGCAACAGAGTGAGACCCTGTCTGAAAAAATAATTACATTATATTGTACATAATGTTTTATATCCTTCTTTATTCACTGATGATCCACACCTTTCCACATCAATAAATTTTCATTATTCTCATACTCAGTCCATAGTCTAATACCTTCAGTGGTCACAAAATGTTTTTGCAATTGCTTGTTCCAAACAACAATCCAGTCCAGACTTCCTCTTCTAATCTAGCAGAATCCCTGTTTTTTTGCTTTTATTTATTTATTTATTTTTTTTTTTGAGACAGAGTCTCGCTCTGTTGCCTGGGCTAGAGTGCTGTGGTGTCAGCCTAGCTCACAGCAACCTCAAACTCCTGGGCTCGAGCAATTCTCCTGCCTCAGGCTCCCAAGTAGCTGGGACTACAGGCATGTGCCACCATGCCTGGCTAAGTCTTTTTCCTTTTAAAACTCACTGACTTGTTTAATAAAGTGGGTCCATTGTCCTACAAAATATAATGTGCCATCTTATAGATTTGTCTGGTTATTTCCTTGTGGTATCATTTAGTTTGCTCTTATATCTTTTGTATTTCCTGTAAACTGATAGAAGTAACAGCTTAATGTATTTCTATAAACTGAAAGATAGAACCAACAGCTTAATGTATTCAAGTTAAACATTTAGCTAGACTGTATCACAGGTGGTATTGCAGACTTTGTATCGAGAATTTTCAAGTGCTAGTCTAGTGAAATCCTCAAAATTGAATGCTGTTAACTAGAATATACTATAGACTATAGACATTTATACATTATATAAAATCATTTTCTCTAAAGTAGGAAATAGTAAAAGATGTTTTCTGAATATGATCATATCCCAGGCAATAGAAACCTCCTGAATATAACTATTAATTTGCTTTCCACAAGGGAAGGTATGAGACATGTACTCTTAAACACAAATCAAAGTCACTTATGCAAGTTTTCTAAGAATTTCAAAAGACTTCCTTGACCTCATCCAATTCATTAACTTTCTATTCAGTCTACTTCAGCAATACCTCATTCATTCATTCATTCATCAAATATTTATTGAGCACCTACCATAATGTCATACTCTGTCCTACCTATTGGGGATTCAAGGAAATGCTCCTTCCCTCATGGAACTTACATTCTATTTATAACTCAGACTGGCACAGCCTGAAAATCTTAAACTCCAGTTATGACAAGCCCTACCTGGGTCTCATAATTCCACCGCACCAGGACCTCCAGTCTCCTGGCCATTCTACACACCCACAGGTGAACACGCTTTCCTTCTTAGGGAGTTGGACCTATGGACGGTGAAATATTTGAGCAACTCTCTAACAGCTTCAACTCTTTGACACTCTCGCCTGCACAGCCTCATCCATGCTGATGTGCTCACCATACTTACTCTCCATAAGTAAACTCAGACCTCCCTTAGTTTTAGTCACCAACTGTATGTCTACCAAGAAAACTCTCATAGCTCCAGATCATTCTTCTGGGCCGCATTCCCATTATATCCAACTCCCTGCTAGATGTCTCCACCTGGATGTCACAAATTCAACATATCCCAGACAGAACTCACTTTTCCTTCTGTGTTCTCTGTCATCATTACTGGTGTCCTTTGATGTTATCGTGGACTCCTCACCTGGATCCTCCCCACTAAGGCTACAAATCTCAAACATCTGTCTGCGGCTGTCTGTCCACACTGCTATCGTCTCTCTCCTGCACTCTTATGGTAGCTTCTTCATCATTCTTTTTACTTCTAGTCATGTCCCCTCCAAGCGCTCCTCTTCACGACCTTTGAGTTATCTCCCTAATCATATTTTTCATCACGTTACTCAACTGCATGAGGCTCACCACGTTCTGCACGCAGCCTTCCCTTCTGCAGGACATTGGTGGCTTTCACCAGCTGGCTCCTGCCTTCCTCTAGTGCCTCAGCTCCCGCCACTTCCCGCCACTCTCCCAAACTATAGGAACTTTTCAAACTGCATCCTGCCTCTGTGACTTTTCTCTAGCTGTTTCCTCTGGCTGGAATTCCCTCCTCATGCCATCTTGTCCTCTGTATCCACACCCACTTCCTTTTAGCCAAAATCTGTACTCTTTCTTCATGTGTTAACTCACGTGTGACTCCTTACTGAGAAACCTCTGATTCCCCCAAGAAACCGAAGAACATCTCTAGAATCCCATTGCCTTAGCAATTACCACACTATATCACAGTTGTCTGTAGGTCTGTTTCCCATACAGTCTACACGGCTTTAGAGAAAGGCCAGTTCTTTCCTGGTGCCAGTCCTGGGTGTTCAGTACTTACAAAATGAGTAAAAAAATAAACGGACAACATATATTTCTAATAGCTACACAGGACTATGAGGTCCTCAACTGTGAAAAGTGTTTACTATCCAGAAATCATTTGCAGTCCATACTTAAATAAATGTCAAAAAACACATTGGTAAACCCCTCAATAACTTGTTTCCTTTAATAAACAATTTTCTTGAAGTACAATATACATATAAAAAGGTGAACAAATCATAAGCTTACAGCCCAATGAATTTCCACAAAATGAACATAGTGTGGCCACCATCCAGGCCAAGAAAAAGGTCAGTCTGCTCCCTGAAGCAGCCGGTGCCTCTCCCAATCGTACCTCCCAAAGATAATCGCCATTCCAACCTCTGACGATCTAGATTCATTTTGCCTTAATTATGTTTTGAACTTTTTAATAAATAAAATTACTCTTGGCCGGGCGCGGTGGCTCATGCCTGTAATCCTAGCCCTCTGGGAGGCCGAGGCGGGTGGATCGCTCAAGGTCAGGAGTTCGAGACCAGCTTGAGCAATGAGCGAGACCCCATCTCTACTAAAAAATAGAAAGAAATTAGCTGGCCAACTAAATAGAAAAAATTAGCCGGGCATGGTGGCGCATGCCTGTAGTCCTAGCTACTTGGGAGGCTGAGGCAGTAGGATCGCTTAAGCCCAGGAGTTTGAGGTTGCTGTGAGCTAGGCTGACGCCACGGCACTCACTCTAGCCCGGGCAACAGAGTGAGACTCTGTCTCAAAAAAAAAAAAAAAAAAAAATTACTCAGTACTTTTTTGCATCGGTGGAGCCCAACTACCTCCTTATCTTTTATTTTCCCCTCCAAGACTGGCTTTTTTTTGGACCTACTAACTTTACTGAATTTGTATAGAAGTGTTTTCACCATTTAAAAAATAAGATATTTCACTCAAGCCGATTTGACTTAGGGAAAAAACAAGTTTTGTGTCACAAGGCTTGGCTATCAATATCAGATATCACATCTCTGTAACAATTTCTCAAGAAGCCAGCATCTCCAGGTGCCAGTGTTCATCACAAATACTTTTTTTTAATGTTTAAATAAACTTTTCATTTTAGAGTAATTTTAGATTGCCTGAAAATTTGTAAAGATAGTATGGAGTTTCCACATACCCCTCACCCAGTTTTCCCTATTATTGGCATTAATTTAGTACATTTGTTACAATTAAAGAACCCATGGGGACACATGACTATTAACTAAAGTCCATACTTTATTCAAGTGTCCTTAGTTTTTACCTAATCTCCTTGTTCTGTTCCAGGATCCCATGCAAGACATCACATTTAGTCACCACGTGTCCTCGGGCTCCTCTAGGCTATGACAGTTTCTCAGACTTTCCTTGTTTTTAACAATCTTGAAAGTTTTGAGGAAGATTGTTTAGATATTTTGTAGAGTGTCATTCCACTGGAATTTATCTGATGTTTTTCTCATGACTAGACAGGAGCTATGGGGTTTTAGAGGAAGACCACAGAAGGAAGGTGCCATTCGCACCACAGCACATCAAGTCCATCCTGTAATATTGACATGACTGATCTCCATTGATGTTGGCCTTGGTCACCTGGCTGAGGGGGTGTTTGTCAGGATTCTCCATCGTAAAGTTCCTCCTATTCCTCCTCTCCATATGGTTCTCTTTGGAGGAAAGTCACTGTGTGCAGCCCACACTTAACAAATTAGGAATTATGTTCCACTTCCTCAAGGGTGGAGTAGCTAAAAAAATTGTTCAAAATTCTTCTGCATAGAAGATTTTTCTATTCTCTCTCATTTATGTACTTATTCGATTATTTATTTACATCAGTTTAGACTCATGGATATTTATTTTCTACTTGGGGTTATAATCTAATACTATTTTATTTATCTTGTGGTGCCAAGTATGTTCCAGCTATGACCATTTGGAGCTCTTTCAGTTGGCTATTGTATGCCTTTGACATATCTCCATCATATTCTGCACATGCGTGTGCATGCACACATGTGTGGTGTGTTTCTGTTTACTTTCTGGAACTACAAGATGCCACAGGTTCATCTTGCATATTCCCTGCCACACCTTAGAATCAACCATTTCTCCAAGGAGCCCTGGTTCCACAAACACTTTTATTTTAAGTCAGGCATTACCTGGAGCTGAGTAGCCAATACACCTTTTCTACTGTTGCATTCTAAAAGTCTAGAAATGTTAAAAAAGAAAACATGATTGATATTTTTCCATGAATAATCACCACTCCCACCTTTCATTAGCAACATTCAAGAGGAGAGACAATCCATTTGTCCTCTCCTCAGAAAAACTCCTTCCCCTACTCCGGGACTTCCATTGAGATAAACCCATCTTCGGAGAATCCAAGACTCTTTAACGCGCCATCTGTTTGGCAATCTCACGAGATAATTTTCTCCGCCTGATTTCTCTGCAGTGAGAGGCATTAAATCTGCTTCCACGCTCGCTTCATCTGCTTTATTTTATTGTCTTACCGTGCTTTTCAACTACCCATTTCCTTGAGTTTTTTCTTCTGTTTCACAGCCACTGTCTTGCAGTTATTCAATAAAAACCAAAAATGCCAACAGTGTCTTTTTCTACTTTCCTGATTTATGAAAGAGCTTTTTGTACCCTCCACTGGACTTTAAACTACTTCTGAGAAAGAGGCATCTTGAAAAGAAATATTCTTTTCTTTTTTTTTTTTTTTTGAGACAGAGTCTCGCTCTGTTGCCCGGGCTAGAGTGAGTGCCATGGTGTCAGCCTAGCTCACAGCAACCTCAAACTCCTGGGCTTAAGCGATCCTACTGCCTCAGCCTCCCGAGTAGCTGGGACTACAGGCATGCGCCACCATGCTCGGCTAATTTTTCTATATATACATTTTTAGCTGTCCATATAATTTCTTTCTATTTTTGGTAGAGACGGGGTCTCGCTCTTGCTCAGGCTGGTCTCGAACTCCTGAGCTCAAACAATCCGCCCGCCTCGGCCTCCCAAGTGCTAGGATTACAGGCGTGAGCCACCGCGCCCGGCCAAGAAATATTCTTTATTGTTTGATTTCCCCATGTTCTTTTCTTCAGATGGCTTGAACAGAAAACCATTTTCAGATTTCTATATTTGCTTGGGTTTTTTAGAAATATTTCTTTGTTTGATGTACTTTAACTTTTAAAAAGCCACTATATACACTGTGCAGTTGTTTTTTTTTTTTTTTTTAAGTAGTGACTAAGGACTTTTCTGTGGCCAATTCTTGGGTCTCATAAAAACAGCCCAGTCACCTCTTTAATTCCCAGTGTCCTATCAACAGTCTTGTCAACCTGAATTAAACCTATTTGAAGCTTGAATACATTTTTAATAAAAATGTTAATCAAAATGTATCCAGAGACTACAATATTGAAAAATACTCTCACTTTAATTCATTCTTTGTCTCTCCCCATTTTCCAATTACAACTTGAATTTCTCCTCTTCCAAACTTTCTAAATTTGCTTCAGGTTATCCTTTACAATTTATTTTCCTACTGAGCAATGCTACCTATTGTATAGTATAGACTTACGTTTAATGAAATGCAAATTTTCTCTGATAGTTCTTGAGGTTAAGAATCTATCCCATAGAATCTTACATTCTAATAAGTGGACACTTATTAGGCACTTATATGAATTCAACACATTGAGTGCTAAGGTAAAAAGAATCTTGCGAAGTTCTTAGTCTGATGTTACCACATAGAATAAAATAATTATAAACTACAAATATTCAATTCTGCCTACATTAAAATGATAGTTGAAACCATAGACCATAAGTTCTAGTGGTATTTGAGAATTTAAAGTAGAGGTAGTTAGCCATGACTCTTTGTTTAGAAAGACAAAGGAGAAAGTATAGAATATGCACATGCCAACCAACATAACTGTTAAGGTAAATTTATACCTGATTTCATCATGATGAAGTTGGGTTTCTGTCTAAATAAATCTGTTTACTAACAGAGGCATTTAGGGCTTTTTATTAGTAGAACGGGGATTTTCAGAAATCAACTTCATTTATTCATGTGGTACTTACTAGACACTCAATATATATTAATTTTGTTCTTCACCCTTATTTAGAAATTGCTTAAATAAATGTTTTCCCTACTGCTTTCTATGAAATACTAATATCCTGGGACATATTAACAGATATTCCTTGCAAAAGTGATTCTGTGATGGATTAAACCTGGGAAATGTTGGAGGAACAAGGGTTTAACTGCCTTCTGTTCTGCAGAACTTCTTAGGGTCTTTAATATTTGAACATGCACTGTAATGCTCCAAGATAGGGATTCCCCGAAGGCATTTGGCCACAGAACATTTTTCTTCCAGGAACACCATTAACATCCCAGACCAAGTTTGGGGAAGTGCTAGATTAATGTAAAGAGCACGGGAGAATCAAAACTGGCAGGTGGGAGGTTGGGGATGCTGTTAACAGCAGTAGGAAACAGGAGAGACGAACTTCGAATGGAAGATTACTTTAATATTGAACATAATGACTTTCCCTTCCTGCCTGGTGGAGATGAGCAGTCCATATGAGATGCAGGCTCAGAAGAGAGATCAGGGCTATTCTTATTGATTATTATTGATCAAAAAGCCTCCACCACACAGTCCCAGCACTCTGATCCATTACAATCACTAGGGAAATAGCAGCCTTTTACTAACATTAGTTAAAATACCAAGTTTGAAAAAGATTTATTAATACTTTTTCAAAGAAAATGAAGGATGTTACAGACTTTTTCTCTATGTAACGATATAAAGAAAATTTTCTTTTCTCAGCAACTGGTGAGTGAATGAATACTTTGATAAGTCCACTGGGGCAGAAGTTGGGTTTCCAGGTAGGTCTTCAAGCAGTAGTAGACAGAGCTTCTTGCATGAGACAAGAAAAGGGGTTGAGTTCACTCCTAAAATGGAAAAGGGAGTAGAGCTATTCGTGCTTGTAGGTGAGGGTTTGGGTGAACTGGAAGGACTCAAGAAAAGGGAGAGGAGGAAGAGATGAGAGTGCAGAGACACTCGACAGGGGAGTTTCAGGTAAATTGTCCTGTGCTGTGTGAGGCAGCTCGTCTTCGTGCCCAGTAACAAGTAAATTCTCAGAAAACAATATACTCAGTGTGGTTTGTGGGTTTTTTTTTTGTTGTTGTTGTTGTTGTTTGTTTGTTTTTCAGAAACCAATGTTTTGTTTGGCAGAGAACCAAGATAGCATCTGTTTGCATGAAGAAAAGGGCCAGGCCACATCTAGGTGATCCCTTTGGTGGACTTTGCTGGCACATATCCAACATGTTTTCCCCTTTCTTCCTTCCCCACAGGACCCCGCTTTGCCTCAGAATCACCCCACAGCATCCAGAGGAAGCTAACCCCATGCACAGCTCAGGTGATTCTGGTTTGTCTAAGCCAGTCATGACATTCTCCTTGCAGGGACTGCTTCAGGGATGTGCATGTGACCGAATGCTGGCCACCAAGCCTGCATGGAAGAGGCCTCTGGGAAAGGCTTTCCAAACCCTGAAAAACATGTTCAAGAAGAGACAATTGTGCCTTTTCTTCTGGACATTGTCATATCTGGATGTGAGGCCTGTCGTGCAGCCAGTCTGAAGGGTCTGCTCTGCCCCTGCATTTCTTGTTACATTAGATCATAAATGTGTTTCTTGTTTAAGCTAATGTAAGAATTTTGTTTCTTGCAGGAAGAAGTGTGCAAACTAATGCCCACTTATGATAACATCACTCTCATTCGCCTGCAGTCTGAAAAGCTTTCCTAGGTGGGAGAGAAAGCAGCGCAGTTAAACCTAGACCAGCCTAAATATTTGATAATCTGCAGTCAATCCAACCTATGTAACACATTCACAAAATTTGTGACTATCATATGTCAATGCCCCACCCCCAATAAAAGAGCTCTGTGCACTATTTTCTTAGAGTTCTCCAGAGATACAGACCGATAGGATGTGTATGTGTGTGTATGCATACATATGTATGGAGAGAGAGAGAGAGAAATTTATTTTAAGAATTGGCTCATGTGATAAATGTAAGCTAAAAATAAAACCCTAAGCCTCCCACTAACAGATCCCCTCTTGGCCAAGGGACCCCAGAAAAATCCTAAAACTGAGTTCCCAGTCATGAAGGGAGGGGAGGTCAAACATGCCTCATTATATCCCCTCCCTTTTGGAGTTTAGACACAACAGTTGACCAGCATTAATGTTAAAACAGAGATCACATATTGACAAAACAGACTCTTTGTGGCAATGAGGTACTAAATTACAAACAGGACCTAAGGCCATGCAAGGCAAAGGTTCAGTCACACCTGCAGGCCATCAGTTTGCTTAACAGATCTCTTTGCATCAGTATATTGTGGCTTGCTCTGATTAGCAAACTTCCTCAGCTTAATTTAGGCATCCCTTCCTAGTGACGCCAATATTTAGACAAAGCTGTACTCTCTCAAATTGCCAATTAGAGAATCTCTAAATCCACCTGTGACTTTTAAGCCCCTGCTTTGGAATGCCCTACCTTTTGGGGCTGAACCAAAGTATACCTTCCATGTATTGATTTATGATTTTACCTACAATTCCTGTCTCCCTGAAATGTATAAAACCAAATTCTAATCCAACCACCTTGGAACCACTTACTCAAGACTCCTTGGGTCGTATATCTCTGAGTCTCAGTCACTCACATTGCCTCAGAATAAACCTCTTTAAATTATTTTACAGAGTTTGTTTTTTTCCCATTAACAATCAAGGTGCCCAATGTGGGGCTCAGAGAGGACTCAGGACCCCCCAAGTCTAAACTCGGCTCTAGGTACTGGCCTGGGCTCCCTTGAGATGCCCGACACTGAGGTTTTCCTCAGGTGGAACCGATAAGTCCTCCTGAGCCCTGGACCTCTGCTATTGGTTGATGATCGTTGGTTTATTCTGAGCGGTCTGTTCGTTCCCTAGGAAGTTGTTTGAGATCTTAATTTTGACTTGGTGGTGCATTCTAAAGAGTCTTCTCCATTGCCTTTTCCTCCCCCAAATTAATTTCAATTGGCTCACCTGTGCATTTGCACGAGAACCTGAACTGTCCCTTTCATAGACTAATGAGAGACTGAGCTTCTCAGCTCCACTACGCTGAACCCTACATTGAACTACAGTTCAGTTTCTCCTCTAAAAAAGAAAAAAAGTGTGAAACAAACCCTCTAAAAATTAGGAAAGACAAGGAGAACAACCCTCTCAGGGCACCCCAGTGGTTTTATGGTGCCTTACTTGTGAGTATTTGTGTACATGGAAAGGTTCAAATGCCCGCCACGTTTTCTAAGGTTGGTTACATATTATGGCCCATTCTTGTGCACATTTTTAAACTGATAGGCAAATTATATCAAGAAAAATTCAGAGCTCAAATGGTCAACCTATAATTATAGAGTTAAAATGTAGAATTTTCTAAGTGCTCTATATCTCTATTCTTTTTGCCTACTTTGAATCTGCTCATTTTTTCCATCAGTGTTAAGATAAAACTCATTGTTCATGGCATTACTAATATAAGGCTTCTTGGGTTGTATATTCTTGTCTCCCTGAAATGTGTAAAACCAAACTGTAATCCGACCACCTTGGAACCACTTACTCAAGGCTTGAGTTATATATTGTTATAGTATGAATGTCATGCCAAAAATCATTAACCTACCATTCTGCTTTAATCTGCCATTTTGCTTCTGTAAATCTGCTTGCTCCTGCTTGCTACCCCAACACAGAAATGCCTGAGTACAACACCCATGTTTGCGTAAACAAGATAAGGCCCGGAGCCCAAACTGCCCAGGGCATGGTACACTTAAGATAGGAAAATGACCGCTCGGAATGAGACCAATCAAGAGCAGGGACGATGGCCTGGAACTGGACCAGTCGGGAGCCCACCCGATCAGCAACTTTTAAATAAGCCAATGAACTAAGGGGGAGGGAGGTGGTGTGCCCAGCGTGTCGTGTGGAACCAGCGTGTCATGTGGAACCTGCAGCAGGTGTCGTGTGAAACCTGCAAAAGAGTATAAAAGCTTAATTTTACCCCAAGGCGGGGTCCTAGTTCGTAGAGAGGCCACTGCGTTGGTGCTCGAGGACTTGGACCCTGGCTCGAGCTAGTAAATAAACTCCTTTGCCATTTGCAGCCTCGGCGACTCCGCCTCTCTGTTCCTGGGGCCAAGGGGAACCGGCTCTAACAATATCCCCAGGCCACAGTAACTCATATAGGCTCAGAATAAACCTCTTTAAATTCTTTTACAGAGTTTAGTTTTTTTTTTTTCATTAACATTATGGAGGCTGGCAAGTCCAAAATCTGCAGGGTAAGCTGGTGGACTGGAGACCAAAGTAGAGCTAGAACCAATTTTGCAGTTGAAGTCCGAAGGCTGTTTCTGCAAAATTCCCTCTTGCTTGGGAGAAGTCGGACTTGTTTTTTATTTAGGCCTCCCACTGACTGGTCAAGTCCCCCTAACATTGTGGAGGGCAGTCTGCTTTACTCAAAGTCCACCAATTTAAATGTAAATCTCATCCAAAAGCACCCTCACCAAAACATCCAGAATAATGTTTGACCAAATATCTGGGCACCATGGCCCAGCCAAATTGACGCATAAAATTAACCATCGTAATTATTGTTTTACTTCCTCAGCATATTCAAGGCACTGTGTCATACATGTGAATAGTTTGTCATGGGTGTCATGGCAAATAAAAGAATAAAGTTACAGTTCTATGTAAAAGTGATAGCTGAATCCAAGACATTATATACAGAGAACAGGGTAAAGACCAACCCTGGGAAGTATCTTAATAATTAGAGGCAGGAGACGGTAGGAGAAGAGTAGCCAGTGGTGGAGCAGCTGGAGAGAGGAGAGCAGCACATTGTGGCTCACAGAAGAGTCTGAGAGTCAAAACTGCCAATTCCATGAGAAATCGAGGGCATCCATGACCAAAAGACACCTTTAGGACTAGGTCTCTAAGAGGTCATCTGTTTAGGGGTCCAGGGAGGAAATTGATAGCACATTCAATATGAGCCATTTGAGAAGCATTTAATTAAGACACTACTAGAAAAGTGTGGCATGTGTGAGAAAGAAATGGGAAAATGACAAGGGTTAATGCAGTACCCAGATACAATTAAGGAGGGACAAAGAGTGTGGATGTTGGAGAAGTATTTACCAACCTTAGGTCAGAAGGAATTTGAGAGGTTCCCAGAACCCAAGGACAAAGAGGACTGACTGACAGGAGCTGCAACCTTGTGTCAAGAGATGCAACCAGCCCGTGTCAACCCAGCCCAGAGGGAACAGCACAGGGAAAATACTCGTCTGCACTCTCCTCCCTGCATCACCTGCTGGTGCTCCCGTTGGCTAAACCAAAGGGAAGCCAGAGTGGAGCGGACAGATAAAATATAAGACACTCAGTGACATTTGAATTTAAGAGAAGTATTAATATTATATATGGCATGAAACATATACCAAAAAAAAATTATCCATTTATCTGAAATTACAATTTAACCAAGTGTCCTATATTTATTTGCTAAATCTGGCAGCTCTAAGCCAGAGCGCAATGGAGTCTCCTGAAGTGCCTCCAGAGCACAGCCTGTGAGGGTCCGGAAGAGGATGAGGAGCATGGGGCACAGATCAGAAGGACAACAAGGAAATACTGAGCACAGGTGAAAGCAGGGGCCAGACAGGAAGCAGTGGGTGGGCATCAGGTGCAGATGAAAGAGCACAGTCCACTCTTTGGGAACGTGATGAGGGCTTGAAAGAGTCGCAGGATTCAGGGGCAGAAGTGGGTAAGTACTGAGCATGGTCCAGAAGGAACCACTCAATGGCACGTTTGGAGCAGCCAGGGCTCCTTTCCTCCAAGTTATAAGACCACTATAATGCTTCTTCTCCAATAGAAGTCATCTATTTGTTCTCTAGTTAGTGCCCTGGATGCTCTCTAGAAGGCACTCTAGAAGAACAAACATTTAGAGAATGAAATCTGTGGATAGACCATACTTTCAAGATTTCATATTGAACTTTTAGCCAGAGTACTCATTTGTATTACAAACTCAGGAGACTACAATAACCCACTTTTTCTCTAAAATTCTCAGAGTTGAATTATTATAATTTTTTTCTATAAATACATCTTTTCCTTGCATTGCTATACACCAAGATTGCAGATTGCCGGCTTTGTCTTGTTACAAATTGCACTATTGGGAAAAACAAAAAAACAAACAAACAAAAAAATGCCACTGATGTGCAATAGTACAAAAAATAAAGAAAAACAAACAAACAAAAAAAAAACAACAAATTGCACTATTGGGTCAACTTCTATATTTTCTAAGATCTAGGTATTGTTAATATAAATTAAGCTGTCAGAAAGGAATACGAATTTTAAAAATTATAGTTTTGTCTGGAAGATGGGAATTGATGCCCACCATTAATTTTTTTTTCTTTCAATAGCAGCTCTACAGAGTATCTATTTCTGTAGTTAATTCTTGGTCACCTGTGGTGTTGTAAATAGGTATACCATGGATAAATCAAATTTGAATGTCATTCCCACATATTTTGGTTATTTATTTCAGATTTTATTTTTTGCTTGTTTTACTTCATTGGCTCAGCTGCTGTTCACCCCTAGTTTGTGATAGGAAAGTAGCTTGTAAGAATAATGCAAAGAATTTGTATTCAGAGGACTATGCACAAATGACGAATTTCTGTCTTTTAAAAGACACCATGAGTAAGAATAAAATGAGCCATCATCCATGAGCTTCAGAGAACTTAGAGAACAATGGCATTTTCCAAAATAAGAAATTTCAGTGAAGAGGGGTTGAGACAAATACAAGGAGGCAAATTATACTACTTTAAATATTTATCCCCAAACATATAATTCAGCACCATCCTCCAGATTTATAGCTACCATGGGCACCTGAGATGACCAAGTCTGTACAATAACTGTGGACTGAGAATGGCAGCACGCACACAGCTTTATTTTCAGGGTAGCGTTTCCTTAAAACAATTTTCCTTCCAGCTTCTCTTCCATGCCATCCCTTCAGCCCTCGGTCTCACCAGCCTCGGTCTGCATCACACCTACTGTGCTGTACTGTTCAACTTTCACCATCTCTTGGACATAAGAAGTATTTGTTTTAATTGGTGATCTGGTTTGTTAGTGACCATTATTTTACTTTAAGAAGGATTTTTGTCAGATCCATGGATGCTCTAGCAAACTCAGGATTGCCATACAGGAAGTGAAATTTTCTTAGGCCATTTTGCCAACTCCTTCCATTTCTCAAGATTACCATTGAAGCCCTTGGTGAGACAAACATTAATTATCTAAATCTTTTCAGACAAGGTCATTCTCATCATATGGATTACATTTTTATCAGTTACCCATGCATTCATACATACCAGCATTTGCTTATGCCAGACACGCTAATTCCTTCAGCATTTCTAAGTGCCCACTGTTTTAGACACTGGTGAACCCCAAATGAGTAGACGCGGTCGCCACTCTAAGAACTCATGTGAAATGTGTTTGATAAACTGACTATAATCAAAATAACTGAAAATAACAAATGTTGGCAAGGATATGGAAAAATTGGAACCCTCATGCATTGCTGGTGGGAATGTAAGATGATGGTGAACCTACTTTAGAAAATAGATTGACAGTTCCTCAAAAGGTTAAACATAGAGTTACCATATGACACAGCAATTCCACTCCTAGGTATATCTTCAAGAGAAATGAAAATGTATATTCATACAGAAACTCATACATGAATGTTCATAGGTGGAAACAACCCAAATGTCCATTAACTAATGAATGCATAAATTGTGGTATATCCATACAATGGAATATTATTCATCCAAAAAGGAATAAAATGCTGATATGTGATACAATATGGATGAACACTGGAAAATAACCAATGACAAAACTCCCACACATTATAAGATTCCACTTAGAGAAAATACCCAAAATAGGCAAATCTATAGAGACAGAAAGTAGATTAGTGGTTGCTTAGGACTGAGGGGATTTGGAGGGAATGAGAAATGACTAATGGATATGGGTTTCTTTTAGGGGTCATGAAAACGTTCTAAAATTGATTGTGGTGATGATAGCACAACCTTGTGAATAGGCTAAGAATTATTAGAATTATACACTGTAATAGGATGAATTTTATGGTATTTGAGTCATATCCCAATAAAGCTGTTAAAATTTTTTTTATAAAATTTATGATCTTAATATTTGGAACACTAATTCACTGTGTTAAATTTTGTTTGGGTTTTCCATTTTGGTTTACAACTTTGCCTCATGCTTGTCCTTGGCTATTGGGAGTGGGCTTCAGCTATCTGCAAACTACCCTGCTTCTCTCTATGAAATAAAGTTAGCTGGTAGTCTGCACATCCTTCAGAAAGAATTTTCCTGTTGCTCTATTCTTGACGGTGGCAGTGCCAGGCACTTCCATGGCCTCTCCCAGCCCACACCTACACTCTGTGTCCCATGGGAGGGACTTTGCAGATCTGGAATTTCTCTGCGCCTCTGGAGCACTGGCATCCAAGGAGAGACTTTCCTTTATGGTTAAACCACCAAGCTGGCAGGGCACTGCCCCTTGTCTTGACGGGCCAGTGCCACGTCCTAGGGCTTGGGCCTGGTACCCTCACTTCCTCCTTCATCTCAAGTGGATTCCAAGTAGAAGCCAGTTGGTCTGAGGTTTCTCTATTTTATATTTCTAAAGTGAAGTCCTTGGCCCATTCCCCATCTTTATTTTCTCCCTCATCTACACTGCGATCTTGATTCATGATTGAACTGAACCAGATTTGCTGTATCCCTACTATTAGAATGCAGCCTCGCCTTCATCATTCTAATCCTGGTTGCCAGAGCTGCCAGCTTGCTGCTTTTCTACCACCCTTTCCCTTTCGCCGTACAACTTATTATTTTATGTTTGTCCCACCCTCCTTAGTAAGGGGTCACAATGCCTCCCTAAATGGGTAAGGTGTACCAGGTGGGAATTGCAGCAAAATGACGAACTTAGCCTTCTTCCAAAGAGGCCCCCCTCCCTCATAGCCCTGCTGGCTGTTACTGTATGAAAGTGGGGCCTGGTGCTGCCAGATCCGCCTGGTTGTCAAGGAAAGCAAAATCCAGATTTTTAAGCAAAATGTCCTAATTTATAAGGTTTGGCTCAATTTTTTTTTTTTTTTTTTTTTGAGACAGAGTCTCACTCTGTTGCCCAGGCTAGAGTGCCATGGCATCAGCCTAGCTCACAGCAACCTCAAACTCCTGGGCTCAAGCAATCCTCCTGCCTCAGCCTCCTGAGTAGCTGGGACTACAGGCATGCGCCACCATGCCCGGCTAATTTTTTCTGTATATTTTTAGTTGTCCAGCTAATTTCTTTCTATTTTTTAGTAGAGACAGGGTCTCGCTCTTGCTCAGGCTGGTTTCGAATTCTTGAGCTCAAATGATCCACTGTGCAAACTAAATAGAACTTATCTGTGGGCCACATTTAACTCAAGGGCCACCACTGTGCTATGTCTGCTTGAGCTCCACCCAACAATCTTTCCTTCTCCCAGCAGTCTGCACCCCGCCATGGCAGACTGACACCAACAGTCTGACACACAACACACAGAGGCCAAAAGAAAAGTACTGATAAAATTTGAATGAAATATAGATAGAGATCTCATTAACTTTATAAACACATAAGAGAGAGTGTTATTTTGGGGTCGTAGGAGGAATTCTGCAAAGTGCGCATGTGGACCAGCCAGGAGACAATGTATTCACATCCCACAGGGGATAATCTCCAATGACGAAATCTGGATTCCAGCTTGTCTTGTTTGAAATGAAGCTTTGATACTGGTGAGATGATCTATTAAAGCAGTTACCTAGAGAAGTCCATATCAACATAAAATACTTTTGCTTAAAAGATTCAGTTTTCAGAGTAATGTTGTAGAGTTCATTGAGTCCGACATTCACACATGGAGGGCAACTGAATACTTGGCATGGGGCAAACTCCTGCTGTAACCTTTACTTCAACGCATGATTTTACTTGACTAGTTTAAATACAATCTCTCTTATTTCATTCTTCTTCTCAAATCGAAACTGATTTCTAAGTTGATCCTTCATGGCAGACTCAGGTTATTTATGTAAAATGTGATGTTAGTCATTGTGACAGTATAAGGTTTCTGCTAAAGTGAGTTTTATTTTATTTTCTAAGTACCAGACAGCATTCAAAGGTAGTGATGTGGCCACTAAAACTTTTCCCCACAAAAAGAAATCATCAAATGATGAGTACTTTGACATCCAGATTTGCACACTTCAAATAGCAGTTCACCCCAGATATGTTAATGAGTGTTAGCAATGATTAAACTTCAATTTGTAGTCTGTGGAAGGAAAGGTAATCCTAGGTAGGTATCCATTAGAATAGTTAATATGTAAAGAATTTACACTATTTAGGATATATATTTTTATGTATTTGTAATATATATTTTTGCATATATAATGTACTTATTTGTGTGTGCATATAAACATACTTTATTTTTTATTTTTAATTATGGGTACATAATAGTTGTATATATTTATAGGGTGCATGCGATGTTTTGATACACAGATATTTTAAAGCAGTAAGTAGTTATAGTTAAATTCCGCTGGTTAATGCTTACCTGGCATATCACATTTTATTTATTAATTATCATTTCTCCTATCAAAAATCTTATAGTCTTTCCCATATTTTGTCAAGAATTGGAGGCAGTGCTCAATTAGCATTGATCCTGAAATGCTATTTCATGAATTTATTTTTTAAAGAAAAATAATGAAAGTAAATGAAGCCTAAGTTGACCAAATAATTAATCCCATCCTCAGAAAAAGATAAAAACATTTAAGCACCTCAAAGATCGATCAGAATCTGCTCTTTATATAACCCTGAGCAACAGCTGTGGACTGGATTGTGGCCTCCCCAAATTCACATGTTGGAGACCTAATCCCCCATGTGACTACCTGGAAATAGAGTCTTTATGAGGAAATTAAAGTTGCATGAGGCATAAGAGTGGGGATCTAATCCAATAGGACTGTGGCCTTATAAGAAGAGGAAGAGTATATATATATCAAAAGAATAGGAAAGGGGGCCAGGCGAGGTGGCTCACATCTATAATCCTAGCACTTTGGGAGGCCAAGGTGGGAGGACTGCTTGAGGCCAGGAGTTTGAGACCAGCCTGAGCAGCACATCGAGATCCCATCTCTACAAAAAAATAGAAAAATTACCCAGGCATGGTGGCTATGCCTGTAGTCCCAGCTACTCAGGAGGCTGAGGCAGGAAAATCACTTGAGTCCAGGAGTTTGAGGTTGCTGTGAGCTACAATCATGCCACTGCCCTCATGCCAGAGCAACAAAGTGAAAACCTGTCTCCAAAAAAAAAGAAAGAAGAGGAAGAAGTTTCCCCACCCATCTCCTACCATTAGAGGACACGGTGAGAAGGCAGTTGTCTGCAAGTCAAAAAGAGAGCTCTCACCAGAAAGCAATCCCTGTCAGAACGTTGATCTTAGAGTTTTCAGCTTCCAAAACTGTGAGAAAATAAAGTTCTGTCGTTTAAGCCACCCAGTGTATGATGTTTTGTTATGGCAGCCCCAGCTGACTAATATAGCAACCTAGTTAAACTTCTACAGGCCTCTCTCTGTTTGCTTATCTGTAAAATGGGAGGGTGAGTCAAAACAATTGCTAAGATTTTTTCCAAATCTAACATTAGATGACTGGATTTCCCATGAAAACCCTAAATTTCATGAAGATTCTGTCTGTATCTCTGTTATCTCATACACTCAAAAAGTCTTATCTTGAATAAAGAAAAACATCACAATGAATAAATAATCCACAGGACAATTAGCTACCACAGATAAAGCAAAATCTATGAATAGACATCCTCCCCACTAAAAACATCCATACACTCAACATTATTATACAGCCAGTCTTACTCAAACTTTGGTCATTTAAGTTTTATGTCACATCTGAGTACCTATATTTTTATTCACTTAAAACTTCTCTTTAAAAGAAATTTAAGTTGGCTCACTTTTGTATAATTAGCCACACCCTATGCAATCATATGCTTGATTATGCTAGTTTTATGCATTTTTCCAATAATTGTTAAAAGAAATGTACAGTCCACTAAATTAAATTAAATTAAATTCTACCAAATATCATCTAGAATTGTGTAAGACACCCTCAGTGGTCCACATAACTAAACTTTAGAAAATACCAGAGTAGCTTATGAAAACAAGGATATAACATTGGTCTAGAATATTAGATTTTGTGTTTACAGGAAACTACTACAGTAACACATTGCATTTATTAAGATAGAAAATCATCAATTGTTACATTCATTATTCTTTCATTACTCAGAGAATCTGATTCCATACATTATTTTTAAAAGGGGACAATAGGACCACCAGTCAAGGGGTAGAGTTTTTTTTTTACGTCTGAATTAGCATAAATCCCACTCTCATCATGCCAAGTGTTGATGCCAAATCTTTTGGAACCATTGAGATCTGCGAACTGAGAATGGCATTTTCTGTGGACTATGGAATAATCATATTGACAAGGATAACCCTATAGGGGGGAAAAAAAGAAATAACATTGAATTACTGAGATATGTAAAAAGGAGTGATCTCTAAAAGTTGATCTTTAATATATTATTCTATGATCAAAGGTCAATTTTTAACAATTGATTAATTTGGTTTCTCAAATAACAAACACTTCAATGGAAAAAAATGGTTATTGCATTTATAAGTACTTCAAATACTGAAGGAGGAATCTAGTTCATGGTTGTTTTATTTATAAAACTAAAAAGTTGAGTTATTATACATGTAAAAACTTTTCTAAACCACAAATAGCATAAAGAACAATTTAAATTTTATGATCATCTAAATAAGACCAAAACAATTACAATTTAACTACCATTCAACACCTTTCTTAAAATATAAGTTATGACCATTCCAAAGAATAATATCTTGGGTTATATATCTTCAATAATTGCTACCAAGTCATACTTCCCATGACAATGGTAAATGCCAAGCTCTAAGATTTATTCCTATGAGATATTTACCTCAACATAACCCAGTACAATGTTTAAGATGTTTATCCTTAGGCCACTTCATAAAAGCTTCATGGTAATAAAATGAGACATTATCATTGACCATATCCCAAAAGAAATATTGATTCTTTCAGATTATACCAGGGGTGATCGCAGACATGGAACATAAAACCTTTTAACTGATTATCTAATTTCTGCTTTAAATTGGTTCTAATTTTAAAGCACTAGGACAATATTGAAATTAAATCACCAAAGCTATAAAACAATGAAAGAACACCAAAATAGTTCTGATCTTAGATTGGTTTTGTTGAAAATAATTGAAATTTCAACCATAATAGTGTCCATTTATTTATTGAGTGCCTGTTATGAG
>CM052443.1:72725710-72740796 GCA_028533085.1 Varecia variegata
AGGACTTTTTGCTCAGTGGTTTGGATGAAAGAAGCTCTTTTCCCACCACTGGACATAAATGAAGCAGCATCTAGCCCAGGTTGCTGTTGGCAGCCCTCCTACAATCAGTCTAGCATGAAACCAACACCATAAAAGGCAGATTTGAAAGTCAGTAAGAAACATGATGGCATTGTTCTATCAATGCTTTCCTGAAATCTGCTTTTCAAAAAATATGAGCCAATAAATTGCTTTTATTGTCTGATCCAGTCTGAGCTGGGATTTGAGCATCTCACTTTGCATCCTAACTAATGTACATCCAAATAATCTGCAATATTGGAACACTGAGGTACTTGGAATCAGAGCAAGGAAGTGGGTCATAACCAAGGGAACGGGGCATATAGAAAAAGTAGGAGCAGAGGGAAACAGTAAGTCTGTGAGTAAGCATATCACCAGGAATCAGGAGGATGCAAACATGAAATAGGTGAACAAAGCAGAAATAAATTAACAAAATTAAAACAAATTACTAGAAACCTGGAAGATATTATAAGAAAGCATTTCATGCCTTTCAAAGTTTAATACAAAAGGCATGAAATAGAGTAGAAAAAAGCAGGTGCACCAAGAATAACCTTAAAGGACTTTAACGTTGACTACAACTCAGAACCAAGGCAAAACTGAGATGACAGGACTCCTGGACAAGCAAACAGTTTGGTGTGCCACTCAAACCAATGAAGGAGCTAATAATTGGAAAATTATTAGTATATTTTCCCCTTTCAGAAAAATGCCAACAAAGAGCAAAGTAATACCAACTTCTAACATACAAAATAATTTCTGAGCAAGACAATAGCCTTGTAGTCCAACTCACAGTTTGGGGAACGTTAGAATATCAATAATCAAATCTGGGAGACTCAGATTACAGAGTTCTCCAAATGCATAGAGAAAATACCCTTTGCCACGAAGCCTTAGAGAAGAGTTGAAATGAAGAGAAGGGAGATAGGGAAGAGTCTATCTGGGGAATTGTAGGAAGGAAAAAATAAGGGGGATAAGGGGGAAGGAAAGCAGAAAGATGTCTTTCCCAATTTTCCCATCCCTGGGCTTGAATCAGGGAGAGTCCCTTTGAACCGGACAGAGAGAAACGCATTAGATAAATGAGAATGGTGGCAAAAAGACACAGGGGGCTCCTGGCCTCCATTTCTGCTGAGAACTCTTGAAACAGATCACTCTCCAACTGCCCTCTCCTTTGCCTAGCGTGGTCAGGCAGGGGAACCTCTAAGATTCATCAATCCTGAGCCACTTTTGGTATCTTGTGGCATAGACAAGACCCTGAAGTAGCTGCAAGTCTGCAGAGGGGGATATTATTACTAGTGGCTGCAGCACTGAACATTGGAGCTGGGACTGAATAACACTCAGAAGGCTCCAGTGGTGTCTTCAGTATCTATGGGAGTGGAAATGAGGCTGAGTCATCCCAGACATGCCTTCTGGGCTCCAATCAAGCCCAGAGACAAAGAGCAAAAGACCGCTAGTTACACTGCCCATATAGTTTAGCCACTAATGTCAACAAGGAAAAGAGCAACCGTGTGGACTAGGGATATCACCCTAGACACCAGGACAGGTGCAAAACACCACATGTAAAACCCTGCTCTCCCCTCTGGCATCAAGATGCTAAGTCACATCCTTCTCTTCATACATCTGGATGCCATCTTAGAAAGAAGCCATTACTACTGTTGCATAACAACCACCCTGCACTGCACACAGTAGTGCACAACAGTAGGCCTTTATTCTGCCTCCAGATTCCGTGGGTCAGGAATTTGGATGGTGTACAACAAAGGCAGCATCTCTCTGCTCCACAATGCCTGGGGCCGCAGCTGGGAGGACTTGAAAGTTGGGGGTGAGTTGAGGGATAGGGGCTGGGAACATTTCCCATTCTGACTGGTAGTTGATGCTGGCTGTCTGCCAGAACCTCAGCTGGAGCTGTCGGCGGGAATAACTACATGGGTTCACCCAGATTCTAGGGGAGGTAACCTAGGCCCTGCCTGTCAATGGGAAAAGTGCCAAAATCACATTGTGAGAACACATGGGAGAGGAGCACAAGTTGCAGCCACTTTTGGAAAATGTAATTTTTCTCCTCTTTTCAGGGAAAAGAGTAGGGTATGTTAGGGTCCTCAAGACCACCCTTAGGTTTGATGATTTTATACACACACACACACACATACACAGATGTTCCTCAACTTACAATGTAGTTATGTCCCAATCAATCCATCTAAGTTGAAAACATTGTTAAGTTGAAATACATTTAATACCCTGATAAAGCCAACATAATGTCAAAAAATTGTAAGTTGAACCATTGTAAGTTGGGAACTGTCTGTATAATTGTATTCATGGCTATTATTTATTACAGAAAAAGAATACAAAGCAAAGAGAAAAGGTATATGGACTGACATCCAGAGGAAGCCAGGTGTAAACTTCCAAGAGATCTCTCCCAGTGGAGTCACACAAGAAGAGCGTAATTCCACCAATAATGAGTTGTGAAGTGCTGTCTACTGGGGAGTTCATTAGGGACACAGTGCCCAGGGCTTTTACTGGGGGCTGGTCATGTAGGCATCCTCTGCCTAGCATGTACCAAAATCTCAGACTCCCAGCAGGTGTTCAGCATAAGCCACATTGTTTGCAGTGTGTATCTGCAATTGTTTGCAAACAGTTTAGCCATTCCAGTCAGGGAATCCTTATCATGAAAGCCAAATTTCTGGATGTAGCCAAGGGCTAACATTGTAAGCAGGCTTTTAAAAAGATAGTAGTCTCAGTTCTGCTATGTCACCTGCTTTCTGCACACAGGGGATGGAAAAGTATCTCTGAGAAAGTGAGAGTTTTCTTAAAGAGAAATTAAACACTTTCTATAGGAACTATTTGAATTATGGAATCAAACTAAGCTTTAAAAGGATTGAAGAGTTAGTGTTTTCCCACTGCTGGTGGGCTTATGAAGGCAGCCAGTTATCAGTTAGATATATTTCTTGTGCATATGTGAGTTGAAGACAGTTATATTTGCAACACCCTAACATAAAATTAATAGTTAAATCTTTGCTCAACATTTATTTAGTGGGAATGGGAAGAAGTGTTTAGAAATTCTGTATATAAACAGATTGGTGAATTACCAGATGTTGCTGTTGGCTGGTCCACTATCTGATGCTGCACAAACACTGAGGTAGGACAAGCATTGAAAGCTTTTTCTGAGACCTTCAGGTAGATGAGGGTAACTAGAAGAATTTGTCTGTGATGTGGAATGGGTGGGCATTACTGCACAATGGCTTATGCAGCACTAGATTGAAAAAGTCATTTCACAGGAAGAACTTAGAGGACTTACATGTTTAACTGGGGATAAAGAACCAAAGATGATGTCCGATACCAAAATTGAAGCAACAATAAAAAATTTTCTAACAAACAAACAAAAAAATGTCCCAGACCACATGATTTCACACCCAAATTTTACCAGACCTACAAAGAAGAACTGGTGCCTATCCTGCAGAAATTATTCCATAATTTCAAGAAGGAAGAAATCCTCCCCAACACATTTTATGAAGCCAATATTACCTTGATACCAAAGCCAGGAAAGACTCAACAAAACTACAGACCAATATCCCTTATGAATATAGATGCAAAAATTCTCAATAAAATCCTAGCAAATTGAATTCAGCTGCACATCAAAAAATAATCCATCATGACCAAGTGGGTTTCAGCCCAGAAATGCAAGGTTAGTTCAACATACGTAAATCTATAAATGTAATTCACCACATAAATAGAAGTGAAAACAAAGACCATATGATCTTCTCAATAGATGCAGAAAAAGCATTTGACAAAATTCAGCACCCTTTTATGATAAGAACACTTAACAAAACAGGCATAGACAGGACTTACATTTAAATGATAAAAGCCACATACAACAAACAAACAGCCAACATCATACTGAATGGGGAAAAATTAAAAGCATTCCTGCTTAGAACTGGAACCAGACAAGGTTGCCCACTATCACCACTTCAACATAGTGCTAGAAGTCCTAGCCAGAGCAATCAGACAAGAGAAGGAAATCAAGGGTATCCAAATGAGAGCAGAAGAGGTCAAACTATCACTCTTTGCTGATGATATGATCTTACATCTAGAAAACCCCAAAGATTCTGCCAAGAGATTCCCAGAATTGATAAACAAATTCAGCAAAGTTTCAGGTTACAAAACAACATACCCAAATCAGTAGCATTCATATATGCCAATAGCAGTCAAGCTGAGAACCAAATCAAAGACTCAATACTTTTCACAATAGCAACAAAGAAAATAAAATACCTAGGAATATATTTAACTAAGGAGGTGAAAGATCTCTACAGAGAGAACTACAAAACACTGCAGAAGAAAATAGCAGAGGATATAAATGGATAGAAAAACATATCATGCTCATGGAACGGCAGAATCAATATTGTTAAAATGTCTATACCACCCTAAGTGATCTATAGATTCAATGCAATCCCTGTTAAAATACCAAAATAATTTTTCACAGATCTAGAAAAATTAATTTTAAGCTTCATAGGGAACCAGAGAAGATACTGTAGAACCAAAGCAACCTTAAGCAAAAAGAACAAATTGGGAGGCATCAATTTATCAGACTTCGGGCTATTCTACAAGGCTCCAGTAACCAAAACAGCATGGTTCTGGCACAAGAACAGAGACATAGACCAAAGGACCAGAACAGAGAACTGAGATATAAAACCATACTCATATTGCCATCTGATCTTTGACAAAGCAGACAAAAACATACACTGGGGAAAAGAATCCCTATTTAATAAATGGTGCTGGGAAAATTGGACAGCCACAGAAAAAGACTGAAACAGGATCTGCACCTCTCACCACTCACAAAAATTAACTCATGATGGATAACATACTTAAACCTAAGGCATGAAACTATAAGAATTCTAGAAGAAAATATTGGGAAAACTCTTATAGACATTGGCATAGGCAAAGAATTTACGAAGAAGACTCCAAAGGCAATCAAAGCAACAATAAAAATAAATAAATGGGACCTGATCAAATTAAAAAGCTTCTGCACAGCCAAGAAAACAATCATTACAGCAAATAGACAACCTACAGAATGGGAGTAAATATTTGCATGCTATATATCCAATAAAGGGCTGATAACAAGAATCTATAAAGAACTGATGCAAATCAGCAAGAAAAAAAATCAAACAACCCCATTAAAAAGTGGGCAAAAGAGATAAACAAACTTTTCAAAAGAAGACTAATAGCCAACAAACACATGAAAAAAATGCTCAGCATCTCTAATCATCAGGGAAATGCAAATCAAACCCACAATGAGATATCACTTAACTCCAGTGAGAATAGCTTTTATCAAAAAGTCTCAAAAGGACAAATGCTGTCATGGATGTGGAGAGAGCCCAAGTGCCCATCAATACATGAGTGAATTAATAAAATGTGGTGTATGTATACCATGGAGTACTATTCAGCCATTAAAAAAATGGTGAACTAATATCTCTTATATTAACCTGGATGAAACTGGAAACCATTCTTCTAAGTGAAGCATCACAAGAATTGAAAAACAAATACCACATGTACTCACCATTAAATTGGAACTAATCGATCAACATTTATGTGCACATAAGGAAATAACATTCTCTGGAAATCAAGCAGGTGGGAGGCAGGAGAAGGGAATGGGTAAATTCACACCTAACAGGTACAATGCACACATCTGGGTGATGCACACACCTATAACTTTGACTCAAATGGTACAAAAGCAATTTATGTAATCAAAATGTTTGTACCCCTGTAATATTCTGAAATAAAAAAATAAAAATAAAATATCTATGTGTCATTATATATAGTTCAAAAATAACCATATTCTAATTAGTTATGATTTCAATTGAAAATAAAATAATTTGGTAACTTTTATTAAAAAAAAAAAAAAGGAGAAGAAGAACCAGAGATGATTCATAGCTTCAAACCTGGATGGCTGGGAGAGTCATAATAACACTAACAAGAATAAGAAAGACATGGGGATGGAGGAGGACTTGTTTTGGGGGAAAATGATGAGTCACATTTTAGACATTTTAAATTCGAGATGACATCAGTACAAAATGTTTCTTTGGAAGGTGGTGCTGTGGGACAGATGGCCTGGAGAGAAGTCAGTGCCCTATGCACAGCAGTGATCATTGGCAGGGAAAAAATAGTTATAAAGAACATTTTTGGCCCCAGGGATGATATTTGAATATAGACTGTGGATTACACAATTGTACTGTATCCATTTTCCTGAGGTTGGAAAACTGTACCATAGCTACATGTCCTTGTTCTTAGGAAATACACATCGAACTATGTAGGGGGAAATAGGCATGATGTCTTTAGCCTATTTTCATGTGGTAAAAACAACTGGTGACTCCATGGAAAGATTACATGGGAGCTCCTTGTGCAATTCTTGAAAGTTTCCCATAAGTTTGAAATTATATAACAATAAAGGTTATTCCCAAAAGATGGTTGGTGCAGAGCCATGAGAGTGGATGAGTTCTCTGAGGTTATGTGAAATTAGAGGAGCAGGGGTCTGGGGCCCAAATGTTGGGGATGCCCATGGTTGGGTCCATAAAGAAGCCATGGAGGACAAAGGAGAGGGAAAGGGAAAGGGTTGCAATGTCATAAGTTCTGAAGCAGGAGGGAGGTTGAAGAATGCAACCTCCAAGTGGTAGCCAACAATTGCTAACTTCCAAAGAAGCATGGCGGAGAGCAAGACCTGACAAAACACAACAGTATTAATCAATCTCTAGTCATCTTTGAGGGTGCTGTTTCTGTGAAGGGTTGAGGAAATTCAACAAAACATGCTGGTGAAAGGTGGAAAAGAGAGAGTGTCAGAGGAAGGAACGCTGAAGGGAAAACAGGCCCTGCAGAAACAGGAAGCACTAAAGTTGCAGCAGCAAAAGAATCACTATAGGGGAAAGTTGGCCTTAAGAAACTGGTTAAGAAAGCTTTCTTCTTCCTTTTCTTCTGTTTCTCTTCCTTCTTCTTTTTCTTTAACAGATCATGGCAAGATAAGTTAGGATGTTAAAGGAGGGTTCTCTTGGTAAGTGGTTTCCCCAATCGACCTTCCCTCATTATGAAGGACAAACAGAACATGGTTGTACCACCTCCATCAGTAAAATGTGTCAACGTTTAAATGATGGGCTCTTACACGCCCACCCACCTCCATCCCCATCGCCCCTCGGGTGCTGTGTCCTTACTCTAAGCAGCATCTGCACTTTTATTCAGAATAAAATGACACTGTTGTTTCTTACTCCACTGTATACCCAGTCCTCCTCACCCAATTTTTTCCCATCTTCCGGTAGGCTGTTCTTTGGTTATACTTATTCTTATCTGGTTTCATCCTTTTTCTTTAGGATCTTTTGTTTTTGATAGCTTTATTTTTCAAGGTCATTTTCAGTTGTAGGCCTGCCTTCTGGAACATCAGTAACTCTGTCTAATTTAATATTATAAGGTAATTTGAAAACACAGTCTCAATTCCTTCATCCAGATCATCCATAAAAATGCATAATGGGTTATGTTTCCTGGCCAAATCAGTCACTGCAAACTAACCTTGTGTCCACCATTAAAGATAGCTATTAGCCACCTGGCATTAGTATAGCAAAGAGCATTCTTCACTAGTATGCCTATAAGTATGCTCATTTTGGCTATTCCATTTACTCCTAAAAAGGCATTTGAGGCAGCAAGCTTATTTATGTGACTGTCACATTGTATGGAGTGAAAGTAGATATAAAAGTAAACTGCTGTGATATTTTTTCTCCCTATTCTTGGTACACATCATGTATAAAAGTCTTTACCACTCATATGCACTCGACTGAAGACCTGCCTTTCACTAATAAGGTTGTCTTCTAAGCGCACATGTAGAGGGTGTGGGAAGAGAAGAAAAAGTTCCCTATAGCCAAACCCACCTTATCTACCCTGGAGACCAGTGGGGGACAGGCATCTCAGACAGAGCCCCTCCTTTATTTCCTTCACTAAATTTCAAAGATTTTATTTCTATTGGATATTTTTCCCCCAGTGATTGCATCACAAACAAAAGTAATTAGCAAATGTAGCCATATTAAATATGTAACTAGTGGGACATATTTTTGTTATATATTTAAGAAACATTTACTACTCCTACTTATTTGATAAAACTTTAGGAGAGAAAAGTTTTTGTAAAAAATACAGATATTAATAGAACACGAAACTCTTAACTACAGGAAGAGTCATGGGAAAAACAAAGAAGCTTAGGCTGTGGGTAAAAATATATCTATATCATTAATGCATCCAGTCAACATAGTAAGGTTTCATTAAAAAGAAAAATATGGAGATCTATGTGAACACTTCACAAAATAAGCTGACGTTTAAAGATTAACATCACACAAATTTTAGTTACGGCCAATATCAAAAACCAAGCAATATGCTATTAAACATTGGCTATTGGTACATTTTTTTCTTTCTAATGCACAAATTTTGATTGGTCCTATCACTTCAATCATATATAACAGAAATATCATTTTTTTCATTCTTCTATGTGAGGACATTTACCACTGCCACTTGGTGAGACTTAATGGTTTATATATAAATTTGAGGCCTACGGTCTCAATTTTCAAAATTTTTTTTCCTCTTTACAAAAGTCAAATATGTTCTCTGTAAAAATTAAAGATAATCAAAAAGAAGAAAATAATCTCTGTCATAATCCCAAATTCTCTGAAGTAGAACTGAACTTAATGACCTAACCCAGAAACAAAAGGTAGATCGTGGTTATATAACTCCAGAAGGCAATATAAGCAAAGGGAAAGCTTCAGGAGAAACAGGGTATCTTTCCACTAAAAGGACACAATATTAAAAAATACTTGGGAATCTGAATTTCCTGAGAATTGAGACCCCACAATTTCTCTCTTGTTGGTGATACATAAGATGAGCAGGAAAAGTTAACGTATTTATCTCCTAATTTTTAAGTAGATTTGAATTAAATGTCTGACAAGGTCTTTAATTAAAAAGATTACTTGGTCATAAATAAATGACTATTTGAATGGCACAGGATCAATGAGATCAAATAAAATCAAATAGTAGAATTTGAGAGCCAGAGAGCTTTTAATGATCATTCTGTCTGCATCAGTCAGGGTTCTCCAGAGAAACAGAACCAACAGGAGATACACACACGCACACACACACACAAACACACACACACACACACACACACATATATATACACACACACATATACATAAGAGATTGAGATAGATTTTAAGGAATTGGCTCATGGGATGGTGGGGGCTGGAAAATCTTAAATACATAGGGCAGGTTGGCAGGCTGGAAACTCAGAAAGGATTTCTATGTTACAGTCTTGAGGTTGAACTTCTTCTTCTCCAGGAAACCTCAGTTTTTTGGTTTAAGGCTGTCAACTGATTGGATGAGGGCCATCCACGTTATTGAGGATAATCTACTTCAAGTCAATTGATTTTAAATGTTACCTTTACAAAATACCTTCATGCCAACATCTAGACTACTATTTGACTAAACAGGGCGTTATAGCCTAGCTAAGTTGATATATAAAATTAACCATCATACTGTCCAACCCGCTAATCTTAAAGAGAGGGGACCAGGACCTACAAAGTTTGAGTATATAATTGTTGACTTTTGTTGGTACAAAGTGGTTGAAAATATGGTGTCTGGAGTCAGACCTGGGTTTACTTTGGACACTTAGCTGTTGTGTTATTACTAATACTTAACCTCTCTGGGACACAGGTTCCTTAATATATAATTCTAATAGCTTGGTTTCCCAGGGCAATTGTGAGGATTAAGTGAGCTAAGACACATAAGATAACAAAGCCAGTGTCTGGAATGTGGTAGACACCCAATAAGAGTAACTTCATTCCTTCTACCTCCCTTTATTTCCTCTGTCCTCTCTCCCCTTCCTCTCTTCCTTTCTTCCTTCCATCTTTCCTTCTTCCTTCTACCTATCTACCAGCAACTATATAGTCTAACCAATAAGGCAAATCCCATTGTATCCCAGTCAACTGGGGAAGCTATGGAAGTCCTGTGGAGCTATACGAGCAACTCCCAGCAGATCCTGAGGTTGAAGCTGGGGCCTAGGAAATGTGGTTCTTAGTGCTGGAAGAATGACATGAGACTCAGAACCAGAATTGTTTGCCTACCAAGCTATATAAAACCATGCCTTCATGGATACAGGCAAGGTTAGCACATATATGTACAATAGACATTGAGGTCTTTCAAGTAGGATGTTTAGGTTGGAAAGGCCATCATCTCCTTCTGAATCCAAGTCATAGAGAGCTGGTTCCATGGCCAATGAGCAGCAGCATTATGCAACACTCCGGCATGGGTTATAAGATACTAGGCACAACCACATGACCCCTTTCCTCTTCTCAAATTCCACCCCCTACCACTACCTCATTTGCCGAAGATTCTAAAACTCTCACTTATTCCATTTCCATGAATAGCATATGATAAGATAAACAAGAATACTCAACAAAAGGCAGTTATTCTTTTGTCAGTGAATGAGAACATTAACAGAACAATAAAAAAAGATAAAATTACATAGTGGATATATTCAGATGCAGTACAAATAAAAGTAATGAAGCTACATTAGGAAGCTTGCAACACTACTTAGTTAAATTTCAGCCTTAATTTTTCAAGTAAAAGTTTGGCAAAACCACGCTTTATTCCAGACTCCAGGCTTTTATACCTGATTATTCTATGTGGCCAGATTTACTTGCACATCTTTTCTTGCTATTATTTTTTAAAACAACCAAAAACCAAACAAGAAGAAGAAAATAAAAAGATTGTCTATACAGGAATTAAAATGGGGAAGACAAAAGAGACACAGCATAGAGCAAAGATACAAAAACCGGCCTCAAAACAACTGGGAATTGAAAGCTGATTTAGCTCTGACAGGTGAGACTTCCTGTAGAACCCCAACCCTGTTCTGGATTCACTCTCTGCCCCAGCTCTTTCTTTTCCAGCAAGCCATTCTTTCTCTGTCTTCTTTTTTTTTTTTTTTTTTTTTTTGAGACAGAGTCTCACTTTGTTGCCCGGGCTAGAGTGAGTGCCATGGCGTCAGCCTAGCTCACAGCAACCTCAAACTCCTGGGCTTAAGTGATCCTACTGCCTCAGCCTCCCTAGTAGCTGGGACTACAGGCATGCGCCACCATGCCCGGCTAATTTTTTTTTGTATATATATATTTTAGTTGGCCAGATAATTTCTTTCTATTTTTAGTAGAGACGGGGTCTCACTCTTGCTCAGGCTGGTCTCGAACTCCTGACCTCGAGCGATCCACCCGCCTCAGCCTCCCAGAGTGCTAGGATTACAGGCGTGAGCCACCGCGCCCGGCCTCTCTGTCTTCTTTTTAAGGCTCTTGGTAGGCATCCCTTCCTAGGAAGGAGAAAACTAAAGGCAATTCCTGTCTTTGGGGAATTTCTTCTACGTAAAAGAGCCTAATTAAATCATAAAGGGCTCCTAATGGCATACCACCTGCACTCCCTGTCTCTGATTTCTAGCCAAGATGCATTTTTGGTCTGGGATGATACTCAAAAGTATTTATCAGCAAGTCCAACTGAGCAAGCCCTAGAGATCCCTGGTCAGCCAGGTCCTAAACTGGCTTCTAGGAGGTCCAGGCTGAACCAATTTAGCCATCAGATACAGGAAGCACAATGCCAAGGCCCATGATACTTTTAGGGGCCCATGTTTTACTTCTTTTACAATCAGAATTTTTTTTAATGAATATAACAACAATCCAAATGTACTTACTGCCACTCAATTACACAGTAAAGAAAGGGATAAAATGAGAAATTTTATGTTATGTATTTTATTGTACAAAAAAATGCATATAGGCCTGGCATGGTGGCTCACACCTGTAATCCCAGCACTTTGGGAGGCCAAGGTGGGAGGATCGCTTGAGGCCAGGAGTTTGAGGTTACAATGAGCCTTTATCAGGCCACTGTACTCCAGCCTGGTTGACAGAGGGAGACCCCAACTCTAAAAAAAAGTGCAGATGCCATTCTGAAAAACAAACTCTATCAAACAATAGGAACTCATAGCTAAGCCAGAAAATGATGCTAGTAATATATTATTCAGAAACATCTCAGGGCAGAAACCAATGGCAACTATTATACAGGAAATTTTACTTAAAATATGGCATATAAATCCAAGAGTATTTCCCAGGGGGAAAAAAATGAGTATTTTGTGATTTAGTTTTACATAACAATACTCATTGGTATTTAGTAATAATTTCAGGAGGATTAACAATAACTTGGTTTTATTACAAAGCCATAAAATAAAATAACACAGTCAAAAATAGGCAACGATTCAAACAGTATAAAAGAAGGGGGAAAAGGTGGGTATTCCTTACAAAATGCAAAGAAGAAATCTAGCCTGAGACAGATACTCTTTAATAAGCTTTAAATTAAAAAAAGAATATAATCCAATTTTGATTATATTTGTCTTTATACCAACTCAGTTATAAAATATTGTTTAATTTTTTTTAATGCAGGAAGCGACCCATAAAGGCAAAATGCTTAAGTCCCAGGAAAGTCATAATGCAACCCTGAGTCCAGGTAGTCCAGGGCAGGGCTGGGCCAGCAGCATCCTGGGAGACTTGAGACCACAGCTAATTTTCAACCGGCACAGAAATATCAATATTTTAACAATGCTATGTCTGTACCAGTGCACTGAGTCCCAGTGGTAGGACAGGCCAGTTGTGCCACTGATGGAAATAACTGTTAAACAGATACAGTTTCTCTTCTGTACTGTGAAAAATACACAGACTCCTTGTGGTCAATTTGGGATGTATGCCAACTTTAAAACATAATTCCTCTATTAAAAACTTCCTCAGTTTTCTATCTCTGAATGAACTAAGTTATGCAACAGCTTTGGAGTTTTTTTTTTAAACTCACGTCTGAAAAGATAATTGAAAAGGCAGCTCTATTAAGAAAAGCAAAATAGCATTTCACACTCAATATTGACCAACCCGATATACCCAAATGGTAGCTGCAAGGCTGGGAAGAGGCATTAACTTCCAAGCTGCCCCCTGAAGTTCACTGAGGGCTTGGCCACCTGGCTCACAGTCTTTGGCCCCACCCTTTTGTCCCACTCTCTTGTAAGGTTGATTTCCAACACCCACGTTTTGGATCTAGCCAACATTCTAATGAACCATTCCTTCCCCTTCTAAACTCAATGGATTTGATTCCACTCTAGAAACTCACTCCCACGGCCACACCCTAGACCCTGTCATTCCCCAGAATTGTCCCACCTCTGAAATAATAAATTCCAATATACCCTCTTTGATCATTACTTCCTATTCTTCAACTCTCTCACTCCTTCACTACGGTCATATTTGTTCTTTTGTTAATCAACATTTTCCTTCCTTTGACTCTTCAACTTCCTGAGTTTGGTGGTTCCTGAGTGAACTAATTCTTTCCTTTTCCCTTCCTGAGTATGTGCAGTCAACTCCTCACAACTCCCCACTGTTGTCCTCAGCTCACTTCCCCCTTGTCCTAAAGGCTCACGTACCAAACAGCCAGTCTTGGACCAATCCCCTAACGCACCTTCTTTGGGAGATAACGGAGAAGATTTCAAGAGAAGGTATCTTTAATTGAAATTGAGATGAGTTGCAATAAGCATCCAGCTTAAGAGGTGTAGTTCAGAAGAAATAGCTTGCAATTCTCTTCCATTTCTCTCCTTGGAAACAACTTCATAGCTTCCTAATCATCTGTATTTCACTAGGTATGATTAGAGCTATGGGGTGATAATCTGCATTCCCTTCATTTCCTGTAATGCTGTCCCACTTTATGCAAATATGAATTAAGCAAATTTAAGAGACCATAAGATAAAAATTAATAAAGTCTTAATTTATGCACATTTGAAATAATATGAATCCAAATATTTTCAGATTTCCTCAAAAATTGCATAATTGCAGAGGTAGGAGGCAGAATGAATGGTGAACTGTGTTTATGCAAAGGCCACATGGTGAAGTCTCTAGCAAGTAAATAAATAGTCTCCTTCCTTTGTCAGTATTTTGTGAATCATACATTCGTTTATGTGCATGGCAACTTCTGTGTTAGCATTCAGTCACTATTCTTCTGTTATTTCACCAACCACTGTTACTATAATTTAAAATATTTTTTGTATTCAATAAAAATGTAATGCAAGCATTCATTAAATGTGGGTGTTAGAAGCAGTGCTAAAATCATGCCCCAGAATCAATTACTAGGGCACAGAAGTCAGAATTGAACAAACGAATCTCTCAAATAAAGGCAAACAACTGCTAAAGTGTGCCTTGCTGTTAATGTGGCAACAAGCAATGTGAGAAATATTAGAAATAATGCTGAAAAAATTAAAAGCATGAATACATAACACAATAGCGAAAGATTTATGTGCCCTGAGAATACATCCCACATTGTTTATAATTATATTTAGTCCTTTGAATTTTTTGAGTTTTTAATTAGGTGCCTTGCAACTGCCGTTTATTTAAAGATGGAGTCAAATCCCATTTAAATTAAAAAATGGACCTGAAATGTATTTTTAAATAATATATTTGTTTCCTTGCAGTTTTTCTGATTATAATCCATTATGCTTGTTGCATTAGAAAATTCCAAAAAGTATAAAGATGAAGAAAATCACCTGGAATCTCAATATCTAATGGACAACTTTACTAGCATTTTGGCAGTTTCTCCAGTTTTTAAAATTGTCTTTACATTTTATATAGTTTAGATAAAATATACATGGCATTTTGTATCTTAATGTTTTTCTTAACCTTAGATAAAGATTTATTAAGACACTAAAAACTATCTATGGACATTATAAAAACTGTTTAATATCTCATTATATAACATTTTTGATTAACATTATTTCTTTTTTTTTTTTTTTTTTTTGAGACAGAGTCTCACTTTGTTGCCCAGGCTAGAGTGAGTGCCGTGGCGTCAGCCTAGCTCACAGCAACCTCAAACTCCTGGGCTTAAGCGATCCTACTGCCTCAGCCTCCCGAGTAGCTGGGACTACAGGCATGCGCCACCATGCCCGGCTAATTTTTTCTATATATATTTTAGTTGGC
>CM052443.1:72741296-72823090 GCA_028533085.1 Varecia variegata
TTAGGGTGCCCTTCTCTCCTGTTGATCTGGCTCAATCCAACTCAGACTTCATGACTCAGCTCAGGTGTCACTTCTACCTGGAAGCCATTCCTAGCCTTCCAAATCTGAGTTATGTGTTCCCCTTGCATTCTATGTTCTCCCCTAGCATGTAGGTTGGCCCAGTCCATGCCTATTCCAAACTCCCTTCTCCTTTTATTTACCTGATTAGAAGCTGAAAACAATCTCATAGCCTAGGGTGGCCTTGCCATAGTCTATACAATGGATGAAGGGTGAAGATCCTGAGCAGGGTTTCCCTTTCTCACTTCTTTCTTTATGGAACAGATTGGTGTCTGGAGGCATAGCAACCATCTTGAGACTAGAGGGATGAAGGCTACTTAATAAGGCTTGTAGAGAAGAAAGCCAAAAGATCTCAGAGCCTTGATGACATGTTTAGGTGCCATACCAGTCTTGTACTCCCTGCCCTTCTGTTTCATGCCAGGTGACCAAATAAATTCCTTAATTATTCTAGCTGCTATTAGTTAAGTTTCCTGTTACTTTTAGCCAAGCATATTCCTTATTGATACACAAGTATTGATTGGTCCTTTTTCTGTCTCATATGTTAGACAAATGAGCTGGTATCTTTTGTCTCTATATTCCCAGTGCCTAACTTTTCCTGGTAAATACTAGGCACTCATTAAATGGTTATATTGAAAGAACTAATTCATATATGTGGAACAAATGTAATTTCCTCGGGCACAATAATTTTTGGAAGCCATTTGAAAGAACAACATAAAGCTTACATATTAGGGTAATAATTTAACCATGAAAGTGCCAAATACAGAATCAAATTAAATATGATAGCAGCAAAGATTTCTGTAATTCTGGGAAGTTCTTATGCCTATAAAACCACTCTGGGGTTCAAATATGCCTAGTATAGTATTATCCACTAGGAACAACTGAAGATTTTATTTTAAGTAATTATAAATAATGATATTTTAACAACAACTACATAAACTTTGAATGTTACAAAGAGTAATACTAGTTATACCAGCTCATCATTAATGTACATGGGATAAAAGGAAATATCGTATTTAAATATAAATTCTACAACCACGACATTTCCAAAATTTTTGTTTCTTTGCTGTTGTTCTTTTAAATAAAAATTATATATATTTAAGGTGCATGACATAAAATTTTGATATATATTTACATAGTATACTGATTACTATACTCAAACTAATTAACATCTCCATCTCCTCACATAATTGGTGGTAAGAACACTTAAGATCTACTCTCTTAGCAAATTTCAAGTATACAACACAGTATTATTAACTATAGCCCTCATGCTGCACATTAGATCTCTAGATGTTAGTAAAGGGTACAAAGTTTCAGTCACATAGAATTCCATCTCATCTCCCATTTCCCCAACCACCCAGCCCTTGGAAACCACCATTCTACTCTCTGCTTCTAGATGTTCAACTTCTTAGATTCCACGTATAAATGAGATCATGCAGGTTTCTTTCTGTGTCTATATTTCACTAAGCATAATGTCCTCCAGGTTCATCCATGTTGTTACAAATGGCAAGATTTCCTTCATTTTCAAGGCTAATATCCCATTGTATATGTATACCACAATTTTTTTCTCCATTCATCCATTGCAGACACTTAGGGTGATTCCATATCTTGGCTATTGTGGATAATGCTACAGTGAAGATGGGGATATGGATATCTCTGCAAGATGCTGATTTTGTTTCCTTTGGATATATACCCAGAAGCGAGATTGCTGGATCATATGGTAGTTCTAATTTTAATTATTTAAAGAACTTCTATACTTTTTTCCATAATGGCTACACCATTTTACATACCCACCAACAGTGTTCAAGGGTTCTAATTTTTCCATATCCTCACCAACACTTGTTATATTTTGTCTTTTTGATAATAGCCATCCTGACAGGCATGAGGTGCTATGTCATTGTGGTTTTGATTTGTATTACCCTGGTAATTAGGGATATTGAGCACCTTTTTCTATACCTAGTGACCATCAGCATGTCTTCTTTAGTAAAATGTCTATTTAAGTTTTTTGCCCATTTTTAAAACAGGTCATTTGGGGTTTTTTTGGCAATTAAGTTGTATGAGTTCCTTATATATTTTGGATATTAACCTCTTATCAGATATATGTTTGCAAATATTTTCCCCCAATCCATAGGTTACCTTTTCATTTTGTTGTTTCCTTTGCTGGGCAGAAGCTTTGTAATTTGGTGTAGTTCTGCTTGTTTATTTTTGCTTTTGTTTCCTGTGCTTTTAATGTTCTATCCAAAAAATCCATTGCCAAAACCATGTCAAGGAGCTTTTTCCCTATGTTTTCTTCTAGGAGTTTTATGATTTCAGATCTTATATTTAAGTCTTAATCCATTCTGAGTTGATTATTGTGTCACATTGTTTAATAGTTCATCAGTCCTAAAATTCCAACCACTTGCATCTCTGATGTATATCCAGTGACAAAAAATATACCTATAGGCCTAATATAGAAGAAGTAACCATGTAAGCATGGTATTTAGAGATATGAAAGTTGTTTCAATTATCTATTGCTGTGGCTTAAAAATAACTTAAAATAGCAATCATTTTATTATCTCTAATTATTCTTTGAGATGATTGGCTCAGCTGGGTGGTTTATCTGTTCCACATGATGTCAGAGCTACAGTCATCAGAGGTTTGATAGCTCACTCACATGGCTGGCAGTTTGTTTTGTCTATTGTTCTGCGAGCTCAGCTGGAGCTGTCAGATACAATGCCTTGATTCTCCTCCATGTGGCCTCTCCATATGTCTTGGTCCTCTCACAGCATATTAGCTGGGCTTCAAGAATCAGAAAGTAGAAACTATCAGTTTTCTTAAGGTATACACTGAGAAATCCCAGGACATCACTTCTGCCACATTCTGTAGATCAAACCCAGTCTCAAGGGCAGCCCAGGTTCAGAGGTCAGGTAAATAACTTCTGCCTCTTAATGGGAGCAGCAGCCTGCATGTCCCGAGAGGGAACAAATTGTTGGGGCCACCTCCAGAAACTAGCGACCACAATAGGTAAATCATATAATCCTATCTTCATAATGTTATCTTGAGGGCCTCACTGAAAACACCAGAAAACACAAAGAAACCTGACTTTCAACTTGATGGATGTAACTCAAATGGCCTAATAAAGTTAGATCCAATAAAGACTTATAGGGAACAAAGGCTGGTTTGAGTCAGCCATTGGTCCATCATGATGCCAAAACTTTAGACCTAACAGGCACTACACCATGTGCTTTAACATAAATTTTCTTATCAAATTATTTGAATTACCACACAAGGATAGCAATAGAATAGGTTATTTTTACTCACCATTAAAATAATCCTTTGCCAAGGCACACAACCCAAATTCCAAACCACTCATTCAGGACCTGAGTCACAACCTCAAATATTAACAAACAGAAAAGTATTCTACCTATTCAGCCATTTGGCTTCAATATACATCAGGTAAGGAGAAATACCCTATATGCAAGGATACTATAATGAAAAATAGGGTTTAGGGCCGGGCGCAGTGGCTCACGCCTGTAATCCTAGCTCTCTGGGAGGCCGAGGCGGGTGGATCGTTTGAGCTCAGGAGTTCGAGACCAGCCTGAGCAAGAGCGAGACCTCGTCTCTACTAAAAATAGAAAGAAATTATCTGAGCAACTAAAAATATATATAGAAAAAATTAGCCGGGCATGGTGGCGTATGCCTGTAGTCCCAGTGACTCGGGAGGCTGAGGCAGAAGGACTGCTTGAACCTAGGAGTTTGAGGTTCCTGTGAGCTGGGCTGATGCCACGGCACTCTAGCCAGGACACAAGAGCGAGACTCTGTCTCAAAAAAAAAAAAAAGGAGTTCAGGTAGGGCTCCTGCCTCACAGGGGAAAGTGTCAAGCCAGGACTTAGGTCTGGCTGAGGAACAAATAGCCCAGGTTGTTTAAGAAACAGAAATTTTGATTTTAGAAATTTCAAAAGGGATAAAGAACCTTTCACCAGTATTTCCATTATGAGTTTGGTGCTTATGATGGTTAATTTTATGTGTCAACTTGACTGGACCAAAGGATGCCCAGATAGCTGGTAAAACATGATTTCTGAGTGTGTCTGTATGTCTGTTTTGCTAATACGAAAGAGATTACAATTTAAATCAGTCGACTGAGTAAAGAAAATCTGCCCTCACTAATTCAGGTAGGTATCATCCAATCCATTGAGGGCATGAAAAGAACAAAAAGGCAGAGGAAGGGTAAATTGTCTCTCTTGTTGAGCTGAAACATTCATTTTCTTTTGCCCTTGGCCATCAGAGCTCCTAGTTCTCCAGCCTTTGTTCTCTGGGACTTAACACCGCATCCTCCTCCTCAGTTCTCAGGCCTTCAAAGTTGGGCTGGGAATTACACAGACTGGCTCCCCTGGTTCTCAGGCCTTTAAACTGGAACTGAATCATACCACTGGCTTTCTTGATCCTGCAGCTTGCAGAAGGCAGATGGTGGGACTTCTCAGCCCCCATAATGGTGTGAACCAATTTCCATAATAAATCTCCTCGTATATATATAACCTATTGGTTTTATTTTTCTAGAGAATACTGACCAATACAGTGCTCAAGGCCTGGCCTGCCTGAATGTAGCAATTATTCTGTCCATGTTTACAGAGGAAAGTGATGTTCAGAGAACTTTAGTACATACCAGAGTTCTCCTAGTTGACCTGCCAGTCAGAGAAGCAGCACAGAAGAGTGGCTAAGAACATGAGTTTCGGCATTAAGTTGTCTCGGTTCAAATCCTGGCTCATTAATACTTGCTGGCTGTGAGAGCCTGGACACGTTACTTGATTTCTCTATGCCTTTGTTTTTCCTTCCACAGACTGCAGATGACGATGGAACCAACTCACAGAGTATTTGTCAGGAGAAATAAGTTAGCATATGTAAACCACTTAGAATAGTACCTGCCACATACTAAGCACCGTTTAAGTATTTGCTTTTATTAGTATTACTCTTGCAGGTATAAGTTACAGAAACCCACCCCAAACTTGATTAAAAAAAAATAATAAAGGAAAGGAAAATACCAGCTCACATAAAAAGAATGTCATCAGAACTCTCTTTTTCCACATCTCCATTTAACTTCATTTATAGATAAAGTCTCCCCCAGAAGCAAGATATCATCTGTAACTCACAACTGGAGCAGGAGAGGCTATCTTCCCTAAAACTCCAATTATTGGATTAATAAAATATGGTATATGTATACAATGGAATACTACTCAATTACAAAAAACGATGGTGGTCTCGCACCTCTTATATTTTTCTGGATAGAGCTTGAGTGCATCCTCCGAAGTGAGGTATCACAAGAATGGAAGAATAGGCACCACATGTACTCGCCATCAAATTGGCACTGACTGATCAACACTAAGCTGCTCTCATGGTAGTAATATTCACTGGGTGTTGGGGGGTTGGGGTTGGGTAAACTCACAACTAAAGGACGCAGTGAGCATTGTATGGGGAAAAAGGTACCCCTCCAGTCCTGGCTTGGGTGAGGCAAAGGCATAACATGTAACCGAAATGTTTGTATCCCCATAATATCCTGAAATTAAAAAAATAAACAAAAAAAGAAAAGACCAGACAAACCAAAAAATAAAAAACCTCCAATTATTCTCCTTTGGCTGGCCTGGCCTGGAACTTGTGCCCAACACTTGGGCTTTTTGGGGACGTGGGAATGGGAAACAGAATCAGCCCATCCGTCGTGTGGCCCAGCCAAATTCCACTGAGTGGACGAAAGGAGAAAGCTGGACACACAAAAATGAAAGGTCCTCCACTGAATAAGATGGAGGATCAAGAGTTGAGTTCAAGTCTGCCTCACTTCTACTCCATGTCTTTTTCAACACACCACTCTCCTCTTCACATGTTCTTTGTTGTTATCCTCCTCATCATCATAGGGCAACCCTTTAAACTTTTTTTTCTTCTGGAAAAATGTCTAACAACTGGGTGGTATTTCACCAAGACACAAGCTGCCACACAAGTGCCTCAGGAGAAAGAAAAGTAAATGCCTTGCACTGTAGTTTGACAAAAGAAAAACCTTCGTACTATTCACATACAGTCCCTTTCTTCTGCAGAGTGCCACAGATTTTACAGATGCCTCATGCCCCAATGAGAGGAATAAATCAGAAGAATTTAAACTGTGGCCGAGGCTTGCTACTGCTACTCTGAAGTGACCACTCCACACACATGTGGGTAAGTGCTTTGTCCCAGCAATGAACACTTAACTGCCTGTACTACTTTTGGGCCTCATTTAACTTGCCCATTTATGCAACTGTAGATGCCTTTCTCCTTATAGCCATAAAATTTTAGAGTGGGAATGGATGTTACAGATCATTTGGTTCAATCCTCTCATTGTCCAAATGGAAACAACTGGAGTCCAGAGAGGGTTATTAACCAGCACAAGGTCACGTAGCAGGTTTATTGCAAACCCAGACGTAGAACCCAAGTTTCTTATTTTCCAATACGATGCTCTTTCTGAAAAGCTACACAATTTCCAAAAAGCTATCCAGTGATTCCAAACACTATTAATGTCTTTATTCTCTCATTATGTGGATCACGTAATGTTTGGATGCATTCTGGAAGCAAGACACATTTATCATAAGATGTCAGCAATATGCACTAATCACTACCACCAGGAGGCAATGAAATTTGGTAAAAATGACAAGATGCTGTGGTTAGGGCTGTCCCTGTGGGAGGTCTACCTTGAGTACTTCTCCATCCTCCAGTAGGTGCTCAGAGCTCCTGGGCTACCCTCAAACTGACCTAGGCTCCCATGGACCTGCTTCTCACACAGCAAACACCCTATGCCAGAATTGGTCTTTCCCTATCAAAAAAACTGACTTCTCCTGTGGACCATTATCCCAGGACCTCACACGGTTATATGTGTATATTTACATGAAGGCTTCTGAGAAATAAGATCTTAACATAAAATTATATATTTTACTACCTCCCCCTTTCAAAATTGGATTTACTTGATATAGTTTTTGTTGTTGTGTTGTTTTGATTCCTTTTGTTTATTTAATGGTCACAGATGCAGTCCATGTATTTTTACATGGAAAACCTTACTTCTTAGAATGAATTAGTTGCAACTCTCTGGTCTATGGACAAATCATCAAATGATTTTGTATTAGATAATCAGATATACAGGGGCCTTCTGATAATTAGTGAGTTGGTTTTTCAGGCCTCATAAAAAATACCTCCAAATTAAGTGAAAGTTACTTGAGGATGCTTGAGAATCAGGTAGAAAGACAAAGAGTCTTAAATTGACTTACTAACTATACTCATGTTCCCCTCCACTTTTCCTGTGTGCCTTTCATTACCTTTCCATACCTGTAGTGTCTCTATCCATGTAGTAAAAGTAATGTATGTTAGAGACTCCCTCCACATGCACCTGCATCTGTTGAGGACCAAACGAACACTGCTGATGTCTGAGAGGTCTTTGAGCCTCCCTGACTCCCACCCTCCCATCACTGGAAATGTCAATTTCTTGGAAACTCAACGGTGGGAATGAGACCAACTCTCAAGTGAAAATAGTTTTCATTCTAGACAAGCTCAATGTAGCCTCAAAGCCTATAAATCTCATTTTTAAAGCTTAAGTCTCTGATATCAATTTTAGTGTCAACCTAACTGCTCCCTATATGACAATTTTTTTCTATCTACCTCAATCTGTGACATATGTGGAAGGAATTATTCACAGAGCCCTTTAGTTAAGGTCAGGAGTGACAAGTCCCACTGGACTTATCAAACATTCTAGATGTCCTGATTTTCAATATATTTCACTGAGATATTTGTTACCAATTTATGGAGGAAAGGTGTTGTGTCTTCTTCACATCAGCCCAAAATAAAGTTGGTGGGCCATAGGTTGAGTTATGAGAAAAAGAAACAGACAGTCAAATGCCATCATAATGTAATGGACAATATCTAAAAATTTAGATAAGTGCATCAGACTAATGTCTCCTTAATCCGAAAGCTATACTTTTATTATTCTGGGTTTTTTTTCCTTAAGAAGTAACCTGAAGCCTAAATTTACATTATGATTACAGCCTTTCTTTTATAAGTTGAAGCACATTATTTTGGTCCATTGAACAAACTCATTCTTATTCATTGCCTTTTAAATTTGACATTTAACTTTCACAGCTGTAGAGTTGGCAAGAAGCAAAAGAATACTTAATATTCAAGAGAGCAGATTCTAAAACACAACAGCATTCTATCGTATGGAACATCCTATAATTAGTGTATATTAACTGAAAGAAAGAATTACATATGGAATTAGTGGAGGATGGTTGAAGGTGTTCGTGTATTTATTTCCTTGCTAATACTCCTGAATCAAATAAAACAAATGAGTAATTCTAGAAATTCAAACTCATAAAGGCTGATTTTCTAAAAGAGCATGTCTTTGAATGCATTTGCCAAAATAGAATTAAGAACAACTTTTGGTTCTAAAGGCCTTGAACCTCTAAATCAAATAAGAAAGGAATTAGCCATACCTCCTTGTATTATAATTTCCGATTCAACATCAGAAATGACTAATCTATTCATTCCAGACATAACTATGGTGTATCCGCTGTTGGTCAGGCTCTCTGTTAAGCACTGGGGACAGAGCTGTGACAGTCTTGCCTTTCAGAGCATTGAATTTAGCTAGAAATACAGGAATGCAAGTAATTGCAGCAAAGATGAATAGTGTTAGGATAAAAGAAGTAGACAGTGCTATAGACATCCTCCAGGGACCTCACCAAGGCACGGAGAGAGGGGTAGCAGTAGGTATGGGCAGGTCCTCTGGAGGAGGTGGCTGATCAGATAAGACTTGACGATGTCAGAGTTAAGATTGAGCGTACACATCGAACCTTGTTTCCTCAGAAAGCTCCACTAAAACCACATTAAACAGACTTTTTAAAACTCACAATAACAGAGTAAACAGGAGAATAGACAAGAGAAACAAATTTTGGAAGCTCAAGATAAGATGGACAAGGGTCTCTGACTCAGGAAGCTGAATCCTAAGTCAGCAAAGGCCTGGAGGAAGAGCTAGATGAAAAGCAGTTAGAGCTCCAAAGCTACTCCCCTGGTCCCCACTGCAGAGTACCTGCCCCTCCCCTATGCCAGCAGGAAGCTAGAAATTTATTCACCAGAGAAAGTCCTTGATCAACCACACAATTCAGTGACCACACACAATGAAGGATCCCAGCCCAACTGCCCTGCTCACTCCATGAACACAGGCACCAGCCTTTTACCCCTCAGGTGGGAGATTGGGGAGTCTCCTCTGAGAATGTGACCAGCCCAAGAGGAAAGACTAAAATACAGTCATGTCACAGAATGATGTTTCAATTAATGACAGACTGGACTGTATGTACAACAGAGATCCCATAAGATTGTAACAGAGGCTGGGCCTGGTGGCTCATGCCTGTAATCCTAGCACTTTGGGAGGCTGAGGCAGGCGGATAGCTTGAGGCCAGGAGTTTGAGGTTGCAGTGAGCTATGATCATGCCACTGCACTCTAGCCCAGGCAACAAAGCAAGACTTTGTCTCAAAAAAAAGATTATAATAGATCTGAAACATTCCTATTGTCTAGTGATGTTGTGGCTGTTGTAACATCATAGCACAATGTATTACATGTTTATGGTGATGTTGGTGTAAAAAACCTACTGTACTGTCAACTGTATAACAGGAGAGTATCTACAATTATGTACAGTACATAATACTAGATAATGATAACAAATGACTTTGATACTGGTCTATTTACTATACTACACTTTTCACTGTTATTTTGGAGTATACTCTTTCTACTTATAAAAAAAAGAAAGTTAACTGTAAAACAGCCTCAGGAAGGTCCTTCAGGGGGTATTCCAGAAGAAGGCATTGTTGTCATAGGAGATGACAGCTCTGTGTACGTTATTGTCCCTGAAGACCTTCCAGTGGGACAAGATGTGGAGGTGGAAGACAGTGATAGTGATGATCCTGACCCAGTGTAGGCCTAGGCTAATGTGTGTGTGTGTGTGTGTGTTTGTGTCTTAGTTGTTTTTTTTTTTTTCCTACTGATGGTAAGAAAACAGAATATGTCTTAGTTTTTAACAAAAAAAGTTTCAAAAGTAAAAGATAAAAATTTTAAAAGTAGATAAAAGCTTATAAATAATAATATAAAAAAGGAAAATATTTTTGTACGACTGGTACGGTGTGTTTTGTTTTAAGCTGTATTATTACAAAAGAGTCAAAGATTTTTAATAATTTAAAAGTTTATAAAGTAAAAAAGTTGTAATAAGCTAAGGCTAATTTATTATTGAAGAAAGAAAAAAAATTTTATAAATGTAGTGCAGCCTAAGTGTACAGTGATTATAAAGTCTACAGTAGTGCACAGTCATGTTCTAGGCCTTGACATTCACTCTCCACTCACTCACTGACTCACCCACAGTAACTTCCAGTCCTGTAAGCTTCATTCACAGTGCATGGCCTCTACAAGTATACCATTTTTTACCTTTTTATACTGTATTTTTATTGTACCTTCTCTGTGTTTAGATACACAAATACTACCATTATGTTACAACTGCCTACAGTATCCAGTATAGTAACATGCTGTATAAGTTGTAGCCTAGGAACGAGCATAGCCTATACCATATAGCCTAGGTGTGGAGTAGGCTATACTATCTAAGTTTATGTAAGTACACTCTATGATGTCTGCACAAGGACGAAATCACCTAATGATGCATTTCCCAGAACATATCCCTGTCATTAAGCAATGTATGACTCTGCTGACACTAGGACTTCTTTGGAAAAATGACCCTCTAGATTCCTTCAGTAAATATCCAAGTCAACAAGACTCACTAACAGGCTCAGATCTCCATCTTTTAATCATGAGAAGAAAGCCAAAGATTGATTCCCAGACATCTGAGGAAACCTCCAGCATAGAAGAGAGATACCATACAAACAAATAAAAAACAAACAGGAACAAAAAAGCATCTTGGAGAAAACAGAGACTATGCATGGGGAAGAAAATAAAAAGAAAAAAAAAGGCAAACTATCATTAACATCTTCAGATAGATAAGAGAAGATATTGCAGTCATGAAACCAAAAAAAGATAATATAAAAACAGAAAGATTCATAAAACAAAAAGAGAATTCAATAGTAGGATTGAAGAAACAGACAGAAAAGTAGATAGTAAAGACAAAAAGAAAATAAGAGAGAAAAGACAAGAAGATTAAAAGACCAGACCAAGCAACCCAATATCCAAATAAAGGATTTCCAAAAGAGAGAACAAAGAAAATGCAATAAATCAAGAATGAAATAAATCAAGAAAATTCCCCTGAATATGAATTTATAGACTGCAAGGATTCAGCAAGTGTCCAGCAGCACGCTTGCTTACTAGGTAGGCATCAGTTACTGCTCTAGTTGTCTTACAGATGTTACTTTGGTTATTCTTCACAACCTCATCATGCACAATCCAATACTTAGAATCTTGACAGGCTTATATTTCCACATCATCTATCTATACATTATGAAAGTTTGTCTTCTTTAGAAAGATGAATGGATAAGAAATTTCTTTTTTCTTTTGTAGTAAGAATTCATGCTGCCCCCCAAATAAATGTATTTCTTTTATTAGTAAAGATAGTAGTCTCTTACTGTCTTATAGTCAATCCTCATTATTCACAATAATGCACTATGAAATTGCCCTGAACACTAAATTAGCAAATATTGAGCCATTGCTCTTAGAGGAAATACAGGATTAGGTTCCTGCAAGCCTCTGGTCACATTTTGACCAATCCATCAATATATAACCTTGTTTTATGTATATTTCTGCTTAAAGACACCTCATTTAATATACATTTTTGATTTATCAATGTTGAACTCACTGCCAACAGCACTACAACTCATGCCTGAATGAAGGTTATCTAACACGTATTTCCTGTGAAAGGCACATCACAGCCTTCTTGCTCTTAGGAACACAACAGCACTTCAGAACGATGCTTTGGGACGTTTTAAACAACAAGATCACCAACAAAAAGCATAAAAGTTTGAAAAACTTCTCACTAAATAAACTGTGAAAAGGACACGTGTTCACAGAATGAGAGCTGAAATGAGAAGCCAGAACATCACCTTGTGTGACCTCAGCTGGGAGTGTGCACATCTGGTGGACTCAAACATTTGCTGCTCTGCACATGTCCACGAATGACCACCACAGACACCTAAGTATTAATTTGTAGGTTGCAAATACATAAATTTCAGCAAGTAGAAAAATTAGCAAATATAGAATCTGCAAACAATGAGAATTAACATTATTACTATTATAAATGCTATGCATATTGATGGAAAAAAATCTTTTGTTAAAGAAAAATTATGTAAAGCCTTGTAAAAGGCATTTTGTTGACCTTGGCATACCCTCATACCTTCACCCCTGCAAACAAACCTTCTGAATCAAAAGAAACATTTTGTACAATCTGCAGCAGTTTAGGGACTACTAACATTTTGTTCCAATCTGGTGGATGTCTAGTAAAGACAGCTCCAAAGCCTCTGGCAGGTGATCCAGTGTCCCTGGAACAAGATAACAACTTTTAGAAAACATGTTAGACTGCCACGCATATACTTTCAAAGCCACACAAAACAAATTTGGGGCTGAATTTTTATGATAATTATTTTTAAAAGGTTGTCATGTTTGCAGCTTTCATGCACTTTGCAAAATAAAATGGCCCAACAAGTAAATGGAAATTGTAGCATTTTTGTCATTACCTTGACTGCATTTTTTCAGTAATTACAGCCTAAGATAAAGGCTATGTCATGCACTTCCATAGAGAGGCATTGTGCCAGGTTGCAGGACTATAGCTTGATTAGGAAACAATTCCTGCCAGGTGTGGCGGTTCATGCCTGTAATCTCAGCACTTTGGGAGGCTGAGGTGGGAAGACAAACCCTTTAGGGTGGGACTTTGAGACCAGCCTGGGCAACAAGAGAGATCCCATCTCTACAGAAAATAAGAAAAATTAGCCAGGCGTGGTGGCACACGCCTGTAGTCACAGCTACTCAGAAAGCTGAGGCAGGAGGATGACTTGAGCCCAGGAGTTTGAGGTTGCAGTGAGCTAATGATTGCGCCACTGCACTCCAGCCAGGGAGACAGAGTGAGACTATGTCTCAAAAAAAAGGTTCCGAACCTCAAAGAACTCTCTCTCTGACTAAACGCATGCATATAAATAACTAGAATGCCAAGTCCAACTGTTACGCAGGACATAAAATACTCAGAAGGCAAAGATTCAAGAGCAATTAATTCTGATTAATGATGATTAATGAAAGCTTACTGCTTTCATTGTCAGGCAATATTTCTATGCACATTTCATACTTTATTTCATCTAAATTTCAGAACAACCCTATAAAGTAGATACTTTTATTAAAATTCCCATTTTACAGGTGAACAAACTGGATTGTAAACAACAAATAACTTTCACCAGTAAATTATAGACCTGGGGTTTAAACCTAGATAGTCAGAATACTGGGCCAGAAAAAAACTCGTAGAGGGGAAATGACATTTTACCTGGACCCAGAATAAGTATAGTGTTGATTGGTAAACAATTGAAGTAAAGGGAATTCCCAAAGAAGCAACATCATGAGCAGAAAGTGTGGATGTTTGAGACGAAAGTGCTTAATGTGTTCCTGGAATGTGTAGCTGGGGCCACTATACCTCTTTGCTACTTATATAAATCCTTTTCTGCCTTTGCATATTCTGTAAACAAAAGAAAGTATTAAGAATACCTTTCAATAATCCCAGAGCTCATTATTTCCTCATTTAATAAGGCTTTGCTCTTTATTTTAACCAATTCTTTGTTTACATAAACTTGTGACATCTGTTCATGTGCTTCTGATATCCAAACCTGGAAAAATAGAAGTCACTTATAAGAAAAATGAATTAATCACCAAAAATGGCCAGCTACTAAACTTTATTTCTATTTAAGTACATTCTGATTTTAATTGCTGACTCTAGTTGACATTAAAAAATAAGTAATAGCTCATATCTATCAACTATTTCATCATAAATATGTAAAAATGGCAATGACTGTGTATTATTGGAAAATAAAAAACAAAATTTTAAATGAAATATAAAGTGCTGCACTTAATTAAATGCTAACTCTACCTACTTTCTATTTTCTTATTTATACTTCTCAGGGCTGGTATTAAATTCTCAAAGAAAATGTTTGTAGCAATCACTTTGTAGATCACAAGGACTTCAGATACCATCATCATCATCACCATCATTATCCTATGCTCTTAGGAACACATCCACTCTCTATCACAGAGGATAATTTGGTGGGTTGTCAATAAATTATTATTATGGGGGGAAATCTGAAAATTATAAGATGTACTCAAACCAATTGCAGAAGCATCATGGGTAGCATCTAGGATATCTTGAGAACAAAAATGGATGTAAAGGATTCAATATTTTTTCTCCATATAAAACTCTAGAAGATCACAAATATGGAGGTTAAGAGCAGAGAACCAGAACTCATCACCAAGGAAACCTGTTACTTTTCATGAACCTGAAGACTAGGCTCCCCAAGACATCCAACAAAGCCCACTAGATTTTCTATTTTAAAAAAGAGAGACCTTCAGAAACAGCTGGATGCAAAAGGAATAAAAAAAAAGAAAACAATAAACAAACAAAGAAGAAAAAAAAATAAAAAAAGGAAAAAAAAAAAAAGAAAAAAAAAAAAGAGAGACCACTGCTAGAAACCTGGAGCCTTCAATTGCAAGAGTATCATAGCCATATTCAAACATCTCTGATTCACTTTGCATTACTAATAAGGCTCTACTATGATTAGGAATCTATCCTAATAAAAACAATTTTGATATAGTCTCTGTTCCTGGTTCCTTGGTCTACTCCATGGCTCCCTAGATCCTTGGCTTCTCAGAGCACTGCTCTCTAAGACCTCAATCTCCTGAATCACTAGCCTCTCAGCCCAATTTCCCAGATCTCGCCCCTATACCCTTAGCTCAACTACTCTTTCTCTCAGATTTCCAGGTTCACAAGTCAATGGTAAGGGACACCGTTTTGGGTCTCATATATGACAAAAAAAGAAAAAATATCTTTTGGGAAAAAAATTAATAGCCGTCATTTTGTTTAAAGGTTTATGAGATTGACTAGAAAATTAAGCTTAGGTATGCTCTGATCATTTTCAGCCATAAAGTATTTCAACAAATCAACTAACCTTTTGAAAAGTATATGAAACAAATATATTTCCAAACATGAAATAGAGGAGTAAAAAGAAACAGATAATAATAGCATCAGTGGAGCTTAAGTTTATCGAGTGCTTATTCTGTGCCAGATGATGTATTAAGCACTTTATATGTATTATTTCATTAAATACACAAAGCAACCCTATGAATGTTGAGTATCAATCATGGTCTCAGAAAGAAAAGAACAATCAAATGGGGAACTGAGGAGAATTTAATGGAAGATCTATTTATAAAAGTGTGGCAAGCATTAAGAAATTCAACAAACAATGTTGACGCACCCTGAGGATAGCAACAGTGGAGAGACACAGGGTAGGGCATTTACTGGGACCCAGAGAAACCTGTCACTGTAAAGAGAGGGCCATCTGATAGTTGTGGTTTTCAGAACAGACACATAGCCACTGCCAAACCATGGCCCTGTAGGGAGGAAACCACAGGAATGAATGTCCAAGCTCACTCTCTTTTCACCTCTGATCACCTGCTAGTGCCTCCCATGGGACAATCCCAGTGGGAAACCAGAGGACAAGGATGCTCATTGACGCAGTCCATAAAGGTCAGCCTCCTTGGCACAAAGCAGGTTGAGAAGGGTGGAGAGCAGATCTGGAGGAGCAGATGAAGAACACTTGGTATAATTCATTTCCATTTTAAGGAAGTGAAAACTGAGGCTGGACGGGATTAAGTAACACCCAGGTAAATCAGCTATGAAGAAGAACCTCCACTATTAAAAACTCATGCAGCCTGACTCACTCATTCATTCATCCATCCACCCATCCATATCTATGAAGTATCAGGCATCATACTAGGTTCTAGGGCTAGAGTAGTATACAAACTCCAGAGGCTATACTGGCTATAGTTTAGTGAGTTATCGTAAATTATGGGCATAATGATAATAACAATTAGTACATGGCCAGACACCATTCTCAATGTCTTCACATTAAATGCTCATGACAACTCTTCTAGTCTCACTTTACACATGAGGAAATAAAGACACAGAAAATTGTAGATGCTTGACTAAAGTTACAACCGATAAGTGGTAGAGCCAAGAATCAAGGAGAAGCCATCTGACTCCATAGCCCACTCTTAACGTCTGTGTTTCCTATATTAGAGGCAAATGTTATCCTCCAATATTAGACCTTCCTTCTTCATCAGTAATAAGACACTCAAATTTTAGCAGGGCGCATGATATTACAGAACACATTTTCCAGACGCCCTTATACTTAGCATATGACCAATGACTAGTATCTGGACCAATCAGGCATAAGTGGAAGTAACATAAAACCGCCAGAAAAAGTCTTGTTTTTCTTTTTCTCTTCCTGCTGCATAAAATGTGAACACAATGACTGGTTTCCAGCAGTCATCTTGAGTCCTACCCAAGGGATGGCGGAGCAGAAAGCTGGAAGGAATTGGTCTCTAACAATGTATGGAACTTTTTCTATATCAGTCCTGGCCTCCTGGCCTCCAGGCTTTTTACATGAAAGAATAAAACCTTAGTGAACAGCTTCTGTTGATTTATGGTTTCTGTTGCATGTAGGCAAACCTAATTCCACACCATCTTAATGTGAAAAAATCACTTTGGTGTAGAAATGTTCATAACCTGACATAAGGATGGGTAATTCATAAAAGCACTACCATATGTTTAAAAGTCTTTCGGGCTTTATATGTATGTATATCACAAACTGGAGATTGGCAATTTGGTATGTGAGATAGCTAAATTAACACAGTACAAACTCACAGGATATTCACTAAAATTTCCATTTAATTTACATAATAAAATATGGCTTGAGTCAAATGATAATATAAAAAATATCCAATGTAGACAGCAAGCTCATTTCATAATATCATTCTTGTTCTGTTTACCTATCAATTTTTTTTAAGTATCAATTTCTAATCTTCCAGAGTGAACTCTTCCCATATGGGCTGCACTTCAGAAAACCCACTAGACATAGAGGCTGAGTATCTGGTACGGGAAACGAGGAGGTCACTTACAACTTCCCCTCAAGTTACACATTTTCTTTTTGCTGAGGATGACTTACTTACCCCTGGCAGAATCTTTTAGCAAGATTTATTTTAGGTGATCCTCAGTTGACAATTCTTTCTTGAGTTCCTTACAGGGCCACAGAAAGCATGCTCCTCTGAGCCATAGTGAAAGGAGTGCATTGTACTTCCCAAGTCAAATTTTCCCTCTGATGCTACAGGCTGCTTCTGAAACCCTCCAGCCTATAGCCTTTTGTCAAGCATGAGTGAGACCCCAATCCATCAAGTTGGGGAACTTGTCCAACATTTATTTCTTCTAGGGATAGGAAAAGAACCATCCCCTAAAAGCTTGCTTGAGCAGGTTAAGGGGAAAACAATGAAATTATTTTTCTAATTGCACCCTATGAGTCCCAGTTGTTCCTCAACCTCCAGGGAACTCTTGTCAAGTTCCCTGGGTTGTACCCTTGAGGCCCCACTCTCAGGTTTGAAGTGAAGAGGACACACTTCCCACGCCTACCCTTTGGGGACCAGCGGGGTGGGGTTCACAGTATGCATGCTTTCTCCAGACCACTCCTCCAGATTCTAAATACTTTTGGCCAGATCTCTTCAATTTCAACCTTCTTTGTTTGTTTTTAAATCTTCAAGGTGAATGAGAGAAGCTCAAAACCAGTTACTGCCCAAATGGTTTCCATGTCCTACATGAGTGGTTTTGCACCTGACTTTGGAATAAAGGAGGAGTTGGCATCTATTATCTTAGATCTTCAGTCATAACCGAGAATCTTATTTTAGCCTGTTAAACAGCACTGCCCCTACCAATGTAGCTTTTTTTGTTCCAGTGCCAAAAATATACCAAGTCTTTGTTAGATGTCTTTATCTTTAAAAATCATTAAAAAGGCCATTCTTATTTCTCAGCAGTTTTGCCCTTGGAAATCCTGGCTTTGTTTTCACACCTAGGCAAACTCAGCAGTGCCATATACAGATTCTAAAGGATCCCAGGGAGGCCCCCACAAATATAACCATCATTATTTTGAACAACTGGACTCATAGGGTGCAATCAGAAAAATAAATTCATTGGTTTTTTTCCCACTTGTTCAAGCAAGCTTTTATGGGATGGTTCTTTTCCTGTCCCTAGAAAAAATAAATCTTGGACAAGTCTCATTTTTTTTCCTGATCACTCTCAGATAATAAAACCATTTCTTGTCACAAAATTATCTCAGTTAAATAATTTTATTTTATTTATTATTTTTTTTTTTTTTTGAGACAGAGTCTCACTTTGTTGCCTGGGCTAGAGTGAGTGTCATGGCGTCAGCCTAGCTCACAGCAACCTCAAACTCCTGGGCTTAAGCGATCCTACTGCCTCAGCCTCCCTAGTAGCTGGGACTACAGGCATGCGCCACCATGCCCGGCTAATTTTTTCTATATATATTTTTAGTTGGCCAGATAATTTCTTTCTATTTTTAGTAGAGACGGGGTCTCGCTCTTGCTCAGGCAGGTCTTGAACTCCTGACCTCAAACAATCCGCCCGCCTCGGCCTCCCAAGTGCTAGGATTACAGGCGTGAGCCACCGCGCCCGGCCTAAGTTAAATAATTTTAACTTCTAGTTGTCCAGTTGTCTAAAAGAAGTTAAGAGCAGAGCAGGTAGAGAAATACAAAAACAACCAACTCAGACCCATCCCTCAGCCCCTACTTACCTCAAATGAAATTCATCATTTTGATGAGATCTTTTAATTATTGAAATGTGACCAATAGACTTTTTATTATCTGAGAGTGACCATAAAAATTGTGGAACCTGCACAAGATTTTATCTAAGCATGACGAAAGAACTAGCTCCACAAAGCAGCGTGAATAGGCAGTGGAGGCAAAGAGTACAGATGTGTGTGTGTTTGCGTATGTGTGCATGTGCGTGATTGCACCATTTAAGCCCCGTTTGTTCAACATAACAGTTATATCTGCTTAAGTAAACTAATATACATGAAGAATTAAAATCTAATTTCTCTAAGTGTTAAATTAGAGCATAATTATTGATGTAGAAAAGGAGCAGCAAAGGAGAGTAATGGGATCAAAATGGCAGGTGGCCTGCTTTTGTTCCTATCCCAAATCCCTAAAAATGACAGAGAAGATATTTACGAGAATAAACAAACACACAGATGCAGCAGCAAACGAGGAAAGTACACTCAGTAGCCCGAAATTTATATATAATTCCTAAAACAGGAAAAACAGATGCAAATGTGGTGATATCAGAAAAGACAACCCAAAGTAGCTCCAGCAGAGGATGCTGAAACCACTGGCATCAACCCCAAGCTCAGAGATTATGGAGCCAGGAAGCAAGAGGGGGCCCTGGCTCAATAGCCCCCTGTCCTCAAATATCTTCCTTTCTCCTGGTTTAAATGGTTCTCCTACAGTAGCATTTAAAATTATTCCATTTGCAAAAATTTGATTCATATGCTCCTTTCAGGTGCTTAGATATGAAGCCAAGAAGCATCTGTATGATTTTACTGGTCAAAAATACTATTCTAAAGTCGTTCGATAAAAAAGACACCTGCACTCGAATGTTATAGCAGCGCAATTCACAATTGCAAAGATGTGGAAACAACCCAAGTGTCCATTGATGTATGATTAGATTAATAAAATGTGGTATATGTATACCATGGAGTATTACTCAGCCATAAAAAAAATGGTGAACTAATACCTCTTGTATTAACCTGGATGGCACTGGAGACCATTCTTCTAAGTGAAGTATCGCAAGGATGGAAAAACACACACCACATGTACTCATCATTAAATTGAAATTAATTGAACAACACTTATGTGGACATATGGAAATAACATTCATCAGAAATCAAGCAGGTGGGAGGTGGGAGAAGTGAATGGGTAAATTCATACCTAACAGGTACAATGCACATTGGGTGATGGACACACTTATAACTTTGACTCAAATGGTACAAAAGTAATTTATGTAACCAAAACATTTGTACACCCATAATATTCTGAAATTTTAAAAAAATACTATTCTCCTATGTCAATTAAAGAAAAGAATACCTGAGCCAATTAAGTAAATGATAATTGAATTTCTCAGATCTGGTATAATTATATCCTTTTATCTTTTAGGGTCAGTAATTTTTGAATGTCATATTTTTATTCACTAAAACAGCTCTTATTTAGGCCTACTTAGCTATCCTTAATCTAGTCATAAAATAAATGCAAGCATACTTTTGTACTATTCATTTATTTGCCATTTTAAGATCCAAAATGACTGTGATGCTGTTAATATTAGCCTAATTTGCTCATCAGTGTTGTCCTGTTAGTTCCAAAAATGCCTTGGCATTGATCCATTAGCTGTATAAGAAAAATCTGTTTAATAGAACTGCTTGTGTTTTCCTTTGTTCCTTTATGTCTGACAAGTTCTCACTTTCTATGACACAGCATCATATGTGCTCTGTCATAGAAACTTAATCCTTCTAAGTTTTCATGATTCAATATGCACCCCTTCCTCAAAAGTGGTCTTTCTTTAGCCTCTCTGCGGCTCTCGCTTTAACATCAGCTAGGAGGGTAACAGTGATTGTGACAGGGCCTTTGGTAGTATTCTGCAGGTCCTTGGGTGAGGGGCTTCACAAATTGAAGAAACAATGGTAGACATACCCCTGATGATTTCAGTTTGCATGGAATTCATTCTGGTATAGCTATGTAGCACCTGAATATAGTCCAAATAAAAAACAAAATACCATAGTTTAAAATGCCTTTACCCATCATTGCTTAGAATAAGACAATCACAGCAAACTCAGTGGCTTGAATCACTGCTTCCCTGTGAATCTAGAGCCCCATGGCCCCACGTGGGCTCCTGAAACCACTTGGCCACCAAGTAGGGAACGGATTACCCTACACTGAAACCTGAGTGGTTTGTTTCCAGACTCCACCAAGAGATGATTCCTTTAAAATTCAGCTCAGGAGCCTCAAAGGAAGCCATCCCTGAACCTCCACCGACCTTTTCAGTTTAGCTGCACCTCACTACATCCTGATCTTGCTATCATAGCAGCCATCGTACCCTTTGCCACTGTGTTACGTGTCCCGGTTTCCCCTATGAACCCACGACTTCCTCATGGGCAAGGACCTTGTTTTGAATTATGTTTCTTACCCTAGCACTTAGCATAATGCCTGGCAAAATAATAGGGCCTGAAAAAATGTTTGTTGAATGGAGTCCTTCTTCCTTTTTCTTTCTTTTCTCTCTTCCTTCTTTTCTTCCTTCCTTCACCCCTTCCTCCACTGCTTCCTTCTTTCCTGCCTCCCCTCCTTCCCTCCTGCCTTCCTCCCTTCCTTCCTTCCACAAATATTTATTCACACCCACTATGTGCCAGGCACTGTTCTAGGAACTGAGGATACAACAGGAAACCAAACAGATCAAAGTCCCCACTTTCATGGAACTTGTATTCTATTAATAATAGGGAGAAGACAGACAATTAACAACTAAATAAGTCTAAAATACGTCCAGTGATTTAAGTGTCATGAAGAAAACTAAAGTAAGGAAAGGGGATAGAGAGGACAATAAGAACGGGCTGCTCTTTTACATATGGATGGGTAACAGTCTCATCGAGCACGTGGGACTTGTAAGCAGATACAATCAGAAAACAAATCCATTCCTCCTCCATCACTGCCCACCCATAGTCATTTGGAGGGGCTAGTCCTTTCTCATGTTCTTTGAGGAAATATAGACAGGTCCCAGGACTTTTCCAGCTATTTTCAAACAATATAAAAATTCTCTGGCTATTTCTGTCTCAAGAAAAGTCTTATTGAGGTAGGTAAAATACCAGTCCCATATAATAGTCAAAAATTCAAATTTCACTTAAAAGTTAAAGATTCTCATTTCTCCCTCTTGGGCCTGCTCTGGCCCAGCCTACTGGAGTGGGAACAGGGGCGTGGGCCACTTCTCAATTGTCCCCTGTGGGCATCTTCCCTACTCCCCACCTCCCATAGCTTCCTTGGGGTTGATGCCAAGAGTGCGAGGATATACGGAAGGAGAGAGCGGTAAGTGCAGGAATGTAATCTTGTTTTGGTTTCCTCCAGGTATGTCTACCTTTGACCCACTCTGGCATTGGCCAACATTCAAAGCTGACTTTCTTGGGATGTTCTGATAGACTTTGGGATCCCCTTTGGGAACATTCAGTGACATGTCCCATGATACAAGATGCCCCTGGTTGGACTTAATTGTCCAGCCTCAGACCCTGGAAACCCAGCCAGTCCCTCTCCCATCCCTACACGAGGTGCTCTTGGACAGGCTCTGAAATGGCTGCATGTCATCTTCCTCTTCCACATGGCCACATCTGATCCACAAGAGCCACATCTGGGCCCAAGCATTCATGCATCCTTGCCCCACCTTTCGGGACCTGTAGCCAGCTTCCTCTCAATGTTCTGCTTCTTCAGACAGATCACCAGAGCCTCGTGTCTGAACTTCACCAGGCACCCAGGGGGCTTTGCAGATGAGACTTACAGCACGCCATTACCGTTTCCAAACCCTCTCTCTACTATCAAACTTCTTTTCTGGTCTCTTGCATTTCAGTCCTCTATATCCTTCATGTGAGCAGGGAAATGAATAGCCATCTTCTTTGAGGCTCTCACATAAATGACCTGATTCTTCACCTGGGCACATGAAGCTATTGTTTTGTTCTTAGACATTCGAAGCCTTGGCCAAAATGTAGACAAAGAGAGGCCCATTTAAAATCCTGTTACAAATAAATGATGCTCACATTAGTCCCAGCAACAGCATTTAAGGGCAAGGAGACCTTCAATCAGATAAATAAAAATACTAGTGGATGTAAGAAGCAGCCACTCAGCAACAACCTTGCAAAAAAATCAAAAATGCTAAGAAGGCATTCAGGAGGGAAACAGATGGGCTAAACAGCACGGGTGTGGACATAATTCAGGAAACAGGGCAGAAGTCACAGCTAAGATGTAAGAAATCAAAGGCTCAACACATATGCAGTGAGATATATACAATACCCAAGCCAGAACAAAAAATAATCAGGTTTATTTTCTGACAGGAGGATGCAGTTGTCAGGGGTACAGAGGCCATTGAACAAGAAGTGGCTCAGTTTGGCACTCTAAGAGGCAGTTTGGAAAAGTTTATAAGATCTTCGACTTTAGAGCCAGAGGAGAAAAATGGATTTTAATTTTTAATACATTTCTTAGCTGTTTGACTTTACACCAGTAATGAAGCTTCCCTTGGCCTCAGTTTCCTCATGTATATGCTTTGGGTCATTTATGGCACCTGGCTGAAGAGTCGTCCAGAGGATGAAATGAAGCACTTTTAATGCAACCGTCTTATTGAATTGATCCTATTGCATCAATAGGATGCAATTATGAAGCAATTTTCTTTTACTCAAACTGCCGCCGCTTCCCTCCCACACAGACAGCTTGTTCTTTCCTTTTGTTTGATGAAAATCTTAGGCAGTCTCACAGCTTCTCCAGGCCCCTTGAATCTCAAGAAGGAGCTCATTTTAGTCTTGAACTTTCGAGTTCAATGGAATAACCAAAACTTGTCTCTGTATTAGTTGTGAGCTTCTCACCTGCTTTGGCCTCAGAAGCCTCTGTGGATGGAGCCTTGCTGGGCTGCCACCGTCCCCTGCCTCTCTGTGCTGGTCACGGACCCCTCCCAGTCTAGCTGATGGGGACAGAGCATGTGATTGTGCACAGTGTTAAGTGGCCCTTGCCCTCTTGACCTGCACTGGTGCCCCTGGACTTGAAGGACACCCAAAGTTGACTCCTTCTCAGCTAGGCTACTTTTGCAATTGTTTTTAGGAATTCTCTGAGGCCCTCCAACTGCAGCTTGCTAGAAGCAGGCAAAGTTTCTCCTCCTCCTGGCAGCTATAATCCCTCTTCCTGAGCTTTGGATATTGGATGCGTCTCTCGTGCCCAGCCTCCTTGCACCACCACCACCCCTATTCCTCCCTCAGGCAGTCTTTTTCAAGAGGGCTCTGGCAGAATCTCTCAGTGGGTCCCATGGGGAAACTCACAGGCTCACATATCCTTGGCCACTGCCATCCCTGCTCCTAAGGTGTCTCTCTCCCTTCTCTTTCTGCTCTACCATGTCAGGGCTGACGTCTCACATGTAGGTTCTCAGGCATGTGTCACATACCCGGACCCTGTGTCTTCTAAATTCCAGGATACACATTTTAATCTCTGCATGCTTCCCTTGAAGCCCCTCTCAACTGGGGAAGAAGGGGCACGTAACCCACAAATAAACAAATCCTCTTTCAACTCTTCAGCCCCTCATCTTTAAGGACAAAACTACTCATACTGGTTTAACCTAGTGTAGGGTCTCTTAGCAGGTCCTGCCTAGGTGGTCCAGCCTCTAAAGAATGTGTGGCTCCCGCCAAGTATTAAGAACGTTCTAGTCTTTAGACCTCCATCAAAACTCAGTGACAACAGAAAGAGGGACTCAACTATCTTCCTGCTACATCCAGCATTACACCTGACACGTGCAGGTATGGACCGTCTGCACCCATACTCTCCTCCTTATCTTTACACCTGCGACCTTGGGTGAGTCATTTGACATCTGTAAGTCTGGGTTTAGACCTGGAATGGTAATGTCTTTCTTGCTAACTTTGTGGCTTTGTTATGAAGAATAAGAAACAAGATGGATGGGCCAGTGCTTTATACCCAAAAAGTCTATAGAGAAAAATGTAACTTATTATTAAGCTATAAGAGTAGCAGTTTCATCAGAAATAGTAACTCCTCATCTATTTTCCTTTATATCCTATACATATTCCAAACCTTGTAGGGGAACAACAGGGTTTCAATGGCCATCAACAAAAGGACATAGAAAAGGTAAATGTTACTCTTTATTTATACATCCTTTATTAAATCTGAGGCTTGACCAAGTAATGCATAGAATGCAGAGGAAGGAATGTTTATGGTTCCCACACCTCATATTTCACTTCATCTCACTTCCTCCCACAACCCAGAAGCCAAGAACATTTTTATTTAAGAATCAAAAATAAATGTTTTTTAAGGACCAAAGACTCTAAATTCATGCCAGGCAATGCCTGTCTTGCCCACCTTTCTATTGTCCTGGTCACAGCTCCAAGCTCAAGAAAGCAAGGTTAAGCCGGGTTTGGGGGAAGCAGGGCAAGGTGGCTATTGCCAAGTTGGGCATCGGACTCCAGAGCTCTGAAGGAAACCAAAATATTTTTCCCCACTATATATTGAGAATTGTTAAATTAAAGAGACTGGAAATGCAGGGAACACTCTGCCTCAGCCTCTTTTCACCCGATGACAGGACATGAATCCTTCCTTGCTGGAGCCCACTTGCTTATCCGCCCAGCAGGCACGGGAGGAATCTGGGAATAGGTTTTACTATCTTCCAACATTTTCCCTCCTTTTAAAAGACTAGACTGCTTTCTCCTTTGTCCTGTCACTATATAGGATTTATGGCTTTTTGTTGAAATACTATTTAAGCAAGGCCCCTAAGCCACTGCCTTGAGAGAGAAATACTTTTAAACTGAGTGAGGCCTCTCCCACATGATGTGTACAGCATACGCTAATAAGCTTCTGCTTATTTTTCTTTTGTTAATTTGACTTTTGTTTGCAGGACAGTGTCTCAACAAAGGACCTAAAAAGAGAAAGAAAAGAAATAATGTTTTCTCCCCTGTAGCCCCATCTGTATGCTGGTGATGACCAGTGAGAATACCTGATACAAAGGGCAAGAGGGTCAGGTGGAAACTGGGGACACCATCAGACTGTCCCTGAGATCTGGGCCATGGGGCAAAAGGAAAACCTAAGCAGAGAGAAACAGCAATGCCAAGAGACTGTGTGCATGTGTGTATCGTGTGAGACAGAGAAAGTAGAGTGGGGAGAGGGACGTCTTGCTTTAGAGCTATTGGTTCCTGTAAGTTGCCTCATTCCATATCTGGGCAGTTGTAACTTTAAAATAAATCTCCAATTTTCAGGCTATCCTTATTATTAATATTTTCTGTCCATTGCCTAGAAAAAGAAGGAAGGAAATGGCACTGCCATGCTAAGCTCATTTGTTTTCACCACCTTGCAAAATGGAGAATCTTCTAGAACACTTTCCAATGTAGATTTATGGATCTTCTTAGGCGTTCTCTATTGGAAAAGCTGTTCTGAAACTAGCCCAACCTTAGGGGGCAGAATGTGACACAAACCCAGTCTTCTCATCACATGCACATCCATCCTTGTCAAATCACCAGCTCTTCAGTCCCGGAGGCCACCTTCTAAGGCTGAACTGTCTTCAGCTAGCTTCAAAGCTTCTGACATTATAGGACACAATTTGGGGGTCTTAGGAGTTGAGCCCCTGCCTCATGCTGACTGAGCAGACACCCAAGTAGCCAGGCAGTGACTTACTTACTAACATGCAAGCAGGAATTACTTATGCAACGAATATTCATTTTATAACTGGGTTGCACAAATATTATGAGAATATTAATAGCATATCTTATTTACTCACATCTCCACTACCTTAAGACAAGTACTTGAAATCAAAGACCTGGGTTCAAACTCTCACTCTTCCACTCCCAAGCTATGTGACTTTGAGTAAGTCACTTAACCTCTAGGAGTTTCTTTAGCCTCTTCTGTAAAATAGAGGTAATAATAACTACATCCCAGGGTTATTGTGGAGGTGAAGGAGACATCTAGCAAGATGCTGCTGCAGCAGCTACAACAGCATTGTAACCACAGTAACGATTTCCTAAGCACTTGCTATGTGCTAGGCACCGTGTCAAGTGCTTTACTTGCTTTATCTCATGGAAGTTCCCCAATAATCTTATGCAGGAGGTACAATTTGCTGACGCACATAGTGGCTAAGTCACCTGCCTAAGTAACTAGCACAGCTAAGGAGGGGTGGTGCTGAGAAAATGCTCCTCCCCTTGAGTTTTTCGTGTTTCACTGTGACAAAGATTCCAGATTTAAACCAAAGATATTAACAGCAACGACTTACCGGGGGTTCATCGGTTCCATGTCGCCAATATGTTGAGTTGCATAGATTTTTTATTTTCTCAGGATCCTCTATATCATAATCTTTGGGAAAACCTTCTCGTTCACGGTGCCTTAAGAAAAAATTAGGAGTCCATTAAGGGATAAAGCTTATTTATCATGTATTTAATTAGATAATTAAATTTTTTTAATTATCTATTGAAAATTTACTATATGTGTGCATTATTTTAATTATCAATTTACTGGATTTGTGACATATATTTTCATCTCTTTTCGAGTAATTCTCAGGCTATTTCCTAAAACCAACTTAGCACGTTATAAAACTAATAATGTCACAAAAACAATACTTATCCAACACAGTAATTATTCACTGACTCCAGTGAACTGAATCTTATTAAGTAATGTAGATTAGTTACCGATAGTAAATTCTAAAATAAGACATGGTAATATCTTAGAAAGGCAACTTGCCACTTTGGAAATTCTTTCTACCATGAATTTTAATTACAATTTTTTTTTTTTCAAAATGAGGCAGCAATGTATTTGCTCATATTGATTTATAACCTGTGCTTCCTGCTTCTAAAGAGGGAACAAAGGAAGCTGACAATTAAACACGAGCTAGAAAAAAAAAAGTTCTAAAAAATGTAGGTGGAAGAGAGAAAAAATATTCCAAATATCTTGGCTAACAGGGTGGGTAGGAATAATAAGAAAGGAGGAATTTGGGGATAGAGGAGGAAAAAGGAGGTGCCATGGCTGGCAACAGAAGTAGCTGTTTTTATAGTGTTTTCTTGGGTGAAATAAAGGAAGCTGAGGCCAAATACCCCTTAGAAGGGGGTCTTGCTTTAAGGATACAGGGCTAGGATTGTTTAAGGGATAGTTACATACCCAGGAATTCATCTATCCATAGGTTTGTTCCTTCAGCAAATATTTTTAAGTACCTACAACATGCCAGGTATTTTGCTGGGTGCAGGGGATGCAACAGCGGGCAAGTCTGATGGAGCCCCTTGGTTGCTTACAGTCTGGACAGAGAGACAGACAATTAAATAAGAAAAATCTACAGTGTGGTGAGTGTGAGTACAGGACTGCAGAAGCGGGACAGCTTCCCTTAACCTGATGGGGCACCCAGCACCCAAGTCATGAGGCCCTTTAAGACCTGACCCCTACCTGGCCCTGGGTCCAGTGGGGGCTCAGCCCTGCCCCGCATTTCTAGATCAGCTTTGCCTCCCCACCTCTGAGCGTGAGAGCAGAGCTCCGTAGTAGCACCCAGCAGCCGCGGAGCCCAGGATGGGGTGGCAGGCAGAGCACCGCACATGAGCCCTCTTCTCTCCTCAATCTGAGCATCAAGTTGCAAAACACGTAAGTGCTTTTTGGTAACCTGCAAGCATTTTATGAGAGCCTGACCGGAAGCTCTCACCTAAGTCCTTAGGGGGGGATATTGAACAACATCAAGAACCAGGAGTGGTAGAGTTAACACAGCCCGAAGTTTGAGTCATTGCTCAGCCTGGTCCTGCTGTGTAACCTTGAACAAGTCACTTAACCTTTCTTTGCTTCCATTTTCACATGGATAAAATGACAACAGAAATAACAGCAATACATTTTAAGATTTTAATAAGAATTAAAATGAAAAAATAAAGGCAGATGATCCTTCATATACTATAAAGCACCATAAATGTCTTTGTATAGTGAATATTAATTGGGCTTCAAAATCTGGTATACCACAATTGCAACCTTATTTTTCTGTAATTGAACTTAATTTCTCTTTCAAGCTCTCATTTTGCCAGGTGGAAAAGCCTGGATCTTGGTCAATTCTGGATTTTTTCGAGCTCTCAGGGGTTTGTGTGGTGCCACGGTGCTGAGAATCCATCTCTGTTATCATCGTTTCTCCTGCTTGCGTCTGCAGAAACATCCTCATTCCCCGGTGGTCTTCCATTATGGGTTCATCCAGGTCTCTAGCCTCCTGGTTTTGCCACACAGACTCCTAGGGGGACTGACATTTTGCCACAAGGGTGCCACTCTGTAGCCCACCCGAAACCTCCTCATGTCCCTTTCCACCCAAGGTTCCTGGAAACCCAGACACCATCCCTGGATTACCTCCCTGACCCACCAAGCAGAAAGTGTTTCATCTCCCCAGCACACTGGACTTGGGGACACAGGGAGCCCCACCCTTCAACAGTTCCACTGACACTACCCTAGGAATGGGAGGGAAGGGAAGAGGCAATGACTCCGGTATTTCCAAAACCTTAATTCAAATTCGGGATCCCACACCAACCCTAATATTCTCAGCTTCTCTTCTGGCCTTCTCCTTTCCCTGTCCATGAATTCCTCCTTTACTATGGGACAGGGTGGCCTGGCTATTCGTCTAAATCTATAGGGTTCGTGCTAAAACCCAAGTTTTTGAACTCCAAATCCAAACACTTGGTTCTTTTGTTGCCTGCTCGGTCATTCTTCCCCAAGGCAGTAAAACCACAGTACCTCCCTATAAGCATGCAAGTGAGGGAAAAAGTACCAGTTAATATTTCAATGTGTGAGCCCCCCAGCGCACACCTCTTTATTAGACACTGAAGAAGGCACAGTGCCCAGGGCACACAATGCTTCTAGGGGCTCACAAGAATATTTTAATTATTTTAAAATCAGAAAAAATATATAATCCGGTTTGGATTATACCTGTCTTTATACCATCACAGTCATGAATTATCATTTTTAACTTTTTTTTTAAATGGAGGAAGGGGTCCATGGAGGTAAAGATACTTAGGGCCCCATGAAGGTCAGCATGTGGTCCTGATTACCCCACCATGTATTTTAAATAAGTTTTATGATAACTAGATTCATACAAAAGATGCAGATATGTTCCTTTTCTTGTAGCAACCTTAGATAGCAGCCAAAAGCCTAGCATTAAAAACATGAATCAGTAAGGAAGGTGTTTCTTTGTGAAACTGAGCTAATGGAATTTGTTTGTTTGTTTTTTGAGCTAATGTAATTGACAATTCCTCATGCCTGTCGTCTGCCCACAGATGGCGTGCCCTTAGCCTACTAGGCTCTGACAGATTCACAGCCCCAAAACATCTGCTCCTACTTCTAAGAGGTTGCCAGGCTAGCAGAGAGAAATACATATGTTTAAAAATTATAAAATGTATAAAGTATACTATGTGAAATATAGTTAAAGATATCATACAAAATAAATTATAAAATTTGTTTAGTAAATATATAAAATACATATTTACTATATATAAAATATACTAAAATAATTAGGGCATTGTAAAGGAAATAGGAGGGCAAATTAATTTTCTGAGTTTATTATATCATGTCAGCTGGTTGGTCTGTGCTTCAGTTTCCCTGAGATGAACTGAGAATCACACACTGAGGATATAAATGAACCAATGGATTAAGAGTCTCAAGTGAAAAGTGACATATAAATGCAAGCTATTGTTATGTGTAATGATACTGTTTCTATATACAATATGCCATAGTTGGGTATTTTTAAACACTTTGTCAAGACTAATTAAGCCTTATAGTATCTTTGTGATACCAAAAAATATATATATAAATAATCAAGGTATAATAATATATATACAGTTTATATATCCTCACTTTCCTTACTACCTGCATTTATTTACAGTCACCAAACAATTTGCCATGATTTGTCATTTATTGCAATGAAAAATTCTTTACGAGAAAAGGAATAAATATAATAAAACAAAATTTAGAATGTCTCTAGAGCAGTAACTTTCCAACTCTTTGAGCACAGCCTCCAGTAAGAAAATTGTTACATCTTATTCCAGAATTTCTATATGTATTTCCATCCATAAAATCGAAACCAAAATTTGGCAAAACAATATTAACCCTCATGTGAATTTGGATACTTTTTATTCTCTTACATTTTATTTTTTAAAATGTGGTTATCAATCCACTAGATTGAGTTCACAAAGCATTCATGAGTTGAGATCGCAGTTTAAAAAATATTGCTTTAGACCAGTGGTTATCAATCTGGTTGGAGGAGAGGGTCAATTTGTGTCCCCAACCTCCACCCCCACAGACAATGCAGACATTTGGTAGTGTCTGGAGACATTTTTGGTTATTACTACTGGGGAGGAGAGTGCCACTGGCATCTAGCGGGTAGAGGCCAGGGTAGAGGCTGCTAAACATTCTACAATGTGCAGGACAGGCCCCCACCGCAAAGAAATATCCTGCCCACAATGTCAATAGGGCTGAGGTTGAGAAAGTTCTACAGAACAGCTGCATCCCAGACTCTTAGATCAGTGGTTCCCAAACCTAAGTGTTTCCTGGAGCAGTTGAACTTTCCCCCAAAATGGGTGGGACCAACTTAAAGCTGTCAACTTTTTGTTTTGACAAGAACATACAAAATAAAATAATTTCCTATTCCCTTTAATAAGAAGACCTCTAATACCAAAAATCAGTAAAAAAAAAAAACTCATAGTCCTTCAAACTGAATATTTAGCGATATGAAAAATTTGCTAGATTGTCTTTACAGTTTGTATATCACTTCAGATTAGTAAAAATGTCATCCTTGATCACCACTGGTCTAGTCTACAGCCTGTTTTTTGCTGATATGAATTCGCCCAGACATGAATTTGACAGGAGCTGGTCAGCAGTCAAGTTCAAGGCCAGAGACACTTCGGTGTAAGTATTCCGTGCTGCAGACTGAAGGAGGAGCTGTGCCTTTGAGGCCAGGTGTACAAGCACAGGCTGACATTCTTGCTGGGTGGAGGGCCTACAGGGCTTCCTGCCAGCAGCACCAGAACTTTCCTTGAGAGGCAGACTTGCTTCTGCTGAGGATCTTGCTCTGTTAAGCCTGGAGCTGAATGCTATGGCTGTTTCTTTCTATGAGAAATCCTCGAGTGACACGTCCTTAATTATAAGTAGATGAAACTTGTTTTCTCTACCCTCTGTGATAAAAATAGTATGATAATTGTTAAACAAAGTTTATGGCAGGCCACTGTTTTGGATTTAACCTCCTGCATTAGGCTCCAGCAGACCAGACCACCCAGAATGGAGTCACTTGTGCTAAGTGCTACGTAATCACACTGAACTTTGAAACAGAGCAGTTTAAAAAAACAAAAACAAACAAAAAAAACCAGGAGATTACAGTCTACCTTGGTCAGAGAGCGTAATAAGGAAATCCCCTCTGTTCTGATCCTTTAAGGAAATAAGGAGAGTAACTTTGAAATGACCAATCGCTTTTCTGTCCATAGAGCCAACCTCCTTTGCTCAGCTCAATGGAACACTCACTCTATTTCATAGAATGAGGTGTTGCCAGATTCTAGAATCACAAATAAAAGCCAACTAGATTTTAAACTAAATTTGTTGTAATTTGTCTTTTGACACTATGAATAGAATTAGGAATGGGGAGAGGGCGGACAGGATAGAATTCGAGCTGCAAACTGTATAAAAAGGAGCTTGGATCTGTGACCTTGTCAAAAATGCTACTTGGAATGACTTAAAGAGGGTTAAGGTCAACAAAGTCCTGCACCAGCAGGACAAAGGCCAGCACAAGCAGGTCCCATTCTGGACAAATGCCCGGCTTATCCATTTGGTATACAGCTTCTGGCCACCAAACCCTACAATCACCTCAACCGTCTAGATCCTCCTGTTCTTCCTATCCTAGTGTATTCCCAAGCCATGCCTTGTCAAGGGGACCTGCTGAATCTGTTTCTGGGCCTTTTGAGAGCTTGAGGTTCTCTCCAAAGGGGTTGGGTGGTTCCACATAGAATCGGATCTGTGAGCCTCCCTCGAGTAAACACATACAATTCCCCAAGTGAGTTGCAGGACTGAACTGCAGGCTCAGGCTGTCCCAGGCCAGGGGGACACAGCTCCCTGTTAAGGGAGAACAGGATGGGGTTAAGTCATAGGATCCTTCTCACAGGAAAGGAGATCTGGTTACACTGCAGGGTTTCTGTGATGGTGCTTTTATATGGGGGAAGCAAAGTGAGAGGCTGCAAAGAAACCAGTATCTTTATCACTGGCCCACCGTTCACATAGTTTTATAATTATCCATTAATGTATCTGCCTTCCCCTTAGACCGAGAGCTTCTTAGACACAGGGATTATTTTTTATTCATCTTTGTGATCTCAGTGCCTAGCATAGTCTGACACATTGTAAATGCTTATTAAATCCTAAATGATTGATTGATTAAATGAATGTTCTTACATTTTGTTACTGTCACCTTAATATAAATGCTGAAAGCAAAAGCTTTCAAACGTGTCCATAAAAATGAAGAGTATCCCAGCTCAGTCGGCAAAAGCACACGTAAAGAGGGAGTGATTATGCATATAGAGATGCTAGTTCTTTGCAATACTAACTTCTCTCCAGAGGAATTATAAATCTACTTGCTGAATGGGAAACTCTCAACATACATATGCATAACACTGATTGCAAAGGGGGTTGAATCTGAGCAATATCTGACATGAGAACAATGAAAGTCTGAGATGAATTCTAGCTTCTGGTTACTTGACAAGAGACATTTTCTTCGCAGATTTGAAAGATGGTTCAAATGTTTAGTTAAGATTCCAGATGGCAGAATATATTAATTTTAAATTTTAGAATTATTAACGTAGTTCACAACTACACTGTCAGCTATTGTATTTTCTGTTATGAATCTAGCCCAAATGAGAAGAGAAAGTTACCTTTTCTATTAGGTTTTATAATCATCCGCTATCTGGGACTTTAACAGAAAATTACCCTTGAGAGGCAGCTATAGTCCCTAACACATTAGAAGCATAAAACCAACAGAACCAAAAACTGCAAAGAGATATCTGACAATCCTCTTTAAATATTTCATGGGCAAATGATTTACATACCAAGGTAGTGTTGTTTAGTGGCATATCCATCAAACTGACAAATGAAGACTTTTAGATGTATTTGCAGAATTATAAAGAAAATCTTAAGCTCTTGGGGAAAAGGGTGACATTTCAGACTTATGAAGAGGGACTTTGTTTTTCAAAGTGTCTCATAGTGTATGTGATTTGTGCATGTATAACCATGAAACCACAGAATTTGAGGCTGAACTGTACTCAAAAGAAAACCATTTGATGGAGACAGCTAAGTGAAATAATTTTCTTCATTCAGCATATATTGAGTGGCATGTAAATAAGACCAATCTTTATTATGACTTTTCTTCACAGAAAATCTTGAAAAACAGGAGGCCCTATGGAGAATATTGGAAGGATACAAAAAGGAATATAGCAGTCAGAGGCGTTGTCTATCTTAAACAGTTTAAATGTTAAACAAATGTTGTTAGTCTGATAACTGCTAAACACATGACTCTGAAAACAGCTGAAGACATATACATTAAATAGGGTGATCCTGTAATTGATTATCCCACCTGGGACACTTTTAGAGTGAAATAAAGAGCTAAGTACTTTATTTAAACAGAACTGTCATGGTTAAACCAAGATGAGGACATTCTGTTACCCTATGTTTAGAAAACTGGATCTCAGTTATCTTCAAATCCTATGATACTTCTTAGGGTTTCTTTGATCCTCCTCTCCAGAAACAGCTTGTATTGGCTGGCTAAAGATACTCTGAGTGGTGGACAAAAGAGAGGGAGTTTTTTAAGTGTATTATACATTAGCAATTACTATAGTCCAAAAAACACCTTGACAATCTATCTGGCATGGAATGGCATGGAGATCGGTCTGCCTTCCTCCAAAATGAAAAGCAAACAGACACCTGATTTTCTGTGTAAGTTCCTATCTCTATAGTCTTAATATTACTGGCTTAAATGATTTGAATTAATTACTTAGAATAACATCAACAGATTATATTATGTGGGTTTAAGGCCCATTTTAATGCACACTTCCATGATTCCATGAGCTACGCATACTGAGTAGATAATACAAGGTTCTTTGGTTTCAGAACAATTTGTTTCATTTACATTAGAAACAATAATAAGGTTTTCTTCATGAATAGAATCTAGAATTAAAACAGACTTCCATTCTAAACATAGCTACACAAATGCACATTTTTCCCTTTTCTTTCTAGAAATCATTCAAAAGCAGCAAAGGACATGAAAAAATTAAGAGCAAAAAAATGTAAAAATTAAAAGCAAACTAAATTTTTGGCAAAACCAGAAGTTATAATCCCTAGATTATATCATGTACAAGGGCGACCAAAAGCGGCCAAGATCCAGTGGAGGCCAAGTGGGGAAGAAGCACACACAAGAGGCTATGGCAAGAAGGTTCAGTGCTGAGGTTGCCCAGAGGTGGGACCTCTCAGAGTACCAACCAAATTACATTTCCTATAGTTGTGCAGATAAACTTTGTCACTGAAAACAAAATAAAATGTTAGATAAAACTTCTTTTAAAAATGACAATACATTAAAAGTATTTAAGAACTGAAAATCCAGTGGAGAGTTTCCAGGCCAATTTTTGGGTAAAAGCCTAGAGCCAGAGGGGTAAGCAAAATTTCAAAATACCAAACCTGCGAATGCCCTCAGGGTGTTTGCCAATATTGTACATGGGCAATGGCTTTGGACTAAAGGTTCAATGACTTCAGGGATAGAGGGACAAAAGTCTAGCCCCAAAGCCCATCTTAGGATGGGTGTGGTAGACATTGTGCTCAGAACTTCTTCCTTCCTGGGAATACAGGAGGTTAAAATGCCCAGCCCTTGCAGTTAGTTCTGACCAATAAAATAAATACAAGCAGAAATAATATGTATCACTTCTGGGCTAAAACAGCGAAAGCTCTTGTACAATTATCAATTCTCTCTTCCCCTGCCAAAGCAAGGCATGACTTTCCAAAGGATCAAGCCCCAATCAGCCTGAATCCCGGAATATCTATGTGGAGGGAGGAGCGCCCACTCCCCACCAGAAACCTATAGCAGACTTTGTGTGAGCAGGAAATAAATCTTTGTGTGATAAGCCACTGTGATTTGGGGGCCATTTGATATCACAGATTAAGCCTAGCCTAGTCTAACACAGAAATTAGTATCAGAAGTGGGGTGGGTGCTGTTGTAACAAAAATCTAAAATATATGGCATTGGCTAAAAGCCAGTCAGAATAGGAAACTGGAAAAGCCAAACATTTAATAGGCACAGTAAATGAGGCATCAAATCATGTACCTAGTGAGACTGGAAAAGAGATTGGAAAACAGTTTGTTAGTTCTGTGTGTGAATCGATATTGGCTATTTTTGCCAGGGTATTTAAAAAAGAGAATGAGATGAATTCAGGAAATAATTGGCTGATTTGCAAGAAGAAATTAAAGGGAAATGAGAAATTCCAGAAATTTGAAGACTTGAAATGTTAGAAGAGCCGACAACTTTTAGATACTAAACAGTAAGATAGAAAACTGAGAAAAACCTTTTTTGAGACAAAGGTGTATTAAAGCTTAGCTTTGCAACAAAATCCATCCTATTGTCAAACTCTCCCGGTAAATTAGATTGCATTAAAACAGTCAAAAGACAAGATTACAACAAATTGAAAGACTTAATTGGCTTTTATTTGCAATTCTAGAATCAGGCAACACCTCACTCTAGGAAATAGAATGAGCTGAGCAGAGGAGCTTGGCTTCATAAGCAGAAAAGGGCTGAAAAAAAAAAAAGCAGAAACTGAAAACAAACAGTGGATTGGTCATTTCAAAAGTTCCTTTCCTTACAGGGTTAAAACAGAGGGAACTTCCTTAATACACTGATTCAGGTTGACTGGAATCTCCTGTTTTTTTTTTAAAAAAAAAAAAAAAATTGGCCTGTTTCAAAGTTCAGTGGCACTTAGCACAAGCTACTCCATTCTGGGTGGTTTGGTTTGCTGGGGCCTAGTGCAGCAGGCTCGTCCAAAACAATGGCCTCTCATAAACTTTGTTTAACTGAGCAAATTTCTGATGAAGAAAATGGCCAAACAGAAAAGCCCAGGGTTTCTGATTTCTGTAACCACAGCAGTCTCAAAGTGACATTCAAGGTGTTTTAAGGAGAAAAAGTAAAGAAATATAGCAAATCTGAGAATTTTGTCTAGAAGGAATTGAGTGTGAGGTTACTAGCAGTAGGAACTAATTGGATTCAAACAAATAAGAAACTTGGTTTTTGAAAATTATACTTCCAAATAAGCCAGGAATCTGCATTTTTAAATCCTTCAACTGTTCAATATTGAAAGTATCCTTTAGTTCCCAAACGTCTGGGAACAGGAACTGAACCAACTGAGCTGAACACAGAAGGACATGGGCTCCAACACCACAGCAGGTGCAGCCAAGGAGAATAATGGGAAAGAAAAGATCACACACAGGGCAGAGCTGAGGACCACAGAGAGCAATGGGAAAGGGAAGTTGCTCCCAGCAGGCAGAATCAGGGCCCAATTAAAGAATATTCCTGACACCAGGGTAGGGCTCCCTACCAATGTTTGCTTGTCAGGATTTAAGAATGACTGTGGCAACATGACAGCTCTGTCACTACCACCCTTCTTCTTTCAGAGCAGGTGTGCTCATTACAGTCATCCTGTCCCTCTCCCACCACTGTGTAATTGACCCTTGAACAGCACGATTTGAACTGTGCGGGTCCACTTATATGTGGATTTTTTCAATAAAATTACACCGAGTGTACCTGTCTTTCCTGCCTCCCCTTCCACCTCCTCCACCTCTCCTGCTTCTGCCACTGAGACAGCAAGACCAACCCCTCTTCTTCCTCCTCCTCCTCCTCCTCAGCCTCCTCATCACAGAGACAATGCATGTGAAGACCTTTATGATGATCCACTTCCACTTAATGAATAAGAAATACATTTTCTTTCTTATGATTTTCTTAATTTTCTTTTCTCTAGATTACTTCATTGTGAGAATACAGTATACAATATGCATATACAAAATACATGTTAATTGAGTGTTATCAGTAAGACTTCTGATCAACAGTAGGCTATTACTAGTTAAGTTTGGGGGGGGAGTTGAAAGTTATATGTGGAGTTTTGACTATGCAGGGGGCCGGCAATCCAACCACTACGTTGTTCAAGGATCAACTGTATATTGGGTATGTGGGGAGGGACAAATATTTTGTCTTTTTGCTTTATAGGAACCACAGTTAGACTTGGTAGAGAAACTACGGGGCATAACATGAGCAGATCCTGGACTTTTAATCTGTTACTAGATAGAATTTGGTCATTTTCCTTGGGAAGTGGGTGAACATAGACTGCATGTAGAAAGAAGAGTGAAAGCAATATTTAATGACCTGCCTAAAGAATACAACTTCAAATGTGCATTAGATTTTCATAAAAATTAAAAAAAATACTTGATATATTGGAAAATATAAATGATAGTCTCTGACCACCATGCACTAAAACTGGAAATTAATAACATCTTTTAAAAGATCCTTTTTCAATCTAGAAATATTTAAACACTTTATCAAACAACTCTTGAGAAAGATCAGTGCAAACTTAAATTGCTGAATTTCTCAAAAATACAGTCAAATGAAAACATACCACTTATAAGAATCCATAGGATATAGTTAAAGCAGTACATAGGGAAACCTTTAAAGCTTTAAGTACTTATATCACTAAACATGAAACAAGGAAAACAAACAAATGAAATATCTAATTCAAAAACATAGAAAAAGAACAAGCAAACCAAAAGAAATCAGAATCGTAGAATAATTCAAGATAAAAGCAGAATTAATTGAGTTAGAAAACAGAAAAAGAGTAGAACCAAGAAATAAATGAGTAAGTAAACAAAATAGACAAACTCCTACCTAACAAATCAAGAAAAAGGGCAGGGAGATACAAACAAAATAGAGGGATGTAATACAATGCAATTTATTAAGCAACAAAAAGAAATGAAATACTGATAAAAGCTACAACACAGATGAACCCTGAAAACATTATGTAACTCACAAAGAACCATACATTATATGATTCCATTTATGTGAAATGTCCAGAATAGGCAAATCTACAGAGACAGAAAATTGATTAGTGGTTGCCTAGGGCTCATGGGCTGCAGGTTGGGAGAAGTTTGGGAGTAAGAGCCAAGGGAGCAGGATTTATTTTGGGGGGTAATAAAACATTCTATAATTGGTTGTGGTGATGGATGCACAACTCTGTGAATACTAAAAGTCATTGAATTATGAACACTTTAAAAGGATGATTTCTATGGCATGTGATTATATCTTAGTAAAGTTGTTAAAAAAAGGATATAACCATCAAAATAGGAGAAAAAATTTTAAATGATTAAAGACTACTTTCCATAACTCTATGCAAATATATTTGGAAAGATAGATGACTTATATAACTTTCTAAGAAAAACTATCTCCCAAAATTGCCCCCAGTAGTGGCAAGAAGTCTAAACAGACAATTTCTAGGGAAGAAATAGAGAAAGTTGTCAAAGAGCAAAGAGTTATCCCTCAAGTTATCCCTACTAGGCCCAGATGGTTTTATAGTGAGAAAAAACATTCTTATTTCTGCCTGAATGTCTAGTAGGATATTTGACATGCCTTGTCCTGCTCATCTGTCAGAGCTACACAGGCAGGTGCTGGGGCAGAGTAAGACCTGTCACACTGCATTCACCACACTGGCTTTGACATAAGTAGAACCACCCAGAGGTAGCCTTTCCAAATTACTTACATTTATTATAAGATTGTTTGACATTTAAAGAAAAATCTCAAATAAAAACTCATGCAATCTATCCAGACTAAACTTTTTTAATAATTCAGACAAAACATACTTGCTTGTTTGAGGTCTGGGTGGGAGGTCACAGCATCCTCACCTCTAGGAGACTGCCTGTGATGGCTCACTGGTTGCTTTATGGGCATGCAGCCCTACAGAGAGAGCAGGTGCCACTAAGTTCTGAAAGCTCAGGATCCTTGTATAATAATGAGTAGGGAATGCCCTTTCTGTGACTGGATTTATTAGGGGTGTCACTGTCCACATCTTTCTATGAATGGCCATATGCAACCTAGCTAACCTTAATATATTCACACTAGACACGTTAGCTCTGCTGTTCTCACCCATCTGGCTGTAGGTTTATGGATATGTCAATTAGGCATCATATAGATAGATGGATAAATGCTGTTAAGATATTATGGCCACCCTTAGGACTGAGTCACAATTATTACAATCACACATCCTACATTATGAGATACCAGCCATTATACAATAAAAAATGCTGCCCTTAGTTGAAAACTAGTGTCCCATATTTAAGTTCACCTTGTGAATCCTAGAGGCTAAGTGAACCTCCTCTTGAAAATTTTCCTGGTCCAATAGGCCTAAGCTAAATGTTCCTTCTGGATGCTTCCAGAGTATGCTGCTTACCCCTAATCATAGTACACATCATGTATTGTAATTGCCCGGTAGTCCTGCCCACTCCTCTCACAGTAACCTCTGACCTCCGAAAGGCAAGGAGGATGTCTTCGTCACTGTCAAACACCCCGCCCAGCAGAGTGCCTGCAACATAGCAATCACTCAATAAATATATTTTTAATGAATGCCATTCAAAAAAGAGCTCCTTACCTAGAAAGAAGATAAGGGGGAAAAAAGAGATTTTTTTAAAGCTTATTTAATGCTTCTGTTTCCTTGCTGAGCAATTCAGAATTTTTTCCAAGTGTTTAAAAAACTGTGACAAGTCATTTAGTCATATATTTTAATTCCAAAATACTCTTCCTATCATTTTCTATAAAAGGAAGCTAAATTCTTTGCAATGAAATTTACTTTGCAATAAAAATGGCATTATGTTAATTCTTCCATTTCATTGAACCTGGAACAATCTGATTGGAGATCTAATAGCTTACAAAAAAATATCATCATGTTTCTGCCAATTAATTATCTTTGTTAATGCATCACAACTTAGTTAAATCAAAATAAAGAAAATACAGCCTGTAATCCTAGCATTCTGGGAGGCTGAGGTGGGAGGATTGCTTGAGGTTTGAGTTCAAGATCAGCCTGAGCAACAGTGAGACCTCATTTTTATGAAAAATAGAAAAAATTAGCCAGGCTTGGTGGTGCACACCTGTAGTCCAAACTACTTGGGAGGCTGAGACAGGAGGATCACTTGAGCTGAGAAGTTTGAGGTTGTAGTGAGCTATAATGACACTATTGCACTCTACCTGGGGCGACAGAGCAACACCCTGTCTCAACAAAACAAAACAAAACAAAAAACCCCATAGTGTGACTAATAACAATTAAAATATAATAATTGTATTTCCAAATGAGATAAAGGAAACAGTAAAGATTAGTGTCCATCAAAAACAATAACATGGTACTCAAATTTATTCATAACTAACTTTTTCAAAACACCACAAAGATATGTACACCTAATTTCTACATAAGATTTCTGTTTTTTCTGCCCATCTAAGGTCAATTTTTAAAAACTTCATTAGGTAGGTGCAGGTTGGCAGGAGAGGGGGAGTTTAAAGTCAAAAATAACAGCAAATGCAGGAAATCTCCAATGTATTAATGAGTTATGTTCTAAATTTTTGCTATAAAACTGGGTGTTCAGGATTTGGAATTCCTTATCCACTGCATTAGCTCTCTCCAAGACTGCCAGCCAGCACTCTTTTCTCCTGGGAATGTTTACCTTGCTCCATGGCTCTTGGAGAGCTGCCATGTTTCTGTTTGACTTTGCCCAGTCAGATGGCCCCAAACAGATACTTGGCCCCAAGGATAGACATCTGACCTGGAATGTTTTAATTCAGAACTGGAAATACCTTAAAGTCAACCTTTCTTTGTGGGATGAAGATGTAAGGTATAATTCCAGAAGTGCAGCTACAGTTTCCCATAGTCTTCCATGATAAGATGAAGCAAACCCACAAAGAGGAGAGAAGAGAAAAGAAGCAAGACCTGGTACCATTTGCATCCCTTGTTCCAGCTGTTCCTAAGGTCCAGCTCTACCCCTGCCCTTCTTATCTGGTAATCAACCACCCAGCAATATCATGAGTTAATTCATTTTGTTTGCTTAGGCTACGGCAAGCTGGGTGTCTGTTACTTGCAACCAAAAGAGTTCTTTCTGACCAGTACACACAGAAAATGGTACCAATGGGGATGGGTTCCCAGGGAAACTCAGAGAAGTTTATCTAACAACACTAGTCCTAGTGCCATGAAAACTCTGAACCCTCAGTTTGTGTATCTCGGTGTGAAGCTCTTCTTATCAAAATATCACTAAGTCCCACATTCTTCTAACTTCTCCCTAAACCCCAACATGCTTACCTAGAACGAGATTGCCAGTGAGGTGAAAGAAAGAAAGCTGGGTGAAAAAGTACTTGAGACTATCTGTGAAAGGAAAGACTACAGCAGCATTACAACAAGGAGGGGCCTCTGGTGGCTCCCATGGCCCAATCAGGAGAGGTTCAGAAGGGTAGGGGGTTGGTTTGAGGCAGAGTACTGGTATACAGCAATGATCTTTCCTAATCCAGTGTGCCCACGTGGGGAGATGCCTGCTCTGTGTATTCTGCCTTACCAGGGGGCATCTTGCACCCAAAACTGTTTTATTTTTGTAAATGCCAGTGGAGCAAACCTTTAACGAAAGGTCATGGCACAACAATTCTATAACCATTGGTTTTCAGAAAAAGCACTTGATTAAAATTTCATAAAAGAGAATAGCAATGAAAGGAAAATGTAGTTAAGGCAAAAGGAGGAGGGTCTCCTGGACTTTGTCTTGAAAAAATAGAAAATAAGGTGCTTCCCCCTCAGAACTACTACATTCAAAAGCATTTGTAGGTACTGTGCGTATGTTGAGGAATAAGAACGTAGGACTAGATTAAAAATAACCGTGGCGTAGGATCTACCATTATAGAACACAGACAAGAATGAAAGGGTGGTTAAACCAAATGAATGTGAATAGCATCGTCCTTTTTACCCAACATAAACTAGCAATTAAAAAGATATTTTTAAAAGACTCATAATAAACCATGAAGGGTGACTCAGACTCAGAAAGAGACACAGTATATTGTGTCTAAATTCTGATCATTTAGAGAATATTTGCTTCAGAGAGAAAGCTGTAGAAAATGATATCAAAATTTTTATGCAATTTTACTTTATTCTTATTATGACAATAGTTTATTACGTAAAATGTAGAATTAGCAAAGAGGGAAAAAAAGGATAAATAATTCACCCAGTAATAAATATTTTGTATTGCATGGTGACTATCTTTTCAGTCTCTTTTCCACAAATATAGACACATATTTTTAACCAGAGGGAATTCCAGTGCATGCTGCTTTTTTAAAAGCTTAATATAATAAGATTATATTTTCAAATATTAATCTTTGTACTTTTTTGTCCTGAACCCCCTTTAAAATAACCTAATAACTTTTGCTCTGATAAATCAGAGACGTGCACATTTCCCCTGGGAAGAATGAGGACTGTTTCAGCAGAAATCTGAAGAAAAACAAAGCATTGCTGATTAACTTCTGACTGACAAAATGAAATCTTTGAGTCCCGAGTGAGACATCTTTCTCAAAACCAGGCATTGTTGGAAAATAAGTGGTCTTCTAAATTCCTTACGCTTCTATCAACAATGAGAACCAGAAGATCCCAAAGACACCACAGGGAGGGTGACTTTATAATTTATCTTCCAAAGAAGGGCACTTTAGAAAGCGAAAGAGGGGCTTTTGGTATCAGGCCAATAGGAATAAACTGTCCCAGGCAAACCAGGGCATACACTCATCTACATGGCATGTAGATGGAAGCTGGCTCGAGTGTCACTGGGCCAGCTGCAGCCCACCTTGTTGAGGGATGATGTGCCCCTACCGCTGTGGCTGTGGGGTGACCAGCCTACGTCAGGGGCTGGGCGGGGGACGACCTTGACACAGGGATCTGCAAGAACCAAAGTGGGACTGAGCCTGTAAGCAGGGACAGGAGTCCTCAACAAACCAACAGGATTAGGCATAAGTGCACCAGCAGCAGGCACAGCGGTTGGACCAGGCTGAGGTGGGCAAGAACAAGGACTCACACATAGATCTAGAGGCCTCCTTCCCCACCCCCATCAAAACACCACATAACCTCAGTCCCCCGTACACATACAGATGGCACTCGGCACTGGGGGAAGGAGAAGGTGGAGGAGGAAGGTCTCAGAAAGAGTAAGTGCTGTTCTGAAAGGGACTATTTTAACCTAAAACAAGCTGTTTAAACTCAAAGACTCAATGTGGCAGAGATAAGCTTTAATTGGCATGTTCGAATTTTTCTCCAGTAACCAGCAGTTGAAAAGTTATGAGGATCAGTTTTAGGAAATAAATTTTATATATGCATCTCAGTTGTATGAAAATTTTTAATTCTGCTACCCACTAGCTAGTGAATATATTTCCATGTCCTCAGTCTACTGTTACATCATCTTAAATGTCCACATGACATTATAATTTGGAATTTTTTTAAGCATGAGTTAAAAATATCTCTTTAAAGTGCACGTATCATTTGTCCCTACATTAACTCAAAATCTCGTCAGTCCCTGTTGGTATATCATGCACTGCAACTAGGAACAGCATAAGTTTAGCTCCCATTTTAAAATTCTATATCATTCTAACAGAAGTCTAATGAGTTATACTCTTCCAAGCTCTCTTATACGGAGGTGACCAAACATGCTTCCATGTTGTCCTGTTGCACTGGGGTCATGGCTGCAAAAGTCAGCCCTGATTTTATTATGGATTTGTGCCACGCTGTAGTCTTTTACCTCAGGGCCTCATGAATGTATAAATAAAGGGTCCCAGCCTGCAGTGTCTTTGGAGTTTTTGTCTGTGTTCTTTCTACCTGCTCATTTGTTCACTTGTTTGTTAAATGGTAATTAAGCACCTACTGTATTCTTATCCTTTGTCCCAAGGCTTGCTCTCTTCCTTTCTCACTATTGACCAAAAAAGCCCCTTTAAAGCTTCTTCCCTCCCTCCCCTCTTCAAATTCTATGCTGTGTACATGGAAACCACATAACCAGTCTTGTTTTAAGTGTGCCCAAATTGACAATTAATAAGCTTTCAATCCAGGGCCTGACCCTATCTTAAAAGTAGAAGGATGAAGGCTTGATGGAAGGGAAGCCCTTGTGAATTTCAGCAAAGGGACAGTATACAGCACGTGGTTACCAAGGGTGTTTTTTTGTTGTTGTTGTTTTTTTTTTTTTTTGCATTTTTATCCTAGTTCTTGAACGTGTGTTGAAGATAAAAGGAGATGGGATTGCCAGCTAGGAAAGAGCTACATAACTCTAGCTTGGTCCTCAGTGATATATGAGTGACTCTAAATCCTTAGAGGTTAAAAATTAAACCCAAGAAAATCTTAATACAGGAAGAATGATACAGCAAATTAGAAAATTCAGACATTGTGCTTTCTATTTAATTACAGTAATGATATTCTGGTGCTTTGGAACTGGTTTCTCCTCTGACTGTGGCATACCTTAAATACACATGAACTCCCTGTGCAAATAGCATAAGAGGGTGGAAGGCTGAAGAACTTCATGGAAAGATTAGTTTTTTTCTTTGATTCTAATTTTGTGTAAAAATCTTTAAAACCATAGAGTTTCCTACCCCACAATTACCACTATATTTTATTTTTCCCCCTTTTTTCCCTTTATCTTTCTGGTTTCTTCCTATGGCAAGGGTGGGGGGTGGAGGGGGTGGGGAGTAAAACTCCCAGGCTCTTTAATTTGGGGCTTAGGCAGGAAAAGAAAAGTAATTAAAATCACAAACACATAAAATTAACCTGAGTCCTTAAAACTAAGTGTCACCATAGAGACCAGAGCAGGAACTGTCTCCATGGAGATCCATATGAATTTTTTTTTGCTTTAAATTATTATCATTTGTTACCAGATGTCAATTTGACCAAGGAAAAGATGAGAATCAATGAATGAATATAAGAATTAACCTCACATAAGAGAATTTATTAAGGGCCAGTCTAAATTGTTCTGGTTCTTAGTATTCCATTATTCTAGTGAGTGGGAAGATATATTAAGAAAAAAATCTCCCCTCAACTCAGAATTTCTAATGAAATCATCTGATGATATGGCTCCATAAATGCTACAGGGATGAGGAGGGAAAGATAATTTCCACCAAAGGCATCTCTCACTCAGAAGCATCAAGGTGTGATGAGGGTGACATGCCACTCTAGTTTCAAGGAAGAGATGGCTCTCTGGCAATGTCTTATCCCTGTAATGGACCAGATCCCCAAACAACCATTCAGGTAAATTACTTTATTGTGTCTACTATACACAACTGTTTTTAATATGAGAAGTGAGGTCAGACTTGTATCGTGTACCAGACAAAGAGAAACATTGGAAAAATCCAAACATTTGAACTATATGATCAGAGGTTAATCAGAATTTCCCCCAGTTACAGATTTTATTTTGCACCTATAGGTACAGTCACTTAATTGATCAAATATTCAATTGGGGAGCCACACAGATGGTATATTTATAGATATTAATATATATTTATAGATATTCAATTAAATAAATCACTAATAAAAGATATTAAAATATGATGAAAATTTTAATGTATCATAAAGTAAGCCAACAGAAAACTAACAATTATGACCAAAATGCATAAAAACAAAATAATCAATGATATCATTCATTAAGACATTTACACAATCTGAATTTTATGCAGCTTTTTAGGTCAGAGATCTTGGTGACTGGTTGAGTATGGAAGAAAAACAAGGATGCCAACTTGGGAATCAGCTCAGAAAATGCTAGTGTTTCTCACATTTTACAGCTGATTCTTGTTATTTTCATGTTCTACAAATTTGCCACAATTAGCAAATTAGCAAACACTAAGTCATTGCTTCTAGAGGAAATACAGGATTATGTTCCCATGAGCCTCTGGTCACAAAATTTTTGTCAGCCAATCAATATACAGCCTTGTTTTATATGTGTTTCTGTTTAAAGACATCTTATTTAATATATATTGTTGATTCATTAACATTGAATTCACTGCCAACAGTACTATGATTTATACCTGAATGAAACTTTTCTAGCACACGTATTTTCTCTGTAAGGCATGTCACAACCTTCTGGCACTTGGCATGATGCTTGGGGGCCATTTTAACAATAATATCATCAGTAAAGAGCACAAAAATGCAAACACCACAGCATTAAATAGACCATGAAAAGGACGCTTGTTTATAGTACGAGAGCTGAATCAAAAGGCAGAGTGTCTGTCACTTTGCCCTCAGTTGGGAATGTGCACTTTGGGCGACTCAAATTTTTTTGTCCTTTTTGCTGCACCGCATATGTCTGCGAATGACCACAAAAGTGCGTGGTCAAAAAGTGACCACAAATCTATTCTGAGTTACAAACAAATTTTAGCAAGTAGGTGAATTTACAAATTCAGAATCCACAAGTAATGAGGGCCAACTGTATCTGTCAACTATAGAAAACTATTTCTACTTCCTGTGGTGCTGCTTCTTACTATTCCACTGCCTGTTCTCTTTTGTCCACCTCTGGAGCACCTATTCTTAGTTCACAACCCCACTCAGGAAAACACACACACACATACTAACCACCTCACCTCCTGTTACCTTTTCTTCTTATAATCATCTCTATTTTGCACAAATCAGATTATACTGAATTTATTGACATTATTATTCTCCTTTACTGGCCTGTGGAATTCCTTGATGTCAATGACCATGTCCTAATATATACAGATAACTTCTACTGTGCTTAGTATGTGCCAGGCTATATGTTAAAGGGTGATTCACATACTGTATCTCATTTAATGTTACAATAATCCTATCATCCCCATTTTACAGTTTCAGAAACAGAGACACAGAGCAATCAAGTCACTTGCCACAGCACATAGCAGCAGACTTGGAATTCAGTCCTAGAGCCCAAGCTTTTAACCACTATGTTGTACTAAATAAATAGTATTAGCTACCATATATTATTGACCACATACCATTTTCCAGGAATCATACTAAATGCTTTACACAAATTACCTCATCAAAGCTGTTTTTTTTTTTGTTTTTTTTTTTTTATCTCTGTGTCCCCAACATGTAGCAAAGTGCATGAGACAAAAAGGTTTGTTGGGTTGAATTTGAGTCTTCCTGCTCCCAAACCTTCCTTCTAAAGCCAGTGGCATGAGAACCCCCTATATTTTCAGCTATGGCTGCAGTGACTCACAGTGCTCCACTGCCCTTTTTTCCTCACCAGGTCCCTCACCTCCTCATTTATGTTCTTCTGTGGTTTTGCTGTTCATGTCTATGATGTTCACAAGGCACTTTTCAAAGCAATGGTAGTGCGGAAGAGAGCAGACGCACTGCCCCTTTGCAAAGGGTTTTTTTCCTTAACAATAACTTCTAGTGGTGATTTATATTATGACACAAATCCCTATGGAGTGACAGAGCCATAGAAGAGCTAAGTGTTTTGCTTGAGGGCCATGAGCTAAAAGAGGATTTTCTGTTTCCCAGTGCAGCTTTGGATTCCAAATCTATATAACTTCTCACACTGAGTTCAAAGTAGACAGAGTCTGTTTTAGGGAAGTAAAAGTAGGAAAGTAAGCCTGTGGGAAAGCGGAGAATAGGCTTTAGAAAGTTTGCAAGACAGAAACTACAGGTCTCACAGACATTACATGTATAAATGGGACCAAGTAGGGCTTAGGCTTAGGTCTAGAGTCAAAATCATTCATTTGCTTTCAAAAGCAAAAGTATAAAGTAAACAAGATTTGTGACTTCCTCTCATTTCTTTCTTCCTTCCCACTTCCCCCGAATATTCCAAATACTCTAAAAGTAATTATTGTGAACTCTATAGTCAGGAAAGTCAACCCAAAGGAAAGAATTCTAGCTGCTCTAAAAGTCTCCACTTTTCTCCCAGTCATATGTCATGGTGTTGCTATTGGTCGCTGTGATATTTAATAAAAGAAGACAATATCTAAGTGAATTCCAAGCCCAAGACCTAAAGCACAGGAAGTAAAGCAAGTGCTTCCAGAACTATGAGTGAAGTCACTGGAGGAAGAACAGGACTCATGTTAAGGAGCAGCCAGTGCTCAGCTCGGGGGCCTTCATAGTTACCAGAGGGAATAAAATCCTCTCTTTCTAAGCCTTTCAGCTTTTCAAGAGAAGACACAAACCTGGATTTTTATGTAAATCTCCTAGTTTTAAATGCAGCCAACGAATTAAAAAACATACACACAGCACACATCAAACTATGTCTGTGGTTCTTACCATATGGGAGATGCCAGTTTGCATCCTAGTGAGTAACCTAGGGGATATTTAGGGACCTCTTCCAAATCACTGGGTGTGCACCCCTCTCCCCAAGAAACGGCAACTCTGAAAGCTGGTTCTCTGAGCAGACATCTCCCTCCTGCTGTGCCCCTGGCCTCCCGCTGCCTTTTATGAAGTACTTGTCTCCACCCGAGACCTGATTTCCAGGCCTTTGAAAACACCTCCAACTCCTTTCCCTGCATGGATGATCTGAAACCTCAGATGACCGGGGACTTGGCTGTAGCAGGTCCCCGTGTGTGTTAGGGAGCTGCTCCTGGAGGGCTCTCCTATCGCCTCCTGGTTGCTCCAATTCTCACTCCCACCCTCTCCATCTCCTTCCACATTCTCTGTTTCCCTTCCTTTTCTTTTCTCTATTCTCCCCCATCCCGCTTCTCTCGTCTCATCTTTTTCTTTGTCACCTTTCTTCTCTTTTCCTTTCTTTCTCTACTCTTCTCCCCCTCTTTTCTCAGTCTCCTCATCTGTTTCCTCTTTCCTCTCCACTCCTGTCCCCTTTCTAGTACTATCCTTTCCTTTCCTTTACCCATCCCTTCCCCTCCCCTCTCTCCCCTAGCACCCGGGAAGTGAGGGGAGCTCGCTCACCAGGAATACACCAGCACGGGCTTGGAGTATTTCTTGTGGTGGGAGCGGAGGGTCAGGGAGCCCTTGCGCTCCAGCAAGTCCGTGGGTCCAATCTCCAAGCAGTATTTATTACTGTCGCGCCACTCCTGGTAGGAGCTGTCCATGGCCGCCTTCGAGGTACAGACCTCAGAGGATTTCCCTCTGCACCTGTCCTGCCCCGCTGGACTGCAAGTACCGAGATTCGGCGTCCCTCATCTCCTAAGCAACCTGGGGCGGGGTCCACGAAGGGGGTGTGGTCAATGGAGGGGCGGAGCCCTCTAACCTAACCTCCTTGGTTTCCAGACGGCGCAGTATACTGATAGAAAACTACATTTCCCAGACGGTGGAGGCCGGGCTGCAGAGATGGTGGAAGGAGGAACTGCATCCTGGGAGCTGTAGTCTCACCTGTCCACCAGCCTACTCCTAGGAGCGCTGGTGGGTTACTCTAAGGCAAAGTCCCTGAGTCCAGAGTGGGTCTGGTCGTGCTGTCCTTGCAGAAGTTCTTTTTACAATCATCTGTTGTCACCACACTTTCTGCTTGTCACCACACCTTCTGCTTACAAGTTACTTAAGTTTGACTAAAAGGGAGCGTGAGAACACCCCTTTAAACTCCCAAATTATATCATTTCTGTACAGCTTTCCTACATTCGAAAGAGGAGCAGAATGATTCAGCCAATCAGCTAAAAAGTTTGAGGATCCAAAAACCTGGTTCCAGTTTCAGCTGCTCTCTCAACCTTTCTGAACATTCGTTTCTTCCTCTGAAAAACGAAAGATGGAGATACCTTAAACAGATTCAAGTCGACCTACCATTCGATCCAGCAATCCCATTATTGGGCATCTACCCAAAAGAACAAAAGACATTCTATGACAAAGATACCTTCACCCGAATGTTTATAGCAGCGCAATTCACAATTGCAAAGATGTGGAAACAACCCAAATGCCCATCAATTCATGAGTAGATTAGTAAAATGTGGTATATATATATATACCATGGAGTATTACTCAGCTATAAGAAATAACGGTGATATAGAATCTCTTTTGTTCTCCTGGAGAGAGTTGGAACCCATTCTATTAAGTGAAGTATCCCAAGAATGGAAAAATAAGCACCACATGTACTCACCAGCAAATTGGTTTCCCTGATCATCACCTAAGTGCACATTTGGGAATAACACCAATTGGGTATGGGACAGAGGTGGGGGAGTGGGGGGAGGGGATGTGTGTATACCTCCATGATGAGTGCGATGCGCACTGTCTGGGGAATGGACACGCTTGAATGTTCTGATTCGGGGGGATGGGGGTGGGGGGAGGGGATGGGTGTATACCTGCGTGATGAGTGCGATGTGCACTGTCTGGGGAATGGACACGCTTGAAGTTCTGACTAGGGGGATGGGGGCGGGGGAGGGGATGGGTGTATACCTGCATGATGACTGCGATGTGCACTGTCTGGTCACGATCGGGAATGGTCACGCTTGAAGTTCAGACTCGGGAGGGGGGGATGGGGGGGCATGGGCAATATATATAACCAGAACTTTTGTACCCCCATAATAAGCTGAAATTTTAAAAAAATGAAAGACGGAATGGGACTGCGGAGAGGGGTGGACATGGGAATCGGAAGTCCCTTCAGGCTGTGGCCCCAAAAGTCTATACCTCCAGGTACCGTTTAGGGCTCCAGGCATTCAGCTGCCCAAGACTTGTCAAGTTCTCCTCATTGAAACTTTTGATATTTTGTGACAACACAAGGTCATCGCATTATTGTGCAGTGTATTATGTGTGGAAAGGAGATTTCAAAAAGATTATAGCATTGCCTTCAAGAATTTATTGGATAGTTGTGTTATAGAAGGCAAGGTGCTTATTTCATTTTTGACTTTCCAAGAAAAGAGTATTTAACACATCTGAATTCTCCTCCCCAACCTCAGTTGAGTACCTAAAGGGCATGAATGGACTTATTGCTATCACTCACTCTTACCCAGAATAGTGTTTAGTACGTGGCATCTTTTCAGAATCTTGAATGAATGAATGAATGTTATATTCCATTGCCTTACATTTACCAGGGCTTCCATAAATTCCAGAAGTGTCTTAATTTAACAAGACTGCATGTACTCAAATATTCAAACTTAAAAACAGGCAAATTAAGAGATAAGTCATATTACATATAGATTCTCTGGTTTATTAAAGATTTATTATAGTGCTCCTGTAAATAGTGAGATGCTCTTCTGGGTCAGATTTCCCAAATTTGATACACACAACGACTGACTAAGTGCTTTTCTGTGGCCTGTGGTGCACAGTGTGGGTGCCTGTGGTATGCTAAGCTCCCTATTTTACCGAAAGCAACAGTTAAACCATGTTATTTAAAACCAAATAAATAGTCCACTGTCACCAGCTAAGTGCTAATAGAGTGCTGACTGTTATTTTAGCCCCTTTCTTCTTGAAGGAATGCAATAAAATCTAAATTAACCTTAAAAGGGTAAATTACATCCATATCAAGCTTAATTCTGTCCAATCAAAGCATAGCATATTGCTGTTACTCCAGAAATATTACCATCATTACTATCATCTGTTTGTGTGTTTATTTTACATATGCTTAAAGTGGTGGTAACATAATATATGTGCAACTAATAATGTCAGATCTCTGCAGACGATTTGACTCAAAGATGGAAGCTGCTTAGAGCCAAGCTCCTTCCACAGAACATGAGTGCTATAGAGATTTAAAAGCTTTTCAGCACATCAAGTAGCAGTAATTTAAGAAAACAAGCAAAAACAAACAGAGCTTGTTATTTTAGAGTTCTTTAAGCCAAGCTGATGGCCTATTTGAGTTTGTGAATATGTTTTTTGTTATACTCACTTTCCTTTTTGTACCAACTTTATAAGCTTTAATGTCTTCTGTGTCTATTAAATACATTTCAACACCCTTGTTCTAGGATTTAGGAGATTAATTCTCTGATATCCTCAAGTTCAGAAGCATTCCATTCTCTTTATATACACCACTACATTCTGTAGAATTTTTGGCTTCTTAATTCTTTATTGATAAAATAGGAATATAACAGCACTTATTACTGAGGGTTTTTGTGAGAATTATGTAAAATAATAAATACATTGACAACCGGTAGAACAGTGCCTCATAGATGCTCAGCTCTCAATTAAATTTCAACTATTGCTGTTATTATTATTATACCCTGACTTTGCTTTTATCATTTCAAAAAAGTGCCCTAAGATGTAGTTGTTATTTATATGGAGCTTCCTAAGTATATTCACTATTTTTCAAGCTTTGTCTGTTTACAGGTCTTTTTAATGAATATCTTTTTAAACTATATTTTAATATGAAATTTAATAGTCTGGATCTGAAAAATGTTGGCAAGATATTTGGATATATTACCAGTGATAAGAGTAATTTTGCATACCTATACAATCCTTTCTTCCCAAGACTATAAATAAGCTTTATGCCTTATAAATGTGAAATCATTAATCCTCAACATATTTGAGTTATTCCTGTTTTCCTTAAACTTCATCAAACCAATGAAGTGTAGGAATTAAAGCAATGCCTTCTATTTATATTAATGTCTTCACACCGTAATATCCTCAGAGTAAGAAAATTAGAGCTCAGGTGGATGAAACAGGACTTTTCTGTAAGATAAGTTCAGGCAGACCAACTTGGGAAGTAGGAATCCTATCATATCAGCCTATTCTAAGACATTTCTGTATTAGCTTTATCAGATCCCTGAAGAGGTTGCCAAGAAGAACTGAGCAGGACAGCAAACCTAAAACAGATGTATATCAATCAGACGTAAACCAACCAGATGTAAGTGCCCATGGGGGCAAACCTCTTCACCATCTCCCTGCCCTTTCTGTTTTAATGATCTCTGCTCAATTCCCAGAAAAGCCCTGACTCAGGACTTTCTAAAGTCACCAACAGCATGTTCTCTCCCACTGTTAAAATTGCTTCTATCAAATGTCTTTCAATTAAGCTGACAGACAAGAATTCTAATTACTTAAGAAAATTAATTTGTATTATCTCTATGTCAAATCCAGTTGAAATATATTAAAAACCTGGATTTAAATTGTATAGCACTCAGAAGTTAAAAACTAAGCAGTGATATCCTAATCAAGGATTTCATAGTATTTTTTTTAGTCCTCCAGGAATAGGGACCTTCTGTCACCCATCATGTATACATCTATGGTTCCCCTTTTGAATATTATATATAAAGAAATTGGAGTCCACCTGCTGTGTCAAGATGAGTAAGAGGTTCTTATTCAGTCTGTTCCTCCCAACCCCCGTCTTCTTTCCTCTGTTTCTCTCCCTTCTTTTGCCCTTTCCCACTTTTCCTCTTATCCCGTCCTCTTCCATTCCCTACTTCCTTTTCTTCTACCCTCCGCTATTTCTCTCTCCTCCTCCTGTCTCTCCCTCTACTTCCCTCTCCTCTTCTTCCTCCTTTGAGGAGTAGTATGGATTTTGGAGTCAGAATCTATGGCTGAGCATTCAGGAGAATCTGGTACAATTCAAAGTTATATAAAAGAGAAATAATCAGACCTAGAAACCAAGGCCAAAATGTGTATGAATAGGTTCATGTCTAACAACCCAGGAACTCTCAAAGGAGTCAACCTTCTTTCCTTTCCTTTATTCATAACTACCAACAGTGTTTTTGAGAATGATTTTAACCTTGAGTATGATTCCTCTGTGCTTCTAATTTGGACTGTGAACCACTTAGGCATCCACTTGCTCTCAAACCATTATCACTAACTAGTATTGATTAAGTACTGACATGCAGCAGGCATTATTTCTGGATTCCTACTATCAGCATGGGGGATTAATTTTATAAAATATTCAATGTATAGTATTCTATAATTCAGCATTTCCTTTATTTTAATATCTAATCCCCCCAATAAGTGAAATTCCTTGGCAGAATTGTCCATAATTACAATGATAAATTTTAATGTTCAGGAGTAGTAATGACATGCTCCAACATAAAGGTAGATTAGGGACTTTTAAAATATCCTACAAATTGGATACCCTTAATTATTCAAAGACTGAATATCCATTTTCACGAAATGATCTCTTCCTTTCCTCCCCAGTGCTGCTTTTTTTTTTTTACTTTTTTTTTTTTTTTTTTTGAGACAGAGTCTCACTTTGTTGCCCAGGCTAGAGTGCACAGCAACCTCAAACTCCTGGGCTCAAGTGATCCTCCTGCCTCAGCCTCCCAAGTAGCTGGGACTACAGGCATGCGCCACCATGCCCGGCTAATTTTTTCTATATATTTTTAGTTTTCCAGCTAATTTCTTTCTATTTTTAGTAGAGACAGGGTCTCGCTCTTGCTCAGGCTGGTCTCGAACTCCTGAACTCAAACGATCCTCCTGCCTCGGCCTCCCAGAGTGCTAGGATTACAGGCGTGAGCCACTGCGCCCAGCCCCCAGTGCTGCTTTGATTTTTGGAACTTTCACTGTGTATTAGCAGGAAGAATGAGAAAATTTAGCTACCAGTTAACAGTTCTCATGAAAGGAGTGGCGCTTGAAATTAAATTCAATATTGTCGTGGCTTTCTCTGTTCCTCATAATCTTTAATCTAGATGAAGGAACCTCCCCTCTCGGGACAGAAGCTCAGAGAAAAGGTGGAGGTGGGATTCTTTCTTCTCTGGTGGCAGTGGACGTTTTCCTATGTCCCCACCAAGCCCTGCCATTAGCTACATGATGAGCAGGCTGGTTAGGAACTGATGGAGAGGCTTCCCCCAGAGGGTCAGGTGTGTGCAGGCAGTTTCTGGTTGTTAAGTCAGCCAAGCACACGGCTGAGGATGCCTGGCCACCAGTCTGGGCGCAGGGGTGGAGGCTCAGGGAAGAAGCTGGAAAACTTCTTGACCTTGTCTGAAAAAGAAAGAAGTATAGAAAGAAATAAAAGTTTTCTTGCTTTAAGGATTGAATACAAAGTAGTCATCTAATTGCTTTAATATTAATTAGGTCCAGAGATTTTCCAAGCAAAACAATAATTTTTTTTTTTTTTTGAGACAGAGTCTTGCTTTGTTGCCCGGGCTAGAGTGAGTGGCGTCAGCCTAGCTCACAGCAACCTCAAACTCCTGGGCTTAAGCAATCCTTCTGCCTCAGCCTTCCGGGTAGCTGGGACTACAGGCATGCGCCACCATGCCCGGCTAATTTTTTCTATATATATTTTAGTTGGCCAGATAATTTGTTTCTATTTTTAGTAGAGACGGGGTCTCGCTCTTGCTCAGGCTGGTCTCGAACTCCTGACCTTGAGCGATCCACCTGCCTCGGACTCCCAGAGTGCTAGGATTACAGGTGTGAGCCACCGTGCCTGGCCTTAAAACAATAATTTCTAATTGAAGTTTTTCTAACAGTAGTGGCTTAGTATTTTTTTTTTTTTTTTTGAGATGGAGTCTTGCTATGTTGCCCAGGCTAGACTCAAACTCCTGGGCTCAGGAGATCCTCCCACCTCCGCCACCCAAGTAGCTAGGACTACAGGCTGGCGTCACTGTGCCTGCCCAGCATTCAGCTTATATACTCCTGATGACAGAAAACTGAGTCAAGTCATTTAGGACAAAGAATTTTTGGACTCACGTAACTGAAAATCACATGAGTCCAGATGTGACCCCAACAGGGGTATGTCTGGTTTAAGCACATCTGAATCCCAGGGCTGGTGATGTCTTTGGAATGCTGTTTCTCTATTTCTTCATTCTGCTTTCCTTCTTGGGTTAACTTTTTCTCAACCAAGCCCTCCAAAGACGGCCACTGACTTACATTGTTCCCTAAATCCCCACAACATAAAGTGTTCCTCTTCCCTCTAGGACTAACAAAAGTCCTGGTCACTGATGGACCTGATTTGCCCCATATGAGCTATTCGGAAACTATCACTAGGGCAGGCATGGAGGTGAGGTGGTACTTTCCCTAGCTGGGCCTGTGTTATGGGCTCCCCTTCAGGGAGGATGGCCACCACTTATGAACAATCTAGAGTGAAAGCACGGGATTGGACTAAAGGGGAAAATAGGTTGCTATTTCCAAAAGAAGGGGAAAGCATGCCTGATAGGCAAAAACAACAGATATCCACTGCAGATAGTAACAGGAAGACATTCCATCCATATATCACTTTATAGACTACTTTTACATATACAGCAGGTCCTTGAATAACGTCGTTTGGTTATAATGTTGATGAGAAAAAAAAATCAATTCCCAGTAGGGACACTGTGTGGGTTCTGCATGTTCTCCCATGTCTGCATGGATTTTCTCTGGGCACTCGAGTTTCCTCCGACCTCCTCAAGATGCACACGTTTGGTAATCGGGGTGTCTACATGGTTCCAGTCTGAGTGAGTGTGGGTGGGTGTGCGTGTGCCCTGCAATGGGATGGTGTCCTGTCCAGGACTGGTTCCTGCCTTGCATCCTGAGTGGCCATGATAGTCTTCAGCCACTGACCCTGTACTGAAATAAATGGGTTGGAAAATGAGTCAATGAATGAATGAAGACAAATTATTGTAAAATAAGAAGTATATGATAATTGTATTAATACAAATGCACAACAATAAACTATGCAGTACGAAAGTGCTCAGTGAGCCCACCATGATTGTGATTGTTTGCTTTTGAACTGCGTGGTGGGAGGAGGCATTATCTTACAATTTTCACTTTGCAAACATTTATTCTTTAATTTTAACTCACCACCACTACAACCGTCATCACTCACCGATTCACCAAAAATTGGGTAATTATTTTACTTGTTTTTATTAGTCTTTCTTAAATGTATGTGTAGCTCAGACTTATTTCAATGTTTAATATTAGAAGTGTTTGTGGTCTTTACTTAGATGTTTTTTTTAGCAGAAATATGCCGTAGGAACTTAACTCTTGTTTATATCAATTAACCTTTGATGAAACTAGTTTCGTTTCACGTCGTTTCATTTAAGCTCAGTTTCCAAGAACCGGTCAATTATGGTAAGTGAGGACTTACTACTCTCTTACTTGGCCCTTGCAAAATTATGAGGGATATTGTATTAATCAGAGTTCTTCAGAACCAGAAGGATACATAGGCCAGGCATGGTGCCTTACGCCTATAATCCTAGCTTTCTGGGAGGCCAAGGCGGGAGGATAGCTACAGCTAAGGGGTTCGACACACCAGCCTGAGCACAGTGAGACCCCATCTCTATAGACTAGAAAAAAAATACAACAAAAAAGAAGACAAAAGGACATATAGAAATATATAAGAGGAGATTTATAATGGGAATTATCTCATGTGATTATGCAGGCTGAGATTATCTGCCATTGGAAACTGAAGAACCAGGAAATCCAGTGGTATAATTTACTTCAAATCTGAAGGCCTGGGAACCAGGGTAGCCTCTGGGGTCACTCAGAATTTAAAGACCCAAGAACCAGGAGCTCTAATGTCTGCAGGCACGAGAGGATGGATGTCCTAGCTCAAGAAGAGTAAGAGTTTGCCCTTCCTCCACTTTTGGTTCTATTCAGGTCCTCAACAAATTGGATGATGCCAGTCCACATCAGTGAGGGCAGATGTTCTTTACGCAGTCCACTGATTCAAATGCTAATTTGTTCCAGAAACACCCTCACAAACACACCTAGAAATAATTTTTACCAACTATCTGGGTATCCCTTAACCCAGTCAAGTTGACATATATAATTAACCATCATAGATATACAGTGGACTCTTGAATAACACAGATTCGAACTGTGTAGGTCCACTTTATAAGCAGATTTTTTTCAATAAAAGTTGCACCAAGTGTGCCTGCCTCTCCTGTCCCCGCTTCTACCTCCTCTACTCTCTCGCTTCTGCCACTCCTGAGACAGCAAGACCAATCCCTCTTCTTCCCCCTCCTCCTCAGCCTACTCAACGTGAAGATGTCAAGGATGAAGACTTTTTATCTCCAGAGGTCGACTGAAGAATAAAGAAAAAACAAAAAAAAAAAAAAAGAGAAAAAATAAAAAATAAAAATAAAAAAAAAAAGGATGAAGACTTTTACATGATCCACTTCCACTCAATGAATAGTAAATATATTTCCTCTTCTTTATGGTTTTCTTAATAACATTTTCTTGTCTCTAGCTTACTTTATTGAAAGAATACAATATATCATATATATAACATACAAAACATGTGTTATCTGTTTATGTTATCAGTAAGGTTCCAGTCAACAGTAGGCTATTAGCAGTTAAGTTTCAGGGGAATCACAAGTTATATGTGGATTTTTGACTGTGCGGGGTTGGGGGGGCAGTCAGTGTATATGGTCAACTGTATATGGTCATTTCTATTTCTAAGATGAATAAACTGAATCACATCTATTAAGAAAGAAAGCCAATCTTGTACACTTATCTTTGGACTCCAAGGAATTTCTCATTCTACTACAGAAACCATACATAAATAAATAAATATACATTATATGTATGTGTATATGGATATAGAGTCTTCTGTCTGCAGGAGTCTGGCCTCAAGGACTAAGGACTATTTCCTCAGCTTAGCCATTATCTGTGTAACTTTTGTCTCCTCTGGATAAGTCATGACTTTCCACTTAAGGCATCAGGTAGCTGGTCCATTAGCAGTATGTTTCCAAAGCTCCTTCCTGGTTAATTTCCTCTGAAATCATACAATTCAATTCCCCAAGGGTTTCATAAAATATGGTCAAATAGTTTAGTTTCAAATAGTTTGGCTCTTGTCCCTTTGCCTTGTCAAATTTACTTTTTGTCCTGAAGAACATCTGGCCTACAATCTGCCTTTCTTTCGCTCTCATCCCCTGTCTGGATTGATTTTTCTTCTCTGGGTAACCCCATGCCCTTGTGATGTGTCTGTTGTCCCTAGCAGAACTAGAGGACTTGAGTCTCTCTTCCTCAGAGTTCTATTGTCACTCTGGAACCCAGAGAAAGGAGTATCTGAATTTTTAAAACATTTCAACATAAGTTTTTATTCCACAGTGGAAGATGATGTGCTTTGTTTTCCCCAAAGCAATTATTTTAGAACAAGTATGATTTTATCTTCATGTAAAATACTAAGGAAAAAAAATTACCAAGACCTCAATATTCTCTACAAAAATGTTCAAAAGTTTGTATTCAGTTCTACCAAAAATTATAGTTTCAATATTAAAGGAAACTACCCTGAAATATATTATAAATTTCATTATATAGCTCATGCTGTGTCATCTCTTCTCACTTATCAGTGTCTATTCTATTTAGTTTTAGATGAATCAAATTTCTATTCTGACTGAACCTTATTATTATTGAAAATGCATCATATTTTTCCCAGTGTGGATATGCATGAGGAGAATATTTTGCATAAAAATTAATTGCCTTTTTTCTTGGCATATTACAAGGAGGACTATTTTGAAAGTAAAATATATTAATGATTACTCTGATTCATCAATTTGAAAGGTTTCTTCAACACTGTGACACAAAATTTCCTTCCATTATATTGAGAATGTGGGATAAATACTTTTTCCAGCTGGCTACAATTTCTTGTTCTATATCTAAATAGAGATAGAATCATGGAATACACTAGCCCAGAATCTCAGCACTGGGAGAGTAAAGGTTATTTTGTACAGCGTCTTAGCCAAAGCATAAATGCCAAGGATACTTATTCTGCATCCACATGAGTGTAGAGGGGGAACTTACGCTTCATAAAAGGTGGGCCATTCCAATTTGCACAAGAATAAGTGCCATCTTCTGATGAGCTAAAGTGAACCTTCTTGCTAGATCCACCTGGTGGTTCTGCTTCTGGAAGACTAAAGGTAAGTCTTATTTCTTGCTCTTGTGAGATCCTTCCAGATATTTGATGGGAGTTCACATGCCTTCTCTTTATTCCAGATAAGCAAATATACCTCTTCTTTATCTTTACTAGAGCTGACAGGTCTGGATGTACATCACTTGAGTCATGACCCCCTTCAAAAGTGCTTCTCAGAAAAGAGCACTGTGTTTTGCTCTAACACTGAGTACAGTGGGGCTACTGTCTCCCACATACTTGATTCTGTTCTTTTATTAGCACAGCATAAGCAGGAAGGAAAGAAGGAAGGGAGGTTGGAAACAAAGGAAGGTGGGAGAAAGGGAAGACAGATGAACTGAAATCAGATCAGGGAAAAATACATAAATTCAAAATAAATGTACGTTCTGAGGCTAATAGTAGGATCAGAACTACCAACTGGAGACTAAGCTTTGGACCTCTGGTCAGGCTGGAAAAGTTATGCCAAGCCTACTGCATTAAGCCAGGGACCCTTGAAGGGGCCTATAAAAATATAAATCTTCTCTAAAGCAAAATATCCTCAATTTAAGACCGTGCGATTCCCCTAGATTAAATTCAACAAATACGAGCTCATGATAACATATTGCTAAACATAGAAGGAAATAAGCTAGGATAGGCAAAATGAAAGATTTCGATCTCCCTCTACCCCTAAACTCAGATGTCTGAATTATTACACATAGAATGTGAAATAACTCCGAATGGAAATTCTAAAGAAACAAATCTTGGAATAATAAAACAATTTTGTCAAGGAATAAAAAACTATCAAAAGTGGTCAGAGAAACTTTCAATGTGAAGACAGATGCATTAATCTGCAGTTTTCTTCCATCATCATGGAAATCTTCTGAAAGGTATAAAAAAAGGCAGAAAACAAAAAATTCAAATTTTGGCAAAATCAAGAGAGAGACTCCAAAATATTTGTAAAGGCTGCTGAGTAATTGTGTTCCTTTGGAAACCATGTGGCAGTAAGTAGAAGCTTTAAGAGTGATGTAAAATCCACATTGCTCCCCCTAAGATTTCCTGCACTAATCCAAGGGAGTATGAATATGATGCAGACAATATCACACCTGTGATGATGTCACAATACATGACAAAAGGGATTTTTCAGATGTAATTAAGAGCATTAATCAGTTGACTTTGAGTTAATTAAAAGGGAGATTATCCTAATGGTCCTAATCTAATCATATTGACACTGGAAAGTGGATCCCAAAACTGGTGCCTGGCCTGAAGGACAAGAGGTTTCTTGGCTTCGTGCAGGAAGGAATTCAAGCATGAGTCTTAAGTTGGAAACAAAAGCAACGTTTATTAAACAAACAAACAGCAAGCACACTACCCCATAGACAAGAGTTAGTGGCTATCTTGCAGAGCTATAGAGAGTAGTTCCTGTACATTGCTGGCAAACTCTATTTGTGGCTATCTCTTGATTATATGCTAAATAAGGGTGGATTATTCATGGATTTTCTGGAAAAAGGGTGAAGATTTCCAGGAATTGGGGGTTTCTCCTCTTTTTCTAGCATATAAGGTAACTTCCCGGTGTTGTCATGATGATTGTAAACTGCCACGGTGCTGGTGGGAGTTTCCTTTAGTATGCTAACACATTGTAAGCAGGGTATAATGAGCTACAAGGGCAAGCAGAGGTCATTCTTGTCACCATCTTGCTCTTCCTGGTTTTAACCAGTTTCTTCACTTCATTCTGTTTTCCCATTTTTGTCAAAGACCTTGGTTCAGGTCTTACAACTTTTTTAACAGTTGGACCTGCCAGTTTCCTATCTCAATATGAGTTCCTTGAAAGCAGAGAGTTTCTCTGGCTGGTGGCAGAAGCAAAAGTCAGAGAGATTTGAAACACAGAAGGATTCAGGGTGCCATTGCTAGCTTTGAAGATGGAAGGGTCATGTGAAGGATGGAAGAGTGGCCTCTAGGAGCTAATAGTGGATGGCAGCTGAAGGCCAGCAGGAGAATGGAGACCTGAGTCCTACAACTGTAAGGGAGTGAATTCTGCTAACAACGGGAATGAGTTTCAAAGTGGTTTCCTCCCCAGAACCTCTAGGTAAGAGCCCAGTCCAACTGAAAGCTTGATTTTGGCCTCATGAGAAAATCAAAGAAACCAGTTAAGCCTGCCCAGACTTCTGTCCTATAGAAAGAAATGTGAGCTAATAAATGGGTGTTGTCTTAACCTATCACATTTGTGGTAATTTGTTATGCAGCAATAGAAAACTGAAATAAGTGATATTTCAGAAAGTATTATTTTTAAAAAATTCCTGAAGATGATGAGTTACATCTTGAGGTGCAGAAACTATTCCTAATGAGCAGCAAATGGACTAAGAAGAGAGTGGAGTAAATGTTATCAGATGGCCCCTTGGTGATTGACATAAGAAGAGGGCTGAAAATAATCTGCTAGTGGCCTCTGAGTGGAGGTTTTTTCAGGTTCTTGGTGATCATCAGGAGAAAAGAATTTCAGGATGCATCATGTAAGTCAAGCAAGTGACAGCTTTTTTTTTTTTTTTAATTGCTCGTGAAAGTACAAGAGATAGAGAGCTAACTAGCACACACACTAGCACAGGCAGGCAGGCACAAAAAGAGCAGCTGACCTAGGAGGAAGTGGTTTTTGGTCTTTTGAAGTCTTTCTAATTGAGGAGAGGAATATTCAAGGCTAAGGGGTTGGCTTTTACTAAGAATTTGGGTAGCAATTCCTAAAATTGTGTTTCCTCTCATTTTTATATTTTATGTGGTTGTCTCGGAACTGCCATGTTGATTTCAAGACGGAGAAATTTTAAAACCACAATGTAAATGATATAATTAGCCAAAATTCATGTGAGGTAACAGAGATAGATGACAAGCTGGTTGAAGCCGACTCTTGCCTGTGGTTATCAGCCCCTCCTGTTAGCTTCTGCCTGAGGGTTGTTTAACACCTGCACCCAATCTTCAAGCCCCTGCATCCTGTCTCAGCCCTGTCTCCTAGTCTCCTACTCTTAACAAATCTACTAGAGTATACTCAGTATGAATGAGCTTAGTTCTTAACATCTTTGCCAAAGGATGATATTTTTAATATTTCCATCAATATGAAATTATATCCTTTGTTCCATTTTAATTCTTTGACCTTGAATTACACTTTGTTTGGTATATTGCAATATCTACTTTTTGGTTATTTGTGTTTTCCTAGTGCATCTTGGCTTATCGTTTTTTACTGAGCCATCTAGAATTATTTAGGATGGAAATCCTTTTGTAGTTCATAAGCGTGATGATTAAGTTTTCATGTGTATGTGTGAGATGTTCCTCACTCAAACCTCATTATCACGTCAGCACAGTACCCATCTGACATGGAAAAAAAAAAAAAGAAAAAAAAAAGAAAAGTTATTTATAGATATAATATAGTTAATCTTTGCCTCTAAAAAGGGAATTTTAAACCATGTCCTTTGGTTGTTATTTTGTTTTTCAATGTATTCTTGCTTTCCTTTTATTTCTGTGGGGTTCATAGATTATGTTTATTTGATATTATATTTTTATGAATTTTAAAAGTATATATCCTATTTGTATTCTTCTAGTAGTCCTATGAAGCTTTTCCAACATTTTCTTTATTCTGTACTGTGCTGTTTATCAGTATCAGGAATGAAATATTACCTTTTGACATTATGTAAAATGACAGTGCAGAGAATAAGGCATGACGTCCACAGATGCTTATTCTATTAGACTGAGTTGAAATTAGTTTGTTCCTCAGTCTCATTTGAAATATTTGAGACATGAGATTCATACAACACTTCAGCTAAGAGAGGGGAAAAAAAATTAAGCAACATGGCCTCTGGTAATGCAAGCAGAAATGTTTCTAAATGAATAGTAAGAGAGCACTGCCAAAGTTTCATTATTGTTACTTACTACTCTTTGTTGAGAGCCATCAAAGTGCTACATTTTTAAATGTATGTATAAAAATCAATTCAGTAATAATCAATCTCTCTTCCTGTTCTGACAAAACCCAAGGGCGAATGATTGGTTCATTTACCTTCAAGTGTCTTTTGCTTCCTTCTACTCCAAACTCCCATGCTTAGAATGTAGCAGTGCCTCCACAATTCCCAAAAAGACTCTCTAAGCACCTGCATGTGGCATCCTGTCCAAGAGCAATTTGACTGCCAGGATACATCATCATCAAGCCCTTCAGCAATTTGCCCAACTTATCACTACAGCACCACCAATAACTTTATTTGGATGATACGGTCCTAAATCACCAAAATCTGAGAGTAATGGAAAGCATCTCAAAGACTCACAAGATAGTTGTGTTAATTAAGGTTGATAGATAAAACATGATAGCCATGAAGGTGGTTTGGGAGAAAAACCGGTTGTCACTTCTGTTTGCCTTTCATTTCCTGCCCATGCTCCTTTTTCAGTTGCAGGATAAGCTTTCCGGCTGGCCTAAGAGTTTGTTAAGCGTGAGTCTTGGAGGATACTGAGAAACTGGCCCTATTCTGGCTCTGCAATGCTAGGTTTAAGAGTACATATACTTGTTCATGCCTAGATTGACTGTACTGTATTGTACTGCCCCCTGTAATCATACCGTGTGTTGTGGTGAGAGATTGACTATACAAAGGAACAATGGCCAAACCACTACAAAAATAGAACTCTGACCCACAACTTGTAACAATCTACTTGGGAACTCAACCAGCCCAGGAAGGCAGCCTGCTATAAGTCAGACTTGTAGGAAGTCACACTGCTATCTGTGGTAACAGTTCAGAAAGCCAAACAATGACCCTGCAAACATTGACCCCAAGCGGCCAGGACTTGATTATTAACTGACAGCTTCCCTAGTTTTTGTCCCCAGCATGTCTATAGCTTTCCCATGCCACAGCCTCCAATCAGGCCATGCTTGAAGTATTCTCTTTTTTCACTCCTGTGCCTGCCTTTCAGTCTCTGCCAAAAAGCAAGTGATGGTGGCTGACTCCCTTGCTGTAGCAAGTTCTGAATAAATAGCCTTTGTTTGTTCTCATTTTGTTGGTCTTCATTTATTTCCACAGTATAAAGCTGAGTTTAATGAGGTACTCCTGGCTCTGATGAGGTGATCTTCAGCACATCCTCAGACTAGCCTACTTAGACAACTGATTCAGTCTTGTGTATGTAAGTTTAGATGTAAATAGACCAGTTAGTCTCCAGGACCGATTATGACCTTTACTCAGATGTTATCATCTGTAACTATGCATCCCAAGGTAAGGATTTTAGAAGACTGACCCTCCATCTGTTCTGACTGATGTTGCTTGTCTCTGCGGTATATATACATCATGACTGTGCTGATTTCCTTTTATATCCCTTAGATAAATAAATCCTGTTTGATCTACCCGAGGAGCATGTGTCTGGTCTTTCCATCATTCTGAGCTTAAAACTGACATCGGTCAATACTATGGTCATGTATTTCCCCCTTCTCAGGCTGGATAGGTAGGGGTTATAAATTTTGGGGATGAATATAGAGATTTTGTCCATGGCTAGAATTTATAAATAGATGACTGCTTATGGTAGTATTTCTTAACCTGGGGTCAGGCTCCTCTCCTTAGGGGAGAAGGGGCATTCTAGGCAGAGAGCACAGCATAAAAAAGGCAAGGAGGTAGGAACACACAGAGCAGTGCGGTGCACCTCACAGGCCTCTGGAATATGCCATATGGTTTACATCTAATTTCAAATGCAGACTTTCAGCTGCTACAGGCAGAGAATTAGTGAAAGACACTGAAGCAATCGCCTGTGCCCTGAGGGGAGCCTTTTTGAGACCACTTATTTCTAAGTTCTCTTGCACTAAGGAGGGTAAGAACCATCATAGGTTTGGCTTAACATCCAAGACATTCCCTTCTGGATGCTGTTCTTCATTTATGCTGCACAAGAGCACAGTCACATTTGACCCTAAGTGTGACTTCGACTTAGTCCAGATGTCCATTTTCAATTATTTGAGACCTAAATATATCAACAAATATTTTCAGAGGAGCCATTAGGTAAAACAATTATTTGCTAACTATGAATGTCTACTTCTCTCTCTGTATTGTCAATTCCCTATTTGCTATTAATCACAGTTGCTATATTCATACTAACATCTGTAATAGAGCTCCCAATTCTGTCAATTTGCAATATATTGTTCAATAGCAGCAATTTTCTTTTTTTTCTTAAGATTTCTTTAAAGCTTATATATGTACATTGTAGAAAATAGGAAGGTAGGTCACTATTAATACCAACAGCACTGTTAATATTTTTGTATAAAATCTTCTAACCTTTTTATTGTTGTTATGTAATTACAATATATACACCATTTTGTAACTTTCTTTCTCAACGATATCTTAACATTTTTCTGCAATGTTAACATTCCCCCGTTCATGACCGGGGAATATTTCATTGTTTCAGTAATCCATAAAATATCTCCTATTGTTAGATTAGATATAATATATATGTGAGATTATTAGATATAATATAAAAATATTAGATGTAATATTTTTAATTATTATAAGGAATGCTGTCATTATCATTCTTGTAACTAAATATTTTCATGCATGCATGATGATTTCCATGTGAAAAAAAAGTAGAAATTGAATTTATGGATCAAAAGCTAAGCACATCTTTGTAACTTTTGATCTTTACACCAAATAGTCTTCCAGAAAGGTTGTAAGAATGTATACTCCCTCCAGTAGTGCCTGAGTGTGCTGATTTCCCCATATTCTCTTTGTTACGAGCATAATATTTGGGAAGGTCTTTTCCCGCTCTCTTTGGCCTTTCTTTCCTCTTGCCAACTATGAACACAACCAGTTTTGCTGAAGGAAAGGTTTGCCTGTCTTATAAACATTTTACCGAAAAGCATCCCAAGGACCAGTGATACACGAAATCTGAAGGATGTGATGCAGTCTCTCCAGGGTAGATCAGGGGCCTTGGAGAAAAAGAGTAACAGAAAAAGACCTGGGCAGGGACAATGAGGAAAATAAAAATTGACCGTTGGATGTTCATCTCAGAAAGACTCTATATAGAACAATAGGTGACTCAGTGGGACAAGTAAATCAATGTTTTGCACCATTTTCTGGATATTATATTTAGTGTAGACTTTATCCCTAAACTCCAGACTTATATGTGTAACTATTTATTTTGAACTTTTCACTCGTTTACCTGTTGCTGTCATCACCACCAACATAGTCTGTTAGAAAAAGCTATTCATTTTACCTCCAAAATATATCTTTATCTGGTCCACTTTTCTCCAAATTACTGCCGTTATTGCCATCTCCCATCTGTCCATAGACTCTTAAGTGTTCTTCCTGCTCCTGCTACAATCCATTCTCCTCACAGCAGCCAGACAGTGATAGTCACATCATGTCATCTCCCAGCTTAAAATCATTCAATGGCTTCCTGGGGCTCTTGCAATAAAACCCAACTGCTAAGTGGCTTACAACTCTTTACACATGAATGAGATCCTGTCGGACCTCTCCAACTCTATTTCACTATACTCTCCCCCTCCATCACTCTGCACCAATCGTGGTGGCATCATTTCTGCTCCCATAGCATGCTGGGTTCTTTTCTACATTAGATCTTTTGTTTTTACTATTCCACCTCCTTGACCAGTCTTCTCATTTTTTGCATGGACAGCTCTTCTCATCTACCATGTCCCGTCCCAGAAAGAGCCTCCCTGACTGCTTGATCTACAGTCACCCCATCTACCAACCCGTTTACTCTCCATCACACAACTCTATTTTTTTCCTTTGTTGGAAAACCCAAACTACTTTTTTACTTTGCCTGCTTATTGTCTTCCTCTCTACAATATAATCTCTATGAGTCCAAGGACTTACTTTTCGTTGACCCACTGTATCTCCAGCACCTAGGAGAATGCCTGGCGCATTGTTGACACTCAAAAAATGTTTGATACATAGATAAATGGAAGGTATATTCACGATCAACTAAAATCATATTTTCTTTCTGGTAACAGGTTTTGTTACATGTATATACAATCGTAATGGGCATAAACAGGTTACTTGATATTAAACAATTTTTTTTTTTTTTGAGACAGAGTCTCGCTTTATTGCCTGGGCTAGAGTGAGTGCCGTGGCATCAGCCTAGCTCACAGCAACCTCAAACTCCTGGGCTTAAGCGACCCTACTGCCTCAGCCTCCCGAGTAGTTGGGACTACAGGCATGCACCACCATGACCAGCTAACTTTTTCTATATATATTTATAGTTGGCCAGATAATTTCTTTCTATTTTTAGTAGAGACGGGGTCTTGCTCTTGCTCAGGCTGGTCTCAAACTCCTGACCTTGAGCAATCCACCCGCCTCGGCCTCCCAGAGTGCTAGGATTACAGGCGTGAGCCACCGCGCCCGGCCGATATTAAACAATTTTTAATTTGATTGGTAAAAAGGAGTGTGGCATTCTTTGAATATTACAAAAGCTAATCATTTTCCCTTACTAATGAAAATTTAGTTTTTACTATTTTTCATTATTATAAGCAATATTACCATATAAAAACTTGAATCTAATATATAATTATTAAAATTACTAAAGTGACTTTGCTAGATTAAAACCTTTTTATGTTTCATCAAATTTCCATCTAAGAATATTAAAAGAATTGATTTTCCAATAGCAGTGAACTAAAGTTCATATATATACTATATATAAGATTGCATTCAGTTGAGAGGAACAGAGAACCCCAATGGAGACCAGTTAATACGGAAAAACATGACATTTAGCAAAGGGCCAATGGTATAGCAGGTTTCAGAACTGCTTGATTCAATGGCCCAATAATGTCAATTTTCTTCTCTCTACTTTGCACTGAGGCTGACTCCCCTCAGGTTTACAAGATAACTGAACAGTTCTGGGCTGTACATCCAGCAAGACCATAACCAGAAGTAAAGATGGATCATCACTTCTGGTGTTTCCTTCCTAGGAAGAGGAAATCCAGGAGCCCGATAGCAGAGTTCTTCAGGTCTCATTGGCTAGAAATGGGTGGCATGCCATCTCCTAAACCAGTCATTGACAAGAGGACCAGGACTAACTGGAATTATTTATATGTAAGCCTTAAAGCAATCTGGATTTTACTCTAGAGCTGAATCACATGGGGATTCTGCCAGGAAGGAAGTTGGGGTGAGGTGGATCTTGGTAGACAATAAACAGTATTTGATAATAATGAGTCTTAACATTTTTTTAAAAATTGACAATTTGTTTGGTGAGAAACTATTATTTAAAACCGCATTTCTTTGACTACCAGTTTGCATTAACATTTTCTCATATGTTCTGCTAACATTCTATTATATCTTTTATAACTTCTTTTGGAGGACTCAACTCTTCTTGGTGGCAGCAAAAAAGCAAAGAAAAATAATGGAAGAGGAATCCAAGCAGCAGGCTGATGCCATTACTAAAAATTCCAGCTAGTTTATAAGAGCCACCATTTCAGGAGAATTCCCTGCATGGTTGCCAAGTCCACAAGTTTCCTCTAAGCACGCTGACCACTCAGTACAATACATGAGGCAATATGAATTCATGAAACATTCATCATTTGCATTAACACCATCTTCATTAGCCCAAGAATCAAGGACTGTAGCTCCCTAGAAGTTTCTTAAGTTTCATGACAACCCAAGACCATTCCCCTGTGATTGCATATTATAATCTATGTCCCAGACCTCTTGCAAATTCATCCCCACACCTTCCCTTAAGGTGTAAAAATTATATGGTACATTGCTCCAGCTCCAATTACTCTTTGATCTGTTTGCCTGTGGATTTTCTGTTATAATATCACTAACTTCAGGAATAATTGATACCACTGAGAATGGATGTCAACAGTTTAATCTAATTGTACCATCAGCTCCATTAATCTGAACTCCAATAAACACTCTGCAATCTCTCCTTATCCTGATCTGTTTTCCCCCAATGTCTCCACTTTTGTTACTAATTAAGCATACTTCAATTACAAAAACAAAATAATGCATTTCCCTCTTTAAAAAAAGTTCCCCTTTTGAACAATAATACTCATTAGGCATTTATTGCATTATTTACCATTTTCTTAATAATATAGGGCTATTTATACACTAAAAATTTTGATTCTGTGATATGTATTACTAAGTCTTTTTGTTATTTTATTTTTTGTCTATAGATAAAATAGATATAATTATTTTTTCTACCTTAAGAAAAAAGATTCATAGAAGATAGAGAAAGAGAGAGAGACAGAGAGAAAATACAGAATATATATAGATATATCTTCTACTATGTTTTCTGCTTTGGGTAACATGTTTAGAAAGACCTCTCGCCCAGAGATCAGGTGTGTATATCCACTCATTCTTTTCAAAGATCTTGAGCCTTTTAATTTTATGGTAAATGTCAGCTTTATTATGTGTGCATTTATATATTTAACTAATGAAAACTTTTCAAATACCAACGAGAAAATTATTTGGGCAATACATTAAAGTTGACAGGAGAAATGAGGACTTTCACGCAGAGCTTTGTCCTATTGATGGCATCCTTCTCTTTCACATTTATTCTCTCTCCCTGGATGACAACATCATCACTCACAGCTACTATATTCACACCAATGACCACCAAATCCAAATCTCCAGCCAAACATGTAAAGGACTTCTCCCAGCCCATGAGAAGTGGAAGAGAGTCAAAGAGTCAGGGGAAAAGAATGGGGGGGCAAAAGCACTGAAGGGGAAAAACGAATGTTGTGAATGTTGTGCTGGCTCTGCCATTCAGCTCCATTTCATTAATCTGTTTGCTCTGGCCAGTAAAATGACATAGGTCAGGAACATGGATCTACATGACAAAAGGAAGAGCCTTAGAGAATAAATAAATGAAAGTAAAATGAAATATTTTATTTTTCCTATTCTTAATTGCTATAAAAAATAAGTTTATGCAGAATAATAATAGCAACATTGTATTCAGTGATTATCACTTGTGAGTAAGTCAAATAACAGCAGGATACAGGAGGAAAGAATTGGGAATATACTGTTACGAGGTATTTTTGTACTACCCTTTAAGCAGTATAGTGCTATTGAGAGTGGACTTTGATTGGGTATAAACATATATTTTAATTCTAGGACAACCACTAAAAAAAAAGTTTAAAAAGAAGAATAATTTGGCCAGCCACAGTAGCTCATGTCTGTAATCCCAGCATTTCAGGAGGCCAAGGCAGGACTGCTTGAGGCCCGGAGTTTGAGACCAGTCTGGGCAACATAGCAAGACCCTGTCTCTATAAAAAATTAAGAAAACTAGTGGGGTATGGAGGCACACACCTGTAGTCCCAGCTACTTGGGAAGCTGAGGTGGGAGAATCCTTTGGGCCCAGGAATTCAAGGTTACATTGAGCTATGATCCCACCACTGTACTCCAACCTGGGCAACAGAAAAAGACCTTGTCTCTCAAAAAATAAATAACAAAGAAGAAGAATTTACATGCATTATATTCTAAATGTATCCCCCCAAAATTCATGTTGAAACCCTAACCCCCAGTACCTCAGAATGTGATTTTATTAGGAGATAGGGCATTTACAGAGGTAATTAAGTTAAAGTGAAAGCATTAGGGTGAACCCTAATCTAATATGACTGGTGTCATTGTAAGAAGAAGACATTTGGATATACAGAGAGACACTAGGCTTGTGTATACACAGAGGGAAGACACAAGAAAGCAGCCATCTACAAGCAAGGAGAGAGGCCTCAGAAGAAACCAACCCTGTCAACATCTTTCTTTTGGACTTCTAGCCTCCAGAACTCTGAGAAAATAAATTTCTGTTGTTTAAGCTACCCAATCTGTGGTATTTTGTTATGACAGCCTCACCAAACTAATATAATATGCCAAGAGAGGAAAGAAAATGGGATCATATAAAATGTTCCATTAAAATTAGAGAAGGCAGAAAAAGAGTGAAAGATAAAAAAAAAAAAGCAGCAGCAGCAAAGAACATGGGTAACAAATAGAAAACAATAACAAATATAGTAGCTATTTATCTACCTATATCAATAGTCACTTTAAACATCAATGGTCTGACTTTAAGCATCAGTCGTTTAAATATGGCAATTAAAAGACAGAGACTGTCACAGTGGATAAAAAAATAAGATCCAACTATATGTTTACAAAATTATGTTGGCTCCTAACATGGAAAAATGGAAGCAAATGAACTAAAACAATGCAAAAAAAGGTAGCTAATGTCTAATAAAATAATGAAGAAATTCTTAAATGAGAAAAAAACTTACAAGACTATCCATAAGAATTATCCCCAGTGTCTAGTATGGTGCCTGAAACATACTAAGTACTTAACAAATATTTGTTGAATAAATACATGAATTAAAAACCACAAGATAGTCAGCAACCTAATGTGATTTTTCAAAAACAACCAAATCAATCAATCATCTACTAGGAAAAATAAAGTTACTCTTCAAAACAGCCCATTAAATGTATCTGTGCCTTCACTTTGTATTTTCTTCAGAGCTTAATGTTTGTAGCCTGCTATATATGGAACCTTTAGAAACAAAACAAGAAATTTTAAAAATAGGACGTAAAAAGAAACACTTTCAACTCTAATCTCCCTTTCCATTCTTTCTCTATATTTAGGTATGAAAAAAAGAAAGCCAACGGCATGAAACATACAATTGCCTACCCTTAAAAACAAAGGAATTATGCTGGGCGCGGTGGCTCATGCCTGTAATCCTAGCACTCTGGGAGGCCGAGGCAGGCGGATTGTTTGAGCTCATGAGTTCGAGACCAGCCTTAGCAAGAGCGAGACCCTGTCTCTACTAAAAATAGAAAGAAATTATATGGACAGCTAAAAAAAAAATATATATATATATATATAGAAAAATTAGCTGGGCATGGTGGCGCATGCCTGTAGTCCCAGCTACTCAGGAGGTTGAGGCAGGAGGATCGCTTGAGCCCAGGAGTTTGAGGTTGCTGTGAGCTAGGCTGACGCCATGGCACTCTAGCCTGGGCAACAGAGCAAGACTCTGTCTCAAAAAAAAAAAAAAAAATCAAACATTTGAACAACAAAGGAATTAAATTGCATGGCATTGAGTTCCGATTCTGGTTTATAATTTAGAATGAAAAAGTCTTAATTACATAGTGTAAAATGTGTCAGAGAGCAGTTTATATTTTTCCAAATATAATTTATGAAATAAAAGTCTGAAATTAGTTTTTATTTTCCCTTTTTAAAATTTCAAAATAGTAAGGGTGAAATATATTGTGCTAAAACAAGTTATATCTCCCTTATTAGGGATGATACTGATTTAGAGCTTTGATCTTTCAAAGAAGGGTGTCAAATTAATTTTTAAAATGACTTAACTCATTCTTCTTGAAAAAATATTTATGAAATAACACTTTTCTTGTTGAAATGGAAGACAGTTGTCAGCTCAGTTAAAGCCAGTAAGAAAGAACAATCCATTCTTGATGTTGGTATTGACTTATAACTATCCCATGGACTTATCTAAAGATTGTAACAATAAAAAAATGATTATAAGAAAGCTTATATAACTTGGTGCAATGTGGTCAGAGATACACTTGATCAGAATTAAATAGTGTCAAAAATTTTGGGAGAAAAATATTAAACTATTTTATTTATTTATTTATTTTTCTTTTTTCTTTTTTTTTTCCACACTGTACAAGTCAGTGAGATAAACTATTTTAAATGAAATACACTTTTTATATTTTATTTGAACTTTCTTATAAAGAACTTAATCGTTTTCATTAGCAAAAGATTAAATTTGATCAAGTCACACATAAAGTCATTTTAACTGGAGTTTATGAAATACAGGAAGGTGTTCAAGCAAATAATTCTCATGAGACTGAATGATTTTGTTAACAACCACTAAGATTATTTTTGTGCATTAGAAAAGTGGCTAAAAGCCAGCTTTCCAAAAAGCTTCTGCACAGCCAAGAAAACAATCAACAGAGCAAACAGACAACCCACAGAATGGGGGAAAATATTTGCATGCTACACACCCAATAAAGGGCTAATAACCAGAATCGATAAAACACTCAAGCAAATCAGCAAGAAAAAAATCAAACAATCCCATTAAAAAGAGGGCAAAAGACATGCACAGAAGCTTTTCAAAACAAGATGGACTAATGGCCAAAAAACATATGAAAAAATACTCAATGTCTCTAGTCATCAGAGAAATGTGAATCAAAACCACAGTTAGATATCGCCTAACCCCAGTGACAATGGCTTTTTTCAAAATGTCCCAAAACAATGGATGCGTGCATGGATGCAGAGAGAAATGAACACTTGAATACATCTGGATGCTTTGCAGAAAGATAACAGAAAAAGAAAAAAAAAAACAAAACACTTGTACACTGTTGGTGGGACTGCAAACTAGCACAACCTCTGAAAAATAGTATGGAGATTCCTCAAAGAACTAAAAGTAGACCTAACATTTGATCCAGCAATCCCGCTACTGGGTATTTACCTAAAGGAAAAAAAGTCATTTTATCAAAGATACTGTAATAGAATGTGTCAATATTGAGGCTCTGTGCAAGGAGGAAGTGAAGGCTAAGGCAGAGTTGTTAACTTCCTGGCAGAGTGTTGAAGGAATGCTACAACAGGTCCTCTCAGAAAAGACTGGGAACCTTATCAGTTCCAGACACATGAGGAAATCACTATCCAATAATTGCCTGGTCACTAACCTAACTAAGTAGAAACTTCAGTGGCAACACATGACAAAGAATACAGACTTTATCATATTAATTTGGAAAAGTCCCTACATAAACAACACCCACTACAATAAGCAGCAATCAACAACAAACCCTGAGGAGGAAGGAGAAATTGATTTTCAGAGTTTTCATATATTATTTAAAATGTCCAAGTTTCAAAAAAAACCATGACACATGCAAATAAATAAGGAAGTATGGTTCATATTATACAGGAGGAAAAAGGAGTTAAAAAAAACTGTCCTTGTAGAAGACCAAATGTTAAACTTACTAGACAAAGAATTTACCCATTTTAAATACGTTCAAAGAAGTAAGAAAGTCATGTTTAAAGAACTTAAGAAAAGTATGAGAACAGCGTCTTGCCAAATAGAAAATATCAAAACAAGGGATAGAAATGATAAAAAGGAAGAAAATTAAAATTCTTGACTTGAAAAGTACAATGGAAATGAAAAATTTACTTGAGGAGATCAATGGAAGACTTAATTAAGTAGGTAGAAGAAAATCAGTAATCATGAAGATAGATCAATTGAGGCCGGGCGCAGTGGCTCACGCCTGTAATCCTAGCACTCTGGGAGGCCGAGGCGGGTGGATGGCTCAAGGTCAGGAGTTCGAGACTAGCCTGAGCAAGAGCAAGACCCCCGTCTCTACTAAAAATAGAAAGAAATTATCTGGCCAACTAAAAATATAGAAAAAATTAGTCGGGCATGGTGGCACATGCCTGTAGTCCCAGCTACTTGGGAGGCTGAGGCAGAAGGATTGCTTAAGCCCAGGCGTTTGAGGCTGCTGTGAGCTAGGCTGACGCCACGGCACTCACTCTAGCCCGGGCAACAAAGCGAGACTCTGTCTCAAAAAAAAAAAAAAAAAAAAATAGAAAAAGATAGATCAATTGAGATATGAAGTCCAAAGATAGAAAAAAGAACAAGTTGGAGCAAGGCAATCATGCTCATTGTTGCCATTTGAGTGACAGCCATTCTGAATCTGAAATCACGTTACAAACACTGTAAGGTCAGTAAAAGTTATTAATTTGCTCTTCTTTCAATTCCTGAGACATGCTAAGTTAGCTTTTTTGTTCTTAGGGCTTCACACATAATGTTTCCACCACTGGTAAGGCCCTTCCCCTGCTTTTAACAGGGCTGGTTTCTTCTCATCTTTCCAGTCTCAGTTTAAACATCAACACCCATAGTGGGCTTTCCTGACCACTATGCCCTTACTCCAATACTGCTATCATTATCATGGTAACCCGCTTTTTCCTTTTGTGCCATGTGTTATAATTTTTCACTATATATTTGTCTGTTTACTTGAATATTGTCTATGTATTCTATCAGACTCTAAGTCCTACAGGAGGGCATGAATCATGTTTGTTTTTCTCACCACTGAATACCTAGCAGATAGCACAATGTCTTATACACTGTAACAATTATTAAAATTTATGGAATAATTAAGTAAAATTGTTTGGAGTCTTGTCTTCTCAGGGATAGTATTTAGACTTCTCTTCTTATAAACCCAACATATCATCTTTTGTACTGTCTTTTTTGCACACTGATGATTTAGGGGACTACCATAGAAATTAAAGTGCCTAAAATCAGAAGGCATCAAATGGGGAGTTATTCTTTGACATTCGCTCCTAAAACTCAGACTATCAGTCTCTACAAATATTACACTGCAAGTTAAGAGTAAATTCAACTAGTAATGATGTTTTCTTTACTCATAGAAATAATTTATATAGTACTTCACAGTTTAAAGATGCTATTGCATGTATTTTCTCATTTTATCCCAACAACTGGAATAATGCAGTAATAGAGATATTAACTAAATATAATAACAGATAACATTAGCATTCATGGGTGCTTCTGTGATATTTTTAAATAGTTCTTGAATGTATCGTAAGTCTTATATTTGGGAAAATAAACTAACACATCAAGGCAAAACATGTACCAAATGTCCTTAGGTTTAATGTACATGTCTTTTAAAGTAAATTTACTAATTTCCATTCCTTTTCTTGAAATAGTCTTCAATAAAAGCTTTAACGATGGACACTATACCCACTGATTTTTCTTAAGAATTCATAAAAAGACATCAAAATTGTGGCTTCTTAGCTAATATTATGTTATCCTTCTCCTATTTCTCTGCTAGTAAGTTCTTAGATTTTAAATTTTAGCATAATGGATAGGACTGACATCTGGCTTATTATAAGATATCACAATGGTAATACTACAATAAAGCATTTAAAATTGGGCATTAAATTTTTTTAATGGAGGAAATAAGCTTGTTGTTTTTGTAATAACTAGTACCATGGTAAGAACACAGTGCTACTTGAATTCTGTCTTACATAATGTCATCAGAAAAGGGACTTCAAATAAAAATAAATGGAGTATATAAACAACATGTCATAGTAATATAAGTAGAATAATACACATCAAAGCTGGAAACAGATTACAAGGTCATCTTCATTTCTTCACAAAAGTCATTGAAACCACCTTGGTGTCCTCCTTCCTTCCCGGGCCTTCAATATATACCTTAGGTTTTTCATTGCAGAAAGTTTGGAACATCCAGGAAAGTATAATGAATGTATATTTACATGTCTTAATTATCTCCAGTAATTCTATCATACAGAGATAACCAGTGTCAACATTTTAGTTTACATCCTCCCAGTCTATTTTACATATATGTGATATTTAGGTATAATTCATATTATATATATGAAATTAGGATTGTATTGTACACATTTTGGTACCTGTTTTTGTCATTATACATCTACATTTTCCCCTATCATCAATTAGTATTCTAAAATATGAAAAGTATAATTTGGGGGGTGAGTGGGAGGATTGTCAAAATATATTCACAACCCTGTATACGATGATAGATAGGCATGGTGCTTAAAAATCAATACATCTCAGCCAGGTGCAGGCACTTTGGAAGCCTGAGGCGGGAAGATCACTTGAGCCCAGGAGTTGAGGTTGCAGGGAGCTATGATGACGCCACTATACTCTAGCCCCTGGTGACAGCAAGACCCTGCCTCAACAAAAAGAAAAAAAAAAAAAAAGAATACATCTCTAAGAAAACTAATATACATAAGAGATAGTTGGCTAATTAGCAAATACATCATCTCTTTATTACTATGTACTTTAAAAAACTTTTCTTAAATTTCAAAAATTACATTTTGCTCTTTGCATTACTTAGAAAGTAAAATTCTCCTATGAATATATCTCTCCTTAACACTTTGGTATATATCCTTCTTGTTATAATGAGATTTTTATTTTGTTCTTTTTTTTTTTTTTTGGAGACAGAGTCTCGCTCTTTTGCCCGAGCTAGAGTGAATGCCGTGGCATTAGCCTAGCTTACAGCAACCTCAAATTCCTGGGCTCAAGCGATCCTCCTGCCTCAGCCTCCCGAGCAGCTGGGACTACAGGCATGCGCCACCATGCCCGGCTAATTTTTTCTATATATATTTTTAGCTGTCCATATAATTTCTTTCTATTTTTAGTAGAGACAAGGTCTCGCTCTTGCTCAGGTGGTCTCCAACTCCTGACCTTGAGCGATCCTCCCGCCTCAGCCTCCCAGAGTGCTACGATTACAGGCGTGAGCCACCGCGCCCAGCCTCTCACTTCTTTTAAAACCAGGCCAATGAGCAGACTTTATAAATAAATCCATAGGTAACATTGACCATTGGGTACAGTTAATTTCTATTTTTCATTTATATTTCTCATTTAATTCATTCTACATCTCCAACGGATGGTTTTTACTTTCACAATCAGAATCCCTACTTTAATCCTCCACATATGTTCACATTAAACATACCATAAACTAGCCTTTAAAAAAAGTTCTTAAAAGATATAGATTTCAAGGATGAAAGAAAAAACAACTTAAAACAAGATTTTTCTATCACAGACGGGCAAAAGAAAACCTGAATTATGACATTTCAAAATCCAAATGTACTAGAAACCTGGTTTTTCCTACAAAAATTATTTGTAGCAAGATAAATTGCGATTGTGAGTAAATTCCATCAAGGCCTTGATATTTTTTACTCCAAAACTGAAGTAATGTTCAAAAATGAAGTAGAAAATCTGTTTAACTTCTACTTCCTATAGCCAGACAGCAAATAACTTTTCCTTCCCTTTCATTGGCCTTCCTTTAATGAATTCATTTAAAATTTTTAATTAACTTTTATTTTTTTTTAAAAAGGGCTGCTTTTAATTTCAGAGGCCAAAATTGGCACGCAGGTACAAAAGGAGGTCACCAACACGGTCAAATAGGGACTCACTCTGCTGCGAAGTCTCTGGACCTCCTTATCCCTCTGGCCAGGAAAATAAATCGAACAAGCTCTCAAAACGCTTGGGGACTAACTGTTCAAGAGGCCTGCACTACCAGTTCAACTTTCCTCCTGGAATTCCGGGGGACCTGCCTGGGGGGTTCAGGCAGGTCTCCGGGTCTGGGGAGTGTCTTGAGGACCTCTTCCTCCTCGGTTCCGAGTAGACTAAAAATTAAAATAAAATAATAAAATCAACGGCCTCAGTTAACTTTGCAAATGAATCTACAGCATCCTCTCCGACGCTGACAAACTGGATTACCGGCACTGAGGGAAAGTCAGAGACGCCCCAGGCAGCCGCCAACCCTACGAGGCACGCGCCACGTCCCCGCCCGCCGCGGGCTGACCCGGAAGTGCTCGGCGGCGGCCACGGCGGCGGAGGCGCGGCCAAACCAGTGCACACGCGCGCGCTCCCCGCGGAACTCCCGCCGGCTCCCGGCTCTCCCGGCGGCGCGCCGGAGCAGCCGCGGCTGCCGCCAACATGGCCGAGACCAGCGAGGAGGTGGCGGTGCTGGTGCAGCGCGTGGTGAAGGACATCACCAACGCCTTCAGGAGGAACCCGCACATGTGAGTCGTGCGTCTCCGCCGCCTCCGGGGGTCGTCGGGGGTGGGCGAGGGCGGAGCCACGCCTCGAGCCGACCTCGGGTGGCGGGCTGACCGCCGGTCCTGGCCCACGCGCCCTACTCGGGCGGAGGCACAGTGAGGTCGGGGCGGACCGTTGTCGGCCGCCGCGGGGCCGGCTTTCCGCTCCCGGGCGAGTCCCTAGAAGTGACCTCGGAAATTCAAATCGGAACGACTTTGTTTCGCTCTCCCTCCCAACCCTTTCCCTGGAGTTCACGAAACTCCAAAGACTTCCCCTGTAGGTACATGTCCGACATCTCTTTAAGGTACACGGGCACACACAACACTGTGGGTCTGTGTATGCTTTGTAAACACAACTCTTTTGAGGTTCATCCCTGACGTTGGCAAGCAGGGGTTACCGATCCTCTTATTCCTAATGGGCCACCCTCCCCACCACCCGTTTACTAACTAAGGGTAGTTCGAGGCTGCTTTTTACTTTCTCCTTACTTATCACAGGATTGTAAAGTGACTCTGATAAAATACTGTGTTTTGAAGGTGAACAGCGTTCTCAAGAGAAGCTTCTGTGGGCATAGTGTGGAGTCTGGGATAAAGCAGATGAAGCTTCAACACTTATTAGCATAAGCTGATTCATAGTTACTGGGAACATAAAAACTCACTTTTATCCCAACACTGCTGCCCTCTTCAGCAGGACACTACAGGACTGGCACATGTAATACCTTCCTCTTTCCTTTCTTTTTTCTTGGAGTACTCTGGGAAGATACCACCAGAGTCTTTACTCTTTCTGACACTTCTGCTTTTATGTAACCAGTGAAAAGGAAGCTATTAAAAGATAGAGAGATCTACAACATTATAGAAAGGAGTAAGAAGCAAGAATGTAACTCCTTTCCCATTCCTACTCCTTTCCAAGGGAAAGAAATATGGAATCCAGTTTCGCATTATTTTCACTTTATCTATTGTTTTTGGAGTTTATTTTTAATGTTTTCTTCTTTAGACTGAAACACGTTAATTATTTTTTTTAAGCATTCTAACCCCTTCAGCTTTTCTGCCTAAAAGAGTTGCCAGACCTACATCTGAAAAGTGTTTTCTTCCTCCAAGGTGATGATTATGAAAGAAGCCCTCAGATGTCTTGCTCCCTTGTGGCACACAATTGGAGACCTGCAACTGTGTCTCATTAAAAAACAAAACACTGCTGGCCTCAAAACACACCTGCCACCTCTGACAGCATCCACTTCCCTTCGCCTTATAACTGCTGCCTTTTTCAAAATGAGAGTATTTGGAATGATTTCCTGGCAGTATCCATAGTGGTTGCTGGGCCTTCTAAAGAATGCTTTGATGTCTTGTTGTGTATCCGTTTTTCAGTCCTTTCTTGAGAATGGGAGCCTTAGTGCAAATAAGAGACATCCACAAAAAAAAAAAAAAAAAAAAGTTGGACAAATGTAGGGCCTATTTTCTCATTATTGGTGTTATTTTTCTAAAAGAAATTATAGCAAGGTTAGAAGTCTAATAAAAATGCAGTAATCATCTTAGTTTCTCTTCTTTGTGGTAGACTAAATCGAGCATCATTATTTCATATTTGAAGAAACTGAGATTGAGTGGTCACTGGCTTGGCAGGTTGACAGTGCAATTTGGAACATGTCCCAGTTCTTCTGGATGACACTTATCAAAACTCTTAAAGGACTTTAATGCCACACCCTTAGTAATTTTTTTTTTACTGTGAAATCTCAATATA